>JAUIMM010000748.1:1435000-2035000 GCA_031769625.1 Taudactylus pleione | reverse complement strand
AATCAGGTTATACCTGTACCTTGCCTCATCTCTGATAACCTCTTTTCATTCATGCCTATAACCACCTATGGACTTCCCTATCATACCAAAGGTAAATCAGGCCCTTACTTAGCCTTCAGACTTTTAAATGTTCTCTGAAAACAATCCTATTCCCACATATATTACTCACACATGTACATCCTCGCTGCTGCCCAAGCTCTCTGAGCTAAACTCCACTTGTCTCAGTTCACCAACAAATGGGAAGGAGCTAAAGACTAGATACAGTATGTACAACTATATGTCTACATTTACTAAGGCAATAGCTCAAACTACTGCCTGTTTCTGAACCATAGTCAAATAAGATACAGAATATAACAGTCATAAAGTAGTCAAATAACTTGTAACCAAGCAAACAGGAACAATGTAAAGCTTCTTTTATATAAAAAAAAAAAGTCCTGTAATTCATGTAAATGGGTTCCAAAAAAAGCTACGATGTGTCCTCATACACCTTTCCTTTTTTTCTTCATTTGGCACAAGATGCCGTCACGGCTAAGATGCGCTACGACGAGTAGCAAATAGATAGATCCCAATGTTTTTTTCCTGCAAAATTATTCATATAAAGTATCAGATTAAAGTCGCAAATTTAAAGAAAAATCACAAGGCGTGGATAATACACAGATTCAAAGGCATGGCACATTTGGTGACATGGCTCGATTTTAGGAAAGGTGTATGTGGACACATCTGTAGGTGCGGTGCTCACTCAGCATGACAAGCCAGTGGCAGGGGCGTATGCATCACATTCCTTGACTCCTACACAGATTCTTTACAGGCTGTACATTAATAGTGTGATTAGAGAAATGCCATCAAAACATGTAAAATGTTTGCAGAACAGTGGCTGAAAAGATCATAAGCCACTGGGACACATGCTTCAAAAATCCCTGACGGCAGCACCACTAGGTCTGCAAGGTATTCATATTGAGATGATAATAATACAACTTATCAATGCATTACAAATCAGACAGCGAGATCCCAAATACAAGCACATTTTGCAGTGCATTACCTCACAGATAATATCAATTGGGGGAACTAGATCTGGAAGAGCCATATTTTGCTGAAATGAAAGTGTAAAAGAACATGGTTATAGATTTCTTACCTCTATGTCAGCTTCTGTGAACTCAATTATGGTAAATGCCCTACGGACAAGCTTCCAATTGGCTTTGTCACTGATGGAGGTTACTTTGGCACACTCACCCTGATAAAGAAGGACAACATACAAATGGTGTTGATAGTAATACTAAACCCTGCAATACAAAATCCACACAAATTCGTTCTTACTTGAATTAGGTAACTATAAAGCTCTGGATTTCGTTCTAGACCCAGCCAACGTATCAGATGATCCTCTCCTCCTTCCAACAACTGGTAGAAAATGTGAAAGTTCCTTTCCCCTAGATTCTGATGAACCACCCGTGACTTCTCTATTAAATAGCTAAGGATGTGACCGCCAGCAGGAGCTCCCTGCAGAAGCACAACACCAGATAAAATTGTCATTCTGGCTAAGGGTTCAATACTGTACAAGCAAATTCTACAGCTGATCATATTCATTTATTATTTCCAACCCAACAATGTGCTAAACAGCAGCAGCTAGAACACCACCAACAAATCATATTTTTAGTATTCCTTATTTCTGCATAGGTGAATTAATCTATATGCTTAGGCAACTAATTCTCCTTCATGTGGCTATCGAGTGAAATTTTGAATTTGAAGACATCACCTGTTAACAATATTTGAGGACAAGACTTGAGAAACCTTGCTGTAGATGATACTGTATAGCTTTATTTAGAGTTAGATGTGAAATTGCCAAATGTACTCAGAGTCAGAATGTTCATGTGTATTGTTTGTGTTGTACATATTATAACATACATGAAACTTGTAATCTAGTATGTAGGTATGAATGTAGCAAAGACGTGGCCATCATCAACATGGAAGATTACACGGTGGCTATAGGATGTGCAAAGATATACACCCTGAAAGGTATAACTTAAGGATACTTGTAAGTTAAAATTGGACACATCTCTAAGGATGACATTTATCTCCTTGACCTTATTGTATTAACCACACCCTTCAATGCACATCCTATAGGCATGGCACAAGTTTAAAATATGCTCAACTGCAAATACATATGTAGTTTGGTACACTTGAGCAGCACAGAAATGTGACTTTGTATGTACCAGTTCAATGTATGTAAGTCAAAGCAAAGACTATGCCTGTAATTCAAAGCAAAGTATTCTTACCAGAAATATGGCATACACTGGATCAGAATGAAAAAAATTGCAATTACCTTGAAGTCAAACTGTACATCCATATACTTTCCAAATCGGCTTGAGTTGTCATTACGGAGTGTTTTGGCATTTCCAAAAGCCTGAAAGGTATCAAAGTCAGCATTGCAAGGGTGTTGCTTCAAAAGTATGGCCTAACGTTGATGCAATGAATATTTGTTCTAGACAGAAATAGTCATCAATGGCGTAGTCATGATATCATGTAAGGAATGTATTGTTGCAATTTATAGCTTTGTAAAGTTTATTGAATAAAGCAATGTGTCACTTAGAATCTGCAGA
Source organism: Taudactylus pleione (assembly GCA_031769625.1). Taxonomy (NCBI): domain Eukaryota; kingdom Metazoa; phylum Chordata; class Amphibia; order Anura; family Myobatrachidae; genus Taudactylus; species Taudactylus pleione. The sequence goes on along the minus strand of JAUIMM010000748.1, from coordinate 2,032,406 downwards.
AATAGTAGCACGTCACGTATACTGTACCTCCAGAACAGGATTGGAGAGGAGCAGTCGGTCTCTAATTGACTGAAGCTTGTCTGTGGTTGGACATGCCATAGCCAAGTACTGAAGGATTTTCTTTGATGTTTCAGTTTTTCCAGATCCGCTTTCACCAGATATCAGCATGAAATGATTGTTCCGTTCTGAACACATTACTCTATAGGCATTATCTGCAACTGCATAGCTAAGGAAAGAGATATATATAAGAATATAGGCTACAGACATAGATATTTCTGATCATGGCAATAAAACGAGTTATAAAGTGCAAAATAAATATTCTTTTAACACTACTTTACAATCATTATTTTGAGATTATACATTATTTTTGATTTATGCAGAATGTGCAAGAAGAACACAAAACAAGGCCCTTGTCCTTTGAGAAGTGCATAAGAAAATTGACTGACTTATTTGGTCACTGTTAAGTAATTGGCTGTAACTTGTAAGTGAGAAGTTTGCAAATCACAAGGACACTACAGAGTTGTTTGCCAGACTGTAACATGCTAAATCCAAATATGAACCATATTACATATAAATTACTTTATTTTAAACTACTTTCAATATTTTATATATTGTCAGTAATGCTATAAATGTGTTATGTGAATGTATAATTTTTCATTTAATGAAGATCTTACATGTGTGGCGGAAGCTCTAAGAAATTAGCTCCTTGATATATCTCAATCTGCCTCTGAGTATATAGCTGAAGATCCTTGTATGGGTTCACAGAAACCAGCAATGTCCCTATATAGGTCTACAAAAAAGGGAGAAAAAGAAGAAAGATGATTTTTTTTTAATACAAAATTTTTGCATAAAAAAAATACTCAAAATGTTGGGAGGGGGAAGAGTTTAAGGTTTGACTGAATGCTATATTTATTTTTAATTCTACAGTCACATGTTTGTATTTAACATACATATATATTTGATTGTATGTTGAGTTGTGGTACATAACTAAAGCCGGCCACAGGCAGGACAAATCGCCAGCTACAGGACCAGGGCCCATCAGTGGGACAGTAAAATTGTTTGAAATAAAACTATAGATACAGCCCAAAAGCCATCATGTTTAAACCAAATTATCAATATGCCAGATAGTGATGCTACTGATTTCGATTGCGTATGGCTAGAATTAGAAAACTATTGGTTACCAGCTTTCACAAATATAACTATTGCAGTGTGCTATTCATATAGTGTCAATTATAATCACAGTAAGGCTGTACTGACCGCATTCACAGCACACCATAAAAAGCACAGGTCATTGTTCCCAGTGATGACAGTGCTAAACTGCTTTCAATGTGCAGGGAAATCTGATTCACCGTGGTCAACATACACAATTCCTAGTCCTGAGTGAATCCTTAGGCTCACACAACCATGGACTAAATCCCAAAAAAATGCTGAAAAACTGGCATGTACAGATAAAAATATGTACCCCAACTGTAATATAAGATCTATGCTGCAAATAATTATAATGCTAAGAGGTTCCCAAATCTTTTGTGTAGTAAATAAATAAATGAAAAAAATAAAAAAACATATATTATATATATATATGTACACACACACATATATATATATGTGAAAATTATTACACCTCATATATAAGTTGCCTCATATATGCGAATGTTATTGGTGGACATTTTATTTATGTAAAGGTTCTTAAATTTTGACAAAACATAAAACGTTTAGCTTTGTGCTCACTGGCACTATGGAGCTGAGGGCCTGATTCAGAGCCGCTCGCTCTGAATCAGGGCCCTCCTCCCTGAAAATGGAGCGGCCTCATGGACGCTCGCATAGCTGTGGGTTACCACCCACAGCTTATGCGAGCGTCCATGATGATGGTCGCGATGGTCAAGACCATCGTGACCATCGGGCTTGCGACGAGACCCTGCGGTAGAGTCTCGCTGCCGCAAGCCCTGGAGTGATTTTGGCTCTATCAGAACCAAAAGCACTCCCACTGACATCACTACTGATGTCAGTGGGGCAGGACTCAGACGGTAGGCGTTCCCATGGGAACGCCTCCGTCTAGCAGCCACGCCCCCGGCACGCCCACCAAAGGGGGCGTGCTGTCACTCACCATCGACAGCACGCCCCCTTTGGTGCGAGACCCATAACGACGGCTTGGCCATCGTTATTCGGGTCTCGCGCATGCGCACGACGGAGCTCCCTCCGTCGTGCGCATGCGCAATTCGGCACCATCGACACGCTTGCGAGCGGGTCTGAATCAGCCCCTGAGTTCCAGATATCATAATTTGATAGTTATCTCAGTAAGGCCGGTATCCTATTAGCCACGGCAAATTATCGTGGCTAATTACCGCTGACAGGGCTATCTATTTAGCCCTGAAAGCTGCCTCTTATCGGGGATTGTGTTTCACCTGCCTCAGGCAGTAAAAACAAAATCCCAGAATTCAGTCCTGTATTTGTTTCTGCAATCGTGAAAACATACAGGTTTAACGGACCCTTGTTTGTCTTCTCCCAAAAAAGATAAATTTTCTCACGAAAAAAAACGGACTTTAATTGGAAAGCCTGATAATGATCGGGCAAAAATTGTGTTAAAAGTCAGTTTTTTGTGAGAAAAATGTATGTGGCTAACAGAATACCGGCCTACTGGCCTAAGTGTTTTATACTGTCTAAAGCGGGGAAGTCTGTTGTGCATAGAGAAAAATCCACCGCAGTCACTACTTTACTTCAGATAGTGTTAATAAACATCAGAAATGTATACATATTTATTTTTTTATGTTGTTAGTAGTTCTTTTGGAAGAAGGCACTTATATGTCAGTCTTAGTGGTCCTTTACATTGAGTACATAACCTATTTTCTTTTATAGAAATCCTCCTAATTGTCTTCAGAGGAGCAAGTCTGGTTGTATTAAGAGGTTAATGTAAGATCATAATTTATTCACATATAATAACTACATTTAAAAAATATATATATATTATTTATAATATATATATGGGAATTTAACAAGAATTTAGTAATGGCTATAACCTAGTTAGTGATCTAACCTGGAGATCAAGAGTTTTAAAACTTAAGTAAAACATTCTATGTAAGCTAAGAGCTATGTTAAGTAAGCTAAGTTAACAACTAAATTAAAAAAAGAGAACGATATCCAAAGAATAAAAATTATTACATAGATTAGGTTCTCCTGAAACCGCTTGTGTACATTGTCAAGGAAAGCAGCCTCACTGGTGTGAGAATCCAGCAACATAAAATCTTGTACGCCGACCTTCTCTCGAGCAGAAAGGGAGCCTTCACTGTGGATATCTGCTTTATTTTTATTAGCATTGTCCACCTAGAAAGAGAAAGATAAAAGAGGCTGCAATATAAGCCTTGGATTTATGAAGGAATTAGATGTATAACACACCTTACTGATGGAGGACAATTCTCATGATAGATCTTAGCCAGAAAATATAGCCCCTTTCCCCTCATGATACTGTTCATTCACTTTCCCCTTTAAAACAATGTACCTACAAACTCTTGTGTAGAGGCATGATTGCCTCAATTTATAATATGTTACTGGTTTCAACATAAGAGCTCCATCAATGGCATGAGTATGAATGGAAGAATGACCCATGCCTGAGAAAATTTGTTGAAGGAGATCAGGGAGAGAATATCCCATAGCTCAATACTATCATTAAGGTATGCCATGCCAAATTTATTGCACAATAAACTATATGAAATGTACCTTTCATCTGACTCCTAAACTCCTCGGTGGAAGCTTTAAAACTTAAGGATATTATGATATTTCTGTTCTTTTACCCTCCCCATAGCCTATCCACACTCCAAGCATTCTATAACATTGACTTTGCATATGCTAGAAGCAACCCACTGTAAACCAATGAAAACCGGCAGACCCTCACATACTGTATGTCAGGAAAGACCATATCTAGCATGTCGTATGCATGGAAAAATCATACTATGAACACAACAGGTGGGATTTCTTCACTTAGGTTTGGGCCCAAATGGCTTTTCACAAAATGGAACCCCCCATCTCCACACTTAATTTAATGCTGACTGAAATTAGAACCCCCTCACCCTTAATATCAGTAAAGTTTCTGAACCACTTTAAATAACATTAACTGAGGAAGTGCAGGTTGCAGTTAAGGTTAGGGTTAGGTTACAATTAGGGTTAGGGTTAGGCTGCAGTTAGGGATACAGTTAGGCTGCAACTAGGCTAATGATCATGCTGCAGTTATGGTTATGGGGGTCTATTCATTAAGTCTTGGAGAGAGATAAATTGGAAAAAGATAAAGTACCAACCAATCAGCTACTAACTGTCACTTTACAGGCTGTGTTTGAAAAATGACAGTTAGGAGCTGATTGTTTGGTACTTTATCTATATCCACTTTATCTCTCTCCAAGGCTTAGTGAATAGACCCCATGGTTAGGCTGCAGTTAGGGTTAAGGGTAGGCTACAAGTAGGATTATGGTTAGGCTACAGTTAGGGTTACGGTTAGGGTACAATTAGGGTTATGGTTAGGCTACAGTTAGGGTTACGGTTAGGGTACAATTAGGGTTATGGTTAGGCTACAATTAGGGTTATGGTTAGGCTGCAGTTCGCGTCATAGTTAGGCTGCAGTTAGGGTTACGGTTAGGCCGCAATTAGGGTTATGGTTAGTTTTAGGCCAAATTATTAGTGCGGACATTGTGACTGTGGACATTCTACATTGAAAATGTTGACATTATTATTATTTTTATTTTTTTTTATTATCCTTTATTTATATGATGCCACAAGGGTTCCGCAATGCCTCACGAAGTACATAAACAAATGAGCAAACACAAAAACAGCAACTTACAGTACAAAACAAAGTAGGTTACAGTAGTCCAATCTGGAGATGACCAGTGAGTGTATGAGGACCTTGGTTGCCTCCAGGGTGAGAAAGGGTCTGATCCTGAAAATAGTTTTGAGATGGAAGCGGCAGGACTGTAAGAGGTACTGAATGTGTGGTTTGAAGGAGAGGGAGGAGTCAAGGATAACTGCAAGTCAGTGCACTTGGGTGCTAGAGGAGATAGTTGTGCCGTTAATAGATAATGAAATTGTGGGAAGCGAGATTATACAGGAGGGTGGGAAGATTATCAGATCAGTCTTAGACATGTTAAGTTTAAGAAAACACTGGGACATCGAGGAAGAGATAGCAGAGAGGCAGTTGGAGATATGGGTGAGGAGAGAAGGGGAAAGGTCAGGGGAGGACAGGTAAATATGAGTATCATCAGCATAGAGATGATATTGGAGGCCAAAAGAGCTGATGAGTTCACCTAAAGAAGATGTATAGAGAGAAAATAGGAGAGGTCCAAGAACAGAATCTTGGGGAACACCGACAATTAGTGAAAACGGGTGGGAAGAGGCGACAGAGAAGGAGTGGTCAGAGAGGTAGGAGGACAGCCAGGAGAGGGCAGTATCACATAGACCAAGTGAGTGAAGGATCTGCATAAGGAGAGGGTGGTCCACAGTGTCAAAAGCAGCAGAGAGGTCAAGGAGAATGAGTAGAGAGTAGTGACCCTTGGATTTGGCAGTAAGGAGGTCATTGCTGACTTTTGTAAGTGCAGTTTCAATGGAGTGGAGAGAATGGAAGCCAGACTGAAGTGGGTCAAGCAGGGAGTGTTAGGAAAGAAAGGTAGTAAGGTGGTTGTAGACAATACGCTGAAGGAGCTTGGAGGCAAAAGGGAGGAGAGAGATGGGTTGGTAGTTAGAGAGAGTGTTAGGATCAAGAGTAGGTTTTTTAAGAATGGGGGAGACAAGGGCATGCTTGAATGCAGAAGGGACAGTGCCTGATGAGCGGGAGAGATTAAGGAAGTGGGCAAGATGGGAGCAGGCAGGAGAGAGGTAGCTGATGAGGTGGGAGGGGATAGGGTCAAGGGGGGAGGTGGAAGGGGAGGAGTACCGGATGAGGGCCATGACTTCCTCTCCTGAAGCAGGGGAGAAAGATGGTTACTCTCCCCGCAACTGATACACCGAGTGATAGATACCGGAATATAAAATATAATGATTTCAGATCATGCTCCTATATGGATGGTAATAAAGCTCTCGACTCCTGTGACTAGTTCATATAGTTGGAGATTTCCCTCATATCTAAAAGATTCAGAAGAATTTAAGGAAGTTTTGGAGATAAACTTTTTGAACTATATTAATGACAATATTCAATATGTACAAGATATTAATTTATTTAAGGGCTACTTCTAAGCCAGTAATGAGAGGACATATTATAGCATATGTTTCACGGCTTGGCGTGCACCTGGACCCGGAGTGGAGTCGGATGGCGAGTGAGGGTTCGTTTGTTGGTACTTGAAAGCAGCCAGCCTTAGGGGGGTATGACTCATGAAGGAATGGTTTACACAAAGGGGTAAGACAGGCTGGGAGACACTGGCGGCACTCGGAGAACCGGGGTTGGCTGGGTAAACAACGGGTAGCCGGTGTCAGTAGACAGGTAGTAACAGGAGCAGAACCGCACCAAGGCTGAGAGGTGAATCTGCAGGAACACACTGGAGCAATGGCACTTTTAAGGAGCAAGGGAGCACAGAGAACTAGCTCACAGCATACGCTATGATAGACGTTGCACTGGCAACTAAGGAACCTCTTGACAGCCCTTTAGTACCCTCAGGTAGTGCAGGATTGGCTGCTAGCCTCCCTAGCCCAGGCTGTTACCTGACTGGCCCAAATCAACATGTGACCCAAATCCAAGATGGCCGCGCCCAGTGGTCAGTGTGCAGAAGCACTGTCAGACTCAACCTCTCTCACCTTCCTCCAGATGGAAGCCCTTAGTCTGCGGAGGCTCACAATACCCAGAGCTGCTCTCCAGGTCCCTGCACCCCCCCCTGCAGACCGCGATCTCGGCAGCCTGTGAGCCCTGATCGTGACAATATGTGACACATTGTCTTAAAAAATTATTGCGTCAAATTCAGGAATTTAGTAATAATTTAGCTAAGACATATTCTATAGTTTTACAAACCCCAACAGAAGAAAACAAATAAAAGTGTAAAAAGACAAAGGCTTTATATGATAACGCATGTACAGAGAGGGCCCTAGTGAATGTCACCTTTCAGAATTATAGGTATTTTTAATGGGGTAATAGATCGGGTAGGTTGTTGGCATCTATGCTAAAACAACAAGCAACCCATAAATATATAACAAAGATTAAATCATCGCTGGCAGAAGATATAACAGACTCAGGTAAATTAGCAGAAGAATTTTGTAAATATTATGAAAAGTTATATTCCGGTCCATCTACGGACAAACTATATGAATGGACTTCCTCTATCAGGCTGCTTTACCAAAGTTGAATGAAGAAGATCAGAATAATTTGATTAAACCAGTGACTGAAGAGGAACTCCAGGGAATTATTAAATCCCTACCGATTGGCAAAACCCCTGGCCCAGACAGGCTGAATGCAGAATACTATAAGATACTAATAAACAATGAACTGGTGACACCTGGTGCACACTCTGGATTCCCCCGAAGCCAGGATGCGTGCCAGTCTGAAAAGGGTGTGCGGCCTAAATAAAGGGGCGTGACCTCACTGGGGATCCTGATAACATCACTCCGGGGCAGCCCAGCATCACCAGAGATGCTGGGCTGTTCCCTGAGACTGGGCAGTCTGCACTGTTGGCTCCTCTTCAATGACAGGAGCAGGGTGCTGCCGGAGAACATCACACTGCATCACTCCTGTCACTGCAGAGGAGCCGGGATTTTGGTGTCAACCCCCTCCGTGGGTTAAACCCGGGTGCGGCCTGCACTCCCCTCATGGCGCCACTGCTAATAAATCATGTTATGTCCCAATTAAAAGATTTGTTTATTTCAATATTAGCTGGAAAAGGGACACCTCCTAAGTTTACTGATTAATAATAATTATAGTTCTTTTAAACCTAAAAGAGACCCGGCTTTAGTCACCTCCTATAGACCTATTTCATTATTAAATCAGGACCTAAAGAAGTTTTCTAAATTAATGGCACAAAGATTACAATCTATTTTGTCTAAAATAATACATCCAGTCCAAACAGGAATCATTAAAGGGAGACACTCTGTTCATAATAGTATCACCCTTAATGCAGCAATGACACATACATATCAGATGAGGGAAATTTCAAATATAGTGGTCAGTTGTTATGCAGACAAAGCATTTGATAGGGTTTATTGGTCACATCTTGTTCAAATCTTTCAATATCAAAATTTTGGCTCTGAATTTATACATATTTTTCAAATATTATATAATGCACCTTCAGCCTTTTTGACTATTAATATGTTAAACACTAGATATTTAAAGTTTTACAGGGAAACCAGACAAGGATGTCCCCTATCACCATTATTGTTTAATTTAGCAATAGACCCCTTATTGCGAGACTTTGAACCTGGGTCCAGGGAGGGCCCGCACCGCACACCTTGCACCCATATTATACTTACCTCTCCAGAGTCCCACATCGGCGCCAGCGTCAGCGCTGTAAAAACGACTGGAAAATGGCCACCATGGCCATTTTCCCATTGTTTTGCGCATACCCTGTACAGGGAAAATGGCCACCGTGACAATTTTCCCAGTTTCCTGCGCATGCGCTATAGACTCAGTGTGGCGCTGGCCGCGCTGTGCTCAATGCACTGCCAGCCGCCGGACTGAGAGAAGGGGGCCTGTGATGGAGACTGCACACAGGCCCCCTCCTCTCTTGAAACGCATCTGCTTTGAACGTATGCAGGATTGGCAGGGAATAAATAAAGCAGATCAAGAGCTAAAGGTCTCAGATTTTGCTGATGACCTTTTGCTATATTTTCATAACCCAAAAAAGGCGATAGCATTGGTGATAGATAAATGAAATATTTTTTTCAACCATAGCTGGATTTCAGATAAAGTTTACTACATCATTAGCCTTTTTTCCGGAAGCACACAGAGTATGGAGGGGTCATTTCTTTTTAAATGGAGACCTACGCTAACATATTTTGGTATCAAAATCCCTATGCATCCTTCACATCTATAAAAAGTTAATTATAGTGGTATTTTAATACAAATAGTAAGAGAGTTTAAAGCATAGGAAACCTTACCATTTTCTTATATAGGGAGAATTCATATTATCAAAATGGTTAGCTTTCCACGATTATTATATGAGATTCCAATGTTACCGAGTCTTTTTCAAAAGAAGGATCTTAAGTGGTTAAATGGGGAGATACCAACATTTATATGGGCCGATAAACTACCTATTAAAATTACAACAGCTGAGAGACCTAAGTGGGATAAATTGACCATGTATTAAGAGCTATGCAATAGCCGCAAATTATAGATTCGCTAAGGATTGGATAGGGGGAAATTTCCCAGGAACACATTTAGTGGCATTTTACATACATACTTATTACATACTCATCCAACATCTATACCAATAGATATAAAACAAAATGTTCTCTTGTATACTACTTACAATGCATACAGGCAGCTCAGAACAGCTTTAAAATAGAGATGAGCGGGTTCGGATCTCAGAGGTCTGAACCAACCCAAACTTAGCGATCCGAGCCGAGATCTGAGTCGGCTCGGGTTTCCCCGCCTGACTCGGCTCTCATAACGAGGCAAAACGTCATCATCCCGCTGTGGGATTCTCGCGGGTTTTGGATTGTATAAAAGGTCCCGCAATCGCCGCCATTTTCATTCTGGCTGAGGAGAATGAAGAGGAATGAGGGGGCTGTGCTGTAGCTGTGTGGTTAAGGGGCTGGCTACTGTTGTCACTTGTCATAGGGGCTGGCTGGCTGGCTGTTGTCCACTCTGTCCATACTAGGGCTGGCTGCTGTGCTGTGCCTTTTGTCCATAAGGGCTGTGTTACTCTATATACTAGGAGCTGTGCTGCAGACAGAAGAGGGGGGCTTCAGTGGCTCCTGTGTCACTGCAGTCCATAAGGGGTGCTGCTGTGTTGCCCAGGGGGTGCTCTGTCCATCAGGGGTGCTCATCACCCCCAGTGTGAAAAAAATAGACATTGGTTTTTTTCCTGTGTGTGCGCTTTAGCCACACTTATCAGCAACGTAGCTGCGCAGGGGTGCTGCCTGTGTTGTTTATCAAGGGGCTGCTGCCTCGTTCAGGGTGCTCTCCCCCCCAAGTGCCAAAAAAAATTAATCCAATCAATCAATCGATTTTTTTTTTTTTTCTGTGTATTTGTGTGCATTAGCCCCTCTTATCACCAGCAATGTAGCTGCACAGGGGAGCTGCCTGTTTCATTTATCAAGGGGCTGCTGCCTCGTTCAGGGTGCTCTCCCCCTCAAGTGCTAAAAAAAAAATTAATCAAATCAATCAATCAATCAATGTGTTTTTTTTTTCTATGTGTGTGTGCGCATTAGGCCCACTTATCACCAGCAATGTAGCTGTGCAGGGGTGCTGCCTGTGTCATTTATCAAGGAGCTGCTGCCTCGTTCAGGGTGCTCTCCCCCTCAAATGCCAAAAAAAAATATCCAATCAATCAATGTGTTTTTTTCTCTGTGTGTGTGCACATTGGCCCCACTTATCACCAACAACATTGCTGCGCAGGGGTGCTGCCTATGTCATTTATCAAGGGGCTGCTGCCTCATTCAGGGTGCTCTCCTGAGTGTGTGTGCACATTAGCCATGACATCACAAACGCCTCACCTGAGATTTGCATAAACATATTCAATAGGTGAAAATAGAGGATATAGTTTAAAAAATGGAATAAAGCAGCTAAAACTGCGTTCTCTGATTATAGTGTCCCTACCCATGGCCCCTCTAACTGAATTTCAGCAAGTCAGAGGGGCAACACCATGCAAACGTATTCCAGAGTGCAGCTGCTCCTCCTGTAGCCCAGGTCAGATGATGTTTGGGGGGTGTAGTGATATGGACTAAAATGGAGCTCACATCCACTAAAGTGGATAATGAATCCCCAATTAAACAGGGAATGCAGCTATAATTTATACACAGCACAGGATGGAATGACGATATAGGCTTGGGTGATGGCATAATCTGGGGTGATGTATACATCATCTTCTTCACACAATATTAATTTGTCCCCACTGGAATCCACCATTATAGGTGCCTCAGTAATTTTTGCACATAATTGATAGTAAAGGTCTTTCTTGTAGAATTTGTAGTTCATTTTGATGGACATCATCTTTTCCACATTTTGGGGAAGTAGTCTCAGGCCGATCACTGACAAGGTTCCCGGCTGTGCTGAAAACTCTTTCTGAGTACACACTGGAAGGTGGGCAGCTCAAGTAAAGCAAAGGCAGTTTGTGTAAGGGCCTACAAATTGCCTCTTTTTCCTGCCAGTAGTTATTTACATCTATTCAGATCTGTGTCCATTGGGAAGATGAAACAATTTCTTCATCCAGTCTGGGATGAAAATCCACTACCAGCAGCAGGCATGGTGCTCAAGAATTCTCAAGAAAGATACAGCATAAGACTTAAACTTTAAGTATGAAATGTTGCATTTGCTGCTCTGTTCCGCTTGTCCATATATCTACTCTGGTTAAGTGGACAGTGGGTACAATGGCAGTTTGAAGGCCACTAAATGTGAGCATGTGGTAGGGAATATAGATTGTAAACTCCACTGGGGCAGGGAGTGATGTGAATGGATAAATAAAGTGCTGCGGAATATGTGTGCGCTTTATAAATAACTGGTAATAAATAATAAATAAATAACTATGTTTTTTTCAATGTCCCTGTACAAGTTGGGAAATGCTTTTCATGTGGAAGCTTTGCAAAGGATTATTTAACAGTCAATTTTTTGGGAAAGCAGTAGCACTCTTTCCTGGACCCCTTATCTGATGAGAATCCACTCCTAGAAGCAGAAGCAGGCATAGAATTCTCAAGAAAGACACGACGTAAGACCTTAAGGGGTAAATTTAATTTACTAAAGTGAGAGTTTTGAAAAGTGAGTTTTAAAAGTAATGTTGCTTGCTCATAGCAACCAATCAGATTCTAGCTATTATCTTCTAGAAAGTGCTAGGTAAATGTTAAGTAGATTCTGATTGTTACAATGGGCAGCATCACTTCTAAAACTCACTTGTAAAAACTCTCAGTTTAGTAAATTAAATTTACCCTGGCTTATTCTTAAATCTTGCACTTGTCCACATATCTGTGCTGGTTAAGTGGTAATTTGGAGGCCACTAACTAACTATGTTTTTTTTAATGTCCCTGTACAGGTTGGGAAATGCTTTTTCATGTGGAAGCTTTGCAAAGGATTATTTAACAGTCAATTGTTTTGGAAAGCACTACTAGAAGTCTTCCTGGTCCCCTTCTGGGAAGAGAAAATCCACTCCCAGCAGCAGCAGGCATGGCACTCAAGGATTCTTCTGGGGCAAGGACTGATGTGAATGAGCAAAATATTTTTTTGGAAATGCCTCCCCTCTTCCCCTCCCCTTCTCCCTCATAAATTGACTTCGGAAACAGAAAATTTTATGAAATTTACTACCAATCAACCTTTCCTGTCTTCAACTACATACACACTCCAACTCCCTCAGGCCTCTCTTGAATAATAAAAACATTTGTTTCCTGATGTGCCATGTTGGAAATTGAACTGCCACGTGTTTGTGCCACCCACTGCTGCTGCTTAGCTTAGTCAGCCAGCTAGCTTGGTGCAAATTTTGAGCCTAAACTGGATGAGAGAAATATAATGAGCTGTGAGGTGTTCAAAATTGTCTGGAAATGAGTGGAAATAAATGTTATTGTGGTAAAAAATACTGTAGGAACAAAAACAGGCCCATTTTATGTGATTTTAGCTGTTTTTATGATTTTTTTAAGAAAAATCCAGATTGAAAAACAAAACAAAAAAACAAAACATGAAAGGGAGGTTTTGGCAAAACCAATCCAGATCCAAAACCAGGAGAGATACAGATCTAAAACCAAAACACAGGGGTCAGCGCACATCTTTACTTTAATAGTGTCTTTTAGTCAATATACTGCCAAGTTTTAAGAGTACTAAACACTTAGGGGTAAATTTACTAAAGGTCGATTTGTAGGTCGATTTGAGCAGTGATTTACCTCTTCTCAAATCAGCTCAAATCGAATGCAGTGAAAACCGTTTTTTCACTGCATTAACTATTATTCGATTTGTTTTGCGATTTGCAAAACAAATTAGATTTGAGTCGGTTTTGAACAGTGATTTGCTGTTCGATTTGAAATGTTCAAAACGAGCTGCAAATCCCCGACACGTTGGAACTGCTTCATGCTTTCACTTTCAGCATTAGCAATTCGTTCTCACACAGATACATGCAGACATCAGTGAGATGCCTGCATGTATCTGCCTGGAAAAAGTGACTAAAGAGTTAAAATAAAAAAAATAAAAAAAGGTGAGGTCCCCCCCCCCAAAACAGAACCAGCCCCGGACTGCTGAAACCCAGGTCTGGTTGACTAAGTACAGGGAAAAAATGACGTATGGTCTCCCTGTACTCAGTACAACCATCACTGGGCTATGGGAAGCAGGGCTGGTTCTGGATTTACAGGGAAAAATTTGCGTAGGGTCTCCCTGTAAATCACAGAACCAGCCCTGGACCCTTTCTAACGGGGGACTGATGTCACAGCCAGGGGAGCCCTATCACCGGGCCCCCCAGCTGCAGCATCAGCCCTGACCGCTAGTCAGCCCAGGCCAGGGATCCCTGGAGAGTTGGATACCCCTTCAATAAAGGGGTCTCCCTCTCCAGGGCACCACTAGCCTAGGCTGATAGCCCGGGGCTATCCCTGCCACCCCTGGGCGGTGGGTGGCGGGTTGATTGTGTGAGTGATGGTTAAAAATAGAAGTAATAAAACATTTTATTTCCAGTAGAACTGCAGGTCCCAGCAAGCCTCCCCCCCATGCTGGTACTTGGAGAACCACAAATGAAGCGCACAGACGCGGCTTCCTCCTTTGAAGCTCCGTGTCTGTGCATTCATTGGCGGAGAAAGGTCAGGCCCCGCCTCTCAGCCAATGAACCGCTCCTCCATTGTACTCAATGGTGGAAGCCGCAGGGTAACGAAAGATTATCCTGCGGCTCCCACCATTGAGTTCAATGGAGGAGCCGTTCATTGGCTGAGAGGCGGGGGCCATGGATGCCTACTGGGCAAGGGGACCACTCGAGGTAATATAAGTATGTGTGAGTGTGTATGTAAGTATTTGAGGCTGATTTGACTCAAAATTCGATTTGAAGTCCGACTTCACATTCAAATTGGCCTTTAGTAAATACCCAAAAGCAAAATCGAATACAAATCGAATGAAAATCGCACCTCAAATCACTTAAAATGCCAAAATGACCTTTAGTAAATTTACCCCTTATGCTTAACCCAAATTTTATTACAAGGAACACTAGATGGCGCCAAAAACATGCACTATGTACCAGAGATCGCACGAAACAAAGCAAAACAGGAAAAACTTTCCTAAAGTTACGTTACTTAACATATTTGGGAACATGCAGGGATTAAAAACAGATATTAGTTTATGATGCAGAAAATGGTATATTATGGAAATTTACACATTGTCATCTGGTGCTGTAAATTCACCAAAAAGGACAGCCTTTAGTGTAAATTAGGAATCACAAAAGTGTAAAAGTGCAGCAAAAATGCTCTTTTAATAGAGTATTTATTTTTTGCATATGTGTGCGTAGTTTTATGGCAATGCAGGGATTGCCATCGACAGCTAAACCGTCAAAGGATTTAAGCCATAGAGAAAAAATCATTGTTGGTTTAACCACTGTTGGTCGCCAGTTATGCATGTGCAGACTGCGGCTACCAGCTGCCATCAGTCTCCTGCAGTAGTTGTTGGTTAACAAATATAGATGGTAAAACTATTTAATATCTCTAGTAGGCCATCAATGTTTGCTAACCATCGATGGACATCACTGTGGAAATGTGCATGGGTTTCTGGACCAAGAAGGCAGCATCTGCAGAGGCTGCAAAGGTTTTCACTGGCTGAAGAGATGAGTTAGGCCGATCTAGGGTATGCCTTGCTAACTTCAAATTAAGTTGCCATTTTTGCACAGTTAAGAAATTAAATTATATTTTGCAGAAGGGATTTATTTAAAATTAAATGTGCACAGCTTCTTTCTCCCGACAAAAAGACTTTAAGAGGTTAGTTCAATTAGGACAGTGTGGTGCCGTATATTGCCATGATGTACAGCTGTGCATATATTTACCCAAATCTGGGAGAATGACCCTATCGTAGGGCAGTAGGACATTTCACTAAATTCAGGACTGTCCCACCGAAATTGGGATGGTTGGGAGGTATGCAATTTTTTGGGATGTGGATTTTTACAGTGGGTGTACTTTGACCAATGTAATAACATTTTTCAAGTACAAAAAAGTCACATATGTAATAAAGACATTAATAGGGGTCTATTCATCTTCACTTAATTTCTACAAAAGCAGGTGAAAATTAACATTTTCTCCTGCAATTGTAGAAATTAAGTATTCGGGCTAATCATCAAGAAGGTAAAGCAGGAGATATCACAGATATCTCCTGCTTACCTCCCTCTTGCGGAATGGTCCGTAGTCCTCATACACTAGTATGGGGGCAGAATTCATCAAGCTCCGAAAATACAATATTTTCGGAGCTTGAGTGCGGGTGCATTCGCCATCTTCAGATGGCGAGTGCTCCCGCTTGTGAATCGCAATTCGCTCCTTCCCTATGAGAAGGAATCCCAAGTTGCGAAGAGGGATTCTTTCGGATCCCTCCGCCCCTGTCCAGTTCCTTCCGCCAGACGTCGTGGCTATTGTGCGCATGCGTGACCTATAGCATGAGCACTAGTGTGAAAAGATTTGCAGGTTTCGGATCAGCTGTCTCCGCGCGGGAGCAATGATGAATTGCTCCGGCGTCTGCGGCAAGTTAGAATGTTAATTATCGGGTTCCGGTAATTAATATCATGAAGTGACTCCATAATGTCCAATCACTCTCATTATTAATGTAATGAGAAAGTGAGCAGTATTTTAGAACACAAACTAAAATTTTTATATGAATAAAGAGGTTGGTAAAAGGTTGGTCTTAACTTTTTATTGTTTCTGCAGCATTCACCAACCTACAGTACTAAGCCCTTGTTTTTATCCCCATTAGAGCAATTATCTTAGGGTTCCCAAAAACTGTAAAATTGGTGTACACTCTGATAGCAGTTGTACTGTGCAATAGCACATGAACAAAGCACATAACAAGGATAGCATGGTATTCAATTGATGGAGGGTTAATGAATAGAGAATAAATGATAAAAGATTAAATTAAAGAACAAAAATAAAGAAATTATAACAAAATGGTAATATAGAGATGAGAGGTGGACACAAATAAGAGAACAGAAATGAGGCATGTAGCATTATGCTGTGCGATTATTGTTTATACATCATGGGCCTGATTCAGAGATGGGCGCAATGACAATTTTTACACAGAATGAGCTATTTATTTGCTATTGCGCATGTGTCAAAGTCGCACTGCACACGAGCAGCGATTGTGTTGCGATTCCACACGCACAGAGAACCCATTCGCAAAGTGAGTGACAGGTAGTCAGTGTTTGGGGGAGGTAACGGGGGGGGGTTAGAAAAAACGTGGGTGTGTCTGACCGTTGAATCGACGTTACATAGGCATGCATAAATTAGCCATTGCGATCTCATACGCAGCATGAGAGCTCTCTCTGTGTCAGGACAGCTGCTGTATTTGAGACAGGTCAGAGCTGCTGCAAGACCAGTATGGCTGGTTGATGTGCGTCGCTGTTACTGATATTTATGCTGGTATGCAACGTTAGACGCAGATGAGAAGGCAGCAGTGGGCGTCCCTATGCTCGGGTAAGCTTTGGAACTATTAGCATATTATCGCAGCTGTGGTCCGCGCGATCGCATTAGCGTCCATCTCTGAATCAGGCCCCATATCCACTAGTGATTACACTATATCAGTGCAGTTTTGCTGGTTTAACACATTTGTCACTTGATTCATTTTGTGACACAGTAATATATTATTTTATTATTATTTTTTATTATTGTTCCTCTACTTCCAGAGTAACTAAGTATATTACCACAGAAAAGACACAGAAATTTTGTAATCATCCACCACAGCCAGTTGTATAATGCTATGCTTGCTTTGACGAAATTCCTGTGTTCTGGGTTGTCTATGCTCTCCTCCCAGCTATAACTAAGTATAATGTGCTATACAATGTGTCAGTATTAGGGATGTTAGGGACCCACCTGATAAGGTCACCGTGAAGTGGTAGGTGGGCAAACATCTTTGGCCAAATAGATACTAAGAACCTCTGCACCTGAAAAAGGGCCATGGCCTCATGGGGAAGGGGCAGGGAAGAGATAGGGGAGCCAGGAGATGCTGGGGATAAAAGAAGAGGAAGCTACAAGTGAGAATGATATTAAACAGGAAAATTGACAGGCCCAAACAGTGCCCCCTGCCCTGCAGTGCCTTGTGCCATGGCACTGGTCGCACTACCCTAGTTACGGCCCTGTGTGTCAGTATTAGGGATGTTATGGACCCACTTAATGAAGTGGTAGGTGGGCAAACATCTTTGGCCAAACATGTACTAAGGACCTCTATATAAAACCATGTTAATTGATAGTTTATTATATATATTTTTGATATTTATTATTCTTAGTACTTAGAGTGTGCATCAGCTTCCCCCCTTTTTTCTGCATTATAATGTGCTATACCAAGATAGAGCATTGTAATATACTACACTAAAAAAAATGGGCAAGAAGTTTTTATATCCGGTTATAATATACTTCATACATCATTCATATTCAAGTTTCCAATATATTTCCTCTATGGCTCTGATTCAGAGATGTACACAAACCCGTTGGTTAGCGTACAAATCCAATGGTTGGCGATTAGTGCATGCGCAGGATCGGTGTCTGTGGCGACGACCACAGTGTCCCCTAAGCTCAACATGATTGACATGCTGCAGCCATTTGGGGTCTGGAAGGGGCGGTGACAGCCAGCATCTCAGAAAATGGGGACATTTTGCCCCCGTGTTCTGGGAGTGCCATGGCCAGTGTCTGTGACTTCCGACACAGTTTCACAGCCATGGCAGCATGAAATACATGGCCCTCCTGAGTAACCTGAGGGTTACTCCAACGGCCAATGTTCACGCAAGTGATCCAATGGCTGTGTCCTCAGACACAGCAGCGTATCACAGAAGGCAGCAGGAGACATCTAATTACACAAGACACCTCCTGCAGCATTAACATTATTTTGCATAGCTGCTGCATACGAAGACACAGCATCGATGTGAATAGTGTACAACTCTCAATCAGGCCCTATGACCAGTAAATAATTTCTTTTAGAGGTATTCTGTGTGCGGTCAAAGTGTGCGCATCCAAAAATGGGTGTGGCTATTCATTACGAGAGCATTAGCCATGCATCACGGGACATGTTCGCTCCACACGCTCCCGATTCTCTCTGTGTTCTGTAGACATGCCTATCTCTGATCTCCCCGCCATTTTTGGATGCCAAAACGAGGCAAAACTTTACCTTCCCAGCATCGGATCGTGTGTGTTTTGGATCCGATATAAGTCCCTCCCATGGAGATTCAGGCATCATTTGTCACAGGACTGCTGGAGGTGTAGGAGATACAGCGGAGCTTGGAGGAAATTCAACTTCGACACTTCTTAAGTTAAACTTCAAAGCAACACTGATTGATGGGCAGTGGCACCCACATATCCCTGACTCCCTTAAAGTAAATACTGGCTGAGCTAGTTTTTTGATAGGCAGTCAGCAAAACATTGTTTATTATTTTTTAGTGCAGGATCATCATTCTATATTATATATTACTTGTGCGTGGTATTTATAAAAAAATAGTGTGTGCTCAAAAAATTCAGGCCATGATACCATGTTTAAGTCTAACACTAACAGTCAGTAGGTCAAGGGACACAGCCTTAATATTATTTGCGCAGTGCATCGCACTTGAAGGGCAGTTTGTTTTCTGAAAAAAATAGTTTATGTTAAAATAACTCCAGGCCATGATACTGTGTCAACTCTAACACTAATGGTCAGTAGGTCAAGGGCCACCACCTTAATATTATCTGCTCAGTGCATCACAGTAGGTGGGCACTGGGCAGTTGCTGCTTGTCCAAATAAAAATTAAAGTCTTTTCGGTGTGTGTGTGTAAAAAAAACTTCAGGACGTGATACAGTGCGTAAGTCAGTAGCTTGCAGTTGGTGGGCAGTTATTGCTTTTATAAATAAAAATTAACGTCTTTTAGGTGTGTGTGGTCAAAAAACTTCAGGCATCGATCATAGTGATCAATCGATAGAATGCCAGGAGCAGCAACCAAGTACTAGTGCTGCAAATGCTTCAAGAAGTCATGATGATACTAGTCCTTCAATATCATCTACTAAAGCCAGGGGCTGGCTGGCTGTTGTCCTGTCCATAGGGGCTGGCTGGCTGGCTGTAGTCCATAGGGACTGGCTGTTGTCCTGTCCATAGGGGCTGGCGGGCTGTTCTGCTGTGTTGGCCAGGGGGTGCTCTGTCCATCAGGGGTGTTCTTCTTCACCCCAGTGTAAAAAAATAAAAACAATTATTTGTGTGTGCGAGTTAGCCACACCACCAGTCAAAAAATAACAACAAACTTTTGTGTGGGCGTAATTGCATATTAACCACACCACCAGCGTGAAAATAAAAAAATTTTTTGGTGTGTGTGTGTTAGCCTGCCACATCACCAGTTAAAAAATAAAAACAATTTTGTGTGTGTACACCACCAGTGTGAAAATAAAAACATTTTTTTGTGTGTGCTTAATTGCATATTAGCCACACCACCAGTGTGATGATTTAAGCCCCTCTGCTTGTAGGAGAGGTACAAAAAAAAAATTGTTAAGACATGTAAGACACCGGTACCAACTGTGTGCTCCGATATATCACAAATCTCCAAGGAGAGTCCAAGTGTGTCCGCGGTTGCCATGTGTGAACCTGACCTTTCTAGTACTGTACTTGAAGAGGATCCTCCTTCCACCATTTGCGTGCCCTCTGCAAATGTGGGGATAAGCAGCACAAGTCAACATGCTGACATAGAAATCGAGGCTGCTTCCGTGGAATTGCATGAGGAGGATGTCGATGTTTGCACAGCTCCGTCGTGTGCATGCGCGAGACCCGGCTAGCGACAGGTGCTCCGTCGCTCCGGGTCTCGCACCAAAGGGGGCTAGCTGTCGATGGTGATTGACAGCTCGCCCCGTTTGGTAGGTGTGGCTGGGGGGTGGCTTCACAAATGGAGGCGTTCCCAAGCGAATGCCTGCCATTTGTGAGCGGCCCCACTGACATCACCAGTGATGTCAGTGGGAGAGCTTCCAGCTCTATTAGAGCCAGAAGCTCTCTGGGGCTTGTGGCCACGAGACCCTACCACAAGGGTCTCGTCACAAGCCCAATGGTCGTGATGGTCTTGACCATCGTGACCATCAACCTAGCCGCTCGCTATAGCTGTGGTGGAGGCCGCTCCAAAAAAATAAACACCCTGATTCAGAGCGAGCGCTCTTTCAGAGCATCTGGCTCTGAATCAGGCCCACAGTTAGTAACAGGCTTTATACTAGAGGTCTGTGATCCATACGGAGTTCAGAACATGTGACCCAAATGGAATCAGGTTTGAAATAATAAGCAATCAGAAATCCCACAACCTGACAGCACCTTTGAGACAGATGATCATTTTAACTCTCTATCCCCTGTATGTGGAGAACGCCAGCAACCAGGATAGCTCCTCCAATGACCACAATGGAACTTTGGCAAATGTAGTTTATCTTTACGTACTGAAATAGTCACAGTCCTGACAGCCTAAGTACAAGTCTTACATATGTCACAAGGTTAGAAATGAAGTTTCTGGGTGCAGACTGAGAAATGCAAAAGGCACGCAGCAAAAAAAGTGTGACAAAATGAATGAGACAGGTTTAAGTGTACCAGACGGTCAAAAAAAAAAGATTGCTGGTACATGGACTTGGGAACCACAAGGCATTTCCGTTGCAATGGAGAAAAGTTAACATCACTGAGCATGTGTGATCCCATAACTGACACAGGGATTGCAGACAAAACCCTTACAGCCTCAAAAGTCTGGACAATCATGGTGTGGCTGAAAATAATAGGTGAAACTATAGTCACAGGCATCCAAGATGTGTTATTTGTACCAAATTTGGGGACAACCCTCATTGCCATAGGTGTCCTTGACAAGTGAGGAAGCAAAGTCAAAGTCAAGTGCACAGAGGGCAAGTTTGTTGTGCAACATGAAAGAGGAACTGTGATAGTGACAGTAACTCAGTGCCAGCAACAATATGTCTTGGACACAGAAAAGTGTTGTGATGATGGCTATGAGACAAATGAGTCTATGGAACTGTGGAACATCCAGCAAAGCCATCTGAGGTATGATAGCATCCAGAAGATTGTTTTGTTGGATATGCCTACACCTGGAAGCATAACTAATTCAGAGACTGCTGGTGTGAATGCCCAATCACAGAACAGGAGTTCTGAGAGCAAATGGAAGAAAACCCCCTAGGTGATATCATGAGGCATTTGCAAGAATTATTTTCTGTGGACTGCAAGATGCTCAAAGAGAAATGTCAACAATTGATCTGTCTACCACTGAGGGGGAGTGCATGGCATATGCAGAAACTGCTAAAGAAGCTTCATGCTTAAGAGGGACTTTGAGTGACTCAATTCTTTCTTGCAGAGAACAGATCTTTAACACTGTATGTGATGAGAAAGAAGATATAGGTTTTCCTTCTAGTATAGAATGCCATGATAGGTCTAAAATAAAAATGTCATTAGTATATGATATTTTGTTAGTGAGCTGATGGATAGCACTACAGTCAATGCATTATATTGCATGACTAGCAAGAATAGCAGTGTTGGCATGTCAGCCAAAAGTCAGGAATCCTGTGTTTTTGTCACAGGAGACAGCTATGAGCGAGGGGTGGGGGGTCTTGAGAGATCAGCTGTCTCTGTTTACATAAAGCCTGCATGGCTCTTTCTGGAAATCTCTCTTCCAAAATGCGCTACTGCACATGCGTGACCAAGTCATGCGTATTTCTCTTCCAGTGTCTTCCTTGCATGGACACTGGACCCTGCTATAGTCACTAGGGCTGCCGACCAGCGCTGTACCACTACAGTTTAACTATATAGGAAAACCGCTGGACCCAAAGCAAGTATAGAACCTGATAGTGTATTCTGCACCAGGTGCACCACAATGCCAGCAATCACTGTATGCTCCAGGCTTTGCTACTGCAACTCCATCACTGTGATTCTGCTGTGTTTCTGCATCTACCACTGTGCTTAACCCCTGTACTGCTGATACCAATAAACCCAGTTACCTGGTTAAGGACTTTCTGTGTGGCCTGACATTCACTTTCACATCCATTGTGCACCCTACTGTGACCGCCATCTCAATAATAATATATCAACACCAAAAACTGGTGTGTGATGCATTTCCTTGGAGAAAGCAAAGGAAATGAGATGACATGCCCCTTCCGCAGCACACATTGGGCTGCTTGGACTTTTCCATTGGAATAAAAGTTGCTAGCTTGCCCCTGGTACTCACTAAGTTATAACTCAACTCTCCAGTGATACTGGCTGGCTGTGACACATATGTGAATTTACTGTATTAAATTAATTAATAAAAAAAGTAGAAAATAAGACGGTAGGGGGTAAATTTACTAAGATTCAAGTCTGATCGCGTTTTTTTTTCAACTTTATTAGCATCTCCGAAACTCGGGTGATTTGATGCTTCTGAAACTCACAAATTTACTAAGAAGTGACTTTGCTGAGAGTGAGTTGACTGATGGTTCCACTGTGAAATACAATAGTTTTTAACTATTTCTCCTATTATTAACCCCTGTACCCACAGCCCAGAGGTGCGAGGAAGAGCCCCTGGCTTCAGCTTAAGCCTGGGGTGTCGGGAGAGGGGGGACCTCTTCTTGGGGGGTCCCCACCTCCCCTGAGATCTCCGGATTGGGCTGACTGGCTTGGGGTGTGAATGCTTTGGCTGGGGAGACCCGGTGATAGGGTCCCCTGGCTGTGACATTACACCCCAGCAGGATTTGAACCTGGTGCTGGTTTTAAATTTAGGGGGACCACTATGCAATTTTTTTTCCCCTATATTTGAAACCATGTAAAGCGGCCGCTGATTGGCTAGCATTCATCTGTCATTTCGCGTAGTGTAAGTATATGTGACAACATATTCTTACACATGTCTGGAATGGATCGGGTCAGTCATTTTCTTATTTTGCCAAGTACGGGGATGCTACGGAGAGTGGCACGCAAATGGAGGTGAGTATCAGAGCTTTATTCCAGGTACCCCCATTGGAATCTACAAGAGAAGGGGACAGAACAGCTGCTAGCAGGCAAGTATGTGTGAGTGGGGTAGGTAGGTATGTAATAAAGATTTACTATACACAGTGTGTGAATGTTGTTTTTATTTAACTATTTATTTTACAGTTGGGGTATGTGTCCTTCATTTACTATTTACAGGCAGAAACATATATGGATCAAACTGATCTATGTATGTTTCTACTGAACTCGCAGCTCACAGGCAGGTGAATTGATTTCAAAAATTTGGACAAAAGTTTTGTCCGTTCTAATGAGAGTTTAGAAACTCTCACTTTGGTAAATTCCCAAATCCTATCTTCACTAGTGAAAAGTTACTTGAGTTTGGCCTACTGTGAAGTGAATAGAGTTTGCTAACTCTCCAGAATTTTCTTGTAGCAAAGATTTCTCTCCAGAGTCTGACATTAGTAAATTTGTGAGTGGAAAAATATGCCCAAACTCTCCAGAGAATGCTAGCTCGACCAAACTCGAATCTTAGTAAATTTACCGCTAGTAGTAAGTTGTTTCAGGAAATAAATTATAACTTATTTAAATAAAGTTTTTTATTGTTGTCCTTCCCCTGCTAACGCCATCCTGTTATTTTGATTGCGATAACTGCACTTTGAGTTTTTTAAATAGAGAGAAACCCTATCATGTTTTTGCCAGATTTAGGGGTTTTTTTATCCCCAAGCTTGAAAACAACTTAAAATACTCTGAAACAAAAATGAATAAAAAATATAAAAAAAAAATTACACCAAATAAACAGTCTTTGTGCTAACATCTTCATTCAAATACTAAAGAACTATAGGGGTATAGTGAACTGTTGCATTACATTTCACAAAAATTTATCTGGTTATACTTTATTTCCCCTTAACTGAACGATGGGAACTTTCTCTAAGCCTAAGAGATATGTTAATTCTAAGCATACTAAGTGTTTGTAATATTTTTATCTGGTCTATATTATGGCTGAAGTAAAGTGACTAAGGACAAGCTGCCTTTCTCTATGTTTTTCATGCTTTACTATTTCAGGGAGTGAACATAGGCTGGCATTATACTTCATGTACTCTATTGTCGTAGCAAAACCTAGTTATTCAATATTATTTCATATGATTCCAATATTAGTTCCTGGCTTAAATGTTACAGTCTAGTTCGTTTGGTTGTAAAGATGAGACTATTGGGGGTCTATTTACTAAAGGTTGATTTTAATTGATTTTCATCAATTTAAAATCGATCAATATCGATGTTGTGTTTCTGGGGCTAAATCACACATTTACTAATATTTAAAATAAAAATCAAAAATTGTCTGTTAGTAAATGTGTGTTTTAGCACCAGAAACACAACATTGATGTTGCTCAATTTTGATTGATTTTAAATCAATCAAAATCTATTAAAATTTACTTTTAGTAAATATACTGTACCTGTAGATGCGGATATTGATTTATCAAAATATTCAACACTTTATCTTCTGCAATGATTAACCAGATACATTACTGTGAACTGAGGAAATTTGTAGCCGTGCATCATATTCAAGTACTTGTGTTTATAAATAAAATAATAATAAATAAATAATAACACTGAATATATTACTTTTTATATTGTAATTGGTTATTACTGCGGTTTAGGCCTATTTACAAAGAAATAAATCAAATTAATTTGTTTTACTTTGTATATTGGAATCCTGATCAGAATAGAAAAATACAGTAGATTTGATTTATATTATATATGATGTCCTCAAAAATCACTCATAAACCGTTGAATGTCGCAATTATATATGCATTATAATTGCCATGTTCCATTTTAAATGTTTAACTGTTAATTTGATTAATACAAATAGAGTTGCTGCACTTTTACCTACAGTACGTCCTATTGAAACACTGGGAACTAGTGTGCTGACTTGTAGTAAAAGAGGGAAATAATTCATTCCTTACAGCTCAAAATGCAGGACGGGTTTTCTGACTGCCCTCTTGAAATCCTACTTTGCTGCCAAAGCCTGTCTTTGATTCTTGTTTTGGAATGTCAAACCATCAGATCAGCTTTTCAGATTCACAGCCCCCCTCCCTCTCTCCATTACAAAAGCTCCCCCACAACAATTACCATGCTTGTGACGGATAACATTTTTTGTACTCCGTATAAAACGTTTTAACGCTGTACAATCCATTACACATATATTGCTGAATTCCCTTTGAGTAATTATTCATTAGAAAACATTTAATGTCGCTGTGGATTTCACACTGGGCAGTCTGTGGACAAAGACTCAGGGTAAGCCCATTCTGTAGGATCAAGACTGCTTCTTTTTCCCTAACGCTCTCTGTCTAATCTGAGAAAGTCCAAGATGAAGAGCCCGCCCTTCACAAGGTGGGGAGGGAGGGCCAAATTGTGCAGTTAACGGTCAAAGCCCCCCCTGTGTGATCTGACACTCATTTCAAGATGATGGGAAACAATAGGGAATTGTTAGCAGCCTTCCTTTCTTACTTGGTGAAGACACAGGCAGAGAGAGAGACAGTTCAATACATGGGACAAGCTATTCCACCTGCCAATGATTTTCCCTCCCTCTCTCGGCTCCCACTCTTCCAGTGAACCTCTCCTCTACCAAGTTTAACTAAAAGAGACAGGTGAAAACCTTCATTAAAAGAACACCCTTCCGGGCGCCAAAGTTAATCAATCCACTCTTGCTCTCAGCTATTCGGAAAACTTGTATAATAAGAATTCCAGTCTTGGGAACATTTTAGAGCAGTCATTTTTTTTAGTTTTTGTTTTTTTTGCTGTTAATGAAGAGACAGACGGATAATAAATAAAGGGTTCAACATATTAGCATTGCATTCCAAATGATAGAACATTTTTTTAGGGCTAAGTCAATTTGCAGCACATCATTGCATTTCTCAAGTATAAACGTAAAGAAGTAAATCAACAAGATTTTGTATTAAAAGCTGAAAATATAAAGGTATACCCATGCTTGCCTACTTTTGAAAAAGCATTTCAGGGAGATTGTGAAAACAACACCTATGAGTGCGGCGGTAAAGTGGACGTATACGGCTACATCTGAGAAGTGTGCCGTAAACTTGATTTACATCCACAAGCCCCAAAGCTGTTGGTAAGATCTGCTTGTTGATAAAAACACACTGATACTTATCAGAAAATACATGCAGCCATAGGGATCATTGTACCTTATAACCAATGCAGGGAAATTATTCTAATGATCCCATTTCAATATATATATCTCTTTTATTTTTATATATATATATACATTTTTAATATAACAGCTTAATAATGGGGGTAAAGTGCAATCAGGGAGATTACTAGATTATTCAGGGAGTCAGGGAGATTGCTACTATTTAAGGGAGTCTCTCTGACAATGAGGGAGAGTTGGCAAGTATAGGTATACCTTCAATGAGCTCTAGGCATAAGTAAAGTGTAATACTTTGGAACATACAATCTCTTGCAGGCAGTCCTATAAAAATTACTTTATTGTACCCTAAGCACAAACACTTTTTTTAAAGATGCAGAATATACAAACACGTAATTTTGAGCTAAATAATTACAAAGTAATGCAAGAATACAAAGGAGCAATGACAGTCAGCAATGCTTTATATATATATATATATTATATATATATATAATTATATATATATATATATATATATATATATAAAGAAAAACAATCCTCCGGCACTCCTCCACACTGTGTCTCCAGACACAAGGTCAATACTTGCTCCGGTGCCCTCCTTAGGAGGACAGCACCCCCAATGCACACTGCACCAAAAACGTAGGCGGCACTCAGAGACTGGTAATCAATGTCACCCCCTCGACAGAGGGACTTTAATAGGTTGACGTTTCGGGGTCTTCCGCCCCTTCCTCAGGACAACAAGAATCTTGTTGTCCTGAGGAAGGGGCGGAAGACCCCGAAACGTCGACCTATTAAAGTCCCTCTGTCGAGGGGGTGACATTGTTTACCAGTCTCTGAGTGCCGTCTACGTTTTTGGTGCAGTATATATATATATATATATATATATATATATATATAATATATATATTAATTTTTTTTTTATTTTTATTTTTTTTATTTTATTTCTTTTTCAAAGGTCATAGAACTCCCAAAAATAGATTAGTACTGCAGACGGTGCCCTCACAGATTTGTAGACAAGCGACCGGAGGTGCGGCACTCAAGACAAATGATTCAACAGGCCGGTAAGCTTAACAACGTTTCAGTTCATCACTGTTGAATCATTTGATAAAATCTTGAGTGCCACACCTCTGGTTGCTTTTATATATATATATATATATATACATATGTGTATATATATATATATAATTATAATGAGCACGTTACTAGTGTCCCCTATTTTAAACAGCTTGTAGAAAACCTCAAACACTCTTATGTATAAAGTGTTTCCAGCAGTATATATTTCATCATATTATAACATATATGCAGAATGTGCCAATGAAGTACAGTACTTGTGCAGCACTGATACAGATGATAGGGGGTGAATGGATGATATTGCCTAGTTGAGGGCACACCGTCTTACAGTATGTTGTGTAATAACTGTAACTAACTGCCTTACACATATCAGCAAAACACTACTCCTGTGCTACCACTTCCTAAGAAGGCATAATGGAAACTGTACAAACTCAGAAATAAATATGTGTCTGCTGCTGACCATGTGCTTGCTAAATGAAATGACATTCCTAAATCCAGCACTAGACGGTCATGGATCCTCTTTTGCTGGGCTCTGATTCTATTACATATAAAGTCTTATTGAAAATTGTAGATATAAGTACAGCAGAACGCAGTTATATACAGAATGGGAAATGTATTTTCTCATTATGTTTAAACAATCTTAAATTATGTGAAACTTATTTTATTTTTATTTTACAAATACCTTTTCATTTAGTTTTTTCGTTTGCAAACAGGTACAGTAAACTCTATTTAATGCTGGCTCTTTAGTTTAACATCATTTTACATGTGACTGCAAAAGTCTGGATATGCCAGAAATGGCCCTGTTTGTACAGGATAGAAGGACACATTTGTAAAAGCTAAGCTTACCTGTTTCTCCATTTCCAAAGTAACTAAGCAGATGTAATTAGGTTGATCTTAAGCTGCCACTTTTGCATTCACTGCATAGTCTGTAAGTGTCCTTCTCTTAGGAGGATGCCTTAATAATTCACAGTCAGAGACAGGCTATGCACTGTGGCCACATCCTCCTATAAAACTAGTCTGACTTCTATGTAGATAAGAAGCAGTAACTCTACCTTCCTCTTGATTGAGTTTCAGTCACTCTTGATCCTTCATTAGGGCTGTTTCATTACAGAGTAATTACATTAGTTTGGTATGAGAGAAAGAACACAGAGGGCTTACTACATAAAGAGGATTATAGAGCCAGCAGATCATTTTCTGTGAAAAAATATACAGATTGAGTCTCCCATATCCAAATATTACGAAATACAGAATTTTTTGAGAGTGACAGAGACAGTGACACCTTTGGTTTTTGATGTTCAATGTAAACAAACTTTGTTTAATGCACAAAATTATTACAAATATTGTATACCATCATCTTCAGACTGTGTGTATTATGGTGTATATGAAACATAAATGTATTTTGTGTATGTACACAAACCTTGTTTGATACTTAGGGGCCTATTTTCACCTGCAATTGCAATGTATTTAAAAAGTATTTGGGCCATTCATCATGAAGGTAAAGCAGGAGATATCACAGATATCTCCAGCTTACCTTCCTCTGGCGGAATGGCCCGCTGTCCCCATACACTAGTATGGGGACAGAATTCATCAAACTCTGAATATATAATATTTTCGGAGCTTGAGTGCAGGAGCATCTGCCATTTTCAGATGGCGAATGCACCCGATACCCGCTCCATCCCTATGGGAAGGAGTCTTGGGTCGCGAAGAGGAATCCTTTTGGATCCCTCTTCCCCTGTCCGGCTCCTTCTGCCGGACGTCAGGGCTCTTGTGTGCATGCGTGACCTGTAGATCGCGAATGCGCACTCCCATCATTGCTCCAAAAGCAGCAGTGAAAAGATCAGAGGATGCTCCTGATTGGCTGACGTTCTGCGAGCTGTGATTGGCTTGAAGCCGGGGCCTTACTTGGAATGCTGCCGGCCCCGTTCCTTCTCCCTGGCTACCGATGCAATCCATACCTCTGCTATACGGGCCCCCTCTCTCTCCGGGCCCTGGACTACAGGCCCAGCAGTCCCCCCTGATGGTGGCCCTGGGAAAATTTAATAGCCTGCGACTTGTAGGCATCGGAATTCCCAGCATGTCTGCCCACAACCCAGTGTTTATAATAGCAATCACTTAAAAGGCAAAAACAACTTTTTTTTGCCTTTTAAATGATTGTTACTTTAAAACATGCCTGCAATTTGCAGGTTATTACATTTACCCATATGAGTTGTGACATTAATGGGTTTTATTCTGAATTAGTGTTTATTCATACTCAATCTATATCCACCCACTTGTACAAATTTTACTTAATTTGCTTCTAAAATGGCATCAACAATCTAATCTCCCCTTTTATTTTGTGCTTTAATGGATTGCATTAATGAAATTAAACCAAGTGACACAGGTGGCAATGATGCTGGAGTTGATATACTGTATATTGAATTAAACAATAACTGAGAAATAAAGAATGTTGCAACACCTCACAGCATACATGTCTATTCCCCCGGAAGTTGTGGGAGGCTCCTGTTTTTGTGGGTAGCCCCCCGGACCCCTGGAAGAGTAGGCAGAACTCCTGCATCCCACCCACTTCCTAGTAAAGTGGGCACGATGGGGAGAATTTATGGGTCCGTAGGGAGGGAAGGGGCAGGGCTATTATGATGCAAATCAAATAATTTAGCCCAGTCTCCTCCTCAAATACCTGCAAATCATGGCCTTTTCCCGTGAAGGGGCAGGACCTAATGACATCTACAGTCCAGCCCCATCCCCCAAACCTGTCAGCAGCATCTCCTCTCCGGGCTGCTCCATCACATTTGTTAGGTATGCAGTGTCAGTGGGAATGGCAACTTTAAAAACACATAGTGCACGCTAAAGGCTATGCACTGCGTGTCTCCTGACGCGCGTTTCACTGGATAGCTTACTCATAGGAGTATATAGGAGCTATCCAATGCGATGGATGTCTGGTAGACGTCTGGGCTATGCAAAATGGGCACTTGTTACCCTCAGTGATCCCTTGTTCAACTCTACTAATATACCGGTGGAAGCCGGGAATTAGTTACTAATTGTGCGGTGCAGAGCACAAAATATAGTATGCACTGTATACCTATGTGAATATTGCAGCAGTATGACATCGTTGTATTATATGGTTCTTGGTATTTATATGTGTTGTTAAATACACTGTTCCCAGTGTTAACAAGACATAAATATTACAACATATAGAGACCTATATTAACCATTTGCTTTAGATACGGGTGCACCCCAAATAAATGCGACAAGTGAATACTGAAAGATACTAACTGGTATACTGTTACTTGAACCAATAAGCATTGGATACAACTGTATCATCTTTGGGTGTATCATTTTAGTTACAAGCGGAACCTGTGGTTTTGCAATATTGGCTATGCTATTATAGATACGATGTGTCCTTGGAGTATCATTAAGGCAAACCTGTTACATATTAACTCATTTTCAGGGCACTACGTTATAAGAGTATTCTCTAACTGTATGCCAAGAGTGGTATATGAAGACATATACTTGCAATAGCTATATATAGTGATTACTATTGATTGATAGTATTAGCCCTTCGATCTACAGACATCTATCCAAATGGCATATACCATTATTGCCTAATATAGGATCATTAATAATTCTGATAAGGTGGTTAGTGACAAAATAATTTTAATTTGTTTCCATACATGTTATTAAGGAATATTTAATATATGAGCTAATAAAATCAATATTTTGCTGACTTTATTTTTAATATATCAAATAAAAGTAATTTTTTAATGTTGTGCAACAGCATAATCACTATCTTATTAAGAATATTATGGCAGTATTACAACTAAACAGTATATATGAACTGTGAGTGCCCGTTATGGGAATACTTTTGCTCTTTCTTTTTTCTTTTACTGGTTGGAATGGAAGTCTGGTAATGTATGGGAGCAAATGACAATCGCCCATTTGCTCCCAAATGCCGGAAAACAGACAAATCATTTGGATTTAACCAATTTGTCTGAACTAATATTTTTGTCTGGAGGTGTGTGTAAGGACAGCGCACCATCAAAAATTCCCTCAAAATGTAAATTATTTGTTTGACACTATATCAAAGATAAGTGTATACATAAAGTGCAGTACAGGGATCGTAGAACATAAAACAGTCACTAATCCTTGAAATGAAAGGTGGCAGCAGTCTTCTTGAGATCCTATTTGGCAGACAGATAAGACAGTTCTGAAAAGAGGTTAAAAAGACATGTGCCTGATAGTGTAGTAATATTAGTTAAAGTGGAAACCGGTGCTCAATTCAAATGTGCGTACCAAAAGAAAAAACTTTAAAGCTTATCTGAATTCCAAATTGCAGAGTTCACACTGTCGACCTTATTCAGAGGCGGCCATACGGTCTACGACCGCACGGCCGTCTCGATGTTTGGCCAGTGCGCATGCGCACGAGGGAGCCGGCTCCCTCGTACGCATGCGTGAGACCCGCTACGACCGACAGCTCCGGTCGTAGCGGGTCTCTTTCCAAAGGGGGCGAGCTGTCGATGTTGATTGACAGCTCGCCCTGTTTGGAAGGCAGGCCGGGGGGGTGGCAGCCCAAACGGAGGCGTTCCCATGGGAACGCCTACTGTTTTGGGGAGGCCCCACTGACATCACTAGTGATGTCAGTGGAGAGCTTCCGGCTCTGACAGAGCCAGAAGCTCTCCAGGGCTTACGACAAGTGAGACCCTACCCTAGGGTCTCGTCGTAAGCTCCGATGGTCGCGATGGTCTCTGACCATCGCGACCATCACCCGAGCGGTCGTTAGAGCTTAACGACCGAAACAGAGGCGGGCGGTCAGGATGCAAGCGGCCGCCCAGTTTCTGAGCGACCGCTTGCATCCTCCGACCGCCTCTGAATGAGGGCATGAATGGAGTGGACTCACAATGTCATCAGCTGGATCACCTTAAAAGAACTCATTCAAGCACATAAAGAAGAGGGGTAATATAATGTATATTGTGGAAAATAGAATAAGGGCTGCATACCAAATAGTGCTATGTTTACAGCCTGTAGTAGTATATTTCCAAAAATCCCCTGGTATCCCTTTAATATTCCACAGAAATGTATATGATGAGTACACACAAGCTTCAAATCAAATACAAATGATACCACATCAGTAAATTTAACACAGGTTTTATTTGGATACAATAACAAAGGGAGACAACTTAGGAAACATAAAAATAGAAATAGGATAAAAAATGTGCTTATCTTTTAAAATGGTAACCCAGTCCTCATAGGTATTAATGTCCACAAATAGAGAGCCTGGGTCAGCTGGCCTCAACGTGTTTCATCCTATAGGGACTTCCTCAAGAGTGGGGAAGTCCCTATAGGACGAAATGCATTGAGGCCAGGTACTGAGAATGTAGCTGGGAACTTTTCATTTTTTTAATTTCAGAAGATGGTGGATGCCTACATGGAGAAGAGCAGGCCCATCGACAGGAGGGGACTAGGGGTACAGTCGTACCAGGCCCGAGATTCTAGGGGCCCCGGAGGGGCCCAAAGAAAAACCCAACTGTAACTGCTACCTGCTCTGCTGCAGGCATGTACAGGCTCAGGTGCGTAATGTCCGGTGGTGTCACCGGTGCATTGCACCGGGGCCCGCGGTAATGAAGGTGCCCGCAACGGCATTGACAGCAGTACTGTAATGAGTAAAACTAACTCATTACAGTACATTACCACGGGCCGTAGCAAAGAAGGAGAAGTTGATCCGACCCCCCTCCTCCCCTCCCGTCTCCACCAATCCTCTTACCTTCTCCTCTCTGACATTGCTGTTGCCGGGGGCCTGACATCACACTCTAGTGACTGGCCCCGACGCAAAAAGCAGATGAGATGAGTCTAGCCTGTGTTCCTAGGGTATGCGGTCCTGGTCTCCTCCGTAACTCATAGGGCTCTGGCTTTGCCCTGCTGTGTTGGCCAGGGGAAGATGTTTGCTGTAGATAGCATCTCTGCACAAGAACTATTTTTATATTTTATTTGTTTATTCTCTCTCTCGCTCTCTCTCCTGTTTCCCCCCCTTCATGTCCCACTGAACTATTCCAACCCGATTAACCCCCTTTACACCATCCTACAGAGGCCTCATTTACCCCCTGCCCCTACCCTTCACCCACTGCCTCTCCCCATCACCCTCTTCCGTCACCCACTGCCTCTCCCCGTCACCCTCTTCCATCATCCACTGCCTCTCCATCACCCACGCCCTTTCACCCTTACCCTGTCACCCACTGCTTCTCCCTATGAACCTCTGTTTCTTCCTATTACCCTCTGTTTGTCACCATTTGCCTCTACCTGTTACCCTCTCCCTGTCACCCTTTCCCTGTCACCTTCTGCTTCACCCTGTCACCCTCTTCCCATTACCCTCTGCCTCTCCTTTTTACCCTCTCCCTAAAGATTATCTTTGCATCTAGCCAAGTAGTGTCTGGTTGGAACAAAATATCTGGAAATGTACTGTACTGTCTGGAGGTAAGCAACCATTCATGATTGCGGTAAAACTTATTTTTGTCTAGTTGGTGAAGACATTTATTACTTTATATATCTGAAAATCTGTACTTTCCACAACTACGGAAATTAGAGTTTATATTTCGCCAAAGTTCTTGAAATTCTTAAAAAATTTGGACAACAATTACTCCATTGTTAACAGAATATTAATATGCAGCCGTGATACTCAATGAACATGTAAATATAACAGTGTTTTAAAATATTAATTACATCTCGTTTCTATAAATTGCATATTCTATATCCTTATTTTCTGATAAAGCAGATCTTTGTTTTGCTTTTCATACTGTATGTATTAACTTGGCATTCATATTAAATAAATGTTGAATTCTCTTTGAAGATTACATTTGGCACTTGGTCCAAACTGCATTGCAATCTAGTTTTGTTTTCATGTATCCACAAAGAATTTGAATATTTGATTTCAAATTTAGTGAAGTTTTATAACAACAATATTTGATATATCCATGTCTTAAATGTTATGTTGCAGTAATAAAAAATAAAAAGTAAGTAAATATAGGGGAGTCCTTTTAAGATATATAATGTACTGTATCTAGCTTACAGCAAGAAAACAGTGGAAACATGTTGAGCTAAATGAATATTTAAGCATATTGCTATGCTATTAGCAAATTAGCCATTGCAGGGCTCAGTAGAGGCCCACGTTTTTATGCTCACACAGTACAGAATATCTGGCAGGAACACAGCTGTAAAATATAGTCTGTGTGGGAAATGGGTCAGTTGGGGAGGTGTTAGGTTTTTTCTTAAGTTAATAATGTATATTACTCAGCATCCAATATCACTCACCTTGCTTTTGTTTGAACACTGCATCAAAGTTTTAGGATGCAGAAACAAAACAAGAGAAGGACTTCATTCTTACAAGGTATCGGTTTAATATTTCATGTACAACTGCAATTACACTGGTCGTGGCCACAAATAGTACACAAAAGTACACATTTTAAGTTGGCTATTTTCTTATCTTTACAATATATAACATTACTATAATTTTAGATTTCTTGCTGTAAAAACCTCCTCAATTAATGATTCAGGGAAAGGCACAGAGAGAAAGCTCTCTTGCTGACAGACTGAACAAGTGATCATGGCCTGAAGCTAGTACACTAAATCAGTGAGAGCAAATGTGAAGCTTACTCTTCCACCCAAAATGTGAGTCATGTAAAAGATATATGTATATACTGTATAAACATGCATAACATTTATAAACATGTTTGCTTTTAAATAGAGGTCAGCGCCAGAGTAGTACTCTCCAGCAACCTTGTCCAGCCCAGCTCCCCACACCCATGACGTCACGCAAGGGGGTGGATCCGCTGCCAGGAGAGCTGCCCGGAAGCTCTGAGCTGCTCTACGTACTGCAGGGTGCGTGCCTGGTGCATCCTTTGGACGCTCTGAGCAGCACTGAAGCTGCAATACTGGCTGCAGGGTACCGTTTCAGGCACCCTGATAGTTAGATGCAGTGGCCATGGGGAATCAATGGTTCCGCCTCCCTGGCGACGGCACCACTTGTACACCCATTCCAATGGTCCTGATTGAGGTCTCTATAAAAAATATATAAAAAATATTTCTATACCTATAATTAAATTAATTTTATTGATCACAAGAGGTTTATGTTTCTATGCTGAACCAGAATTCTAAACAGTTGTGTGAGCTATAGACCTATTTCATTATTTAATATGGATGCAATGTTGTTGTTCCACTTTATTCTTCAGTTATTTTATATAATCATATTTCATCCCTAAGAAATGGCACTTGGAAGTTGTTGTTGTTTTGTTATGCACTTCCTCGAGTTTCTTACAAAGTAACTCATTAGATGTTGTGCTCCTATTGCATGGATCCATTATTATTTTGCCCTAGGTAGAATTGTACTGTTTTGTAACACTTTTATGTTTGAATTGTTGGAAGGAGTGCGCTTCTGCGCTGCCTCCCTCCAGCACTATCCAGGAAGGAGAGAGCCGGCAGTCGCTAGGACCCACTGGGACTCAGCTGACCTCTGACATGCGCTACTGCGTCTCCACTCATCTTTACTCTCCAGCGTCAGGTTGGACCAGGAGACTTTCACCTCCAAAGAGCCCTGCAGTGCCCTGCTGTATGCCCGCAAGTACACTATACCACTACCGTTGTACACTAAAACACCAGTGCTACTATCCGCCAGTGTCAGAACCATGATCACGCCCGACACACTATAATGCCTAGCAATACCCTGAACTCCAGGCTGTTACACCTGTGTAATTCCCTGTGTCATATGCTGCCTGTTGGTCTACGTGATATATAATCTAAGAACTGGACTAACCGCCATCAGCACCAACTACTGTGTTATACATTTAATCAACATCACTCACACTCTGGGCAGTTATATTATACTCTGGTGTATCAATTCACCTGGAGAACTACTTCTCCCAGCAAAATCTGCATGTGCATCATTGTGACAGTTCACACTATCACCTGCTGTCACCACCATCTCTGCTAATATAAATCATGCTTTTCTCATAGGCCCATTTTAATGTTTCAATAACTATTTAGTAGGTTTTATTTAAATTTCTAGATCTTCAGAACTTTTATCCTTTTCAAACTATTTTTTGGCAGATAAATTCCATACTTTTAAACCAGGAATAAACTGAAAATTGGAAATATTTGATAGATTTGGTACACTTTTCATTTTTTGCTCAATATCTCTGAATAATAATCTCCCTTGAAAAAGAGTTTCTTCTTTACATGCTAATTAGTTTGTAGAAGGAATCCATGTAGCATATGTTTTCATTATTTATTATTATTATTATTATTATTATTATTATTAGCCTTTCATTATATAATGGCAACATATTACAGTAACAATTAAATTCTCACCACACAAACAAAAGCCTAGGGTTTCTTTTGTTTCAACACGGATATTTTAAGAGCTGGGGGTCCGCATGCATTGGGTCGCCTCCCATAACTCTTCCCAGTAGTGATTTATTTGGAAAAATAGTGCACGCGCAAGAGAGCAAGGATCCTGATACCAGGGCCGGCTCCAGGCACGCTCCGTGAGTGCGGCAGCACAGGTGCGCCTGTGTCCGGCTATATAAGATCCCCACCCTCCGCCCATCTGCTACCGGTATTAGTTTATGCTCTGGGGGAGGGCACAGTGAGGGAAGGGGCGGGAGGAGCATGGGACGGCGCTGGGTGCCGAGACATCTAGCATCGGCCCTGCCTGATACATGCCAGAGTATTTAAAAGCTCCTGTGTGGAACCATTTATCCAAATATATCAACGGATAGCTGACACTACCTTGAACATGTGTGTTTTTGAGTTCTAGGATGTGCCCTGGTCAGAGTAGAATTCTTGGACACAAGAGCTAATAGACAAAAATGCTAACCACTATGTTACCCTAGGTATAAGTACATACC
Source organism: Taudactylus pleione (assembly GCA_031769625.1). NCBI lineage: Eukaryota > Metazoa > Chordata > Amphibia > Anura > Myobatrachidae > Taudactylus > Taudactylus pleione. The sequence continues at coordinate 1,995,109 of JAUIMM010000748.1, read as the reverse complement.
ATTGAGTGAATACATAGGTATTCAAAGATAGCTTGGGCCTGGATTTGTGGAAATGCCTTGACCTCGGATGAGAGGGAATAAAAGGTCTACATTCTGTTAAATTCCCTTGTCCAGATCATCATTTTTGAATGTTATTTTTGAGATTTGGAGAGGCCCACTACAGCCACTGTAGTTTTCTACCTATCCTGAATCCAGAGGACTGTTAATCCCGGATGGGCAGCATGACTAGTATAGAAAAATCATGGGAGGGTGGAGGTGTGTGGGTGTGACACTACTAAAAGTGCACCCACGACCCGTCTATCCTGCAGCCCATCTCCGCTTGTATTCTGATGTGGTGACTGTTCCATTCTCAAGGATCACTCACCTGTGGGCTGCTAACCTCACTAGGGTTGCCAATCATCTGGCCATCTGGCATGTAAATGAGCATAAGGGGGTACTGAGATATAAATAGAGTGAGTCATGAAAGGACTCTGAGGCACCTAAAGGAGCATGAGGAATTCTGAGGCATATAAAAGGGGCATGAAGGGACTCTGAGGCATATTAGGTGGTGCATGTGGAACAGACGGCACATAAAGGGGCATTAAATCTGGGAATAAAATGATTTTAACCCCACTGCGGTTTTGGCCACATCCCTTGTCACATTCCCTATGGAGGAATCGGAAAATAATAGAGTGGTAACCCTGGAGAATGACAGTCTGGGCATGAAAAATGTGCAGAATTATTTACCCTTATTGCATGTTATAGTTATATGTCATTGGGCCTGATTCAGAGTCGTACACTAATGCTGCCACAGTTTAGATTATTCCAGCTGGGCATGTGCGAAACTATGCTAATGCAGCAGCCGCCAGGACTTGTACTGAGACTCCCACTGGATCTATTGCTGTCTGCAATTTCATACACATACGCAGTATTGGATGCAGAAAATGCAAACATCAACTCCTTGGGCCAAATGTTATAGAGTGAGAGTTTAGAATATGTGAGAGCTTAGCAGCAGTCTCTCACACTTTTTAAACTCGGCCAATGTAATAGAGTCCGAGAACATGCAAACTCTCATGTTTTTAGACTCAAAGGGGTAAATTTACTAAAGTGAGAGTTTTTAGAAGTGAGTTTTAGAAGAGATGTTGCCCATAGCAACCAATCAGATTCTAGCTATTATCTTCTAGAAGGTGCTAGTTAAATGTTAAGTAGAATCTGATTGGTTGCTATGGGCAACATCTCTTCTAAAACTCACTTCTAAAAATTCTCACTTTAGTATATTTACCCCAAAAACTCTTGTGATTTAAACTCTCATTCAAATGTTTTCCCGTTTTGAAGATGAAACTGGACCAATGGGAGAGATTACTGCTAAACTGTTACGTTTTCTAAACTCTCACCCTATTACATATGGCCCCTTGAGTGAGTCTATAGTCGCTCAGAATGGATGCTGGAGCCATGTTTCTTAGGTACAGGATCACAGATGCAGGATGCGACACACCTCCGATACGGTTAAGACACACCTGCGATTTTTGCCGACACTCCCCGTTGACTCAACCAAAGGCGCCCTGCCAGTCAATCACACTGCAAATAAAAACTTGCAGGGTGCGATTACGCTAATGTATCTCGACACATGCGCAGTGCGACTCAGACTCATGCACAGTGGGAAAAAAATTGCTCCATTTGCAAAAACATTAGCATTGCGTACAACTCTGAATCAGGCCCATAATACTGTAATATGCTAAGGTTCTGCTGTTGTATGGTATGAGTTAGCTATAGATGATTAACCATGTCATAAACTACACCCAATAAGCCCTTAACATCCGAGATGCCCAGTAAGTGTGAGATTATATGTTACTATGAGATGTGTTAACAATGCAGAAGATGAGCCATCTCCAAAATTACACCTGTGTAATTCACACAGAGTGGTTATTTACTGTATCATGTTCCTGCTATTGTGATTCTGTATGTGAATGATGTACACAGGAGGATATCCATTTCCTCTCCAATTTTCAGCCCTCAGGATTGCCAACATCTGCGAGACATAGGGGGAGATGATATCAAACCTTGGAGCAGAGACAAAGTGAAGAGAGATTATGGGCCTGATTCAGAGCCGCTCGTTCGCTCCAAGCGATGTTCGCACAACTGCGCATGCGTATGGGTTGTAAACTTGTAATACGCATGCGCGAACCAGTCATTGTGGTCGGAAATTGTGTGCTCGCAAAATAGCGAATGCCTGCTAATTTGAGTGACAGAATGAGGCGTATGTGGGTGGTAACAGGGGAAGGTGCTTGAAAACGGGGAGTGGAGATCCGAACGCAGGCGTGCCAATCGGTCAAAACGGGTGTTTTAAGGGTGTGCATAATTAACAAAGCAGCGTCATCGACCACGTCACTTGGTTGTCTTTTAGCCTGAACTGCTCGCATGATTGCAGTAGGAAAATGCTACCACAAGCACTGCGAGCAGTTCATACTCCTTTCGATGTACTCGATTAATCTAATAAATAGCGGAGATGACGTAGGATACGAGCGGCCATGGGGCGTTTTTTTAAAAATAGCAAGCGCATGTTTTGTTCGCTCGTTCAGACATAGAGGCGTCAACAGATCGCAAAGAGCGAGCGCTCTATTTAAATATCCGGCCCCTTTTTCTGAACGAGCAAGCGCAAATAGCATCTGACTCTGAATCAGGCCCTATGTACCAACCAATCAGCTTCTAACTGTCATGTTATAGGCTGTGCTAGAAAAATGACAGAAGCTGAATGGTTGGCACTTTATCTCTCTCCACTTTCCAAAGTTTGATACATCTCCCCCATAATGGAGATGTATAATTGCCTGTTATTAGTTTTCGGCAAAACTGTTATTGTTTTTCAATATTAATTTACGACCAAGTATAACTATATTTGCTGGTGGGCTATTTATTTCCCACCATAACTACTAATGGTACTGTTACATGTGCTGTTCATGCACCTAATTGAAATGCAGTGGTGAAACTTTTTCTTAGCCCCAGTGCACAATTACTCCAGCATAGCACAAATATTTGATAGCATCAAGTACTAGTAAATAGACTAGAGTACAATACAATGACACAACTAATGTGAAAGTATAACAGATTTGAATTTTACAAAAAACACAGCTGGCTGCAGAATTTAGCTTTCAGTATATGGGATGCAGTCCAAAAGCCGGCGGTCGAAATGCCAGCGGTCGGCTTCCCGACTGTCAAATCCCGACAGGCGACTAATGACAGGCATTGAAATCTCTATGCCTGTCATTATACCTACGCCGGGAGCCCGACGCCCGGCATACCGAATGAAGGTAAGCCGGGCACCGGATGCGGACAGCCGCAGGGAGGGGGGGTTTAGGTTAGGGGCTCCTGGGGGGGACAGGGTTAGGCACCCCCCAGGAGGGTTAGGTTTAGGCTAGGGGAAGGGAGGGTTAGGGTTAGGCACTCCTGGGGGGAGATTAGGGTTAGGCACCTCCCACCCGAGGGTTAGGTTTAGGCTGCGGGGAGGGGGGGTTAGGTTTAGGCACTTACGGGGGGAGCTTAGGGTTAGGCACCAGGGGGGGAGGTTAGTGTTAGGCAACCCTAAGGGAGGGTTAGGCTTAGGGGGGGGTTAGGGATAGTTAGAAACTTACCTTAGTTGGGATCCTGCTGTTCTGCTTTCCGGCGTCGGTATTACATCCGTTGGTCTAACATCCCCCGGTATTTAATACCGATCCCCAGTATATATAGCCTCTTAGTAGGAGCTTTATGACATTACTTTACATTAGGATTCAAGTCATGATCTCCAAACTGTCTCTCAATATAACTGTTACTCAAAATAGACTCTGCATTTATTCATTGAGCTATTGTTTTTCTAAATAAAGTGGCTACCCATCCCCTGCACTGTCATCTAAAGCTGGGTACACACTGATAGATACATAGCCCGTTTCATTGAACGGGCTACATATCTATAGTGCATCATCGGGTGTGTACAGAGGATATGTCTGTGCACACAGAGGACCTCATTCAGAGTCGGTCGTAAGCGGCCACTCGGTCGTACGCCTAACGATTGAGAATCAGAAAAAAAAACAATCGCACGGCCGGGCCATCGCAACCAAAGTGACGCCCATACATGAACAAAGCACCTCCTCTAGCTAGCGAGTGATAGCAGTTAGCGATCGAGTCAGTCGTTTAACCCTCGTCGGGATTAAGCAGTCCGAAAGCCGGCTGTCGGGATTAGGTCCGCCGGCTTCCCGACTGCATACCCTTCAGACTACTATGCAGGCTGGAATCAAAGAGGATAACTCACAGGCTTGAACCGCACTTGAAACGGATAGGAACCGGATGCAATGGAATTATACACAAGCATATATGCTGGAAACCACTTATGGTTTCCAGCATATGTGATTCCATAATTCCACTGCATCAATGTTGCTGTACACATTCTCAGATCAGCTCTGCATTGCCCCATTTGTGCATGTTTACATTTTGATGCTTTATTATCTATTTATTTAACACATTATTTGGTTACCAGTTGTATAAGTATTATTGTTTATATGGTTGCCTAGTTACTCTTTGTCCCAACAAACTTTGTATTGTAGATCACATGTTGTGACCTCCGTGATGTCATGCCGCTGATGATGTCATCGCATTTTTCATGACCACGCCGGCGGTCCGCCGCCACGGACAGTCAAGGTGGGGAATCTATATGGATAAGCCTGTTTGTATTGTTGTTTGCCCCCTGATGAAAATGATTATGCATAGAAACGTTGGTAACTGAACTTTTTGCAAGTGTCATTTTTTTGCATTGAGTGCCGCCGCTGATGTGTATATATACGTGTATCATATATATATATATATATATATATATATATCCAGCAGATGTCCAACTCAAGCCAGAGTCCTGACCAACTTGGCTTACGCCATTTTCTATTTGAAATAATATATATCAATGAAGTGACCCCTCTACAACTTTGAAATAATTTAATGTGCCCCTAAACCAACCAATTACACATTTCCCCCTCTGCCTTTATATGTGCCCCCTTATGTCTCTCTGTGCCTCTATCTGTTCCCCCTCTGCCTCTATGTGCCCCCTTCTGCCTCGTTGCTTCTCACTAACTGTGCCCCTCTGCTTCTATCTGTGCCTCCTATTGCCGTTCTGTGCCTCCTCTGCCTTACTGTTCCTCTATATGTGCACCCTTCTGCCACTCTGTGTCTCTACCTGTGCCTTTTCTGCCAATCCAAACATCTATCTGTGCCCCTTCCACCTCTCTGTTCCCCTACCTGTGTCCCCCCCTCTGACAGTTCTCCTTTCTATATCCTCTCTTTTCTGCACTCTCTTTTTTTATTTTCATTCCCTTTGTTCTCTCCCAGCCACCATGTCCCCCCCACCCCCCTCAATGCCTCCTGTTGGATGCAACCTTATGCAACCTTATTCTGCTTACCTACTTTAACGTACCGCCAGTCTTCTGTGGGTCCAGGTGACATCACCAGTGTGTGCCATTGATCTACACATAACAGTGCCCAGAAACTAACTTTCCTCTCATCCCGACACCATTGGCCCCAGATCTTTCTTCCTAGAGGAGTGCTGCATTGTGTAAACAACATGTGCACAAGCCGCCGATAACGCCGCCCATTGCTGGAGACAAGCAGAATTGTTCCCTGGCAACAGCTGCTCCGACCCAGCTCTGGCTGGGGGGTAGAGGCCCTGAGAGAGGGGGGCCCAGGAATACTTGCCTCCGTGCCCCCTGCTTAATTCAGCTCTGTTACTCTCATGATTAATTAAGCTAAATACAGCAGACTATATTTTAGAACAGATAAAAAAACAATGCAGATATATAAACTATGCAAACAAGTTTTGAGCTATTGCACATGCCTATTTGGAGGCCAAAATCACTGGAAAATCTCTGTGATTTGTGGAAATTTTCAACCTAATACGTTTCAGACAGAATACGGCTGCTATCATCCGGCATATAAAGAGGAGGATGGCGATTCCACACTTTATTATGTGTAAGAACAATTTTTCTTATCAGAAAAGATCCAACAATGTGATAAGAATCCCCATTAAAGCTAGGCAAATGGCAGTGCTCCCAGGAGTCATGAGGAATTTACACGTTGGCAAAAAGAGAAGAGATTGGTGGATTATACCCAGTAAGCCATCAGTCCATGCACTGGCAGGATTCCCTTGTAAGCTCCTTCTGCAAGGAGAATGTCAGACTGTCAGTACCAGGGGGAGGTGTTTTCTTCCCCTGGTACTGCCATTCCGCACAGCCTTCAGCACAAGCACTTCCAGTGGAAAGCCATTTCTGCTTATATTACGGCATTGTTTCCTGGCTTCTAGTGGCTGCAGCTGATGCAGCTCCTAGTAGCCGATTTTTGTACACATGCACATTTTTTTCCCTCTCAGAATTCTTTGCACATGCGCACTGGAGACAGAGCAGAGACCGGACCGTGGCACCAACAACAATTGCAGCCTGGGCTCCCTCCTTTCATAACAAGGTGAGAGATGCCACTGAAGAGAATCTCTCTTTTTTTGCATAAGTGAACAGCCTGTTGCAAAAGAGCAAAGTCAAAAAATAACACTGTTTATCAGCCAAGGTATCACACAGGAATAACAACCCCCCCCCTCCCACCACCCCTAGCATTAGGGTGTGGGGAAGGGTAGGTTATGTTTAGACACTAGGGGCGGAGGTTAGGTTTAGGCACCGGGGAGGGGGTGTTTGGGTTATGGTTAGCAACATACTTACCGTCACTTCCTATGGGTGTCGGGATTCTGCCACTGTCGGTATTCTCACCAGCGGCATCCCGACAGCCGGGATTTCATACCCAACCCGTTTAAATATGGTGCATAAGATCTGAATCTCATTCATATAGATTTTCTATTCAGTCTCTATATTGTTTGTTGCGGGTTGTGATGATACAGTTGCATATAGCATTGGGATGGAAGACACTGATAGCCAGATAATTACATTTTGTATGATTGTGTGACTCTCTGCGATGAAACTGTGTAATCTAGGTTCAGGGCTGTCAGTGGATTATAGCGTTAAGATGGCCTCACACTTTAAGATTATCTGTCCAAACATCCAACTTGTAGAAAATGGCCAAAAATGGTTGTTTTGACAAATTGGTTAAATTCTTTTGATATAACCAATTTATCTGAATGACCATTTTGTCTGTTTTCCCGTATTTGGTAGCAAATGCTCAACAGTCATTTGTTCCCATACATTACAAATTTTCTTTCTAACCAGCCAACTAGTTGGATGTTTGGACAGATACTCACTGATTACAACACTTCTATGTTTTGTTTTTTTTAGATTAAATATTGTTAAATACGTGAAAAATATCTGCATATGTTTAATATTTTGGTTTATATAGTTAATATATTTGTATTGAATATCATAAAGTTTTCTTTATGATATGTACCTAATTGAAAAAAAAGAACATTAAAACAAAGTACGTATGTAGAAAACCACTTAAAACATGATTATGCATATGGCTACTATAACCAAAAATCAACTGTAAATAGTTGGAATGCTCACCTAAGGAAAACATAAGCTTTACACTTAAAGTATTTTTCTTACAAGGTTTTACTTCACAAAAAAAGTTGGAAAATATTGTGATAGTTTTCTTATAACATTTAATACAATTAATCAAAACCATATTCGTATACAAGTAATATTAGCTTTCTTTTTGTCTTAAAATGCAGAAAATGAATCCATATACTTTCTACATAACATGTTTGAAATCCAATTCCCAGTGAGGTAGTGTGCAGCAGACTATACTTTGATTACAGTGGATGAAATAATTCAAGAGAAGGTTGGACTTTACGGCTATCATGGTAATCGGAGATCCCAAGGAAAGAGCTTGTTATCATCTAGCCTAGCAACAAAGAGCAGCATCTACTGCAGTATAGCAAGAAGGGCAGCAGACATCTCTTGCTACAGTATGTTAAGCTGGCATAACATCCTAAACCTTAGGTCAGATATATACATGTATAATATGTAAAGAAGAAAGGAAAACTTGGCTGTTTTAAAAACTAACGATATTGCAGATAAGTAGAATTTATGGGATAGCAAGTTCACTTTATACTACATCAGCTAGGCTTTCATACAAACCAGCTATGTCTACCTGAAAACATGGAAGCCGGCTGTGGATATTCAACATACTTTTGAGCTGTATAATATCATTTTAATAATATTCATTATTAAAATGAATATTATTAAAATGATTGCAAAGCAATGCAATCCAAGATGTCCCTCATTTGGACCCAAATCGCCTGTCTTCTTTCCTGGCAAACTGTAACTCTTTTGTGTCTGATGTATTTATGTCAGTGTGATTAAACTGCTCCATTGACTCCCACAAGTGTTTGTATATTTAATAATAGACTTATTACCTACAATTATTTTCTAATTTATGGTATCATGTTCATTTATTAGTACATCTGCAGTATTCCTATTACAAACATCACTTAATTCACTTCCCCAGCTCATCCTATTGAATTTGGGTGTTTATGGTTTTTCAAATCCATCGACAAGTTGTATAATGCTCCTTAACTTATTATGTGAAAAGAGAATCCTAGTAAAATCATATCTAATCCATAAACTGTACAGTGCAAGATAAAAGGCTATTTTGGGGAGGACACAGCTATACTGTATGTATTTTTGTTTTGTTTTTTAAACTCCAGAAAGTTCCTTTTTTTCGACTTTAAGATAAATATGTTAATTTATTGTTTCAGTTTATTAAGGATGAAAAACATTTAAAGATATACCATGACCTGCTGCTTTGCATACTCCCTATAATATAACATGAATTTAAGGTTGATAAGCAAAAAATAAAAACATACACAACTATATACTTATACTGTACTTATGACCCTTGCAATATTTGGTTAGTTAACGTAGGAATATTATTTAGAAAAACTTAAAAGCAACATGATTTGCAGCTGTATACTGATCATAGGGCCTGATTCAGAGCCGTTCGCTATTTGCGGTCGTTCGTTCAAAAACAAGGGGTGGCTATTCAAATGATCCGTTCGCAAATTGCAGTCTGTTCACGCCTCTAAGTCTGAACGAGCGAGCAAAACATACGCTCGTTTATTTGTTAAAAACGCCCCCTGGCCGCTCGCACCATACGTCATGTCCGCTATTTATTAGATTAATCGAGTACATCGACCAGCGTATGAACTGCTCGCTATTCTTGTGGTTGGTGTTTGCTACCACAAATTTGCGAGCAGTTCTGGCTATAAAATAACCCAGTGACGTGGTCAATGACGCTGCTGTATTAATTATGCACACCCATAATACGCCCGTTTTGACCTTTAAGCACGCCTGCGTTCGGATCTCCACTCCCCATTTTCAAGCACCTTCCCCTGTTACCACCCACATACGCCTCATTCTGTCACTCAAAATAGCAGGCACTCGCTATATAGCGTAAAAACGATTTTTGGCCGCACTGACTGGTTCGCGCATGCGTACTAAAAACCGTACGCATGCGCAGATGTGCAAACATCGCTCGGAACGAGCGTACTGCCGCTAACGAGCGGCTCTGAATGAGGGCCATAGTTCCCAAAATTCTCGATAATCGATTTTGTATACATATTTCCATACTATGCTTGCTGGTGTGTCACTGTCTGTGCAACCCAGGGTGTGTCAAATGTATCTTTTGAGAGACAATACAAGTTGTGTGCGATTTAACTTGATGACCCAATTAAAAATAATAGCCTGTCCTCGGCTGTCAGTCCTTGTTGGTGATAATGAGATGTGATAGGGTTTGCATAACAAGCAGTTTTTATCACAGTAAAATTGGGGCCAGTGGCTTAGCAGGGTTCATTGGAGTAAAAACGAAAAGGGCCTTAACACTGCCTTGTGAGCCTTTCCAGGTACACAAACACGGAAATAACAAGAAATCTGATCAGGGCTGTAATAATTCCTTAGCCCCTACTCTAATTCTTAGCAATTAAAGATGCTTAAATCTAAATAACATTGTTTTAGGTAAAATTGTTCTAGGTTTCTTGATACTTGGAAGTCACCTGTACTTATTCTACAATTGTAAAATAAGTGTAAGGTACAGTAATGTGAAGTGTGTACAACTGCATACACTGTTTCACTGTTTTGTTTAAATTCAATTAGAAACGGTTGTCAAGATGATGCTGCTGAGTCCGTTATTGCTGCTGCCGCTGTGCCTGTCACACTGTATAACAAGCAGCAGCCTGCAGCAGAGAAGTGCAGCTGAGCCCAAGTGGCTCTTTGCACAGTCCCATCCCCTTGCTGTTCGTGAGCTGGGCCGGGCAATTAAATTAAGGTCCACATTGGCCTGTAGCTGAAATTGACAAAGTGCCTATTGTGTGGTGCTGTATGGGGACGTGACAAATGATGTGGTGGGGCATGATCAGTGCTGTGGGGGTGTGGCCTGCACAGTGGGTGTGGCCTGCATCATGGGTTGTGGCTAGTGCCTTCCTTCAATCACCTCAGTTGCACTCCCCACTCTGCTTATATCAACAGTGTAATGTGAAAGTCTACAAACAAAAAGAGATACCCCTTGTTACCGTGACAAAAAAGATAAATAACACTTAGCGATCACATGAATTTGAAACCTCCCTACTAAAGGACCCGGTGGAACTGTGACTGTGCAGACCAATCATCTCTCTGCAGCTTCCTATTGGTCTGTGGGGTCACATCTATGTCTGGCAGACATCTTACGCTTAATGGGGTAGATGTATTATAGCGGCACGTACCGTGCCGCTATAACGCTTCCCACTTCGCCTCTTTACCGAGGCGAAGCAGGAAGCACTACCGATGAGATGTAAGAACATCTCATCGGCCGCAGATGGGGAGCGTTAACTCCCCCCTCCGGCGCTACCCGTTAGAGACAGCAGCGCATCAGCCTAGTGCTAAAGTGCTGTGTCTCTTCCTGGCCAGCTCTACTGAGCATGCGCGGGATCTCGCAAGTATCGCGAGATCCCCGCGTGGAGCCTGGAGCCGGCAGCCGCCGCAGCAGGGACAGCGCTGTCCCTGCTGTGGAGATAGGGCAGCGCCAGGCTATAGCTGTCGATAACGTCAGCTACAGCCAGTCGAATGGTCATGCGTTATGACCGTTCATACATGGCCCTGCCGCTCGGCGCTGCTATCTTGTAGATAGCAGCGCCGATAATGACAGGGGCGCATAGAGCCCCTGTCATTTACCGCCCAGACCCCCGATCATACATCGGGGAGAAGCAGTATCAGCGTACATAATGTGCGCTGATACCGTTTCTGGGCTTCGTACATCTCCCCCATTGACATAAAAGTCTCACTTATTGCCACAAAAAGGGCTGTTTATGATAAATAGGCCCTAAATTGATAAGTGAAAATGAAGCCTGATAGGTTACTGGTCATTTTTTCTGTAATACATAGCAGAGAGTATCACACAGATCAGTCTGTGGTATCTGTGACTGCAATCCACTGTCTAAAATTGAGAGATTCTCCAACAATTAATGGCTCTTTTAAATGCTTCTCTATTCTGATAAATACTGTCAGCAATACAGTCTAATCTTCAAAATTCTTATAAATTATTCATTTTAATGTCCTAATAGGGGCACAAGTACATTCTAGATTGAGGAAATAAGGACTTTCATATACATCAACTTTCATAATGTATGAATGTTAGCCTTTAGGACTAAGCTCAACTGCATACTGCAGCTGCTTGTGACATTACAGTTACTGATGACATCACACATCTACTTGTAGAGCTGCTGAAACCCTTGAATCTCTGTTTTCAGAAACTCCAAACTGCACAGTCACATCTTGTGATACTGCAAGTTTGTTTTATTCCCTAAAAGCCCTATTGTTGTCTTCTGACATAACATGGGAACTATTAAAAAAAAACCTCCAAACAAAACAGGGAGATGGAGAAACCAAGGAAAACAGACCAGAAAAGCAGAGAGATTCAGAGCAAAGCAGGCAGACCAGGCAAAACCAGCCAAGAGAGAGGTGAGAATAAACAATGCTTTTGTAGCAGGTGTACAGAGAGCCTGGGACAGGTTTGCTGGATTTCTAAAACAGAAAAGAGATCAGTTCATAAGAGCATGCAACAGATGTCCCAGATTTTGGTGAGTGAGACACAGGAGAAACTTTGACATTGCTGAAGATCCAGGTGAGGGATGCAGTCATTGGGCAAACCTTTCGAAAAAAGAGATGACCAAAAACAAATCAGGCAAAGCAGCTATACAGTGACGCTGGGATAGGTTTGCTGGATTCGTAAAAAAGAATAAAAATCAATTCATAACAGCAATAAGCAGAGCCCAACAAGGCATCCCACCGGTTCAGCAAACTGCAGAAGAGAGCTGCAATATGCCCACCAGCCACCAAAGTACAGACACTCGCCCTGATTCAGAGCCGGACGCTCTGACAGAGCGGCCTCCTGGCAGCTCGCATAGCTGTGGGTGACCACCCACAGCTATAGCGAGCGGCCAAAAAGATGGTCGCGATGATCAAGACCATCGCGACCATCGGGCTTGCGACGAAACCCTGCGGTAGGGTCTCGTTGCCGCAAGCCCTGAAGTGCTTTTGGCTCTATCAGAGCCAAAAGCACTCCCACTGACATCACTAGTGATGTCAGTGGGGCCGGACCCAGATGGTAGGCATTCCCATGTGAACGCCTCCGTCTGGGCAGCCACGCCCCGGCCCACCCACCAACGGGGGCGTGCTGTCAATCAACATCGACAGCACGATCCCTTTGGTGTGAGACCCATAACGACGGCTTGGCCGTCGTTATTCGGGTCTCGCGCATGCGCACGACGGAGTCACCTCCGTCGTGCGCATGTGCACTTGGGCACCATCGACCCGCTTGCGAGCGTCCAGCACTCGCGAGCGGGTCAGAATCAGGCCCACTGTTCCTTTAACAGTGGAACAATTTACTTTCCACTCACTACTTGAAAAGGGAGGTTAAAGAAAAGAGCATTAATGAAAATCTTAAAGACGAGAGCAATAATATGAGAACAGTTTGGTTGAGTGTCGGGTACTTGAAATGTCACATGAGAGCATTTTTATGATCCATGGTTATGCAGCCTTCCACACAGAGGACCTCATTCAGAGTCGGTCGAAGCGGCCGCACGGTCATACGGAAAAAGGGGCCGGATATTCAAATGATTCCCTCGCAGATTGCGTCCCTAAGTTCGGATCGGTAGTTGGCCGACCAAGGGGAGGAAGCGGTCGGAAGACAAAAAAATACGCCCCCTTCTCGTACGCATTGCACATCATCTCCGGGCATATAAGGATTAATCGAGACCATCGGGAACCATCGAAACTGGTCGTAGAGCTTAAGGTTGACCATACCCTCTCTTAAGCTCTACGATCATGTCAGTGTAAAAATCTCCCATGTCACATGTGCCATGATGCTACTTTGTTAATTATGCACTCCCATAAACCGTATGCACTCCCATAAAATGCCGTTCGCATAATTAGGCACGCCTGCGTTCGGATCTCCACTCCCCCGTTTTCAAGCACCTTCCCCTGTTACCACCCACAAACGCCTCATTCTGTCACTCAAACTACCGACCTGGCTGTGTTCAAGGAGAGAGATATTTCTGATCGTAGCGGCTAGTTTGCGGCTCTCATCTCCAGTCTGATATTTCTATAAGACTGGGGAAAGCAGATCCCAGTGTATCTAAATGCACGGATACTGCTTTTCACTCTATATTATATATCATTGCAGCAAAATCTACCTGACAAACTAATCTCCCAGTAAAATGAGGGACGCCTCACCCAATAATTTATTTTGTGACAACAGGTCTGGTTCAAGGTGCTAATTTTTAAATTGTGTGTTTTTTCACCTATATTTTTTCATTTTCACTTATATGTTCGCCGATATATGCCTACAAGCAAATATAATCACTTATTAGCACATTTTTTTCAGCTACCATTGTTTTCCTTATTAAATGTTAGCGTTTATTCTTATCTGTACATTTATTGTGAGATGCTAAGTCTGTGTTCCTCATATAGTAGAGGACATATATATTAAATACCGACAGAATCCATCCATAATATACAGTCCAGACTTATGTGATTATTGTATGCACTTTACATTAGTTATTATTTTCTCTGGACAGAAACTAAATCATGCTGTTAATTTAATTTATTTTAATTTTTTTTGTATCTCACTAGAGGATATTTTTCCAATAGTTTAAACGCATGTAACTTTGTTTATTCAAGAATCTTTAAACATATGTGCCTTTAAAAACATTAAGCAATTTTTCTAATTATCATTATTTTTGTCTTGTTCTCTGGTACTTTGTGGTGTATTGTTATATTTATTGTGAGATATTAAACACATAGGAATTGCATTGGGATGTTTATTAATGTTAACACATTCCCTTATATCTCACAACAGGATATTTGTCCATTGAATTCTTTGGACTTAAACGCTCTTACCATACTGTGACCATATCACATATTTTACAATTAAATATAATAAAAGTTACATTTTATTTATTATATACATGGGGTGTGCCCCATAAAAGAGGAGTACTTTCTTTCTCTTTTTTTCTTTAAACATTGTTAATACAGCTCCTAGGGAGCACCCTCATTCAGAACAATACATCAATTATACACACATTGTTTCATTTGAATATTATATATACCATCTCTCTGTGCAGTGTCTTACCCTAATACCTTTCCTTCTTTTGCCCACCCTTTTTTCTCCTGTCCCCCTACCCACCATAATGAAATGGTCATGTTAAGATCACAGACTTTGGTCTGGCCCTATTGAATGCATATGGAGAAACCAATGTCAAAGTACTTGGTGGGACCAATGGTTATGATGCTCCAGATATTATAACTTGCCAGCCATACAGTGCTGATGTGGATTGGTTCGCATTTGGTGTTATTTTATATCTACTCACCCTACGAAAGTACCCTTTTAATGGCGAGTCAGCTTCAGTGGTAAACACAATGGCCCTCATTCAGAGCCGCACGTTAACAACAGTACGCTCGTTGCGTTCCGATGTTGACTAACCGCGCATGCGTCGGTGTTACACTGCGCATGTGCGTACGGCAGATTGCGAGCTTTTTTTCTCTCGTTCCTAAAATAGCGTACAGGAAGTGACATGTCAAATGTGATTGACAGAACAGGGCGTTTTTGGGTGTTGACGGGGGTGGAGATGAAAAAACGCAGGCGTGGCGAGGCGTTTTTGGGGCGTACATACATTAGCAGATGCGAACGTCAAATGTGTTCGGACCGTCTCATACGTCACTGAAACATCCGCTTTCCCTTCAAAATGCTCGCACAGCTTAGGGTCAGGATTACTCGACCACATTGGCGATGGCCTTCTCCTCCGTCCCGGAACTCCACGATGGTGCAGCGATTAATCGCGGCTGGTCAGTAAAGTAATTAGTGTTGGATTGAAATCCGGCTTGGTATGTGTTTGGAAAGCAGTTTATTGGGATAGCACAAAAGCGTACGCAGGTGGAAATCAGAGCTGCTAATGTCATGATTACACAATCAATTAGCGTACATTTTTGGGGTTTTATTTTGGCCACAATTTGTTGGTTATGGCCTATTGTAACAATAATGTCATCATCTTTTAATTAGCTCCCCTTTTTTTTGGTTTACTGTGGAATTTGCATCGCTATGTGATTTTTGAAACGTTCCTTAAAGAGGCCTTTTTTTTTTTTTAAGAGGGTCAGTTTTTGCCTTTAGGGCCAGGATTAAATGTAACCCATTTGTACAATAATGTCACAATACAATGTCAGTTTTTTGTTTTTAATTTATTGTTTAAACACAAACAAATTGGCCTAATATTTTGTTGCCTTTTTTTGTGGCCAAGATATTTGATCCAAAAAAAAAAAAACCATAACTGCTAACATAAGCGTAAATACAAAATTTAAAAACATTTCACAAGAAAGGAGAGGGAAGTTTTGACCAGAAAGGAATATGAGCCAAGCACAGAAGGAGTGTGGGAAAAGTCGCCATTGCTGTCACCGTTTTCTCGCCCGTTTGGCTGGGTGAGGGTGGGCGCCAGACCGGGTCCGGGATGCCATCGGGCTGGCCTGTCCAGAGGCAGATGTTGTGGCCTCTGGACTAGGCACAGGGCTAGGCACATTTGGAGGATTGCCTGATGTTGTGCCAGAGGTGGAGGATCCGGATGTTCCGGCAGGAAGGGAGGTCGGCTCCACCATGTGCTGGCGAACGAGCTGCTCCAGGGCATCGGCGATGCGGATGTTGGCCCTGGTATTTTCCGCCAGGGCCTGAGCAATGGTCACGTTGGCCGCAGCATTTTGCTCCAGGGCCTCAGCCACCCGTATCAGACTGGCGTCCATCCTCTGCAGAATCTCCGTATGGCAATCCGATTTAAAATTGAGTTCTGTGAGGAGGCCCACTGCCTGCGAGGGGGCACGCCCTGGACTGGCTTCTGCAGGGTCCTCAGCCGGATGTACTGGTTCCTCCCCTGCAGAGCCAGCAGAAATTCTGCGGCCAAGGCTCCCCTCTGGAGCAGACTCATCCGCCTCTGTCTCTGTTAGGAAATTGGAGAAAAGACTCACATTAGAATCTACATATTGGCACAATAGCATTTCAGAGTTGGTGACATCACAAGACTTACCTTGGCCAACATGAGGAGCCGCAAAGTCTGGCATGTCCGTATCCATGTTGGACACGCCAAACACCTCCACAGCCTGCACACACCCCTGTGCCATCTCTTCTAAGTCTGTCAACTCCAATGACACAGGGGTGGGACCCCCACCTGTCCCCCTTGCATGCCTAGCCCTGTCGGCAAGTTTTTGTTTGAGACGATATTTGAAGTCTGCCCATCTGTGGAATGAATTTGGAACCATTATCCTTTTTTTTACAATGGGGTTTGTTTATAGGATGGGAAAGTGTTTACTTACCGCCGTTTGACATCCCGGGCTAGACGGACATAATCACCCACCCTATTGACAGCAACGGCGACCTCCTCCCACATTCTCCACTTCTGGCTTTGGCTCATATTCCTGGCTGCCTGGGGCAGGATGTCAACGCACTTCTGGATCAAAACCTCCATCTCCTTGCTTGTGAAATGTGGCTGCCTTTTTTTTTTGGCAGCTTTGGCGGGTTGACTGGGGCCAGCAGTCTCATCCATGTCATCCTCCTCACCTATTTGGGTAAATATTCCGATTTAGCCACTTCACAACTTGACCAATATATTTGTTTGAAAATAATCATGGAGACAAAATGCATGAAGGCCTTACCGCCGGATTTTTGGCCATTGTTTCCCTGGTCTGAAGCCATGTTTCTGCTTCCAGAATGAAAACAACCAGAAATTCAATGTGATTTCGTGACGTATTTATACATGCGTCCTTTGTTTGCGGCCGCATCATTGATTGTGCGTCCCTATGATTCATCCTTAATTTGTGCGGGAAAATAAACACTATTTATGGCTTGGTGTGTGTGGAGTCGAGGTGGGGTTGTTGGAGTGTTGTCGGTTAAGTTGTTTGGATTTGGTTGTTTGCGGTTGGAGGATTTGGCAGAGTTGGTTTTTTGTTTGTTTTTGCTACATTTCTTTTGTTTTTCCGTTAGCATTTTTTTCATTTTTTCCACATCCTTTCCTGATTTGGTAAGTTTTGTGCAGTCAAATTTGTGGCCAATTGGTGTCTTCTTCTGTTTTGTGGTTAGTTAATTTTTTTAACACTCATTTCATCTTTTTTAGTTTTTTTTGGTTTTCCGACCCAAAGAAGTTTTTTTGGGAAATCTTATATATTCGAGTTGGGTAAGTCCATTTTTTGTCTTGCATTTGCGAATTAATTACCGCATTTTTGACTGTTGGTGTAGTGACTTGCATTTGCGAAATAATTTACGCATTTTTGACTGTTGGTGTAGTGACTTGCATTTGCGAATTAATTACCGCATTTTTGACTGTTGGTGTAGTGACTTGCATTTGCGAAATATTTTACGCATTTTTGACTGTTGGTGTAGTGACTTGCATTTGCGAATTAATTACCGCATTTTTGACTGTTGGTGTAGTGACTTGCATTTGCGAATTAATTACCGCATTTTTGACTGTTGGTGTAGTGACTTGCATTTGCGAAATAATTTACGCATTTTTGACTGTTGGTGTAGTGACTTGCATTTGCGAATTAATTACCGCATTTTTGACTGTTGGTGTAGTGACTTGCATTTGCGAATTAATTACCGCATTTTTGACTGTTGGTGTAGTGACTTGCATTTGCGAAATAATTAACGCATTTTTGGCGGCTTATTCATCATGTAATCCAGTTTTGCTTTTCCCTTTTCCATTTTTTGGGTCCATTTGAACCCTATTTGACGTACGGTGTGCAATGTCGTTTTCATCGATGGCCAAATGTGTGTTTCCGCTATTTTCTGTGTTGGCTTGCAACAATTTGATTAAAAAAAAAACACCCTCTAAATTTTTGAAGTCTCATTGTTGGCTTTTTTACAGTTTATACGTATCATGACAATACCCCGGCATGTAAGCAGCTATGGATGGTATCAGAAAGCTAAGTTGTTTTTTTTTACTTTTGGGGTGGGTCAAAAGCCTTACATTGTAAACTTTGAATTTCAGGTAGATCTGGGGCGAATTGTTCTGGCCCTGCTCCCGGAAGACGACCAACCTCAAACTCGTCCCAGGCGTAGGCATCGTAGGCATGCAAGGCCCCAGATATTTCGAACACGTGTCACCCTTTTTGGAATGCCCGATGATGAGGTTTTAAGACGCTACCGTCTACCTCCCAAAATCATCATAGACACTCTCTCATTAATAGAAAGTGATCTTGAGCGGCAAATTGACAGTCCAACAGCAATACCACCACTGACGCAATTTATGGCGGTGTTACATTTCTGTGCCTCAGGATCGTTTCAAACAATGGTGGGAATAGTGGCGGGCATCTCCCAATCCTCCTTTTCCAGGATCCTGAGGGCAGTGATGGAGGCACTTTTCAAGCACCTCCATCATTTTATTAAAATGCCTTTGGATATGGGTGCCCTTAGTGTGGCCAAGGCCAATTTTTACCAAATAGCTGGCTTCCCACACATCATAGGGGTTGTGGATGGTACTCACATACCACTTCAGCCTCCAGCATGGCTGGAGGCAATATTTAGAAACAGGAAACACTATCACTCCCTGAATGTAATGGTGGTATGTGATGCCTCCCTCCAGATCCTGTCCCTGAATGCTAAATTACCCGGAAGTGCTCATGACTCCTTTGTCATCCGGCAATCAGGGATATGGCAGAAATTAACCAACCTACAAGCTGGTGATGCGTGGCTTCTGGGTAAGTGGAGACCTTTAGTACATAACAATGTTAAGCTTGATACACAGTGTTCCTGATGTGGTCTATTTTTGTTCACAGGAGACAGTGGATACCCTTGCATGTCCTGGCTGCTCACTCCTTATTTGGCTCCCACACCAGGGCCACAAAGTGCGTATAATTCCCCACTTACAGCCACCAGGCAAGTGGTGGAGCGCTGTATCGGCCTTTTAAAAGACCGATTCAGATGCCTCCACCGCTCTGGTGGCGAGCTCATGTATGTGCCGGATATGGTGTCGAAAATTGTGGTCCTGTGTGGGATATTTCACAACATTGCCATAAGGAGTGGTGTCCCAATGCAGCCAGAGGATGCCTTACCTGAGGATGGCCCCCCCGAGGTTGGTCGAAGGTCAGTATGTGGGGGGGCCATACGCGATGATGTGGTGGCCAGATTTTTTAGGTAAGTTTGAACAAAACTCCAGTGTTTATACCTAATGTGTTTGTGTTTTTTGGCGAACATCTAATTTATTTTTATTTTTCTCACCATCTTCTGTTTGTTCACATAATCTTTGGCACTCCAACGCTCACTACTTCCTGCTACCCTTACCAAACCTGGATCTGGTCCTTTTGGGCATATATTCTGGAACCCATATCGCAACGCCATGTTTGTGGAATCATGTTGGCATGGTCCTTCGTCAACCAGTTCTTGATTTTGTGTTTTTATTTAATTATTTCTTGGTATGTGTTGTATTTGAATTTATCACTGTGTATTTTTTTTGGGAGTGACCACTTTGTTTTCTCTGTTATGTTGTGAATAAATGTTTGAAGAGTGAAATGGTCTTCCTTTTTTGGAACGTTAACAGCAAGTGTAACCAGGTTAACACAAGTTACATTTGACTAAGGGGTAAACCAGTACTGACGCCAGTTGAGCTAAACTGAAATATGTTTTCAGCTTCCCAATCCACACCAAAAGGAAGCCTGGCCCAACCTTGGGATTTGTAAGATTGGCCTAAGCAGCTTGCGCACCAAGTAGGAACCTGGAAAATGTAGAAATATGTAATTGACACTACACCCAAAAAGGGAAATGACATTGTTACTGTTATGTGTTTCTTGTGTCTGTTTGACATACAAAGACAAAACACAATCTAACTTTTAAAAAAGGGAAATCCTTGCAGGAACAGTCTACTTATGTCAGGCTAAACTATCTTGGTTTTGGTTTTTAAAAATGAGCCACAACGTATATTTGTCTTAATAAATTTAATTGGAAAATAGAACAAAAATAAAAAAACTAATGCCGAAGGAGGCCAGACAGCCGGTCGAGGGCCACCAGAATGCCGATGACATGTTGGCGCATCTGCCCCACAACATCCGCCACCTCTTGCCGACGCCTCTGTTCCTCTGTGGTTGAGAAAAGTGTGTGGGTTAATACAACAATAGGGAATCCACAGAAAAATTTAAAAAAATAACCAAATCACTCCTAAACCCAAAAACAAAAATAAAAAGGGTGGGCTGGCAAAAATACAAGGCCTAGGTACAAATTCCCACAGGTATGATATGTGTATGTTTAAATCACCAGGAAGAGGTAAAGGCAAACCTTCACAATCAACAAAAGTCAAGCCACAAAAACACGAAGAAAGGCACGACACATGATTACATACAAACAGTTTGTGCTTTTAAAAAAAATTAAAAAAAACATACCGGGAGACAAAACGGGAGCTCCGGGCAAACCTCCATGATCCTCCTCGGAGGATCCGTCATTCCCCAAAGAAGGGGGCGGAGTTATGCTGGACTCCGGGGAGGGGGTAATTGGAAGAGGGGTGGGTGGAGGAGAGGGGGAAGTGGGACGGAGGGGAAGGAGGCCCGACATTTCCGGGAGAGGGTCTGGGAAGGATGGGGAGGAGTGGGGAATAGGGGAAAGATTTGGGGTGGAGTGTTGGCTGGGGGTTGGGGATAGTGGGCGGGAACGCCGTCTGGACGGACGGTGACGGCGGAGTCTTGGCTGTCCCCCTAAAATATGACAAAGAAATTGCGGTTAGTTTATGGACAAATCCGGGCAACCAAACTAAAAAAAAAAAAAAAAAAATAGCAGTAGAATTAAAAAATCAGAAATAGAGGGGAAACATGCAGACGCAGATATGAGTACAAATAATAAATAGAACAGACAGGAAAACATGCAGACGCAGATATGAGGACAAATAATAAATAGAACAGACAGGAAAACATGCACACGCAGATATGAGGACAAATAATAAATAGAACAGACAGGAAAACATGCACACGCAGATATGAGGACAAATAATAAATAGAACAGACAGGAAAACATGCACACGCAGATATGAGGACAAATAATAAATAGAACAGACAGGAAAACATGCAGACGCAGATATGAGTACAAATAATAAATAGAACAGACAGGAAAACATGCAGACGCAGATATGAGGACAAATAATAAATAGAACAGACAGGAAAACATGCACACGCAGATATGAGTACAAATAATAAATAGAACAGACAGGAAAACATGCACACGCAGATATGAGGACAAATAATAAATAGAACAGACAGGAAAACATGCACACGCAGATATGAGTACAAATAATAAATAGAACAGACAGGAAAACATGCACACGCAGATATGAGTACAAATAATAAATAGAACAGACAGGAAAACATGCACACGCAGATATGAGTACAAATAATAAATAGAAGAGACAGGAAAACATGCACACGCAGTTTGCCCCACAAACACAAACATTAAAACCACAATACATAACACTTACTTGCCAGGATCTGCATGCGAAAGCATGCCAGCAAGCGGGGCGTTCGCCGTTGCAGGTCGGACCACCTGCGCTCCAGCTGCCCGATGTTGCGGCGTGAGCCGAAGGACCGCAGGCGGGACCGTACCTCCGCATATGCGGAGCGCTTCTGCCGGTTGGTCATGGGTTGAGGCTGGCTGGTGATCCGGCGATCCATGACCTCCGTAAGCACCAGCAGCTCGCGCCTGGTGAATGCGGAGGCTCTCATGATGGCAATGGTGTTTTTCTTAAAAATCATTTTTGATAAAGTGTGTAAAAATTTTCTGATTGGCTAATGTATTTTGGAAATTAAAAGGAGCAATTTTATTGGTTAGTGTATGAGTCATGTGTTCGACAGGGCCAGAAATCTCTGGAGAGTTAGGATAGGCTTGATGCAGTGACATGCGTAAGCAAATTTAAATAAAGAAATGAACCCAGGGAAATATGCGGGGATCCACAGCAATAGTACAATTGTTTAATTGTGGTTCACATGTTTTTTGAACAATAAAAGCGAATGTTTCATCCGTACGTATTCTGCGGGTAAACACAAACACGGACAAGAGTAAAGTTTCTTGCATTGTGTTGAAAAAAACAAACAATTAAGCTAATTGATACATTGATTGGCATGATACGATTGATGGAGGTAGGCAGAATAAAGGAGCAGGTAATCGACATCTGACAAGGCCACTTCCTGTTTAGACTTGTGCGTGCGTTCCTTTCAAGCCATTTCGGGGATGTACGCTCGCTATTTTGTACGCTCGTTAGTTAGAGGAGGGGTCGTCAGAGTTTTGGGAGGAATTTTAGATGCGAACGAAAATACGAGCGAGCCATTGAATTTAAATATTTTTGTACGTACGCCTAACGTACGTGCGCCCGCTTGCGAGTGGGTCTGAATGAGGGCCAATGTTCCTTACTCAAGAACCAACGTATTCAGGGCTTACTGATCCTGTAACAAAGGAAATTATAACAAAGCTCCTGTGTAAGGAACAGGCCATATGGCTCGGAGTACTGTAAATGGCAATATGCAAGAACACACCTTCTTCTCTTTAATTAACTGGACAACAACAGAGACTGGAAAAACAGCATCCTCAGTTACACTGCACAAGGACTCCATAGATGAACAAGGACTCTAGATGAAAAACAGTAAATTATTTTGTCCCATAGTAAAGTGTTCAAAGAACCAATTACTACCACAAACCAGAAGCTTTTTGATAACATTCAATTTGTGTGCCCTAAATGGGGTAAAACTTATCACAATGTGCCAATGGTAGCAGACACTATGCCATCAGATGAAGATCTGGACTAACAAGAAGTAGTCCTACAAACATCTTGTTCCTGCTGTGTGTGCTGCTTACCCCAACCACGGCTAATTGTGTGCTGCTTACCCCAACCACGGCTAAGTCCCTGAAAATGCACTGTCTGCCTCCTGGCCTGGCCTCGGCTATGTCCTTGAAAATGTGCTGTGTGCCACCAGCCCTGACCTCAGCTACATTCCTAGAGATGCACTGTCTGCCGCCTGCTCCGACCCTGGCTGCATACCAGGAGATGCACTGTCTACCGCCTGCCCTGACCTTGGCTGCAACCCTGGAAAAGCACTGCCTTCCACCTGCCCTGACCTCGGCTATATTGCCAGAGAAGCACTGTCTGCCTCGTGTCCCGACCTTGTCTACGTCCCCGAAAATTCATGGTCTGCCGCCTGCTCTGACCTTGGCTATGTCTCAGGACATACAGTCCTACAAGCATCTTGTTCGTGCTGTGTGTGCTGCTTACCCCAACCACAGCTAAGTTCCTGGAGATGCACTGTCTGCCTCCTGACCTGACCTGACTTCGGCTACTGCTGAGGTCTCGTCTGCTGCCAGCCCCAACCTCAGCTACTTTCCTAGAGATGCACTGTCTGCTGTCTGCTGTCTGCTCTGACCTTGGCTGCATCCCAGGAGATGCATTGTCCACCGCCTGCCCTGACCTTGGCTGCAATCCTGGAAAAGCACTGCCTGCCACCTGCCCTGACTTTGGCTATATTCCAGGAGATGCACTGTCTGCCTCCTTTCCCGACCTTGGCTACGTCCCCGATGATGCATGGTCTGCCGCCTGCTCTGACCTTGGCTATGTCTCAGGACATGCACTGCCTGCTGCCTGCCCCAACCTTGGCTACATCCTTATAGATGCACTGTCTGCCTCCTGCCCCGACCTCGTCTATGTCCCTGGAGATGCACTGCCTGCCACCTGCCCTGGCCTCAGCTGCAAACCTGACAAAGCACTGTCTGCTGCCTGCTCCAACCTCAGCTACGTCCTTGGAGATGCACTGTCTGCCGCCTGCTTCGATCTCATGTACATCCCAGGAGATGCACTGTCTGCCGCCTGCTTCGACCTCGGCTATGTCCCTGGAGTTGCACTGTCTGCTGCTTGCCCTGATCTCAGCTACATTCTTGGAGATGCAGTGCCTGCCACCTGCCTTGACCTCAGCTATGTTCCTGGAGATGCACTGTCTGCCTCCTGCCATGACCTCAGCTACATCCTTGGATATGCACTGTCTGCCTCCTGCCCCATCCTCGGCTAAGTCCTTGAAAATGCACTGTCTGCTGCCAGCCCCGACCTTGGCTACGTTCCTAGAGATGCACTGTCTGCTGTCTGCTTCGACCTTGGCTGCATCCCAGGAGATGCACTGTCTACCGCCTGCCCTGACCTTGGCTGCAACCCTGGAAAAGCACTGCCTGCCACTTGCCCTGACCTTGGCTATATTCCAGGAGATGCACTGTCTGCCTCCTTTCCCAACCTTGGCTCTGTCCCCGAAGATGCATGGTCTGCCGCCTGCCCTGACCTTGGCTATGTCTCAGGACATGCACTGTCTGCTGCCTGCCCCAACCTTGGCTACATCCTTAGAGATGCACTGCCTGCCACCTGCCCTGGCCTCAGCTGCAAACCTGACAAAGCACTGTCTGCTGCCTGCTCCAACCTCGGCTATGTCCTTGGAGATGCACTGTCTGCCGCCTGCTTCGATCTCATCTACATCCCAGGAGATGCACTGTCTGCTGCCTGCTTCGACCTCGGCTATGTCCCTGGAGTTGCACTGTCTGCTGCTTGCCCTGATCTCAGCTACATTCTTGGAGATGCACTGCCTGCCACCTGCCTTGACCTCAGCTATGTTCCTGGAGATGCACTGTCTGCCTCCTGCAGCGACCTCAGCTACATCCTTGGATATGCACTGTCTGCCTCCTGCCCCATCCTCGGCTAAGTCCTTGAAAATGCACTGTCTGCTGCCAGCCCCGACCTCGGCTACGTTCCTAGAGATGCACTGTCTGCTGTCTGCTTTGACCTTGGCTGCATCCCAGGAGATGCACTGTCTACCGCCTGCCCTGACCTTGGCTGCAAACCTGGAAAAGCACTGACTGCCACCTGCCCTGACCTTGGCTATATTCCAGGAGATGCACTGTCTGCCTCCTGTCCCAACTTTGGCTACGTCCCCGAAGATGCATGGTCTGCCGTCTGCTCTGACCTTGACTATGTCTCAGGACATGCACTGTCTGCTGCCTGCCCCAACCTTGGCTACATCCTTAGAGATGCACTGTCTGCCACCTGCCCCGACCTTGGCTACGTCCCTGGAGATGCACTGCCTGCCACCTGCCCTGGCCTCAGCTGCAAACCTGACAAAGCACTGTCTGCCAACTGCTCCAACTCTGGCTACATCCTTGGAGATGCACTGTCTGCCACCTGCTTTGATCTCATCTACATCCCAGGAGATGCACTGTCTGCCGCCTGCTTTGGCTATGTCCCTGGAATTGCACTGTCTGCTGTTTGCCCTGATCTTAGCTACATTGTTGGAGATGCACTGTCTGCCACCTGCCCCGACCTCAGCTATGTTCCTGGAGATGCACTGTCTGCCTCCTGCCATGACCTCAGCTACGTCCTTGGAGATGCACTGTCTGCCACCTGCCCCGACCTCGGCTACATCCCTGGAAATGCACTATTGATTATTTTACTGAAATATATACATTGCTCAATTAATAAAATAAAGTTTAAAAAATAAATAAAGGTGTCTTGATTAAATATAAGTGGATTTACTATGCATTACCACCAAAACAGAAACATTTTGGAAGGAATAAGGGCAAGGCATGGTAGGGCTAAAAGGAGCTTTATCCCTAAAAGGTCAACAGAGATGAGTTTAAAATTGTGTACATTATATAATCTATTTGGAAACATAGAGGGCCTGATTTAGAGGGCATGTAATGTTGATACCACACATGTCTTAAGTCTGAGCATATAAATAAATTGAAGTTCCCCTCCCGAGGATTAACATAGCCAGACCTAGCAACAGTAAGCCTGAACAGGTGCCTTTTTACTCTAACTGGTATGCGCACCCTCTCCACAAATCTATAAAATACCATGCAGGGCATTTGGTCAAATAGGCCATGAAAACATGAATGGGTATGTATACATTTACAGTATATGCACTATGCAGTAAAATCAGCAATACATCGTGCACATGTGGAAGATCTGGGGCTGGACATCTGAGGCTGAAGAACCTGAACTCACAGCTCAGTGATCCAGAGGCACAGGGGGGATTGGATTCCTGGCTATGGATAGAGCTGGAGCCTGTCCAGTGTCAGATTAAGGTCCATATGGGCCTGGAGCTGAAATTCGCAAAGGGCCTATTGTGTGCCACCTCAGGGGGTGTGACTAGTGATGTGGTTGGGCATGACCAGTGCTGTGGGGGGGTGGTCTGCCAGGGGGTATGTTCTGCATCATGGGTTGTAGCTAGCTCCTTCCTTTAATCACCTCAGTTGCACTCCTCACTCTGCTTATATCAACAGGGTAATGTGAAAGTCTACAAACAAAAGGAAATACCCCTTGTTAAAGGGACAACAAAAGAAAAATGGCGCTTAGTTATCACGTGAATTTGAAAACTCTCTACTAAAGAGCATGTGGGTCACTTGTGATGTCATGAATTGGAAATCTTTCTATATAAAAAGGACCTAATCTTATTAATAGCTATACCAAGAAGATATTAGATCTATACCCCATAGTGAGAACGAAAAAAAGGGTCACTAAGTGAAGCTTATACATTTATACATATAGATGCACACACACATACATTATGTATGTAAAAGCAGAGAGAGGCAGAACTCCATGGACTGGCACAATGTAGAAACAATATGTGGTGACAAGTACTTTTTGTACATTGTGCCAGTCCCTGTACATAGTTACTGTTTTGGAAAGCACCGAGGCATCATACTGTATATTGAATTGACCGAATTACATAAGTGTTCGACGGCAGCAGTAAGAGATGACAGGAAAAAGGTTTTCCTGTCAACGCTGTCAGTCTCCTATGGGCCTATTTTCACTGGAGCTCCATCCGCCCCATTGTTAATCTGGCCCTGGGGCCAGGGGGCAGGGTGCCAGATACAAACCCCCCCACCCATAATGCTAAATGGTTTCTGCCATGTTGGTAGATGGAACAATAATGCAGCTATGATTATGTTATATTTTGTATGTGTTACTGATACAAATGTTCCTGGTGTTTGTGTTACTGTAGGTAGCAGCCATCCCACCAGGCGCAGAGTCGGCGGAGGTCATGTTCTTATAGAAGATCCAAATGAAGACTATCTCCCCCATTACCGATTTGTAACCTATTTTACTGATAGTGGAAGAAGCTTCCTAGGGATGTGTGTAAGTGAAGGTCTATGAGCCCCAGTAAAATTCTACTAAAATGACCACCATACACCCTGCTTCCACATTTTTAAAACCGATGTTACCTAATGGTCCTTCTGTATTGCTTTGAGACATTTATTCTAAGTATTTTTATTTGATAATCTAAACACCATGGGCAACAAACATGTAAATGATAGAAAAGGCTGCAATGCAGTGGAAGAACAGGATCACATGGCTGAAAGCATGTGTCACATGATTTGCTTAAATTCTGCCCTAGGATGATGCCCCATTGACATCTAAGACCGCAACAATTATTTGATGCACCTGAGGGTCTGGTTTCCTATCAGTACTACTGTTACATATGTATAAGGGGCACTACTACTGTGGCATTATGTGTATAATGGGCACTACTGTGTAGCGTAACATGTATAAGTTGTACAACTGTGTAGCATAACATGAATAAGGGGCACTACTGTGTGTTGTAACGTGAATAAGGGATACTACTATGTGGTGTAATGTGAATCAGGGGCACTACATGCGGTGTAATGTGAATAAGATTGTGCTACTGTGTGGCATAATTTGAATTGGGAGTACTAATGTGTTGTCATGCCTTCTTCCTTGTGAGACCACACCTCTTCGGCGTGCTGTCCCTTAATAAAATATGGGTGGGAGGGTGCAAATTTATAGTTTGCAGGGGGTACCGAACACTCTAGTACCGGCCCTGCTCCCAACTATCTGTGCAGTGGGGGCAAAGTCCTTACTGAGCCAGGCAGTAACATAAAATTAGGGTTGCCCACCAAAATCAGGACAGTTAGCAGACTGTCCTACTCCCTCTCTCCTGTTCTTGCAGATTTCATTACCTGCTACTGCTTGTCTGGGATAGGTATGAGTGGCCTCTCTATGCCTCCCTTTCCACAAACCTGCCCCATATTTCAAAACAACAGCACCCATACTTAATAAATAGGCCTCCCTACCAGGTCTAACATAAAATAGCATTCACATTTAAAAAATAAACCCAACAGCCCCAACACTGAATAATTAGTATTCACATTTGAGATCCCTATGCCACACATTCCATTATTTTCACAAAAGTCACCACAGCATTGAAATAATAAGCCCATCACCCTATTGTAAAATATATTAAGTACTACCATTACATTCTCTATGAAATAGACCACACAATCAAATACCAACAATAAATGAATATCTTTATAGTGTATAGTGAGCCCATGGCATAATTTTAATTTTATGTTTTGCTAAAGAAATCTCATACACACAAGCACAAAAGAAGAATGGATTTATGCAAAATCTGGAATTGATAAGCAGGTGTATATGGTGTGATGTAGGTGTATATGGTGTGATGTAGGTGTATATGGACTATGAATACCCTTAAATTGCTAGAGAGAAATAATCACTGTCCAGACAATAATTGTGGTTCCAAAGCGCAAAAATTCTTATTGCATTGAAAAATAAAGGTACATGCTTTCATCTAGCACAATTAGCACAAAGACAATTAAATACAGAATATACGATACAGTCATCAGCCAGAAGCCTGTGGTCATCCAAAGAGAATGGCTGTATACTAGAACCAGTACAAAAGCTATATACCCTCCCAGAACAAAGAAACTAGTTAACGGATTTCCATTGGGTCTGGCTCCTGGACATTCTGGTAGGATGCAGGTCATTGGATAGTTCATATAGCATCACTAGGGGTATGTCCCAGTTCCTCAGATGTTGCTTTGTGTGGTTTTCCCGCCAAAGAACTGGTTTAAACTAGTAAAAAACACTTCATACAATTTCACATTCTAACCACTATTTTCATATAGTTCATATCTTGCGAACGCATAATGCGATTTCCTTGCGGGTCGTACCGCAAATCTGCAAATAAACAGTGGTTTAAAGTTTAAACTGGTACCAAACATGATATGTCTACTAGCTTATATACCTTAAATATCGTATACCTTACATTTCACAACATAAGTACTTGCTAATAAAACCTATAATATTTAGCTTTTAATGTGGAGGAACCTTTTTATAAGTTTTGGTATGTGTAAGTGTGAGAATATTGCGTAAAGTCACTAATATGCGTGGTGCGTTTATGTGTACAGTGCTTTGATAAACAGCGCAACTGTGCGCTGTGCGTCTTGTATATTTTATGTTTTATTTAATGTGCGTATGGGGTATGGTAGGACTTTTAACAATATGCGGTAGCAATGCAGACACACGACACTAATAATAGCATATCAGCATCGCACACAATGGTTTCATGCTGACAACCCAAGATGGCGTCGTCAGGGGCAACACAAGATGGCGTCGCCCGATATTAACTTAGGATCTGGTCTCAGCCAATCATCTGGCTTCGACAGGACTAACGTTCATTCTTTTTGAATTCAGAAAGGTTAAGTGCCAAAATCCTACTTTTGCAAGTATGCGCTTTTTAATGGTTTTACATTACTTTGACAGATGTTACTGTGGAGCCACCTGGGGCCCTGATGTGTGCGCCTGCTGCCATGAAGCTGTGGCGTGGCACTTACCTTCCGCACCCCGTGGCTCTCACCTTTAGGCCGCAGATTACGCTCCTACCGATGATCCTGGGATTTCGGTCAGATGGGGCCGGTGACGGTCTACACTGCAAGAGAAGACGAACATGCTGAGGCTCTGGGAGGGGGCCTGGATGCCACAAATCTGTCAGACCTTTACTGATGGTCATCATTGGCACTTTTGGCCTCAGACTGGTTACACCTACATGCCAGGCACATGGGTGTAATGCCCAAAAGGGTGTAAAGGAAGAAGGGACGACACACAACACACAAAAGACTCACCGAGTATGCTCTTGTCTCCCCTTGATGGGCGAATGGTCCTGATCTTCGCACCTGGAATGGAGCACATGACAGCAGCTCACCCCCACCGCTGCAATATCCTGACCTCTTTTCCCTAGTGTGTGCCACCCGCAATGACCTGACTGACCATACTGTACACCCCTGGGCCTCTAACTCTAGCTGACCTAGTGAACGTTAGATTCTCCTACCATGCATACCCCCACAATTACAGTAACAGTATAGCCAACACACAATACAATTACAGAATCCCACACAATAGCCAGTTCCTGACCACAGCCTACCTTTAATGGGGGCCTGACTTGTTGGCAGCTGAGTGCTGGGTACATGGACAGGGCTGGACGCGGCCTATGGTGTGCTACCCGGGTCAGCCAAGCTGCCCAGGGGTTTACCCATGCTCCTGTACACAGAGACTAGGGCCTAGCGCCAGACAATAACAATGCCTACGGCCTAGCGCCACATGGTGGTGGTACAGTGGGTTAATAACCAAGATGGCTCAGGCCTGGTGGCCTACCTAATATGGCCAGATAAATGGGGACTCAGTCTAAAGCCGCATGGTGGCGGTACAGTGGGTTACTAATCAAAATGCAACAATAAGCTTCACTGAGGGCTCCCCCAAGGCCTCCCCAGGCTGGGGGTGGGTCGTGGACCCGATGTTATGCACTGACACCTCTCCCGCTGTCCTCAGGCACCACTGCTGTAAACTTGGTGAAGTGGTCTGCCATCACTGATACCCACTCGTATACTCTCCTATCAGCACGTAGTCCACCATCAAAAGCTCCATGGGCTGCCTTGGCTTGATGGTCTGCACGGGGCACTCTGTTCCGTGGCTTTGGTAACCCAACACCTCTGGCACTCTCGACACACACCCTCTACCAATTCCTGTAGTCCTGTGAAGAAATACTGTCGGTGAATCCACTGGAGCATCTTGGCCACCCCGAAGTGGGCCCCCACCTCGTGGGACTCCACGACCAAGGCTCGGGCCAGGCCTTCCTGGAGTACAATCTGTCATACTTTGCGAAGTTCTGGTTTCAAATAGGTGTGCCAGCACAACAGTCCTTCGCGGACTGCCAATTGATCCCATTGGTGCAGCACTCTCCGGCCCATCCCACCTGAGTTGGTCAGTGTCCTTGCTCCTTCCAGCTGTGAATGACTCTCAGGTCCGGGCCCTGTTTCTATTGCACGGCCCACTCGGGGGCGGTCCTCTGCAACTGGAGGCCACATCTGGTTGCCTCCAGGTGTCTGTGGGGTGGCCTCATCCTGACGAGGTCAGGGATTTCAAGTTCTTCTTGGTCCTCATCGTACATGCCTTTGGGCATTTCTTAGGGTGAAGCAGGACAGGGCATCCGCATTGGCATTGTCATTCCCTGGGCAGTACCTGATCTTGAAGGAGAATTTTGCCAGTTAGAAAACCCAATGCTGCTCCAGGGATCACAACTTGGCCGTGTCCAAGTGCGCTAGAGGGTTGTTATCGGTTTTGACTTCGAAATCAGCTGCTGTCAAGTTCTCCACAAACTTGTCCATTACCGCCCACATCAAAGCCAACAATTCGAGTTTGAAAGAGCTGTAGTTCTTGAGGTTCCATTTGGAGTCTCGCAGACACCGGCTCCCATAGGCAATCACCCGCTCTTGCCCTTCCTGGATCTGGGAGAGAACTGCCCCCAGCCCTTTGTGGCTGCCATTGGTATAGACCAAGAAGGGCTGGTCGAAGTCAGCACAGGCGAGTACCGGGGCTTGGGTGAGGGCCTCCTTCAGCCGATTGAATGAGTCATCTTTGGCACAACCCCACTCCACTGCCTTTTTCCGTGCATTGGTCGCCACATACCTTAGCAGATCATGTAGAGGTCCTCAAATGAACCGGCGGTAATAGCCGACTAGCCCAAGGAAATCTCCAGATTGCGAAAAGCTTGTCAGGTGTGGCTTTAACCCTGACTTGGGATACTATGGGGTAAATTTACTAAGAATCGAGTCTGGAAGAGTTTGCTTTTTTTCAACTCGATTAGCTTCACCAAAACTCGGGTGATTTGAGGCTTCTGAGACTCTCAAAATTACCAAGATGTGAGTTTAGCTGAGAGTGAGATTTGCCTCTTCCACAGCAGCGCTCGAGTCTCTTTATGTTGGCCGTGCCGAACTCAACTCCCAGTTGGGCTGCACGTGGTGGCTTAAATAAGCTGCTGAATGGCCTTCTGGGATTGGTGCAATACAAAGAGGGCCCGCCGCATCGCCCAGTAATGACGCGTCATACCATGTGGGTGCGGCCGGCGACAATGGAAGAATGAATAGCTAGCGACTCGGTGACTGACAGGTCGAACATACATATATATATACTGTATATGTATGTCGCTAGCTATTTGTTCTTCCAGCCTCGTGCTTCTTCCTGTTTCTTCAGCCTCATGTTACCCCCATATCTCTGTAGCCTTATGTCCCCCCTGTGCCTCCCCAGTCTTATCCCCCTTTGCCTCTGCAGCCTCCAGTCACACCTGCATCTATTTCATGTCTGCCCCCTTAATGTCTCTCTGTCATCCGTGTGCCCCCTCCCCATATCTTTTAACTGTGTCCCTAGTTCCCTCTCTCTCTGATCTCTGTTGAAGGGTGGCATTGTGGGTGGGGCTGGTGAGGTAGGTCGCTGTTTGGGGGGGAGTTTGTGGCTTGCGGGGGAATCACCAGCTCTGAGCACTGACAGGTGCCTTTCCCTAACCTTACTATCTCTGTCCCCATGATATCCACTTGTCTCTCTCACCCCTTATCCCTGTCTCTTTTTCATCTCTGTCCCCTCCCTACTCTTTCATCCCTGTCCCCTTCTCCACTCTTTCTCTCACCCTGCCCGCCTTCTCTCCCATCTCTCTCATCTGTCCCTCTCTTCACCCCCAATCTCTCTCACTTCTATCCATCTCTGGGAAATTGCCGCAAGTGGGGACAGGACCCCCACAGGTGCCAAGAGTGGGGAAACTGTGTGTGTCTTGATTAGTATGTGGGGGAGGCATACGTGCCAAGGAAGGGGGCTGGGTGCAAGTGGAGGTGGCGCCAACTCCAGATGCTGACAGGAATTTGTCTATGAGAGTGCCGCATTATATGTTTCTGACAGCCACTGAGAGCTCAGAGGGGGTTGAGACCTCTAATTATGGCTATATAGACAGTTAGGTCCAAATACATTTGGACACTGGCACAATCTTTGTTATTTTAGCTGTTTACCAAAACATATTTAAGTTACAGTTCTATAATGAATATGGTTTTAAGATCAGCATTAGTTTGACTCAAAAGCTGTTTCATGGACAGGTGTGTGTTATTCCTTTATAAATGAACCAGGGAAAAAGTCTGGAGTTGATACCAAGTGCGGCATTTGCATTTGGAAGCTGTTGCTGTGAACCCACAACATGCGGTCAAAAGAGATCTCAATGCAGGTGACACAGGCCAGCCCTAGGCACCAAAACAATAAAAATACATCAGAGATAGCGGGAACCTTAGGAGTGGCCAAAGCAACAGTTTGGTATAGTGTGAGAAAAAAATGAATGCCATGGTGAGCTCTGCAACACAAAGAGGCATGGACGTCCACAGAAGACAACAGTGGTGGATGATCGCAGGATCCTTAACATGGTATAGAAAAACCCCTTCACAACATCCAGTCCAGTGAAGAACAGTCTCCAGGAGGTAGGTATATCATTATCTAAGTATACCCTAAAGAGAAGACTTCCCAAGAACAAATACAGTGGGATCACCACAAGGAGCAAACCCTTTATAAGCCTCAAGAATAGAAAGGCCAGATTAGACTGCCAAAAAGAAACATCTAAAAAAAGCCAGCCGAGTTCTGAAACAGCATTCTTTTGACAGAGGAAACTAAGATTAACCTGGACCAGAATAATGGGTAGAAACAATTATGGAGAAGGCTTGGAATGGCTCAGATTCAGTCAAATTCAGCAAAGTTGATTGTACGGCGCTTCACAGTACAGTTGCACAAAAACCCAAAACATACTGCAAAAGCAACCCAGGAGTTTTTTAAGGTGAAAAAGTGGAGTATCACCTAATCTCAACCTAATTGAGCATGCATTTCACTTGCTTAAGACAAAACTAAAGGCAGAAATACCCATGAACAAACAACAACTGAAGACAGCTGCAATAAAGGCCTGGCAAAGCATAACAAAGAAGAAAGCCCAGCATTTGGTGATGTCCATGGATTCCAGACTTCAGGCAGTCATTGCATGCAAAGGATTCTCGACAAAGTATTAAAAATGTTTATTTTATTTATGATTATGTTAATTTGTACAATAGCATTTTAGCCCAGTCCCTCTGTGCTATCCTGCCTTTATGAACCTTTCTAAACATAAGTGAGAGATAAGCTAAAATCTGATTTCCCATTTTTATAACATTTGCATATTTATTGCCTTTTATTTATTTTGTTTTTTCTTCCATGCTTTACTGTCTTTATAAGTTTATATATTTGGTATATTTTGATATATTTGGATAATTGGTAATTTTTGATCTTGCTTATTAATAAATTGTATTTATATATTTATAACCTTTCCAAAATGCTTTGATGTTTATTATTTACCCTCTGTGCCACAAAGACACTTTTTTGTTTTTAGTATATTATTCTGGGATGATTTGTGATGCTTTATTAACAATTGCACTGAGGGCCTAATTCAGCAGTGCACATAAGTGCACTGCTGAACGCAGATTCCCGATGATCGGGAATCTGCGCAGGCGCATGACCCGTTCTCGGCATGTGCAGAACGAGTCTGCGATCCCGTATGCAGACTGTCAGCAGACTGTCAGTGATTGACAGTCTGCTGGCGTTTGTGAGCGAGGAGGGGGCGGCGATGGCCCCTGTTTCCTGAAACAGAGGCGTGTTTCCGCCGTTGGGGGGGAGAACAGGATCTCTTTTGGCTGACGGATATTTCCTGGTCTCTTACTCTAATCTGTGGGTCCCGCAGCCGGCCGATGGTCCGCAGAGTATGCAGTGCTGCGTTGGACAATACAACTCGGATACGTAATGCAGCATGAGGCATGGTGCCTCCTGCTGCATTACCATAATTGCAAGGATGGCAATTGCAAAGCTGCCTGCGTGCAGCTTTGCAATTGCGATCCTTGCTAAATCAGACCCTGAGTCACTTTCAAGGTTGTGACAGTGGCATCATAAGTATTATACTGCACACTAGCACTTTTAATTTTTTTGTGCACATAGGCGAATTTTGTTTTGTTGTATAAATGTTTTGATTGCAATTATTTGCTCGGTCTTAACAACATTG
The DNA here is from genome assembly GCA_031769625.1 of Taudactylus pleione. Classification (NCBI taxonomy): domain Eukaryota; kingdom Metazoa; phylum Chordata; class Amphibia; order Anura; family Myobatrachidae; genus Taudactylus; species Taudactylus pleione. The sequence goes on along the minus strand of JAUIMM010000748.1, from coordinate 1,959,422 downwards.
TGGGGCCCAGGACTGTGAAAACAGGCAGGGTACCCCTCCCCCGGTGTTTCTGCAACTCCAGCCCTGCAGCATCTCTCCAGTACCAGCCAGCCCCCTTCTGTCTCTGCCAGCCTGCCCCCCCTTATGTCTCTGCCAGCCCCCCATTGTCTCTGCCATATAGCCCCCCCTTATGTCTCTGCCAGATAGCCCCCCTTATGTCTCTGCCAGCCAGCCCCCTTTATGTCTCTGCCAGCCAGCCCCCCTTATGTCTCTGCCAGCCAGCCTCCCCTTATGTCTCTGCCAGCCGCCCCCCCTTATGTCTCTGCCAGCCAGCCCCACCTTATATCTCTGCTAGCCAACCCCCACAGGACATGACACTTACCTTCTCTTCAGGCTGGAATGGATTCTCCTAGCACGCCATGAGCCGCGGCTACTCCTCTCCCTGTCAGTGGCATAACACGCGCGCCGGCTCACATGCTAAAAAAAAAAACATTATTGCACAGCGGCCGGTGGCCATGCAAGTGAAAGCATCAGGCCCCCTGTCTTTGCAATTGCACGGTGACAGTGGTACCCGTTGCTGGTGAGAGGGTTGTAGGCATGGGAGGCAGGGAGGGAGGGTGGATGTTTGGAACGGGCGGGCCCCCCTTCTCTGACTATGTCTCCGGGCTCGGTACTAGAGTCCCGGCAGTCCCCCCATGAAGGCGGCCCTGTGGGTGTCACCCACCGAGGGGTGACACAAAGGTGCCAACTCCCCCTCAGTGACAGGAGCCGGGTGCTTCACTGTAACATTAAGTGCAGCACTCAGCTCCTGTCACAGTGAGGGAGTCGGCACTCCACATTGTTGGCTTTTCCGCAAGCACTGTAGCCCTCCCTGCACCAGATGTCAGTGTGGGGAGGGACACCACTGTTGGTTTCATATATATATATATATATATATATATATATATAAATATTTATATATATAACAAAAAGTAAAAAACAAGCGCCTCATAGTGTGATATGTTTATCAGTTAAGCACGCACCATTTCCTCTTAAATATGCGTAGCGTAATGTTTCAGCATGTGGGCACGTAACCAATAATCCACAGAGTGACTTTATCTAATGGCTGGCGTTTCCTCTAGTTCCTAGAGGTAAAACAGCCGCGGCCATTTTGGCATACTCTATATCACAAGTTCTCAAACTCGGTCCTCAGGACTCCAAACAATGCATGTTTTCCAGGTCTCCTCACAGAATCACAAGTGAAATAATTAGCTCCACCTCTGGATCTTTTAAAATGTGTCAGTGAGTAATGAATTCACCTGTGTAGCTGCTGGGTGACCTGCAAAACGTGAACTGTGTGGGGTCCTGAGGACCGAGTTTGAGAACCACTGGTCTATATCCATAGACTGACGGGCGCCATTTTGTTAGAGTCTTTACTAAGGAAATTACTATATCACTGGAAGGTATACAGATTTAAAGTGTCAGGTGCTACATTTAACAGACTTCACATCACTCCAAATTTTAAAATCGGGTGCATATGAGCATCATAAATCACTACTATATAAAAAATCATATTAAAATCATCAATCTAAAACACTTCCAAGAAGATTCGAAAAAAATATACATATTTAAAATACCTTTAAAAATGACTTTAAATTAGGTTGTAAATCATTGCATTAGTAAATAGTAACTTTATAAGAACCACAATAACAATAAATATAAAAAATGTATAAAAAATCAATCTGCTTGTTATAATATAAATATAAAATATATAAATGTACAACCATCTATATACCTGCATATTCATATAAATATTACAATTGTATATAATATATGTCATATACCTTCAAAGTCGTCTAATAATACACCTGGAGGAGGTAGGAAGAACAATAACATAAAAATTCATAGGAATGGTGCAATTTCATAACTCTCGTTCATCCCGTATGCTACCATGGTATTAAGAGTAAATATCCAGTACATTTCTTTTTTCTTTTTTTCTCTCCCTATCACCGCCCCTCTCCCTTAATTGTACCAACTCGATGGCTTTAAACCTTAGCCCTGATGGCTCCGCATTGTGATATTTAGAAAAATGCTTGGGGACAGAGTGATTATCAACTCTGGGCCTGATTCAGACCTGCTCGCGAGCGCTGAGCGCTCGCAAGCGGATCGATGGTGCCCTAGTACGCTCCGTCGTGCGCATGTGCAAGACCCAGATAGCGACAGCCAAACTGACGCTCCGGGTCTCGCACCAAAGGGGGCGTGCTGTCGATGGTGAGTGACAGCACGCCCCCTTTGGTGGGCGTGCCGGGGGCGTGGCTGCCAGACGGAGGTGTTCCCATGGGAACGCCTACCGTCTGGGTCCGGCCCCACTGACATCACTAGTGATGTCAGTGGGAGTGATTTTGGCTCTGATAGAGCCAAAATCACTCCAGGGCTTGCGGTCACCGAGACCCTACCGCAGGGTCTCGTCGCAAGCCCGATGGTCGCGATGGTCTTGACCATCGCGACCATCATCATGGACGCTTGCATAAACTGTGGGTGGTAACCCACAGCTATGCGAGCATCCAGAAGGACGCTCCAAAAAAAAAAAAAAAAAACGCCCTTATTCAGAGCGGGCGCTCATTCAGAGCGTCCGGCTCTGAATCAGGCCCTCTGTTTTTAATACCTCTAACGTGCTCTTGTATACGGAATTTCAAGTTCCTTTTTGTTTTACCCACATACTTGATTTTGCATGGGCATTCTAAAACTTAAACTATCCATGCTGTAGTGCAATTCATTAGGCAATCAAGTTTGTATGATAACGTATCATTATAATGAAAAAATATATTATTTCTACTATCGACAAATTTGCATATATTGCAACTGTTACATTTAAAAAAACCTTTACTTTTCTGGATCCATTGTTTATTCACAGTTTCAACTGATTTTAAAGTGCTACAGTAGGTGCCAATTGGTCTTTAATATTTCTAGCCTTTCTAAAGGTGATAGTTGGTTTCTCAGGTAGGAGTCCATTCAATACCGTATCAGTTTTGAGTATTTCCCAATGCTTATTAATAATACTTTTAATTTATTTTTCTTTATTATTATATTGGGTTACAAAGACAATTTTATTATCATTGGGGACCTTTGGTTTATATTGCAATAGAGTGTTTCTTTCCAAATTGTTCACTCTAACAATAGCTTTCTGTATTGTTTTCTCTGGATATTTTCTCTCACGGAATCTTTCCGAAAATAATTCCACTTGATTTTTATACATATTATCAGAGCTGCAATTCCTAAGTATTCGACAGAATTGCGAGTATGGTATGTTGTTTTTCCATTTAGTTAAATCTCCACTATTAAAATGGATATAACTATTGGTATCAACCCCCTTAATGTAATTCTGACTTACAGGATATGGCAATTTAGCAGGCAAGATGTAACACAAAGTCTTCCAAACAGCAATATTTCTTCAGTATACTCGCAGGTCCAGGACCCCTAACACTAGTCACCCCCGGGCCTATAAGCTGGGCGACTATCTCACCGTCAGGCTCAGTTTCCCCATTGTCTCTGCAGTTCTTAAACCAGCATCACACAGGAGTCTGTAATCAGCTGCCTTTTAGATTCTGATTGAGGCAACACCTGAACTGGACATTACACATTCCTAATGCCTTTGCTCTGCCAGACCTGGGATATCTGGATATTCCACATTTACCTCATGTGGAATTATGCTGACCCTGTCACACTCCTTCCCCCTTAGCTTTAACCACCCTGGTGAAACTAAAACACTTTTAGGCGAGCTATCTGCCTCGCCCACATCTAATTGTGCCATCCGTCCAGGTACACAGCTCTCTACCATTTTCCACAGTTCGCCATCCTCACCCTCTTCCTCCTCCTCCTCTAGCTTCACCACAGGGTTGCTTGGAGGATCGGGCCCAACAAACTTTTTGGAAAGGGCATCAGCATTGAGGTTCTGTTTCCCCGGATGATGCTGCACCTCAAACTTAAATGGCTGCAAAGACAAAAACCAGCAGGTTACACGAGCATTCACTTCTTTGTTCATGTGCATCCACTGTAAAGGGGCATGATCTGTAAACAACATAAATTCCCGCCCCAACAAATAATATTTTAACAAATCTACTGCCCACTTGATTGCCAAGCACTCTTGCTCCACAGTGGAGTACTTGCACTCCTTGGGCAGCAATTCCAGCTGCGGTAGAGGATGGGTTTCTCTTCCCCCTTCTACCGCTTGGGAAAGGACTGCTCCCAATCCCGGACCTGAGGCATCTGTCTGCAATATAAACTGCTTTTTGAAGTTAGGAGCCTGCAAAACAGGTTCTGCACACAAGACGCGCCTTAAATCCTGCCATGCAGCTTCTGCTGCTCTAGACCATACTATCTTGTCTGGGGACTGTTTTTTAAGACACTCAGTTAATGGTGCTGCCCTCGTGGCAAAATCATGAATTAATCTGCGGTAGTAACCCACTAGGCCAAGGAATGTTCTGAGCTAGGATTTACATTTGGGTTTAGGCCATGTGAGGACCACCTCCATCTTACTGGGCTGAGGTTTTACCTGCCCTCTGCCTACAATATATCCCAAATATTTTGCCTCCACCATTCCAATGGCACACTTCTCAGGATTAGCAGTAAACCCATGTGCCTGTAAAGATTGCAACACTGCTTCTGCTCTTGGTAGGTGTGACTCCCAGTCAGGGCTAAAGAGGACTATGGCCCTCATTCAGAGCCGTTCGCTATTTGCGTTCCTTCGTTCAAAAACAAGGGGTGGCTATGCAAATGATCCGTTCGCACATTGCAGTCTGTTCACACCTCTAAGTCTGAACGAGCGAGCAAAACATACGCTCGTTTATTTGTTAAAAACGCCCCCTGGCCGCTCGCACCATACGTCATGTCCGCTATTTATTAGATTAATCGAGTACATCGAACAGGATATGAACTGCTCGCTATTCTTGTGGTTGGTTTTTTCAACCGCTATTTTGCGAGCAGTTCTGAGTTAAAAAAAAACAAGTGACGTGGTCATTGACGCTGCTGTATTAATTATGCACACCCATAAAACGCCCGTTTTGACCTTTAAGCACGCCTGCGAACGGATCTTCACTCCCCGTTTTCAAGCACCTTCCCCTGTTACCACCCACATACGCCTCATTCTGTCACTCAAAATAGCAGGCACTCGCTATATTGCGTACAAATGATTTTCGGCCGCACTGACTGGTTCGCGCATGCGTACTAAAAACCGTACGCATGCGCAGATGTGCGAACATCGCTCGGAACGAGCGTACTGCCACTAGCGAGTGGCTCTGAATGAGGGCCTATGTCATCTAGATATGCAGCTGCATATTCCTTGTGAGGTTGCAGCAACCTGTTCATAGACCACCGGAAGGTTGCCGGAGCCCCATGCAGACCAAACAGCAGCATTTTATACTGAAACAAACGTTCTGGGGTAGAGAATGCTGTTTTGGCCTTAGCAGTCTCAGTTAAAGGAATCTGCCAATACCCTTTTGTCAAATCTAGGGTGGTGAGATACTGGCTGTTTGCTAAATTTTCCACCAGCTTGGCAACGGATAGGAATCATACTGTGACACTTTATTTAATTTGCAAAAATCATTGCAGAATCTTAAAGCACCTGAAGGCTTAGGCACTAAAACTATGGTATTATTCCATTCGCTATTTGATTCCTCTATGACCCCTAGGCGCAGCATCTCCTCTACTTCCTGTTTAACCGCTGCCCGCTTTGCCTCGGGTATACGGTATGGCCTCTGTTTTATTACCACCCCGGGAGGAGTAACTATATCATGCTAGATCATTTGGGTTTTTCCCGGAATGGCAGAGAACACATCTTGGTGCCGTGCTACTAAACTCACTGCCTCCTGTTTCTGGCGGAGATTAAGGGTAACTTCAATTGGTACCTGACATTCTGGGGTTTTCTTGGCAACCAAAGAGGGCTGACAGGGCTCTCTTTCCAGGGTTTTAACAGGTTTACATTAGAGATGAGCGGGTTCGGTTTTCAGAGATCTGAACCCACCTGAATTTTGTAGATCCGAGTCGGATCCAAGCCGGCTCGGATGTTCACACCTTACTCGGATCTCTCAAATCAAGGCAAAACCATAGAGTCGAAATCTCGCGGCTCGCGAGCTTTCGTCTCTATATATATGGGACGCGGTGGGTGCCATTTCCCTCCGGCTGTGGAGACTGAACAGGGAGGGTGGGTAGTGTAGGGCTAGAGAGAGGTGATGTGCTGTTCTGCCTGCTGTGTCCTGTTCTGTCTGCTGTGTCCTGGGCTGGTGCTGATCCATTCTGGGCTGGAGTTGTTGTGCTGTCTGCTGTGTTCATCTGGGCTGTTGCTGATCCATCAGAGCTGGTGCTACTGCTGTCACTGTGCTGTCTGCTATGTCCATCTGGGCTGCTGCTGATCCATCTGGGCTGGTGCTGTCTGCTGTGCTGTCTGCTGCGTCCATCTGGCCCCAAGTTCTGGACCCCCCTGTGTGCGTGTTAGGCTTAGCCGCACAAGAGCTAGCAATTCGGCAACCAACCTAGTGCTGCCCGACTCCAGTCATCATCAATCTGTCCTCTGGGCCCAAGTTCTGGAGCTGGAAAAAAAATAAAAACATATTGTCTTTTTTTTTCAAATAATTGTCTGTATGTCTGTGCTTGTTAGGCTTAGCCGCACAAGATCTAGCAAGTTGGCAATGCAACCTAGTGCTCCCGAATCCAGTGATCAATCTGTGCTCTGGGCCCAAGTTCTGGAGCTGGAAAAAAAATAAAAACATATTGTCTTTTGTTTTCAAATAATTGTCTGTGTGTCTGTGCGTGTTAGGCTTAGCCGCACAAGATCTAGCAACTCGGTAACGCAACCATCAATCTGTGCTCTGGGCCCAAGTTGTGGACCGGCAAAAAAAAAAAACATAGTGTATTTTTTGGTAAATTTTTTTTCTGTGTGCGCACGACTGCACGTGGGTGAATTTTGTAACCGCACCTTGGCTACACTATTGGTGCTTGTGACACTGCTTCAAGACCACAGAAAATATGGAGGGCTGTCACATGAGAGGAGAGCAAGGCCAAGAACCACATGTTGTATCTGCCACCAGCAGTGGAAGGCCATCAACTTCCTTGTCCTCTATGAAGGCCCATGCCCCAGGGGCTTAAGTTACGCCATCGATATGGTAAAGCTACTTTTACTGAAGTTAAGAAAAAAAAATTGAAAGGAAATTTGCCTTTAGATAAACAAAAAACTGGCAATATGCCATTCACTACATAAAGTGGCAAGGAAAGGATAAGTCCTTGCCCTCTCTTTATGAAGACTGCTGGTTCTGATTCTGATAACCCTTCGGAAAAAACAACTGTGTGCCCTGAGAAATCAAAATCACAAATCCCCGAGGAGAGTGCAAGTATGTCCACGGTTGCCATGTGTGAGCCAGACCTAAATACTAGTGTACTGGAGGATACTCCAAGTTCTAAGATATGTGGGGAAGGGCAGTCAACATCTTGCAGACGTAGTCAGTGAAGATGCGTCTGTGAATTGCACATGGAGGAGGAGGATATTTTGTTAGTTGAAGGTGCTAAGGATGATGAGGATGTTGATGATGAAGATGTTGGTGATGAGGATGTTGATGCCAAGGATGTGTTTTGTGTAAGTAAGGCTGCTGCCCATGGATTGAAAAAGCCAAAGCCCATTGTTGTCATGCCAGGGCAAAAGACAAAAAAATCCTCTTCTCACGTGTGGAATTATTTCCACCCCAATCCAGACAACAGTTGTCAAGCCATATGTAACCATTGCAAAGCAAGAGTGAGTAGAGGGAGGGACCTAAACCACCTAGGAACCTCCTCCTTGTTACATCACTTGGAGCACATTCATGAAATATCAAAGTGTATGTCGCCAAGTTCCAATATTCAAAACAAGTCCATTGTCAACTACCTGCTCCCTCTATGTGGGATCCAACCGCCTTCGATCTCCAATACCAACACCTGCATCATCATCAACATTCTCATTCGTGATCGGTACTTTAAAAAAACAATTGACTATTAAACAGTCCTTTGATAGAGGAAGTAAGTATAACAGCTGTCACCCAGTTTCACAGTGGATCACTGACGCCATGACGGCTGTCCTAGTATTAGATGGTGAAATAATAAAAAATGAGGATGGTAGTTTGGAGGAAGTGCAATAGGAGGATGAGGGGGAAATTTGTGTCCTATCTGACGCTAATGTGGATGTTGATGATAAGGATGAGGTTTGCGTAAATCAGCCACCAGTGTCAGCAGTTCTTGCTAATGATAAAAAGAAAGCCAGAAAAGAAACATCTTGGGTGTGGAATTATATTAATTTAAATTCTGACAACAGTTGTGAAGGCATCTGCTCCATTTGTAAAGCCAAAATTAGCAGAGGAAGGGACGTTAACCATATAGACACCTCCTCCCTGTTACGTCATTTGCAGCGAGTGCATGCAATTTGTTTAACAAAGTTATAATTTGTACATTAATAACAAGCAGTCCAGTATCAGCTACCAGCAGTTTGGACCAGCACATGCAATCTTCACCACCAACACCCTCATCATCAACCTCCTCCTTAATAATTGATGGTAGTCCTTCCAAAAAATGTTTTGTGGGGACCCAAACAAACCAAGGAGTTCAGCCACGAAAGTGTCAGTCCTAGTGGCTAAAGTGCTTGGTTTGTTACACTGTACATGTCCTTTTTAATATCCCACATAAGAGTGGGTGGGAGGGACAATTCCATCTTACACCTCTTTTCTTTACATTTGGCACAATTTGGGGCATTGCCGACTGACATTATTGCAGTTTATTAAACTGCCATCCTGTCTGCCACTGCTGTGTGGCAATGTTTCATAGATGTCCTATATTTTTTTAAACTGCCGTGCGTTTGTGCTGCTGCTCTGTCGCTTACTTTAGTCAGCCAGCTCGCTGCAACCTTTGGCCTGTATTGGTGAAAAATAGTGAAATCAATATTGTGAGCTGTGAGGTGTTTAAAAATGCCTAGAAATGCCTGAAAATGATTGTTATTAAGGTTAATAATACTGTAAGAACAAAAACAGGCGCAAATTATGTGGTTTTTAGCTGTTTATATATCTTTTTTTTGGAAAAAATACAGATCCAAAAACAAAAACAAAACCTAAAAACAAAACACCAAGGAAAAAAATCCAAAACCAGATTCAGATCCAAAACCAGGGGAGATCCAGATTTCCCTCTCTTTCCCCACTGCCCCCACGCTGTACTCACCTTATACTCCGCGTCCAGCTGTGACCCGATCTCTGCATTTTTTTTTGCAAAGCTGCTGTGTCCCTGTGCCGGCCCCCAGTGCAGTCTCCTCTGGACCCCAACAATCAGCGGGCCCCGTACCTGGCTCCCCATGATCCAGATGGACTGTTGTAATTACCGCTGGATCTGGGGGTGGAGCCTGTATGATTGACAGTTTGACCCCTGATGCCCGGACAGCAGACAGCGCATGCGCGTGATGCCCATAGCGCTTGTCCTGCTGCAAAGAACAACGGATACAGATGGCCACAGGTGAAAACTCCCTAACTTCTGAAAAGCTGACTTCGCAAAAGAAGCAGCTTTTCGGAAGTGATACTTATGTACAGGAGGGATGATGAATCCCTCCGTTATTCAGATAAAACTCGATGCGAGTTCTGAACTTTATTAACACTTTTTATTTTTTAGGTTTGATGAATAGACCCCCTAAGTATAGATGTTTTCAATATCACAAATTGAGACATAAGGCCTCAGAATGCACATCAAATGTATCTAGTGACATCTTTTCACCTACATGGACTCAGGAGCCCCAAGGCATTTACAGTAAGCGTAATGAAAGATGGTTCAAATCATTAAAAACATGTGAGTCAATAAAAGTCGGAGGAATAGGAGGTAAGATTCTAAATACCACAAAAGTCGGGACAATTACTTTATACTTGAAAGTTAACAGCAAAGCAATTGTAGCAGATCTTGAAGATGTATTATTTGTTCCTCACCTAGAAACTAATCTAATTGCCATAAGTGTTCTTGAAAGGAGGAGATACAGAAATCAATTTGCAAAGGGTCATGCATTGCGTACAACCAAGGAGGAAATGTAGTTGCTGCAGCAACCCAGTACCAACAACGGGATGTAGTTAAAAAGCCGGTGGACTGGATCCCGACCGCTGACATACCGATGCCGGAATCCTGACCGCAAGCAAAATGCAGACGCCGCTATCCCAAATGAGATCAGGATCAGGACGCCGGGTAAGTATCACTGTCCATGGGGATAGGGGGTTAGGTTTAGGCACCCCCAGGGGGAGATTAGGATTAGGCAACCCCCGGGGAGGGTTAGGCAATGGGGAGGGGTGGTTAGGGTTAGGCACCTCCCCAGGAGGGTTCGGTTTAGGCTAGGGGAAGGGGGGTCAGGGTTAGGCACCACTAAGGGAGAGTTAAGGTTAGGGGGGGGAGAGGGGAAGGGTTAGGATACTTACCGCCCCTGTCGGGATCTTCAGTCATCGGGATGCCGCTGTCGGGATCTGAACCGGAGGCTACTGAGCCGCTGGCATTTCATACCAAACCCCCAACAACTATATACCCTAAACACAGTGAGGTGCTGGGCAATGATAGCTGCTGAATCCAACCAATCAATGGAGCAGTAGAACACCTACGCTATGACAATGTACAGAAGCTTCAAAGTGGTATGTGAAAGCCGTGCAGGGCAAGCAAACACGTTAATAAGCACAAAAGCACAATCAAGGTTGCATGCATTTTTGGCACCCAACTACTAGCCTAAAAGCTAACAATTCCTTTTTATTCTCTTTATAGGAGCAACTGAATTTCCGGCCTTTATATTGTTTATTAAAAAGCACATAAACTTGGAGGATGAGAGCTATATTTGGTTTTGAACGGATAATATTCTATATACTGTTTTTAGCCTCCTTGCTTATATTAGCTATATATCCATTAAAGGTGTGCTGTAGTACGTATATTTTAATTGCCCTATTTAGATGTATGCTATCACAGGCATTTACCCCACTGATGTTTTGGCAGCTGTGGTGGCAGCACCAATTTTCCTACAATTGGAGAACCATAGTGGTAGGGAAGTATCTATAATTGATGCTGGGTATGTGGTGCGCATGGGACCCTGGTCCAAGGGGGGACAAACCGCACACCCTGCACCCATTTATTCAATACTTACCTCTCCAAAGTCCAGCATCGGCTGGTAGCAGCAATGTGCATATCACTGGATAGCGTGGTGGCCATTTTCACAAAGTTTTGAACATGCGCATGCACATTAGACTCTGTGACCTGTGACCTGCGCATGCACATTAGACTCTGGCATAGCACTAGAGTCTACTCTAGTGACCGGAGTCTGCTGCGCTCAGTGTGCTGCCGGCCACCGGGTAGAGAGGAGGGGGTCCAGACAAATACTGCACAAGGGCCCCCATCTCTCTTAATATGCCCGTATATGGTGGTGTGCTGTTCACACAATAGGTAAGAGTCTGGTGGGCAAGTATTTACCTAGAAAAGCCATAATCCACGCAGTTCCTTACATTAGAAGAGGTACATGTACAAAGAAAGGTTCATGAGAAAATTATTGTAAATAATCCTTAGTGAATAAAACAATTATATTACTGTTAGAGGCATATACAGTGCATGGTATAGATGTGCCCTACCTCATATTGGGCTATATTTACTACAATCCGTATATTGAATGCGGATTGTAGTGTGATATTACCGAGTGAATTCGCATTGCGAATTCAGGCAATATCACAGGGATTTACTATAAATCCCTTGCAGGGACAGAGCTTGCGATAAAGCTCTGTCCCTGCGGATATCATCCGCACTCTAGTCGCGGTATTTTTGGAAAAAATACCACGACTAAGAGCCCGCGCATGCGCCGACCGACCACCGCTACTACCCCCCCACCGACGCTAAGCCCCACCCCCGGCGCTAAGCCCCGCCCCCTGCAATCGCGGACCCCGCAACCCCCCCTCCCCCCCCTGCGACCCCCCCTCCCTTCATTACACTTACCTGCATCCTCCTGGCCTCCGGTGATCTTCTCCGGGCTTCCCGATCAGGTGATCTCCCATACTGCACTGGGACCCGATCACCTGATGACCGGGCCCCAGTGCACTGTGGGAGACCAGCTGACCGGAGAGGAGCCATCACCGGAAGCCCGATCACCGGTCCCTGGATTCAGGTAAGGAAAAAAAAAAATGTTTAATTTTTTTTTCTTTTTTTTACAGTAATCAGCTTGCGATCTACTTAGACCACATAGCTGATTACTGGTACCGGCTCCCGCCTCTGCTCTCTCCGTTAGAGCAGAGTGGGAGCCCGGTAACCGGGGGAGACCCTGGATAACGCCACCTCCAGGTGGCGTTATTATCACAGGGCTTCCCCCGGTATTTTTTTACAATTTATTTTTAGTAACTTGCACACAGATCACATTTCCCATTACAATTATGGGAAATGCGATCTGCTTTACTAAAAATAAGTGATACTGGGGGTTGGAGTAGAATTTTATTAATTCTACTCCAATTGCCCTGTAATAACTACAGGTGAAACTAAAATAATGTGAAAAGGGTGTGAAAACACCCTTTTTCACTTTATTTTAGTAAAAATAATGTTAATAAATAGAGCCCCTAGCCTCAATATACCACGTGGCACGAGATGCCACGTGTGAGCCGCCAGGTTTGTTAACTCTTCTAGTGACGGGCAACTAGGACGCACAATGAGACTGTACTGATTACTTTGATACAGTATGCAACACTTGTATATGGTATAAAAAGCACAATGGAAATTTCCATATAAAAAAGCTGAGGCCACTGCATCAAAGCACTTTGTATACAGATTCAGAGACACTGTCACAAGCAGATATGCAAGTGTCGCATATCAGATTAATCAGCGCAGCCTCCTGCTGCGTCTCCACACTGCAGTCTCCAATGCTAGCTTAGTAACTCGGGAATTGGAGCACAAAGAGCCCATTTGGCACGACTGCAGCAATGAGGAGGAAGGACACATCTGTATTTAGTTTTTAACAGTTGAAGTAATGAAAACAACAAAATGCTAAATATTATTACAAACTTCATATTAGCACCTTTCAATGCATTACAAAAATTAGTACTTTCAACATATTTTAAATGTTGTTTCTTTATCATTATACATTGGATATTATTCCTTGTCTATGTAAGAATTTCTCACTCTTTTTTTTCTCTACACAGATTCCTTCAACCTTATCAGCGGACAAATCAGGTTGGTCTTGTCTGGAAGTTGCCTATAAAAGCCAATCCATTCATTGGGTTTTGTGAACCTCAAGGCCCTGTAGGTCACTGAGCAAATCCTTCCCTGCTGAATTGTTGACAGGTCTTTGCAGGGTTCCTTACTAAACACCAACACTTAATTGACTGTCTTCCCTCTAACCATGAAATGATTCAGAAAATTTACGTTTTTAAGCCTATTATCCGTCACAATGAATAACTCAGTCTGTCCCCATGACGGTGTCTGAGTTATGATTACTATAAGGAATTGAACGGGATGAACAGATTTAAATGTTATTACGCAGAAACACACTGGTTCTTGCTTTACATAAGCTTCTTTCTTATGTAGGGGATCTTCAAACAAAGAGTTAAGTTTCTTTTCATACCTGCATTGGAGTGGATTCCCTAATTACACAGAAGAAAATAATACCATTTGTATAGCATATTTTAGGGCACAAATAGGTAACAATTGTCAGTTACAGTAAAAAAAATTCTAATACTTATTGCTTACATATCTGACCATATAACTACATATGATGTCAACTGTATTTGGATAAAGAACTGCCAATAAAATTAACTTTTTACAGTGATAGGCTGATAATGATACAAAATATATCTGTAAGGTAGATTTCATGACGTGTGGTTACAGTGATCCACATATGTTTCTGTTACAGTGACACATAGGGCCTGATTCAGAGGTAGGCGCTAATGCTTGAGCGACTGCGAATACCTTTGGATTTCGCAGCTGGTATAATATGCAAATGCTAGTTTCATCCTTTCCCTTCTGCAATTGAGAGCGCTGGAGACTGCAAGCCACCACCTAGATACCTCCCAGTAATGCCCATGGCTTTCCGCTGTCATCTCACATAAGTGCGATCACGTACACAACATAGGTCTCTTCGTATTCTCAGTGGTATGCATGCACCACAAGGGGTTTTCCAGGACTTTTCATGCATGGGCAGTAGCAAACAATCACTCAACTTTGCAAGCGTCAACACTGTGTCCATTCTGTGATGGGCCAATAAATTGATTGAGCTACCACCATTCTGTGTATCATTGTTCGGAGAGGCATGTATTGGGTCAGCAGCTAGAGGGTATGCTGATCCTTGTAGTGCCATGTTGGAGGATCCTGGGGTGTTTCCAGGTGAGTTAGCTCTTAATTTAGAAATACATATATGTATAACCTCAAATTTACCGTAGGATCACCAGACTAAAGACGACTGGTGACTTACCATATGATTGCAAATGTATGTAACTGAGATCTCTGCATTAGCATTATATGTACTGTACAATGTAAGTCGCTATTGCTGGCCTATTGCAGTGGTGCTGGGGGAATGTTTTCTGTTTTTATTGTCCAGATTAACCCCTTCCTAAAGCGGCCAACACACGGTGCAATAAAGCAGCTGATCCGACTGATTGGTTCTATTTGGCTGCTATATCGCACCGTGTATGGGCCTGATATCGGTCCGAGCACGCACCTGTGGGGTCATAGATCACCCCCCCTGATCTTACTGCCACCCAATCGCACCGTGTGTGGGGACAGCCTGATATGTCAGAAGTTGGTTCCCCCCTCGCCTCGCACGGTGCCATCACACCATGTATGGCCAGATTTAGATGCACCAATGATGGGCCAGTAAATTGATTGAGCAACTACCATTTTGTGTATCACAGAACTGAATATAACCAAGGATTTGTTGCAAAGTTGCTAGTAGTAGAAAAGGCTGGACATGTAAACAAAGAATATCAGCACAGTCTGCATGATATGACTGCTCAATGTAGATCACATCTTGTAAGATCTGTATTACAGGAAAGCAGTGTTAATAACTATGAACTCAAAATAATGATTCCTGTCTACTGTAGCTTCAGAAGTACAGTATTTGGAGAATAATTTTAACACATAGAATTTTAACACATATTGGGCTCTCTTTATTAACGTTATTTTGACTAAAATAAAGTGAAAAAGGGTGTTTTCACACCCTTTTCACATTATTTTAGTATCACCTGTAGTTATTACAGGGCAATTGGAATAGAATTCATAAAATTTATACTCCAACCCCTAAGTATCACTTATTTTTAGTAATCAGATCGCATTTCCCATAATTGTAATGGGAAATGGGATCCGACCAAACTTACTTAAAATAAATTGTAAAAAAAATATCGGAGAAAGCCCTGTGATAATAACGCCACCCGGAGGTGGCGTTATCCAGGGTCTCCCCCGGTTACCGGCCTCCTACTCTGCTGTAACGGGGAGAGCAGAGCTGGTAGCCGGTACCAGTAATCAGCTGTGTGGTCTAAACAGACCGCAAGCTGATCACTGCAAAAAAAAAAAAAAATTAGTCAAAAATTTACTTACCTCACTCCAGGGACCGGTGATCGGGCCTCCGGTGATGACTCCCCTCCGGTCAGCTGGTCTCCCATAGTGCACTGCTGCCCGGTCATCAGGTGATCGGGTCCCAGTGCAGTATGGGAGATCACCTGACCGGAGGCATGGAGAACATCACCGGAGGCCCGGATCATGCAGGTAAGTGTAAATAAGGGGGGGCGCGGGGTTTCCGCAATCACGGGGGCGGGGCTTAGCACCGGGGGCGGGGCTTAGCACCGGGGGTAGCAGCGTCGGCCGGTCGGCGCATGCGCGGGCACTTTGTCACGGTATTTTTTCCGAAAATACCGTGATAAGGCTCCGAAGGGGATTCGCAGGGACAGAGCTTTCTCACAAGCTCTGTCCCTGCAAGGGATTTGTAGTAAATCCCTGTGATATTGCCTGAATTCGCAATGCGAATTCAGTCGTTAATATCACACTACAATCTGCATTCAGTATGCGGATTGTAGTAAATAGAGCCCATTGTATCATTGTATCATAAACCGTAATTCAATACCCCATCAATGCCAGTTTATGGCTAAATAACCAGCAATGACAGAGAAACTCATTAGTGAAGAGACAAAAAGCTACTTGACTTCTGCCCCCTACATTTAGCCGTGCTTGGCTACTTTTGTAGATTTTGTTTGGTTTTGTTTGTTTTCAATTGCAAAGATAAGTTCAGCATGAGGTATTGGGGAAACATTGATTTCCAAAGGTTAGAAAGCAATCATATGCACAGACAATAAAAGACACGTGGAAAATACCACTTTCTGACATAAAGCTGGCAAACCCCATGCCTCACTAGAGGCAGAAATGCAGGTAGCCACTGAGCAGGATTACCCAATATGGTCACTAGCACCACTGGCCCAGCAATCTATAAAGCATGAAGAAGAGACTGCTGAATACATTTTACCACGGCAGCCCATAACAATCCACAATTGTTCAATCTGTTGGCCATTGATGGAAGCACAAGCAGTTTCTACCCAACTTTGTTTTGTTCAACACTTTTTAATGTTTAAATATTAAGAAGAATTGGTGAGTCTTTCATGAATTAGACTATTGAGCAATAAAATAAATACAAGGTTAATACATAAATTCTTTAAACAATGGTGTTAACCTGTGAAACTGTAATGTGTGGGTTACATTCAAATACTGTAACAGATGCAGCAATCCAGTGTTTAACAGTAATAAACTGTGCTTTAAATTCATTTTGTGTAAAATGACAGAAACAGCTCCCAGGAGTACGGGGCTGTAACACAATGACAATTCCCGTGGGATAGTACAGATGGTGCAAGTTAGTCTTACAATAGACACAATCCAATGATTAAAAGGATGGATGTAACGGAAGAAATGCAGGAATCTAGAAGCAAATGAGATCTTAATGCTGATCAGTGCAGGGGTTTAAAAGATGCACTTGTCCCTGACTTGTTGGATCTCCACCGAAAAGTGGATATGAGCTTATACTACACCAAGAATGTATGATATAAAATATAGTATTTTTTCTTAGATGTTCAAGATACATGTTTCACAAAGATTGAGTCTACAGTAACTGTACATTGTAATAATAATTTAATACATATGATTTGCCTCAAAATGAAAGCACATGTAAAATCACACCTTCATTTGCATTAGTAGTAACTGGATTGAGTAAGAAAGCATTCTGTGCTCCAGTTCTGGCTATGTTGAAGCTTTGAAAGAAGCATTTTAAGGCTACATACATTCACCCACGCATGACAAACACTGAATGCATGTCATATAAAACAGATGCCTGTTAAAGCATCCATTATGGAATATGTAACAACTTTTATCGTAAATGTGCTGCCATTCTGCAACTAACCTACATTTAACAACATATTCAACAGGGAACTCACCAATTCCAACAGAAGGAGCCAAATGTTGTGCTTCACATGGGTATAAGGCTACAAAGAGAACAAAATGTCAAATATGCTCTTTTTATGCACTTACACAGCTTTATAAATTACCCTTAACTATACTATACATTTTGCAAAGTACAGGGAAATATAGTAAGGGAAGTCTGCTAAAAGACTTAAACTTGGGAGAACATTCCATTTTCAGTTACAGGGTCTGAGGTAAAATTGGAAAAGAACAAAAAATTGCAGTCCACTCATCTAAGAAATTTGAATTTGCTGGTCAAATCTACCAAGAAGAACAAATGAAGGACACTCATAGCAAGTGTGCAAAACTGATAAATAGCTGGCTAAAAAATAGATCAATCTACTATTGTTACTTAACATATCATGGGACTACTAAGTCGCATAGTTTGTGTTTTTACTTCATCAAAGGAAAACAATGATCAAATGCGGCTTTCAAATTCTGAGCATGATAGCTTAATAAAAATAAAGATTACTAAGGGCTCTATTTACTACTATCCGCATCTAAATGTAGTGTGATATTTTCGCCTAATTTCGCATTATGAATTTAGGAAATATCACAGTGATTTATCAAAAATCCCTTGCAGGGACAGAGCTTGAGAATCCCCTCCGCAGTCTTCTTACT
This sequence comes from Taudactylus pleione, assembly GCA_031769625.1. Lineage (NCBI taxonomy): Eukaryota > Metazoa > Chordata > Amphibia > Anura > Myobatrachidae > Taudactylus > Taudactylus pleione. The sequence goes on along the minus strand of JAUIMM010000748.1, from coordinate 1,941,368 downwards.
ATATTTTTTGCAAAAAATACAGTGATTATGTGCCCGCGCATGCGCCAAATGACTCACCATAAGCCAGTACTTTAGTAAACCTGGCTGACAAGAGTAGTGTGATTCATTCAGTAATTACACACTATCAGTAGTTATGGTGAAAACAACTTGTATACTACATGTCCACTTACTGCAGTGGGACTACTGTTTATACTGTGGTTTTGAGATCTCCAATCTACATAATGTTACTGAAATTAGGCTTGTGGTGTCATAGGCTAACCTTTCCTTATGTTCATGGCACATTGAACACAACACTCTTATGTCAATGTGGGTCACATGCAAAACATCATCTTGCAGTTTTTCTCCTCAACCATTATATTATGTCCAGCACACAAATAGCCATTTCATGTCCTGGGCTGTTGAGAGAGGGAGACCGAATAATAATTCCCTGGGCCCAGTGTTGTATGAAGGGCATTGGAGTGGGGGGAAGAGTTAGGAAGCTGTGGAGAAGAAATGTCCTCTTCCATGCCATGTGCCATTGCTTATGTTCGGTGTGCATAGTAGTTCCCATACATTTTTTTCTTAGGGGGCGTAGCTAAACTTCCCATATTTAGCCATGCCCTACTTGTATCACCCAGGCCCGCTGACTGTCTAGACGGCACTAAATGTATCTGACTTATATTTCTTGTGGCTTTGAACACTGTTACAGTTAAACAAAAAAATACAAGTTCTGGTTATTGTAATAGGAGATAAAAGAATTTAATAGAGTAAGAATTCCATGTTTAGCATGCAGATATGGATTGAGCTCAAAGAGATCCTAAGTCAGGGCCGGATTTACCACTAGGCAACCTAGGTGCCTGCGTAATGCTCAGCGGGTCCCATGGGGCCCGCGGACGGGCGCCCCAAAATCCATCCCTGACCATCCAGTAGGTACAGTGATAAACATATCAGCAGTGTAGCCGGTGCATTGCACCAGCACCCACGGCAATGAAGGGGCCCACAGTGGCACTGACAGCAGTGCTAATAATGAGCCACACTGACTCATTACAGTACACTGCCGACAGCCATAACAAAGACGGAGGAGGTGGTCTGGCTCTCCTCCTCTCCACCCCTATCGTCTCTTCCCCTCCTCTTACCTTATCCTTTCTGAGCAGTGGGCCTGATTCAGACCCGTTTGCTAGGCTGCGTTCGCACTTAGCCTGCTGATATTTGCAATCTGTGCAGTGCACGTGCTTGAACCAGTCCATTCGATTGCGAAGCGATCGGCCGCTGCACATACTGTAGATGCTCCGCAAGCATGAGTGACAGGTCATGCTGTTCGTGGATGGTGACAGGGGGTGATCGATGGTTATGTGGGTGTGATGGTGTGAACGCAGGCGTGTCTGTGCATCTGAACTCCATTTCAGAGGCGTGCATAGTTAGTACACATCGTCAGCGTACACGTCACATGGCTGAATTACATACAGCAGCACTCACAGGACCTCATTCAGAGTCAGTCATAGTGGCCGCACGGTCGTACGCCACCGATGTTCGCTAAACTGCGCATGCGTAAAGTTCGCAATGCGCATGCGCAAACTAGCTGCTACGATCAGAAAATTCTCTCTCCTTGAACACAGCCAGGTCAGTAGTTTGAGTGACAGATTGAGGCATTTGTGGGTGGTAACAGGGGAAGGTGCTTGAAAATGGGGGAGTGGAGATCCGAATGCTGGCGTGCCTAATTATGCGAACGGCGTTTTATGGGAGTGCATAATTAACAAAGTAGTGTCATGGCTCACGTGACATGGGTGGTTTGTACACTGATTAGATCGTAGTGTTTAAGAGAGGGTATGGTCAACCTTAAGCTCTACGACCAGTTCCGATGGTTCCCGATTAATCCTTATATGCCCGGACATGACGTGTAATGCGTACGAGAAGGGGGCGTATTTTTTGTCTTACGGCCGCATCCTCTCCTTGGTCGGCCAGCTAACGATCCGATCTTAAGGACGCAACTTGCGAGGGCATCATTTGCATATCCGGCCCCTTTTCCCTTACGACCGTGCGGCCGCTACGACCGACTCTGAATGAGGTCCACAGTGTTTGCGTTAGGGTATGGTCAGCCACAAGTGCTGTGTATGGGTCCGATGTTACTCGATGTTAGCGATTGTTTAAGGCACTTCCTAGAGATGACGTATGTTATTAAGGGAAAGTGGGTGTCTTGTGTCAGGCTGGTGGGTGTCTAAATACATACCGCGATCACACAGCAAAACATAGTGGGCATGCTAATGTCTTGCTAGCGATCGTGAGATTTGCATACTTTGGCTGCTGACGGCTGCCTAGCAAATGGGTTTGAATCAGGCCCTGTGCTTGAAGCGGCACCTCCTTCAGCACCCGGCACTTGGACTGTCACTGTCCGAGCGGCGGTCAACAAGCTGCTGCGATCGCTCCAACCTGATTACATCTAGGTCCAGCCACTAGCCAACGATAGCTCGTGGGCCAGCAGCTCATTACCGGTGACCAGTGGCATATTGAATGTGGCGCTGGCCATGAGCCAATCACAGCTCGCGGACCGGCAGTCAATCAGCGGCGGGCGTGTGGTCACCCCTAATTGGCTGTTGGTTCGCCAGCTGTCACAGAGCTAAAATGAAAATGTTCGAGGAGCAGTGATGCCGGTTAGGGAAGGGAGCACCAGCGGTTACCGGAGCAGAGCAAGGTGAGCCTCTGTGTGCCTGTGGCAGTGATGTGTGAAGCAGGAAGGGGGGGGGGCGGGCGGTGCGACGTGGTGCACTGTGGGGAGGTGCAGTGCTGTGTGGGTGCTGTGTGGTGTGATGAGGTGCGGTGTGGGGAGGTGTGGTGCTGTGGTGTGGGGAGGTGCGGTGAGTTGCTGTGTGGTGTGGGGAGGTGCCAGGGCTGGATTAAGGGGAGGGCGACAGTGGCGGTTGTCCCGGAGCCCCCACCACATATAGAAACTGTTGTAATTCCTACACCGTTCACCTGATTTGGATGTAATTACACTCAAATGAAATCTGAAAGTCTGCAGTTAAAGCACATCTTGTTTGTTTCATTTCAAAGCCATTGTGGTGGTGAATAGAGGCCAAAATATGAAAATTCTGTCAATGTACCAATATTTATGCACCTGACTGTATGTGTATGTGTTATTGTATATACACTTATACAGTATGTGTTAGTGTGTGTATACTGTGTATATATGTGTATGTGTTATTGTATATACAGTATGTGTTAGTGTGTGCATACGGTGTATGTGTTAGTATGCATGTGTTAATGTGTATACTGTATATGTGCTAGTGTGTGTACTGTATATTGTGAATGTATATGTGTTAGTGTGTATGTGTTTATGTTATGTGTGTGTATAGTATATATGTGTGTATTACATGAAATATATATGTTTGCTACATATATATTATATGTGTGTGCGTGTTTAATGTGTGGCGGGGGGGAGAGTAGGCTCCATGTGGCTTTGTGGGGGCTACCACAACTTAGTTGCCCCAGGGCCCCCACAAGCCTTAATCCGGCACTGGGAGATGCGGTGTTGTGTGGGGAGGTGCGGTGCTGTGTGGTGCGGGGAGGGGATGTGCAGTGCGATGAGGTGCAGTGTAGTGTGGGGGGAGCTGTGCTGTGTAGTGTGGGGAGGTGCAGTGCGGTGCTGTGTGGGGAGGTGCGGTGCTGTATGGTGTGGGGAGGAGCTGTGCTGTGTGGGGAGGTGCGATGCAGTGCGGGGAGGTGCTGTGTGGGGAGGTGCAGTGCGGTGCTGTGTGGAGAGGTGTCCTGTGAGGGCAGGAAGTGGGAGTATGGAAATATAAGGGGGGCACAGGATTTGGGTCTCCCTAAGTAAAGCACCCCTAATATTTCCATACCCCAACTTCAAAATTTTTACTTTGACCACTGCCTCTGAGACTGTTGTTACCCAGGGGTCCGACGTCACAATCTACTGACCGGCCCTGGTGTGAAAACCAGAGGAGAGGAGCGCTACAGTCAGTGTTGGGTCTAAAGTCAGGAATGTGGGTTCGGTTCATCTCCGTCTCTCTTTGTTTATCTCCATCTCCACTGCTGTGTTGGCCAGGGGAAAATACTTACCTGCTGTAGCTTCTCTGCACACAAGGATTGCGGGAAAGGTCAGTTCTTCACTCACAGTACTCACAGTTAACTCCTGATTTTCTCTCTCTCTCTCTCTCTCTCTCTCTCTCTCTCTCTCTCTCTCTTTTCACTAGCATTGTTTTTCCTCAGCAATTTACCCCATTTACTCCCTTCTTCAGAAATCTAGCATACCCTTTGCCTGTCACTCACTGCTTTTCCTTGTAACCCTCTTCCCATCATTCACTGCCTGTCACCTTCTGCCTCTCCCTGTCACCCACCCTCCATCATCTCCTCCCTGTTTCCAAATGCCTCTCCCTGTCACCCTCTTTCTTTCACCTACTCTCAGTCACCCTCTTCCTCTACGTTGTCCTCTCCCTGTCACCCACTTGCTTCTCCCTATCATCCTCTGCTTGTCACCCTCTCCCAGTCATTGACTGCCTCTCCCTGTCCCCCTGTCCCTGTCACCCACTGCTTCTCCTTGTCACCCTCTGCCATCACCCTCTCCCCATCACCCACTGCCCCTCACCCTCTGCCTCTCTTTGTCTTTTCACCCACTCTCCATCATTCTCTGCACCTGTCACCCTCTCCCTTTCACCCACTCTCTGTCACCCTCTACCTCTCCCTGTTATCCTCTCCCTGTCACCCACTGCTTCTCCCTATCACCCACTGTTTGTCACCCTTTCCCCTCTGGCTCACCCTGTCCCACTCTGCCTCTCTGCCTCTCCCCATCACCCTCTGCCTCTCCCTGTCACCCTCTGCCTCTCCCTATCACCCACCGCCAAGGGGCATATTGTGAAATATATATTATCCTTCATTTATATGGCACCACAAGGTTTCCACAGAGCCTAACAAAATACCTGAATTGTTTGAGTGAGGATGGGCCCAAAACCGGTATCTTGTCTAGGGCCTCATGAGGTCTAAATCCGGCTCTGTCCTAAGTACAATAAAACTGACTGCTAAAATCGTCATTCACTTCAACATGAACAGAAACAGGGCCGGATTAAGGGGGGGGGGGCGACAGGTGGAGGTTGTCCTGGGGCCCCCACACACAGAGGGGCCCCCACTAGAGCATGCAGTGGGAGGTTCTAAGTACCTAGAAACCAGCCCTGACAGACCAAATCCCCCCACTACCGTGGCCGAAGTGTGGGCGGAGCCAACATGACTAGCCCCACCCCCATATGACCGTGAATCATGGCATTACAGCACGAGGGGGGGTCTAATGAAGTGAGCAGCAGCTGCATAAAATGTAAGTGTATGTGTACTGTTTTATTGTTTATATATGTGTACAGTATGTATGTATATATGTGTATGTGTTATTTTATATACAGTATGTGTTAGTGTGTGTATATTGTGCATGTGTTAGTGTGTATATATGTGTTTGTATGTGTGCTAGTGTGTGTATACTGTGTATGTATACGACCATTAACAAGGGGCAGTTTGTTGATATTTTTCACCCTCAACTCGAAAGCTAGGAAGGAGTTTAGGATGGCTTAGGAACATTTGAATGTCATTGAATATCTACATTATAAAAAATAAAAAAAGGGGGCCTCTCTCTGAAAAGGCTTGCTTCCGTGCCGAATCTGGTACCACCCCCAGCCATCAAGCTGTCGGTGGCGGATCTCCGTAAGGTGGCATCACCTATACGCCTCAGTCGTATGTGGTGCTGGCTACGGCTATATCCTCAATGGTAAGTGGCTGAGTGCTCATGCTGTAACACGCTGCTGGCGTGACTATTTTTTTTTTAGCTTACCTCTGCAGTTCGTGGTACGCTTCACCTTGGCCGTTGATGTGGGCTGCATAGGGGTTCACATGCTGTTGCTTGAGCTGTTCCCCATTGTGGTTGCTATTTCAATTTTGCCATGATGCTTCATGTAGCGTTTTGAGTCTGCAAATTAGTTGTCCCCTTTAAGAGGGCTGACCCACCATTCACTATTGCGGACATACTTTCTGTGCCCGGAAGCAATGCTAGGTCTTATACATCGCTCCGGGACGGACCAGGCTGGTAGAGGGCACTGGCTTTCACTTCAACCATATGTTATGATATCCAATGCCTACTAAATGTGAAAAGTCTAGAACTAGGCTAGCGAGATCTTCTGCCAATAACAACCGCCCGATGTTCCCTTAGAACTGGGATACGTTCACCGGTACTTAGGCGGCCGTCTGGACTTACAGCTCAATGTAGTAGCAAAAGGATTCAATGGTGAGAGCAACAGTAGGAATGGAGACTAAATCGTGGATAGTAGATATGAGTATAGATCCAGAATGGGAGGGGGTACACTATCGATGCGGCAAGAAGCTGGTTCAAGATTCTGTTGGTAGTAAATGTGGTATGGTTATACAAGTAGAAAAAACAGCTTGAGGTCCATACTGAAGAGTTTAATAATTGATTTGGCTTTGAGAGCCATTGTTGTGGCTTGGAGCCCGTGCTGAGGAGAGGAAAAAATTTGAGTTGGCTTTGAGAGCCGATGGTGCGGCTTGGAGCCAATGCTGAGGAGTTTGACAATAGATTTGGCTTTGAGAGCCAATGTTGTGGCTTAGAGTCCGTACTGAAGAGTTTGACAATTGATTTGGCTTTGAGACCCGATGTTGTGGCTTGAGCACTGAACAAAGTACACTGTACTGATAAATAGTACCTATATATGAGTACAAGTTAGTTTACAAATTAGCGTCAGGTCCTGACAGACAGTATGTAAGTTTGAGTACAAGTTTGTGTACAAATTAGCGTGCAAAGTCCTGACGGACAATATGTAGGTTTGAGTACAAGTTTGTGTACAGGTTTGTGTACAAATTAGCATCCAAAGTCCTGTCGGACAATACCTAGGTTTGAGTACAAGTTTGTGGACAACTTTGTGTACAAGTTTGTGTAAAAGTTAGCATCCAAGGTCTTGACGGAAAATATATAGGTTTGAGTACAAGTTTGTGTGCAGGTTAGTACAAATTAGCATCCAAAGTCCTGACGGACAAAACAGGTTTGAGTACAAGTTTGTGTACAGGTTTGTGTACAAATTAGCATCCACTGACCTGCAGAGAATGCTGATTCGGCTTGGAGTGCAGCTAGGAAGCTAGTAAGGTGTAGGTGGGATAAGGAAGCCGGAGCACAGCACAGGAGGTGATGGTGCGGCTAGGGAGCCATAGGAGAGGCTACAAGAGCTGGAGGCAGTTGGGAGACAAAACCGAGGAGACAGAGGTCCTTCCAGCAGCTTTCGACAGGATACTGCTCATGCCGCAGAGCCAAGAGAACCCACAGGAATGCTATAGTCAGTGAGGCGGCAAAGGTCCGGCCTGTACAAATAGGAGGATCATCCAATCAGATTGTGCTATGGACAGTACGTGACCTCCTGAGGCATGCCGAGCGTCTAGCACCTGAGGAGACCGTAACAACCGCATCATACACAGGTAAATTTACGGAGGGAGAAAAGTCGTGACTGCGAATTGTAACACCATATCCCATTCCTGCAGTATGTCCGGTGGTACTGGCGCGAGCCTTTGAGCAGATGGTGTACGGGATGGGGCATGGTTGATGCACGGGGATGGATCCCCGGTTACGAAATACTAGTTTGTCTTTTTTGAAGCGTTTGCATTTTTCAGGGCTCGAGCCAGGTGAGTTCGGTACTCACTCATTTAGAATAGGAGCTGCTTAATCTGCGACTTCTGCTGGCTTATACGACGGGGATATCCAATCCCTTGGTCGGTGGCATTTTGTTGCTGCGTTCCGAAGATATATACTGTATTCATCCGGGTTTAGCTATTTTTGCTCCAACGTAGCTCACCGGAGGCCTAACCACTCGCCGACCTACTGCAGGAGTCTATGAGGAATTTTTTATTTTCCCCCCGGGGCCCAATTGGCTTCTGAATTATATGATATGGCGACTGAAATCGCTGAAAACTGGATCGCTCCAACAGATTAAGAATTAGGGGTAAATTTACTAAGAATCGAGATAGGTCGAGATGACCATCTCGGGTGATTTATTCATTCTTTTCCTGCTTGCAAATTTACTAAAGGCAAAAGTCGGGTGAGTTAGAGAGAGATTTCTCTCATCTCACTCGTAAAACTCGGTGAGATAGCAATCTCGAATCAAATCACCATTGGGCCAAATCAGAAGTACTTTTCACCTAAAACATACATCTCTCAAATTTACCAAGAATCGGGATGACAAGCTCATGTGAGATAGGAGCAAACTTTCTGTCCAAATCACTTTTCAAACTCTCAACTTCCTGAGCTGTGAGATGGTCAGAAACATACACAAATCATTGTGATTTGTGTATGTTTATTTCTGTAAATGGTTAAAATAGGGTTACTTTTAGAAAAAAAATTGATGTGAGGTCCCCCCACCAAAAGACTAACCATCCCCGGACTTGCCAGTCAGTCCTGGTTCTTAAAATTACAGTGTAGGGTTTCACTGTAATTTAAGAACCAGCACCAGGCAGCAGGGACAGAGCTGGTTTTAGATATAGGGAGAAAAAATTGTCGTGAGGTTACACCTATATTTAAAACCAGATCCAGACCCTTTCTAGTGGGGGACTGATGCCACAGCCAGGGTTGCCCTTTCACTGGGCCCCACCAGCCGCAGCATCAGCCCTGGCCACTAGTCAGCCCAGGCCAGGGATCCCTAAGGAGTTGGGGACCCCTCCAATAAAGGGGTCCCCCTCTCCAGGGTACCCCTGTCCTAGGCTGATAGCCCGGAGCTATCCCGGCACCCTAGGGCGGTGGGTGCCGGGTTGACAGTGTTAGTGTGTAGTGTAAAATAAATGGTTAAATATTGTCTTTAGTTGCGGAGCTACACATACCGGCAAGCCTCCCCCACATGCTGGTATTTGGAGAACCACAAATACCAGCATGCGGGGCATTACGGGCCCGCTGGTACTCAGAGGCGTCACTAGGGTTGGTGTCACCCAGTGCTGTAACTCATGGTGACACCCCCCTCCACAAAAAAAAAAAATCAGGACCAAGGTGCGCAGCTCGGCACTATTTCCCCCCTTACCAGTCCACTACTCACACTGCAGTGCTCCTCCCTAGAATGTAGGGGTGCACTCACCAGAATTTCAATCAAACAGGTATCAAAAATCTTTTATTCCATCATCAAAAAAGTGTTCACCAACGTTTCGGTCCTCTCAGGACCTTTGTATATACACACACACACACACACACAGCAGTGGGGGGTGCAGCACTCCATGCTCTTACATAGAACACAACTCTAGCATTAGATTTGCAACGTTTCAGGCAGTCATCAGGCTAAGAAACACAAAATAACACTATAACAATAGAAAACTACCATTCACCACATGTATGCCGAAGCCTGGACCACTCACCCGGAGCGGCCTCGCCCGATCAGTAAAAGGTTTCAATCCTTCACCATAACATCAAACAACTTAAACAACATGATAGCAGCAAAACAATTACATATTATAAAAAAAAGTTTTACTATACTACCATTGTATCTAATGTGCATATAGTCAAATACATATATAATTATAAATGAACAATCGCAGTAATGTTATAACACGTAATAATTATCTATATATCAGGAAGGATAATTAAATTATACTGTAAACATCACTAAAGCGAGAGATGCAGTATATCCTCTTATAGTCAATCACATATAATACAATGTGCTATCTATATTTCAGATCATATGGTATGAAACCACGGTTTCCCCAGACAGCATGCCCCCCCTTCTGTATCCAGCCAGCCAGCCTTCTGTGTCCCCAGACAGCATGCCCCCCCTTCTGTATCCAGCCAGCCAGCCTTCTGTGTCCCCAGACAGCATGCCCCCCCTTCTGTATGCAGCCAGCCAGCCCCCATTCTGTGTCCCCAGACAGCATGCCCCCCTTCTGTGTCCCCAGGCAGCATGCCCCCCTTCTGTGTCCCCTGCCAGCCTGCCTCCCCTTGTGTGACTTCTGACAGCTTTCCCCCCATTCTGTGTCCCAAGACAGCATGCCTCCCCTTCTGTTTGCCCATGCAGCATGCCTCCCCTTCTGTGTCCCCTGCCAGCCTGCCTCCCCTACTGTGTCCCCTGCCAGCCTGCCCCCCCTTCTGTCTCCAGCCCAGCCCTCTCACTTCACTTACCTTCTTGACAACTTCAGCCTTCCAGCAGCGGCGGACTGTGGCAGCAGGCTGCTCTCTTCCAGCAGCGGCGGACGGGCAGTGGGCTCCTCTTTTTCAGCAGTGGTGGCGCAGTGTGACGCCTCGGCATCATGCGCCGCATGCTTTCTTTAAAAGCAAAGATAACTTTTAAGCAGGGCGGCAGGGGCGGGCGGCAGCCGGGGAAGTGGGCGGGCAGTGGGCGGATCCCCTGCCCGGAACTGGGTACATAGTTCACTATATGGCTGCAGAGGGGATCAGTAATTAAGGGCTTTGATTTAAAGCAGCTGTGTGGCAGCGGCGGGGGGTGCGGGCATGAGCGTGTGGCTTTTGGTGTCACCCCCTTGGAGGGTGACACCCAGTGCGGCCCGCACCCCCCTTGTGACGCCACTGCTGGTACTTGTGGTTCCACAAGCAAAGCAATGTGAAAAAAAACACGACATACACCGTGAAAGTAAAATTTTATTATAACATACATGCACACTCACACTCACTATCATACATCCTCAACTAGTATCTGAAGTAATCCATAGGGGTACCTATAAAAAAAATCCATACTCACCTCACCTATGTGTAGTTCACGTCCTCTTATCCAAGTAGGCATCCATAGGGTTAAAACAAATAAACGTGTGCTCCCGAATCCAAGCTGGACTTAGTATAGTTATGTGTTTCCACATAGCTTTACTCTGCGCGAATGACCAGGGCACACGTGTGCCCCATCATTGAAGGAGCCGCCAGCCAATCAGTGGGCATCTCAGTCGGAGCAGCTCGCTGATTGGCTGTGTGCAGTCAGCGTGTCTCCCCATAGACTTCAATGGGGAGAAATCTCCATTGCAGTCTATGGAGGGAACCGCGACATTGTATCTACTGCTGTAACCACAAGGTTCACCTCAATAAACCTTGTAGTTACAGCAGTAGATACAATAATATAGGGGTAACCTCACACCAGTTTTTTTCGCCCTATATTTAAAATCAGCTCTGTCCCTGCTGCCTGGTGCTGGCTCTTAAATTACAGTGGAACCCTACACATTTTTAAGAACCAGGACTGGCTGGCAAGTCCGGGGCTGGTTAGTCTTTTGGGGGGGGACCTCATGTCAATTTTTTTTTAACAATTTGAGGTGAAAAGTCAGAGGTCGGACTTTCGCCATCATCGCTGGTTTTTCCTGGGATAAGTATCGGGCGCATGCCCGCTTATCCCTGTATTAAATTTTGATCCGGCGAAAACGGGGCCTGGCAGAAAGGTAAGTATTGGAAAAGTCCTGTAAATTTTCGGGAAATCATCCTAGCACCCCCTTAAAGATGTCTTGACATGGAGGATCACTATGGGTGCCTCCGAATAGTCCTGCTAAAGGTATTTGGGGTTTTTAAATGGTCTCAATAGACGCTACTTTGCGTCATTGAGCAAGTGAAGAATACATTTTTGCTATTTTTTGGGGGGTAAATAAGTATTCCCATCAAATTTGGGGTACATGAAAATGGGTGCAAGCATAGTTCAAAGTCACTAAAATAAAGCTTTAAAGTGCACAAAAAACACACCTTCAGCAAGCACATACAATAAAAAAAAAACATCCCCCATACTCCCAGACCCCCACCCCCCCAGACGCTATTTCGCTAGTTTTTGAATTTGTACCTCAACTTATTTTCTTTTCGTCCATTTTTTCAAAGTGATTTTTTTGGAGTGTCCTTTGAGTAATTATTTAGCATTTTTTGACGCAGTTAGCGGCAAGGGGGTGTAAAAAGGGTTTAGGGTGGTCCCCGCAAGTTCGCACCCCAAAACCCCAATTCTGCACTTTTTTCCACCGGACACCCATTACCGATACTTTTCCACTGGTTACAATGCGCAAACTTTTTGCACCGGCGAAAAATCAGGGAAATTGAATGCGGGGTTAAATGAAATTGGCGAAACTGATGTCATCGGCGAAAAAGTTTCCCGGAAAACGCCTTTTCGCTCCAAATTAAATACAAGCAGCTTACACATATCTCATTGATATGTGCAGGCTGCTTGCTAGGGAGAAAATGGAAAAGATTTCTGGACTGCACAACCTGACTATATATATATATAATGGGAGGTGCTACCTGATGAGACTAATTGCAGGCACAGAAACAGACAAAATCTCAGGTGCACAACTCCAAATTATTAATAATATATATAAATGCAATAAAATTTTGCAATCAATAGAGCATAATCATGGCCAAGGTTATGGGCCTACCCACCAATATCCAGGTAACCTCTTTCAGGTAGGTCCCTAACATACTAAGGTTCAAATCCAGAGCGCAGGACCCCCCAAAACTGGCCCAGCTAAGCCACCCCAGGGCACCACCATAGTAAGAAAAGTGCAGTGTAAAGAGATAGTTAGGAGCAGCTGCAGCTGCATATAAAGAATGAAAATAAAAAAGTGAAGTACATATATATTAAACACACAGTGAAGGGTTAAAATTTGTTATAAAGGAGAATGTGTTATAATGCAGTGCCCTGAGACAGACCAACCAACGCAATCCAGGGGGACCCACGCCCCAAAAATGAACCAAAATTGCACTACAGTATATAACTTGTAGGACTTACCTAGAATTGTGCCTAATACAGTGTGCATATACATTACCATACTTCATGCTTTTAAACCAATAATGAAGGGTGCTAGTCCAGAATGAGGGCGTCTCCTTTTCCTCAGATGTGCAATAAAGCACATTAAATGGAGTATATGGAAAAGATTTCTGCACTGCACAACCTGACTATATATATATATAATGGGAGGTGCTACCTGATGAGACTAATTGCAGGCACAGAAACAGACAAAATCTCAGGTGCACAACTCCAAATTATTAATAATATATATAAATGCAATAAAATTTTGCAATCAATAGAGCATAATCATGGCCAAGGTTATGGGCCTACCCACCAATATCCAGGTAACCTCTTTCAGGTAGGTCCCTAACATACTAAGGTTCAAATCCAGAGCGCAGGACCCCCCAAAACTGGCCCAGCTAAGCCACCCCAGGGCACCACCATAGTAAGAAAAGTGCAGTGTAAAGAGATAGTTAGGAGCAGCTGCAGCTGCATATAAAGAATGAAAATAAAAAAGTGAAGTACATATATATTAAACACACAGTGAAGGGTTAAAATTTGTTATAAAGGAGAATGTGTTATAATGCAGTGCCCTGAGACAGACCAACCAACGCAATCCAGGGGGACCCACGCCCCAAAAATGAACCAAAATTGCACTACAGTATATAACTTGTAGGACTTACCTAGAATTGTGCCTAATACAGTGTGCATATACATTACCATACTTCATGCTTTTAAACCAATAATGAAGGGTGCTAGTCCAGAATGAGGGCGTCTCCTTTTCCTCAGATGTGCAATAAAGCACATTAAATGGAGTATATGGAAAAGATTTCTGCACTGCACAACCTGACTATATATATATATAATGGGAGGTGCTACCTGATGAGACTAATTGCAGGCACAGAAACAGACAAAATCTCAGGTGCACAACTCCAAATTATTAATAATATATATAAATGCAATAAAATTTAGCAATCAATAGAGGTTTTTAGCATAATCATGGCCAAGGTTATGGGCCTACCCACCAATATCCAGGTAACCTCTTTCGGGTAGGTTCCTAACATACTAAGGTTCAAATCCAGAGCGCAGGACCCCCCAAAACCGGTCCAGCTAAGCCGCCCCAGGGCACCACCATAGTAAGAAAAGTGCAGTGTAAAGAGATAGTTAGGAGCAGCTGCATCAGCATATATAAGAGATTACCTGGATATGGTGGGTAGGCCCATAACCTTGGCCATGATTGTGCTAAAAACCTCTATTGATTGCAAAATGTTATTGCATTTATATATATTATTAATAATTTGGAGTTGTGCACCTGAGATTTTGTCTGTTTCTGTGCCTGCAATTAGTCTCATCAGGTAGCACCTCCCATTATATATATAGTCAGGTTGTGCAGTCCAGAAATCTTTTCCATATACTCCATTTAATGTGCTTTATTGCACATCTGAGGAAAAGGAGACGCCCTCATTCTGGACTAGCACCCTACCTTATTGGTTTAAAAGCATGAAGTATGGTAATGTATATGCACACTGTATTAGGCACAATTCTAGGTAAGTCCTACAAGTTATATACTGTAGTGCAATTTTGGTTCATTTTTGGGGCGTGGGTCCCCCTGGATTGCGTTGGTTGGTCTGTCTCAGGGCACTGCATTATAACACATTCTCCTTTATAACACATTTAACCCTTCACTGTGTGTTTAATATATATGTACTTCACTTTTTATTTTCATTCTTTATATGCAGCTGCAACTGCTCCTAACTATCTCTTTACACTGCACTTTTCTTACTATGGTGGTGCCCTGGGGCGGCTTAGCTGGGCCAGTTTTGGGGGGTCCTGCGCTCTGGATTTGAACCTTAGTATGTTAGGGACCTACCCGAAAGAGGTTACCTGGATATGGTGGGTAGGCCCATAACCTTGGCCATGATTATGCTAAAAACCTCTATTGATTGCAAAATTTTATTGCATTTATATATATTATTAATAATTTGGAGTTGTGCACCTGAGATTTTGTCTATTTCTGTGCTTGCTAGGGAGAGTTGTGCAGAGAGAAATCACTGCAATCTCGGGTGAGATAACTCACTCGAGCTTGCTTACAAATCACCCGAGAATCTCGATCTACATCACAATCGGCAAACTCGTTTAGCCTCAAATCGCCTGTTGGTAACTTTGGGAAAAAAAAGTGAAAAATCACCCGAGTTCCGGCGATTTATACCGAGATTAATCACTTTGCAAATCAGGTCAATCCCGATTCTTAGTAAATTTACCTCTTATAATCAAAGAAAGCTCACCAGCATATATATTTAGTAGTACATGTCGCCCCTTATACGTGCACTGCTAGTTAAGTGTAATGGTGGGTACACACTACACGATATGCTCCCTGAGCGATATCGTGTAGTGTGTCCCCGGCAGGCTGTGCTCAATGTCGTTCATGACATTGAGCACAGCAGCTGAACGATATAATTAACGATATCGTTCAGTGCCGGGCTCTCTCCCCCATTCCCTGACATGTAGCAACCTGATGAGGTCGTCAGGTTGTGCTGCATGTTCAGGCGATGGACAATGTCGGAAACGACCAGCGTGAGTGTGCATCACTGGTCGTTTTCGTGCAGTCGCTCTGTAATATCGCCCAGTGTGTACCCACCATTAAAGTTTATCACAGTTACCCCTTTCCCGTAGCATATCCACAGACACTGCACCCGGTGGTACTGTGACTGCGCAGGCCAATCATCTCTCTGCAGCTTCCTATTGTACTTTGGGGTCACATCTCTGACTAGCAGACATCTTACGCTGATTGACATAAAGTCTCACAAAAGGGCTGTTTTCGATAGACAGGCCCCAAATTATCAAAGTGAAAATTAAACCTGATAGGTTACTGGTCATTTGTTCTGTAATACATAGCAGAAAGTATCACACAGATCATCCTGTGATATTTCTTACTGGAACCCACTGTCTAAAATGGAGAGATCCTCCAACAAGAAAAGGCTCTTTTAAATGCTTCTCTATTCTGATATATATTGACAGCAATACAGTCTAATCCCACCTCCAAAATGTCTTCTTTCTTATAAAATACTAATTTTAATATCTTAATATGGGCACAATCACATTCTAGAAAGGGGAAATATAGACTCTTTCTCCATATATTATATTGTTTAGAGTTTGGACAGGGTGAAACTTTTATATACTTCATTTGTCATAATGTATGTGACCTTTAGGACTAAGCTCAACTGCACACTATAACTTGTGACATCACAGTTAGTCCTGACATCACACATCTACTTGTACAGCAAACTTGACTACCCTCTTGATTTGTCCGGGAGCCTCCCAAAAAACGGGTGCCACTCCCAGCCCCCAGGAAAGGCAGGCAAGCCTCCCGGTGGTCCCTGACCCCTCCAACACCCCCCCCTCCACGATAACCTGAGAAACCCCCGCAGCGGGGAGAGGGGTGGTGACGCGATTCATGATGGATCGCATAATTTTGGCCCCGCCTCCCGCTTTACAATGCCTGTAATATTGGCATTGTGTAGAGGGGGCAGGGCCAAAATTACACAATCGTGTGGCCCTGACCCCCGATCTGCCCACAAATGACAGTAAGCTGTCTGGTCCCGCCCCAATGCGCCAGCCATGCCTCATTGCCATGCCGATCTGGCTGCTCTCTTCTAGAAGTGGCAGCCACTATGTAGTTAACCATGTTGTACAGGTGCTGAAAACCCTGAATCTCTGTTTTCAGAGCTCCAAACTGCACAGTCACTTCTTGTTTTATTCTCTAAGAGCCATATTGTGGTCTTCTGACATAACATGGGAAAACTATTAAGAAAAAAAACCTCCAGAGAAAGCAGGGAGACGGAGAAACCAAGGAAAACAGACCAGAAAAGCAGAAAGACACAGAGGAAAGCAGGCAGGCCAGACAAAACCAGCCAAGAGAGAGGTTAGAATAAACAACACATGTATTGCAGGTGTACAGAAAGGCTGGGACAGGTTTGCTAGACTACTAAAAAAAGAAAAAAGATCAGTTCATAAGAGCATGCAGCAGATGTCCCAGATTTTGGTGAGTGAGACACAGGTGAAACTTTGACATTGCTGAAGACACACTTGCCAACTCTCTCTGATTGTCAGGGAGACTCCCTGAAATAGCAGCAATCTCCCTGTCTCCCTGAAGAGTCCAGCAATCTCCCTGATTGCACCATACCCCCATTATTAAGCTGTTATATATAAAGAAAAACAGAGATATACACAGTACATTCAAATGGGATCATTAGTATATTTCCCTGCATTGGTTATAAGGCACAATGATCCCTGTGGATAAATGCATTTTCTGAAAAGTATCAGTGTGTTGTCATCAACAAGTAGATCTACTAATGGCTTTGGGGCTCATTTACATTTGGATGTAAGTCAGTATTATGACACACCTCTCAGATGTAGCAGTACACACCCACTTTACCGCCACACTCATAGGTGCTGCTTTCACAATCTCCCTGAAATGCTTTTTCAAAAGTCAGCAAGCATGACTGAAGATCCAGGAGCAGGATGCAGCCATTGGGCAGGCCAGACAAACCTTTCAAACAAAGAGGTGATCAAAAAGAAAACACACAAAGCAGCAATACAAAGATGCTGCGACAGGTTTGCTGGATTTCTAAAAAAGAAGAAAAAAAAATTCACAACAGCAGTTATCAGAGTCCAACCAGGCATCCCACCAGGTCAGCAAACTGCAGAAGAGAGCTGCTCTATGCCCACCAGCCACCAAAGCACAGAGACCATCCCCTAACAGTGGAAACATTTACTTGTAACTCAATACTTGAAGAGGGAGGTTATGGTAAAGAACTGCTGGCAACAGATGCTATTTGGAGGGAAAGAGTGGCAGTTAAAATCTTAAAGAAGAGAGCACTAATAGAGTATGAAGACAGTTTGGTAGAATATCGGGTCTTTGAATTGGCACATGAGAGCATTATCTGATACTGTGTAATGGAACTGGCTGGCGGAGGGGATCTGTTCAATTTCATGAATGAGACCTCAGAGCTGGACCTCACCATAATAACATTTATGCTGAACTTGTTTCTGGATTGCAGTTATGCACTCAAAGGAGATCATTTATCTAGATATAAAATTGGATAACATTTTGCTGACCACAGAGGGTCGTTTTAAAATCACTGACTTAGATCTGGCCCTATTGAATGCATATGGAGAAACTGACGCCACAGACTTTGGTGCGACACCTGGCTATAATGTTCCAGAAATGATAAACTGCCAACCATACAGTGCCATGGTAGACTGGTTCGCAATTGGTGTTATTTTATATATACTCACCATAGAATCCTACCCTTTCCCTGGAGAGTCAGCATCAGTGGTAGAGACAATGATTCTTACACAAGAACCAGGATACCCAGGCCTTACTGATCCTGTAACAGAGGACATTTTAAGAAAGCTCCTGTGCAAAGAACAGTCCCTCCGGCTCGGGGTAAATGATAATGTGCGAGAACACCTCTTCTTCTCTTTAATTAACTTTGAAGAAAGAGAGACTGGAAAAACTGCATCCCCAGTCATACTGCACAAAAACTCCATGGATCTAGATAAAAATTAGCAAATTCCTGTGCCCCATAGTGAAGTTTACAAAGAACCTAATACTGCCATGAACCAGAGACTGTTTAATAACTGTCAGGAACCATATGGGAAAAAGCCAGGGGGTTAGGGTGGCTAGAGAACAAGCAGGTGAGTGACAGTGCTAGGTCTCCCTATTGCGGCCAAACCCAGGTTTGGCTATACCTGCCCAGAGGCGCGGAGTCTAGCTCACTTGGTGGTCTTCACCAGTTACCCCTCCACTTGGCATATGGGTTTCGCTGCACCAAGTGAGCAGGTCGCAGCCATCTGGAAAGGTACCTGGGAGTGGCAGGAAGACCAGCACTATATTAGAATGAATTAACCCTATGAATGTAGTAACACTAGAGGCCAGCGTGAAAACTAAATAGCTAGGACACAAAGGATCAGTTAGGACTGAATACTTGAACACAGGAGACTGGCAAATGAACTGAATACTTGAGCACAGGAGATCGGCCAATGAACTGAATACTTGAACACAGGAAATTGGCAAATAAACTAAATACTTGAGCACAGGAGATCCAGGTGCTGACTTGCAAAGAGAAACACAGAGATCCAGCTGAGAGCTAATTAGTAATTAGCATGAAAGTTGACACCACAGGACCACACAGGGAGGCAGTTAGAGAGCTGAGCAGCACACTAAAAGACAACACAGGGGTTTACAAGAAACACTGGAGTTCTGTGACAGCTGAAGTAACATGCTGGGAATTAGCATGGGATCTAATACAAGTAACACTGGTAGTCAGCGTGAGGGCTGAAACAACACACTGTAGATACTTTGTGGGAAACACCATAGAGCATAACAATCACTGGAACAGTGAAATTGAACAGAAGTTTCCTGTTCCTGTAGTCAGACTTAAATACCCCTGTGTAGCTGGTCATTTGATCAGCTGAGTGACCACAAGTCTACCATTGGGAGAGACTAGTCAGGTGATATGGACCAACATGGCTGCGCCCATGCCCTGCACCCCGGTAACGATACTGGATTAGAACCTCTATATACTCCTTCCTATACCTTCTAATATCCTGCCTATACCTTCTAAGGATGACGCTAATTTGCGTACGCAGTTTATACAGTAAATAAAGACTCCAGACTTGGAACGTGTGGTTCCGAAGCACAAAGTATTATTCAAGTAAAAGTACAGTCAGATCCATACACAATTCGGCGCAACATCCTAACAGTTGTTCATATAATATACATTTTGTTGCTTGAAGTCTCTGCGGTCCATAAGTTGAGAATGCATGATGCGATCTCCACACCGATAATACCGGAATTCTGTTGAAAGAGTACGCATCAGTACAAAACCAAACAGGGCTTACTTAGCATGTATAAAACCTTAGTTACCAAATAATCTTTATTTCACAGCATTTATACTAAATGGACAAACTTAAATCTTATCCCTTAAAGCTTATGGAACCTTGTATGTGGATATGTAATGTGTGAGTATGCAGGGTTTGATATAAAGATGCCAGTTAACTTGGAGCAGATGCGTGCGCATAAAGCTAATGAACAGCATTTTCATATAGGATCTTATGCATTCGCTAATATGCGATTAGTTACCAGCGCAATTGTGCGTATTAATGTGTGTATGAGAAATGGTGCACTTAGATCTCACTTAAACTAAGTGAACACCTAGCAGTGTGGAATGCTGAGCCTTATAGTTCCACACACCCCCCCTCTTCCAGGCTCAAAAGTAAAGTCCTTTGTATTCACAGACTCTTGTGTGAATGCAAATTAGCCCAGCTACAAGACCCAAACCTAAGATAACACTCTTGGCTTTGAAGGTATTTTATTGCAGGAAGCCTGTTAATGTAAGGTGTGTATTCGAGCAGGGCCACCTGGAGTGAGAGCAGACGTTATATTCAGGAAGCTTGTCTACACAGGCTAGTTGTCACGTGGCCATTTGCTCTGTTTAGCTAATGCAATATATCCTTTAGGGGAATTATAATAATATACACTTTATCCAGAGCACCCAAACTACGTAAAGTCATGAAATGGGCTTTTGGTGAATCGCCGTAACTTATGGCGATGGTCATAGATGCAATCGCATGATGCTAATAGTATTATCGCCATATGTACTAAAGTGTGAGTTTATCTAAAATGGCGTCTTGCGGCCAGTCGCAAGATGGTGTAGCTGCGATTCAATTTTAAACTGATCTTGTCTCAGCCAATAATCCAGCTTCGATGCCGGAAACCAGGACGCATGCACAGAAGCCCTAGCAGACCCAAGGGAGAATACTCAGTCACCACTCACCTCCACTCCCAGCGACTGAACACCTAAGCCCAAGGACGCCGGCGCGGAGGTAAGTAGCAGTCGATCGCAGGCCGCATCCTGACAATAACCATCAATTTGTGTGCCCTATATGGAGTGAAACTTATCACAATGTGAAAATGGAAGCAGATACTATACCATCAGATGAAGACCTGCATTAATGTAAACAGAAATATCTGCAGTCCTAAAAACATCTCCTGCTGTGTGTACTGCCTGCCCCGACCTAGGCAATCTCCCTGGAGATGTACTGTCTACTGCCTGCCCTGACCTCTGCTACATCCCTGGCGATGCACTGTCTGCTGCCTGTTCCTACTTTGGTTAAATCTCTTGAGATATACTGTCTGCTGCCTGCCTTGAACTCTGCTACATCCCCGGAGATACACTGACAACTTGTCTCAACCTCGGCTATGCCACAGAATATGCACGGTCTGCCATGACCTTGGCTACGTCCCAGGAGATACACTGTTTTCTGCCTGCCCCGACCTCGGCTGTGTCCCTGGAGATGCACAGTCTGCCGCCTGCTCTGACCTTGTCTATGTCCCTGGAGATGCATTGTCTGCTGCCTGTCCTGACCTCAGCCATGTCCCAGGAGATGCACTGTCTGGCACCTGCCTTGACCTTGGCTATATCCCAGTAGATGCGCTGTCTTCCATCTGCTATGACCTTTGATTCATTCCAGGAGATGCAAGGTCTGCCACAACCTTGGCTACCTCCCAGGAGATGTACAGTCTGCCACCTCCTCTGACCTCAGCTATGTCCCTGGACATGCATTGTCTGCCACCTGCCCTGAACTCAACTATGTCCCTGGAGATGCACTGTCTGCTGCCTGCCCCAACCTCGGCTACTTCCCAGGAAAAGCACTGTCTGCCGCATAGGCATCTTTATAATGAGTGCAAGGTGTGCGGTGCACACGGGCCCCTGCATCCAGGGGGCCCACACCGTATGCATAGGTAATTATACTTACTTCTCCACCAATCCTGATGTTCTACTCCGCAGCACCGTAGCGGCTCTGCAGAGCAACAAACACTCACTGGGAAAATGGTGGCGGGCAATTTTCCAGTGATCTGCGCATGCGCAGTAGGTTCTGGCATGAAGCCAGAATCTACAGCAAACAGTGCCGCTGACAGACAGGAGGTGGCCCAAACGGAGGTTGTACACGGGCCCCCTCCTCTCTTAAAATGCCCCTGGTCTGCCACCTGCCCCAATATTGGCTACATCTCTAGAGATGCACTCTCTGCCACCTGCCCCGACCTTGGCTTCATCCCAAGAGTTGCACTGTCTGCCTCCTGCCCCAACCTCAGCTACATCCCTGGAGATGCAATGTCTGCTGCCTGCCCCAACCTCGGCCACATCCCAGGAGATGCACTGTCTGCTGCCTAGCCCCGACCGTGTTTATGTCCCTGGAGATGCACTGTCTACCGTTTTCGGTGACCTCGGCTATGTCCCTGGAGATGCATTGTCTGCCACCTGCTCCTACCTCAGCTATGTCCCTTGAGATGCACTGTCTGCAGCCTTCCCCGACCTCGGCTACTTCTATGGAGATGCACTGTTTACTGCCTAGCCTCAACCTCATTTAAGTCCCTGGAGATGCACTGTCTGCCACATGCTTTGACCTCGGCTACGTCCTGGGAGATGCATTGTCTGCTGCCTAACCCTGACCTCGACTACATCCCAGGAGATGCACTGTCTGCTGCCTTTTCCAACCTCAGATGCACTGTCTGCTGCCTGCCCTAATATCAGCTTATTCCTAGGAGATGCGCTGTCTTCTGCCTCCCCCGACCTCAGCTACATCCCTGGAGATAAAATGTCTTCTGCCTGCCCCGACCTCGGCTATGTCCCTAGCTATGCACTGTCTGCTACCTGCCACATCCTTTATGTCCCAGAAGATGTACGGTCTGCCATGACCATGTCTACCTATAACCTTGTCTGCACTATCTCCATCTGCCCTGACCTTGGCTACATCCCAGGACATGCACTGTTTGCTGCCTGCCCCAACCTCGGCTACGTCCCTATAGATGCACCGTTGCCTGCCCCAACCTCGGCTATGTCCCTGGAAATGTACTATTGATGCTTTTACTCAATTATATACATTGCTCACAAAATAAATAAAGGTGTCTTGCTTAAATATATGTGGATTTACTATGCTTCGTCCCCAAAACAGGAAAAATGTGGATGGAATAAATTAAGGCATGGACGGCCCAAAAGAAGCTTTAGCCTTAAAAGGTCAACAGAGATGTTTTAAGAAATGGTGTACATTATATAATCTATTAGAAAACATACCGGGTCTGATCAGAGGTGCACGCAATATCGATGCTGCATGCAAGCGGCTGATGTTTTAAGTCTGAGTCGCACTTCACATGCATCCTAATGGTCACCGCTTTGAGATGCAGAATTAATTTGGATGCAAGATCCCTGTATTTCAGTTGGTGCTACAGGGAGGTAACAGGGGGGAGGTTAGGCAGATGTCTCTGTGTCATGGGCGGGTCGCGATCAGCGTCTTCGTCTAAAGGCGCAGTTGCACTGACACGTTTAGATGGAGATTCTGCACCTCCATAGGGCTGGTGCAATGTTTGATGGTGCTACTGATGGGGCATCTTAATAGTGTCAGTAGAAAGACCATTGGCTGTTGCATTAGCATAAAAATGCAGTCTCGGCTGCAGTAGCATTCACCTCTGAACCAGGCCCAGTGTATGTTACCCTAGAGATCAATAATTAATGGAAAAATTAATTTGATATATTTTAATCTGAAGATGGTGAATGCTCCCGCAATCAAGCTCCGAAAATATTGTATTTCCAGAGTTTGATGAATTCTTTCCCCATACTACTGCTTTATCTTCTTAATGAATGGCCTGATAACTTAATTTCTACAATTGCAGGTGAAAATGTTAATTTTCACCTGCTTTTGTACAAATTAAGTGATGATGAATAGGCCCCTAAATGTCTTATTAAACTAGCATGGGTTGGCTATAGTGGGCTGCAGATGTTGTGAAACTTCAATAAAGCTGTAAAATCAACAGAGGTAATCTCTACTCTAGGTACAGGCGGTGAGAGTCATTCTTGCTGCATTTAGAAGCAGATGTTACATGTAAAGTGATGATTGGGGCTTTGCTTTTAAGAGTCTGCAAGTGCTATCTATCTCAAGAGAGGAGGGGGTCCATGTGCAGTCTCCGACACGGGCTCCCTCCTCTTAGTCCGGTGGCCGGCAGCGCACTGAGCGCAGTGCCGCACTGATAGACTCTGGGCACTAGAGTGTGCCCAGAGTCTACATTACTGCGCAGGTCACAGAGAAAATGGCCACGGCGACCATTTTCAAGGCGATTTTTACAATGCTGACACCGGCACCGACATGGGACTCTGGAGTGGTAAGTATAATATGGGTGCAGGGTGTGCGGTCCAGGCCCCCCTGGACCCAGGGACCCGTGTGCACCACACACTCTGCACCCATTATAAGTACATGCGAAGGGTGTTTTTCATAATCACCATGATGAAATTCTAAGTACGGGACTTCTCTGATACCTTCCATCTTGGAGACAATTTTCACTATATCATTCCTTGGCCAAACAATAAACATCATCTCCTGAGAGCACCCAATTACACCCCTGCTCATGGACTGCTAACGAGATGCATGACGCTGTTCTGTATTACATCCTTCTGCAAAAGCTTAAGAGAATTTTCCAATGAATACCTAGTAATCAACACACCTTTCTGAGTATTTTCCTCATAATTAATTATAAAAGATCTTGAAAAAAAATGGACCTGCACTGTAATTACACAATTGTCCAGTAACTATTCTAAGCAAAACAATTTTAGTCACAAATTACCATTAACGTATCTGGATTCTGTAAGCATTAGACCCAACTACTATTTCCTGTAAGGTGTACGACCAACATAATTTTTCAGCCTCTTGCACACGGATCCAAATCATATTTGCACAGTAGAGTTCCTTAAGCATATTGAACTTGAATTGTTCTGTCTTTATTTAATGCTGGTTGTGCATTTTCTGGCCAACACAGAAATTTATTTTTAAAAATTACAGAACTCACACACCAAGT
Organism: Taudactylus pleione; assembly: GCA_031769625.1. Classification (NCBI taxonomy): domain Eukaryota; kingdom Metazoa; phylum Chordata; class Amphibia; order Anura; family Myobatrachidae; genus Taudactylus; species Taudactylus pleione. Next base: position 1,916,762 of record JAUIMM010000748.1, on the reverse strand, counting down.
GATTTATTTTTAATCCTGTAGTGAAGATTTTAAAAAAATAAATAAATAAAGAAAATACCGATGTCCAAGGTGACATTGTCCCTTTCTGGGTCTCGAACCTGGGGCCCCCTCTCTGTAAGGTGCTCAATTTAACCACTCACACACAGACACCAGCTGTATCGAGATGCACACCTGTCGTGTAGGTGATGTTACGTGTGCGACTTTGCAGCAGGGAATGTGCACAATGTCAATAGCGGTTTAAAGTCTAATAAAGCTGGATGTCATAAATTGGAGATGAGGGATGAGGAAAGCGAAGAGCAATACATAAAGTTGAGCAGAGTACTTTAAAAGTATTGATCCAGAAATGCTCTGCCTTTATGACCAGGCATCTTTACACCATGTAGTGACAGTATACAGTACGGATTGCCCATGGTTATGCAGCCTTCCACACAGAGAGCTATCTATACTGTGTAATGGAACTGGCTGGCGGAGGAGATCTGTTCAATTTCATCAAAGAGACCTCAGAGCTGGACCTCTCCACAATAACATTTATAGCTGCTGAACTGGTTTGTGGACTGCAGTTTATGCATTCAAGAGGGATAATTAATCGAGACATAAAACTGGATAACATTTTACTGACCACTGACGGTCATGTCAAGATCACTGACTTTAGTTTGGCCTTATTGAATGCGTTTGGAGGAAGCAATGCCACAGACTTTGGTAGGACACCTGGCTATAATGCTCCAGAAATGATAAACAGCCATACAGTGCAGGTGTAGACTGGTTCGCATTTGGAGTTATTTTATATATACTCACCATAGGATCGTACCCTTTCCCTGGAGAGTCAACATCAGAGTTAGAGACAATGGGCCTGATTCAGAGCTATTCAAATGAACCGTTCGCTGTTTGCGGTCTGTTCACGCCTCTAGGTCTGAACGAGCGAACCAAACTTGCGGTCGTTTTTTGGGAAAATACGCCCCCTGGCCGCTCGCATCCTACGTCATTTCCGCTAGTTATTAGATTAATCGAGTACATCGAACAGGGTATGAGCTGCTCGCTATTCTTGTGGTTGGTTTTTGCTACCACAATTTTGCGAGCAGTTCTGGCTAAAAAAAAACCCAGTGACGTTATCAATGACGCTGCTGTTTTAATTATGCACACCCATAAAACGCCCGTTTTGACCTTTAAGCACGCCTGCGATCGGATCTCCATTCCTCGTTTTCAAGCACCTTCCCCTGTTACCACCCACATACGCCTCATCCTGTCACTCAAATTATCAGGCATTCGCTATTTTGCGAGCACATGAATTTCAGCCGCACTGACTGGTTCGCGCATGCGTATAACGATCCGTACGCATGCGCAGTTGGGCAAACATCACTCGGAGCGAACGAGCGGCCGCTTACGAGCGGCTCTGAATCAGGCCCAATGATCCTTACACAAGAACCAGCATTCTCAGGACTTACTGATCCTGTAACAGAGGACATTTTAAGAAAGCTTCTGTGCAAAGAACAGTCCTTCTGGCTCGGGGTAAATGATAATGTGCGAGAATACCTCTTATTCCCTTTAATTAACTGGGAAGAGACAGAGACTGGAAAAACTGTATCCCTAGTCACACTGCACAAGGACTCCATGGATATAGATACAGAACAGCAAATTCAAGTACTCAAAAGTGAAGTTTTCAAAGAACCAATTACTGCCACAAACCAGAGGCTTTTTGACAACATTCAATTTGTGTGCCCCATATGGGGTGAAACTTATCACAATGTGCCAATGGAAGCAGATACTATACCATCAGATGAAGACTTGCACTAACATAAACAGAAAATCTGCAGTTCTAAAAACATCTTACATCCTACTATGTGTGCTGCCTGCCCTAACCTCTGCTATGTCCCTGGAGATGCACTGTCTGCTGCCTGCTCCGACCTCTGCTATGGTCACCCACAGCTATAGCGAGCGGCCAGGAGGCCGCTCTAAAAAAAGAGAGGGAGGGCACTGATTCAAAGCGAGTGCTCTGAAAGAGCGTCCGGCTCTGAATCAGGCCCTAATTCCCCCCTGCACTGGCCACAATATGGGTGGAGCCAATACAAGCCCTGCCCCCACATACCCGCGAATCGCTGCATTACGTTGTGAGAGGCGGGTCTAATGAAGCAAGGTGTCTGCCCCACTAGCAACTAGTACTGTACTTGCAGCAGCTGCTGCATTGAGTGTAAGTATATTATGTATGTGCACTGTTTTAGTGTGTGTGTATGTTAGTGTCTGTCTGTCATTGTGTATGTGTTAGTGTGTGTATACTGTGTATATTTAAGTATATATGTATGTGTTATGTATATGTATGTGTTAATTTGTATATATGTCTGTGTTTAGACTTTGTGTGTGTTAGTGTGTATGTTATATATTATGTATACATATGTGTGTATAAAAAATGAACAAAGGGGGTGCACTCACCAGTCTTCTAAAATGAGTTTTTATTTCATCTTTTTTAAAAAAAAATTACAGCATCATAGTAAAGCTCCGACGTTTCGGTCCTAGCCATGGACCTTTGTATGTGTGTATATATATATATATATATATATATATATATATATAAACATATACAGTATATATATATATAAAATAAATGACAAAGGCGCCTCCTAGTGCAATAAAGTGCAAATACCACCAATGTGAGCTCAATATGACTAATGATTGGACCCGTACCAAATAAAAAGATAAATAGGCTTATCTCAATGTTTCTCACATGTACACACGAATGTCTCCACCATTAGGTTTTTCATAGAATTTAATGGAACTCCAAAAACATACTGTATCTGTCTGTCATAACTCCCAGCACATAAAGTAGCCATAGCCGAGAGGTTCCCAAACGCGGTCCTGAAGGCACCCCAACAGTTCAGGTTTTAGAAAAAAACCTGAACTGTTGGGGTGCCTTCAGGACCATCTAGGAGTTCGGGAAGTGTTGTAATCACTGCGGCAGGCCTGACCAAAGTTTGGAATAATCTAAATTATCCCGTAAAAAAGCATAGTGAAGGGAAATAGCTTTATAGCTAGGGGTGGGACAGGTTAACAAATTATCCAAGGGATTATCTTAATCCGAGTCAGAAAAATTACGAACAACATGACTGATATAATGATGAACCTGGAAATATGAAAAAAGGGTAGAAAGCTAAAAACTCATATTTGTTCACCGCCTGATGAAATGTGAAGGGACGTTTATTAACACCCAATCGAAGTAATACACTTTTCTGACCACGAAAGGAAAGGGTTAGCGGCCGAGCGCCGCTGGAAATCTGGGTTGCGTAGAGAGTGTAGGAAGAGCCTGGGGGCTGCCCAGCGTCTCGGAGAGTGCTGGGCACGCCCCCAAAGAGATGAAAACAGGGAAGCCGTGAGGCTCCACCCCGGTTTCGGTTGACTCTGCCCCTTTTCCGGAAGCCACGCCCCCTTTGGGGGCACGCGCCCTGTTCCTTTTTTCATTCTTCAAATGTTGGGAGGTATGTTATATGGCCCCCGGGCCAGAGGTTCCCCATCACTGCAATATATGAATAAACAAAGAAAAAATAGAAATCATACAAATAAAACAAAAAAGAAAATAAAAAGAAAAGAAAAAGCATAAATTTGAGCATATAACAGTGCCGTGCGGACTAGGCAGGGCCGGATTTCCCACCAGGCAACCTAGGTGCTCGCCTAGGGCCCGGCGGGATCCAGGGGGTCCGTAGACAGGCCCCTTTGGGCCAAGAAATCAGGCGGGTCAAAATGCTTCCAGAGGAGCACAGCGCGAGTACTGCGTGACGTCACACCTACATTTCCAGGGAGTCCCGCTGCCTGCTCTGTCACAGACTCATAGTGACTGTGCATAGCAGGGGGAGGAGGAGGGTCACCGGTTCCACCGCCCAGCCCCAGCAAGCTCAGGAGTCCGGACCACACACTAATTCCCCCCCTACACTGGCCATAATATTGGCGGAGCCAATACAACAAGCCCTGCCCCCATATACCCGCAAATCGCTGCATTACGCCGCGAGAGGCGGGCCTAATGAAGCAAGGTGTCTGCCCCACTAGCAACTTTTACTGTACTTGCAGCAGCTGCTGCATTGAGTGTAAGTATATTATGCATGTGCACTTTTTTAGTGTGTGTGTGTATGTTAGTGTCTGTCTGTCATTGTGTATGTGTTAGTGTGTGTATACTGTGTATATTTTAGTCTATATGTATGTGTTATGTATATGTATGTGTTAATTTGTATATATGTCTGTGTATAGACTGTGTGTGTGCTAGTGTATATGTTATGTATTATGTATACATATATATATGTGGATATATATATATATATATATATATATATATACAATCAGGTGTATAAATATTGGTACATTGACAGAATTTTCATATTTTGGCCTCTATTCACCACCACAATGGCTCTGAAATGAAACAAACAAGATGTGCTTTAACTGTAGACTTTCAGATTTAATTTGAGGGTAATTACATCCAAATCAGGTGAACGGTGTAGGAATTACAACGGTTTCTATATGTGCCTCACACTTTTTAAGGGGGCCAAAAGTAATGGGACTATCAACTTAAAAGCTATTTCATGGACAGGTGTGGGCTATTCCCTCGTTATTTCATTATCAATTAAGCAGGTAAAAGGTCTGGAGTTGATTCTAGGTATGACATTTGCATTTGGAATCAGTTGCTGTCGACTCTCAATATGAGATCCAAAGAGCTGTCACTATCAGTGAAGCAAGCCATCATTAGGCTGAAAAATCAAAACAAACCCATCAGAGAGATAGCAAAAACATTAGGTGTGGCTAAATCAACTGTTTGGAACATTCTTAAAAAGAAAGAACGCACTGGAGAGCTCAGGATGAAAGAAGAATTATTTCCCTGGTGAAGAAAAACCCATTCACAACAGTTGGCCAAATCAAGAACACTCTACAGGAGGTAGGTGTATATGTGTCAAAGTCAACAATCAAGAGAAGACTTCACAAGAGTGAATATAGAGGGTTCACCACAAAATGTAAACCATTAGTGAGCCTTAAATTAAATTAATTACCCTCAAATTAAATCTGAAAGTCTGCAGTTAAAGCACATCTTGTTTGTTTCAAAGCCATTGTGGTGGTGAATAGAGGCCAAAATATGAAAATTCTGTCAATGTCCCAATATTTATGCACCTGACTGTATATATAAAATAAATGACAAAGGCGCCTCCTAGTGCAATAAAGTGCAAATGCCACCAATGTGAGCTCAATATGACTAATTATTGGACCCGTACCAAATAAAAAGATAAATAGGCTTATCTCAATGTTTCCCACAGGTACACACGAATGTCTCCATTAGGTTTTTCATAGAATTTAATGGAACTCCAAAAACATACTGTATCTGTCTGTCATAACTCCCAGCACATAAAATAGCCATTGCCCAGAGGTTCCCAAACGCGGTCCTGAAGGCACCCCAACAGTTCAGGTTTTATGTCTCAATATGTGCCACACTCTGGACCTCATTCAGACCCGCTCACAAGCAGTGATGTCAGTGGGGAGCTTCCTGCTCGATCAGAGCAGGAAGCTCCCTGGGGCTTGCGGTTGCCGAGACCCAACCTTAGAGTCTCGTCACAAGCCCCAATGGTCGCGATGGTCTTGACCATCGCGACCATCAACCTGGTCGGTCGCTAAAGCTGTGGGTGGTAACCCACAGCTTAGCTAGCAAACAGGAGGCCGCACTTCAAAAGAGAAGCGGCCGCCCACATTCAGAACGAGCGCTCACATTTTACGAGCGCCTCTGAATGAGGGCCTCTATGTCTATTCCAGGAGAGGATTCTCCCTAATGGTGCATCCACACGGTCAGATTTTTCTTCAGATCTGAACGTTGATTTTAAAAATCGTTCATATCTGAAAGAAAAATCTGACAAGTGGGCATCAATGAACGATGAATGATGCGCGTTCCCGTTTGTCAGATAACGATATCTGACATCTGATGTGTTTGCAGTCAGTTTTGCACGATTTCCATTCATTTTAATACTGGCTGAAATCGTTCAATCGTTTGCAAATCGTTCATCTGACATATTTGACCGTGTGTATGCACCTTTAGCTGCAAGGGAAATTCTGCATCATGGAGATGGAGAAAAGAACACAAGTTCCATTCATTCAAAAAATTAGCTTCCAATACCGTATCAGTGTAGACACTAGAACCCTACAGCCAATCGCAAAGGTGGCGCAACAGAGCAGCGTGATTATAATTAGTTCTAATGGGAAAATTAATTCCCCCATGGGAATTTGATGTTTATTCATTTTTAGAGTGCTCCATAAAGCAAAACTATCAAAAACATAAGTTGTATTGAATTTAAATTAATATTCTAGTTTATTTTTAAACAAAAGATGCACAGTCACTAGATTACAATTAGGGCCTCATTTATACTTTGATGCATTTTGCTTCAGACATTTACGTATAGATTCTTTGATGCATTTTGCTTCAGACATTTACGTATAGATTCTGTTGCAAAAGATTTTTATAATATGAGATTAATTTTAAATGGTTTTAGTACTATGTAGTGGCATATAAAACATATTACACGATGTAAGGCTATTCAACTTGTGTTTACCATTCCTTAAGCAGGGCCGTAATTAGGGTGGTGCAACAGGGCACCACAGGGCATGTGGCACTGTTCAGGCCTGTCAATTTTCCTGTTTATTATCATTCTCACTTGTAGCTTCCTCTTTTATCCCTAGCATCTCCTGGCCTCCCCTATCTCTTCCCTGGCCCATCCGCATGATGTCTTGGCCCTTTTTCAGGTGCACTATCTTATGTCCCTATATAAAAAATGGGGGGGGGGGGAGCGCCAATGCTCTCTCTGGCACAGGGCAACAAAAATTCTAGTTACGCCTCTGCCGCCCCGTCATGCCCCCGGCTCCAATAGTGAAAAGAGAGGCTTCCCTCCGGCTGCGTCCCCCTCCTGTGTCAGCGCCTAACCGCCTCCACTCCGGCTCCAAACGCGATGCAGATGATAGGGAAAAAACCGACAGCAGCTTCTCTCCGGTCCACGGCACCCTGGTGACAGCGCTGCGACACCCTAGGGTGCTGTGGCGCAGTTTGAGAACCACTACTCTAGTGTCATGTTTTATACAGATGCTTACATACACCAACAGCAACCTGCCCCAATCTCTCTGAAGTATAAGAAATATGTATAAATGCCTTTGCGTACCTGTGTATTGTGTACATAACTAGCCAAGCACAGATGTTTAAAAGACTAAAGTAGTGATAGTGAAGCGTCCACCTGTATGTACAGGACAGTGCCCACCATAACTAGTTTATATGAAGTGTGGTGCTTAGTGCCGGCCTAGCAGAGGGCACTACAGAGGGTACACTACGTATAATAACAGGGGAGACCCGTGTGCGGATAACAGAGATGTCACTATACTACTACTACAGTATTACTTGGTTGCGTTTCCCTCTCTCTCTCTCTGGCTGTGCGGCGCCTCCCGTCCCCGCCTTCCTCCCCCCCTCCTGCCGCCATCCCAGCTGCCTTTCCCGGGCTGAGGCGCGGGCCGAGCGGCGGGTATGGGCAGCGCGGGTCGGGCGGGCTCACTGTCTGGCCAACGACTGAGCGCAGGCTGCTGTGAGGGGGCAGAGGCAGATAGGAGGGCTCCGGTGGGACACACGGCTCCCCTGACACCTGCTGCTTCCAGCACTGTATGGCCACAGCCGGCGCTGTGCGGTGACAGCAGCCCCGGAGAGCAGCACACCCACACCGGGGAGAGGGCACTGACTCAGGAGACCCCGCTCCCGACTGCGACACTACTTCCAGAGCGCAACGGCTGCTGGGCAGCGGGCACGTCCTCCTACTGCTACACCTGCTGGCACCCTGTGCCCCCAATCCCTGTGCCCCCCTGTGCGCACTGTCCTCGGGCAGCCCCGTCCTCCTGCTGCTGCAAAGTCCTACACGTAAGACCCCGGCGACCGGGGACACGTACTTGTCACAGGGAGCAGCAGTTGGCCCGGTGCCCGGGTTATACCCATCACTGTGTGTATCTCTATCAGCTGTATGAGCACATGTCATGCACCCAGGGAGCAGCAGGCTATGATGGGATACTAGTGACTGTGCCTCAGGGACCTGGGGCCGGGGTGACAGCGGTATGAGCAGCACCACACATCACTGACAGGACCGAAGGAAACCATCATTTATCTCGGGCACTAGAGCGAAGATACTGGTGGCGAGAGGGACGGGGGGTGACACAGGGGGGAGGGGGACCGGAGGGAGAGCATGACTGCTGTCGCCGCTGCTGCTGCTGCCCCGCTAGTGACCCGGCGGCCGGGGGAGAGAGGATCCTGTGCGCATGCGCCGGGCTGGACAGCTCCTGAGAGGGAAATTTAAAAACGGTTTGGGACCAAATAGAAATCACATTACAAAGAAGAAGAGAGCAGCAGTGGCCGGGGAGACCGAGAGCTGCTCACACCCTGCTGCACACACACCCCGCTGCTTCCCCATCTAAGGATATACCAGCCTGCTTAGGACTATTAGGTACTCACTTGCTTTATTTGCCTCACTGGATTTCATCATTGTTACCCATGTAGACCAGATGCACTGGTATATATATATTAATATACAAGTACAGCCTTTTAAGTGTAATTAGTACTATCCCATAGTAGTATTGCAGTTATGTGTGTACACATATTATCCTTGATTAGTACATGTGAGATGTTGCATATAGAGGTGCATGGTGTTTTTAAATATACAATCATTACTCATTTATTTTCCATTTGTATGTGTGTATATATATATATATATCATACAACCATGGTCAAAGCAGTAATTGTAACAGGGACAAACACATTTTGCATTGATATGCATTTGCTGTCATTTGTTCATAAAATATTTATATTGATCAGATGTAACAATGAAGCATTTTCCTGTCATCCTTAAAGGAGATGATAGACAGTGACATCTCAGGAATTATGTCTGGAATTATCAGGACATCAGAACAAAACCACCCCTCAAGCCAAGAATACAGGTAACCTTACTTATTATTATTATACTCACTGGTTGAATAGAGTCACCTTATTTCAACTATAGCAAAGCAATACAACAATTTATAATATGATTTATTTATTGTTATATTGAGTGACTTTGGAAATGTTAGAATCTACTACAGTTTTATTCTATTAAACTGCCCATACAGGTTGATTTTTTTTAAATTCTACTGTGGCTTTTGTGTGTACAGCTGTAATTATAGGATTTTGAGTTAATCTAGCATCTAATAAATATATTCTAAAATACTTCCATAAGCATATGCTGCTTTCATAAGGTAATTAGTATACTGTTTCAGTGTATTTATTTTTTTTATTATAAACATGAATAGCAAATACAATGCCATCTTACCATATACTTCTTGTTTCAGTTTAGAATAGGATCTTTTATGAAGGCAATAAAGGCTACTGAATTAGTTCTTATGAACTTTAGGGTTTTTGTAGTTCAAATTACAGCTTTCAGTGCAGTTTTGGCCTGTTTACTACACACATCTCTAATATAACATTTCCAGAATACTAGTGAATAGTTTTTCTTATTATTCTGCCATAAGAAACCTGTGTATATTTTTATTGCTTCTGCAACATTCTAAAGAGCTGTTGGGAATTGCTTAACAGTTTTTCTTAGATACAAAATACATTAAGACTTTTTTAAAACATAATAAATATTGAAGTTTCTAATGTTACTTTTATTAGAAATAAAGTGGGAATGGTAATCTTTTAAAGTTATTTCAATTATAAATTATAAGTTGAATTCTTCATTTGAAGATATAGTTTTTAGCACCCCCTGGTGCATAAAACGTAGATTACTGTAGTATGTGTGTATGTTATATTATGTAGTGCTCCGAGTCCACACATATTTTTTATACAGTTTTTGTTTTGTTTCGGGTTTTTTTTACGCTAAATGCTGTTATATTTGCTACAAACTTGTAATCACAATAATTCATTTGGTTTGGATTAAGACATTATGTAATCTTCAAAAACAAACAAGAACGGGCAAGCACGGTTGTTGTAATAATTAGCATTACTGCCTCACAGCACTAAGGTTTTGGTTTTGATTCCTGCCAAGCCGTTATCTGTGTAGAGTTGATATGTTTTCCCCATGTTTGTGTGGATTTCCTCCTGTTGCCCCGGTTTCCTACCGTAATCTTACATACTGGTAGGCTAATTGAATTCTGCCAAAAATGAACTGGCTTGCGTGTATGTGTGCAAATGTGACAGGGAATATAGGGCCTGATCCAGAGTTGGAAATAGAGTAAGAAATAGTAAGTAACTGTGCATCTTGGTAAAACCATGCTGCACTGCAGGTGGGGCAGATGTAAAATGTGCAGATAGATTTAGATTTGGGAGGGGTCCAAACTAAAATCTAAATTGCAGTGTAAAAATAAAGCTGTGCGGTATTTGTGGACTACATGCAAAAGCAGCAAGTATTTACCCTGCATGCATATTTTTTTTTATGTATTTGTATCCCTTGCATTGTAACATTGTTTGTCCAGGTGCACAGTTACTTGGTTTATCTTACTGTATTCCCAAAGCTAAATATGGTCCATAGATTATAAGTTCCACTGGGGCAGGGACTACATATTCTCTGTAAAACGCTGCATAATATGTGTAGACTATATAAATAAATAACCAATAGTCTTAAAGTGTCACTCAGACCATCCCTAGCAGTTAGTGTACCACCATTGGTCTCTATGTTTAAACAAAAGGACTTTTAGCATGCATTGGGAAACACGTAACAGATATTGATTTAAATTTGGGCCTAAATTCTCCAGGTACTATTTTTATTCACATGACAATGACAGCTTCTCACATATCTTATTTATATTACAGTAACTGACTTCAGGTGTAGCCATATTGCCGAACATGGGTATAATCTGACAAAAATATATATAATTTAATAATGAAAAATAAATATTGTTTATTTTGTGATATTTCCCTAAAATTATATATGCATATGTTGGCCTGCTTTAGCTACATATTACGTATTATTTTATTTACCCTAAATTGGGTATAAAGTGCAGAAATAATTGCAATGGATCATGCTTAAAAAATAAAATTGGATATTTGAGGTAGTATATTTCCCATAGAAACATTTTAAAGATTTTGGAAGACACTATATACAGTAGTTCTGTAACTATTCTGTTTCTCATAGAGTGCTAGCAATAAAGTGGGGAATAAAGGATTAAAATAATAATATTTGAATTCACTTAAGGTGCATACACACTAGACGATATGCTCCCTGAGCGATATCGTCTAGTGTGTCCCCGGCAGGCTGTGCTCAATGTCGTTCATGACATTGAGCACAGCCGCTGAACGATATCATTAGCGATATCGTTCAGCGCCGGGCTCTCTCACCCATTCCCTGACATGCAGCAACCTGACGAGGTCGTCAGGTTGGCCTGCATGTCAGCGCGATGAACGATGATGACGAACGACCCGCGGGAACGCGCGTCGTCGTCATCGTTCATCTTTTTTGTGTTAAAAATGGACGATAAAGTGGACGACTGAACGATAACGATATCGTTATCGTTCAGTCGTCCACTTTAATCGCCCAGTGTATACGCACCATTAGGATTGTGTTTGGTAGCAATTTGAGTTATGCATCTAAAATGTATTTAACATTATCTAGCATCCTACAAGCATCTATGGGCAAATGGCATACATCATGCAGAATTGCCCCCATAATGTTAATAGTTGTCATATCAGGTGTCATTAATTAATCGGCAGAGAAAATACTTTTCCACCCCATCACACTTATGGAAAACCACCTGTTTTATTTACTCTTCCAATTTGAATAACATTTAGTTAATTTAGTTTTATAATGTTATACTGGTAACTGCCTTACAACCTAATTTAGAATAAATGTAAAACACAAAATTCACTTTTCACAGATGTACTTTGGAGTTTCCTTTTTTGATAGATTAACTGAAAAACTGAACTCATTATTTCTTCAAACATTTGGCATCTCCATTACTGAACAATCCGTTGCACCAACACAGTTATTTGGATAATACTTTTCCACGCTATGCATTATATGTCAGAAACTGTAGTCTGAAGTTTGCTCACTGCAAACCTGTACCCTCCATTGTACTTATTTTCCAGTAGTTGCAGTTGCTCCTTATAGAACTGCGTAAATAATGGCAAGTTTTTTTCATCAGGCCTGACAGAGAAAAGAATAGAGCTGTCACTTTGTATGAGTGCTGTTTACACTTGCCCTGTCACTATAGAACATAACGGGATCCGAGGATCACTGGGGGGTTGCTGTGCAGACCCACATAGCAGGGGTAAATGAATGGCTCCCAATTAAAGTGAAAGTCTGTGAGAATTTGCCTCCGTGTGGAGATCTCTAGGAGTGAATCTCTTGGAGCAGTCAAAGCATATTTAAGGTATGGTTATTCAAGCTTTAAATGATGTAGGAGCAGTTTGTACTAATAACTGCAATAACAAGCACCAAATATCCCAAGTGCCATGAAAAGAGAATTGCTCTTTGTTCAATCTCAGCTACTTTGCTGAAATAGAGATAATAGTCAGTTTTACTAATGCTCATTTACAGAGATTTAATAGTCACAAATCAAGAAAAAGATGAGAAAGAAAAAGGCTAATTGGTTGAAATTATTGGACTATTTATTTACTTATTTATCCTTGTACTAAATTAGAAAACCGAGGAGATCTGTTATATAGCTGGGAGCAGACGTGTTTCTTGCTCTCCAAGGTACAGTGGAAAATGTAATATACAGAATAGAATATGCACCCTAGTGTTGATACCAACAACAATAACAATATAATGCTTGTGTGGCTTTGTCTGATAATAATGGTTGTATTCCTTGTTTTATCACCAGAACATTTATTTATGAATTATTTGCTGTAATGTATCTGTCAGTCACTTAAAGATTGTCATGTGTGATCACATTCTCCCAGACTTGCCATGTATAATTTATTTGTCAGATAAATGGGTGCAACCATAACTGGAAGTTTTACGTTTTGTTAACTTAGGTGGCAAATAGTGGAGAAGCTGGGGGGCTGTGTTAAAGTGATAACCCTTGCAATATGGGGGTGCTGTAGCTAAGGGTATTGGAGGAACGACTCTAGCCCCAATATAAGAGGACATAGTGGTCCAGAGGTGTACTCAGTGTCGATGCTGCATGCATTTGTCTGATGTTTTAAGTCTGCGTATGTGTCTCAGTCACATGCTCCAGATAGTCACTGCTGGGAGATGCAGAACAAATTAGCACACAGGACACATGGATTTCTGTGGGTGTTCTCGAGAGGTATCAGGAGTGGTTAGATAAACGCTGGCATTTCGCGGGCATGTCACTGACAGCAACTGCTTCTGTTCTGCTACAGTTCAGACGGAGAAACTGCACCTGTCATAGTGCTGGTGCAAGCTTCGATGGTGCAACCGTTGGTGCAGCGATGGTACGTCTAAAGATGCAACGAGACAGATTAGCGCTGATGCAAGTGGGCATCTCAGTATGAACAGAATCTATTACGGCATTAGCATAAAGTCGCAGACCTCAGAATCAGTCCCAGTATATCTTTTATTTCACTTTATGTCTTATCTAGTTCAAGTATAAGTCATTAATTAGTAATATGATTCTTTTACATGAATCAATCAGCTTAATCCCTACAGCAATAATACATAACATAGAAGCATTGCTGAACCTTACACCCATGATAGACCTAAAAGCAGATGCAAATAGTTAGAGCTGTCACTATAAATAGAGTATAATATAATATGTGCAGAAAGAATTCTGCACAATGGGTGCGCGTTACTGTTTTCTGGATACTATAAACAGAGACATTAGAGACATGCCAGTTGTACAGTGTACACAACAATAATCAATTTGCCTTCGAAAAGAAATCCAGGAATGAACAGAACAATTTTCATTCAGGTTGAGCAGCAATTTGTTACTCTGTGTGTGGATACACACTATAGCTAATGCTTGGCATATACTGTCAGCCTGTAAGCCATCAGATATCGTGACCATACACTGTGAGATAATTCATATTGTGTAACATTGTTTCCTCCCCCGGGGGAGGATACATTTCCCTGATCCCCCCCCCCCCGTGAAAGAACAGGCAGTCGGCCGCGACATTGCATACACTGCCAGATGCAGCCAACCAATGATTGGATCAGTCAGGCATATTGGAAGTTTTCTCAAGCCTGACTATCCAACCATTGCTGATCGCGGCCATACACTATGCAGTCATTGACCCGATAATCAGCGGATTGGGTCGATAATAGCATAATGTATGCCTGATGTAGGAAGTGTTGACGAGCCTAAAGAATCACCAACTGGAGGTGAGTAAGACTGGGAGCTGGTGTTCTGGGAGCTGGTGTTCTGAAGGATACTGCAGGGTTCAAGGTGTTTGGTTTAATATTAATGTATTTAATTTTATTTAAAAATATGTATTTATTTTATTTGTGTATTACATCAGTTCTCACATTGTGGGTCGCGACCATTTCAGCATGGGGTGACATCGCGAGTGCCATGGGCAGACCTTCTCGTGGCACAGTCACATAGTGTCTCGACATAGCCCTCCGGCTCCTCTTTCCTTCCTCCTCATCCCATCTCACTAAATGTCGGGTGTAATATTATCATGTCCCGATGTTGATTTAATAAGGAGACTCAGAGCACGTGGAGAGAGGAGCTGCCAATGCTTTAGTGTGACTGTGGAGAGTCAGAGCGTGCGGAGAGAGGAGCCACCACTGCTGATTGATCCATTGATCCGTGGTAGTTATTAAAGGTAGGGGATTGCCCAGTAGTAGAAGAGAGCCCTTTTTTGTGACTACCCTGGTGGAGCCATTTATGATACTGTCTGCAAGGGAACACTCTTTAATAAAACCTCAGCTTCCAGCTTCTCATGACAACATTTATCCCCATGTCTGAGACTTAATACAAAGTACAGATCTATTACTATTCATGAGAAAATAGAATGGAAAGCCCCTTTGTATTTGATGCTGTTAGCTTATTTACATACAAGATATCCATGATGGTTTTCTGTCTGCAGTGTTTAGGGTGGGTAACTCACCCACTGCATCTCCCTAGTTATCTACTGCCTCTCCCTGGTCACCCACTGTCTCCCCCTGTCATCTACTTCTTCTCCCTGTCACCCTCTGCTTCTCCCTGAACCCTCTACCTCTCTCTGCCACCCACTGCCTCTCCCTAGTCACCCACTGTCTCCCCGTCACCCACTTCTTTTCCCTATCACCCTCTGCTTCTCCCTGAACCCTCTACCTCTCTCTGCCACCCACTGCCTCTCTCTAGTCACCCACTGCTTCCCCCTGTCACCCTCTGCCTCACCATGTCACCCATTGCCTCCCACTGTCACCAACAGCCTCCCTATTTTCCCACTGTCACCCTTCACATCTCCCTGCCACTCACTGCTTCTCCCTGTCACCCCACCCACAGCTTCTCCCTGTCACCCACTGCCTCCACTTTCACCCTCTGCCTCCCCAGTCACCCCCTGCCTCCCCCAGGCGTCACCCTCTGCCTCCCCAGTCATCTACCTTCTCCCCAGTCACCCTCTCCCTGCTACCCCCCAAAGCTTTCACAGGGGTTATAAACTTTACATTCGCATGAATGTATAAAAAACACATGCAGGGACTAGGGCTCTGAAAGGAGCTCTTTTCCATTACAATGTGTAGTGTTTTATGCCTCCACAGTGCTATTGTGCATGCGCAGTATACTGACCACGCATGAGTGACGGCCATTCTGCGATAACTTACTGGGGTCCTGTAATCATTTTTTTTGTCAGACAGGGTCCCAAAGTACAGTATGTTATAACCCAGAGTATATTATAACCAGAATTAAAGACAAGCAACAACAACACTTATATGTTCCAATTTTTTAATAATTGAATAAGTTATACATTTATTAGAGTGCTAAAAAGTCTTAAAGTACCACTCAGACCAATATGCAAGCTTGTTTATATAAAAAAGCTAGTAATAATATTCATAAATACAGACTGTATGTAAATGTACTGAAGATCTTTTGGCTAAAGCTGTGATCTTGGAGTGATATATTTTCCTGCACACAGTAGACTTCCTGTCTGTAATTATATAGGCTTATACTGTAGTCAATCTCTCCTCAGCCTGAAATAACTGATAGTAGATAACAATATGTTGTGCTCCTTTCAATAATTAATGTAAATACCATTGTGAATATCTTCATTTCTATTGCGGAATGTTAACCTCCATATCTGTTCCATAATGCTATTAGTAACTTGTTTTTGTAGATCATTGTGTGATTTAGGTTTTGTGCAACTTCTCAGACCTCTCTGTGCTTTTCACCATTTATCTGGATGCATTTTGTTGGTAAATTAATCTAATTATTTTTCAGGTACAAACAGTGGGCCTGACTCAGCACAGGACGGAATTGCAGGGCTGCAAGTCATGGCTCCTGCATGCATTACTTTTCCGAGCTATGTCCAAGGACGCAGCATTGGATAATCTGCGATAACATCGGCCAGGTAAGTGACCCATGGGGTCACGCAAACTGGCCGCCGCAGTTACAACTAGGAGGTTAGGAAATCTTCATCAGCCGACGGAGATTCTGGCTTCTTCCCTCCTCCCCAACGCCAGCGACACGCCTCCGTTTCGGGAAACAGAGGCCGTCGCAGCCCCCTCCCGCCCACAAATGGCAGCAGACTGTCAATCACTGATAGTCTGCTGCCGCTCTGCGTGCGATCACGTAGAACCCATACTGCACATGTGCAGTACGGGTCCGGTGCCTGCGCAGATTCCCGACAATCGTGCACTGCTGAATAAGGCCCAGTGTACCCCTTAGCCAATGCAGCAGATCAGTGCTGTCTAGTTTCTTGGGTATGCAGACCGGACAGTGCGGGTGGCACAGTATGAAGGAACCATTGGTTGTCATCAACCACGCCAACAGCTGATCAGGACTGAACATCCCCTTTCTCTGTTCTTATATGGAGTCCATCTATAGCGCCTTTCAGCTC
This sequence comes from Taudactylus pleione, assembly GCA_031769625.1. Classification (NCBI taxonomy): domain Eukaryota; kingdom Metazoa; phylum Chordata; class Amphibia; order Anura; family Myobatrachidae; genus Taudactylus; species Taudactylus pleione. The sequence continues at coordinate 1,899,817 of JAUIMM010000748.1, read as the reverse complement.
AAGTCAGCTGTACAAGAACAATACTAATGGCAGGTTGTTATTTTTTGTTTTGTTTTTTTTCTCATTTTCAAGAACTACAATTCTTTACTCATATGTACCCAATGTTTACAGATATTGGAGCAAATGTTATCTATTAAGCGGCCCATACACGGTGCGATCCGACTGAATGGTGCGATTTGGCTGCTATATCGCACCGTGTATGGGCCTGATGTAGGACTGAGCGTGCACCGTGGGGTCGTACATCACACCCCCTGATCTTACTGCAGGATCAGTTGATCAGGGGATGCGATGTGCAATCCCATGCAGCGCTAGGCGGGTGAGGGAGAGGGGAGCCGGCATATCGGGCGCGTCGGCCACCCGATCGCACAATGTGCATGGACCGCCCGATATGTCGGACGTCGGAACCCCCGTCGCCTCGCACGGTGCCATCGCACCGTGTATGGCCCGCATTAGAGAAACTTTACCAACTAGTATGATTCTTACAATCCTGCTGTGTTGACATTGTGCTTGATTTGTGTTTACAGTTATTATAAATGTAACAGAGTGTTCTGAAAGGTGTTCAGTTCTCGTAAGCAGGCAGGTTTGTTACTGGAATGGGATTGATTGTTATCAATCCAGGTAGGTTTAAGTTGACATACTGTATGTTTGTTTGGATCATTGTGTATTTATAACGTCACAGCTTTCACTTATTCAGAATCATGTGCAGGTTGTCCTGAGTTGTCATTAATTTAAGACAATAATTAAACCTTGAAAGAGCTGCATTGTGAGCTGTACAGTATATTCATGAAGGTCTGCTGGTTAAAGAAATGTGATAAAAATACATATACCTTTGTTTATGTAAATGGCATATGTATGGTGTCCCTGTACTCAAGTAAAATAGCTGATTTAATTATGGGGTACATTTTTGGAATTGCATTCATGTTTTAAAGGTAACCAAAGCTTATTTATTTAAAGGTGTAGTCTTTCCATTTTTCTGTAGACTTATTTAGATTATTTCACTTAATATAAAAATTTTACTTGATCAAAAAGGTTAACAAAAGAAAGTAATATCAGTCTGAAGAAATAAAAATGGCATTTGGAGTGTAATTGACACAAAGCAAAATTGTGACAACTGATTTCTCAATTACCTACAGGATGCTTTGTGAGTAAGGTTAGAAAGGGCAGTTGAGGCAGAGTTAATAATTATGCAATACACTCCTAATTTAAATTGATGGGAATTGCTGCTTTGTAGGGGGATACCCATATCACTATATACTTGTATTCAATGTTGTCTGTGAGAAACAAAAAAATGTTAACTCGTAAATATGTAAAACTTGTTTAAATGGAGCTCAGTTATGATTTCATTTATTATCAGTGCTTCAGTTTGCATTAGGAGCATGTGATAGGCACAACACGATAGCCATGACACCTAAAGCTGTCTGCAAAGGATGCTTTCTACTATATCAAAGACTGAGTGGTCCCATAGTTTTTGTCATACATTTATATTGTAGTGATGGCAACAAAATTGGCGTAAATTCATCCCAGGCGCCCAGAGGCAAGTTATAATTTGGTGCTACCCTCCCCCCCCAAAAAATGGAAATAAATGTGGTGCATATCTATCTATCTAATTATCTATCTATGCCGGGAAGAGGTGCCATGTATTGGGCGGCCGTGACGGTACAATCCGGGTACATATTTACAGCCCTAAGAGGGGTGAATATATTGTGGGCAATTGAGGAGGTACTCCTTTAGTGCTGGCGCCCAGCGGGAGGCGCCTCTATTGTCTCCCATAGTTCTGCCCCTGGGCAACAAGCTGAATTTTGTAAGGGAAAGATGGTGCAACAGGGGAATATGATGCATTGCAGGTTGTGGTCATGCCATTTCCCCTAATACCACACTTACTAATGTATACATAATGGTATAATCTGTAGCGCTTACATATACTGTAATATAACAGCTCACAATATCTTGATAAATAAAGGCAATATACACTACACATCCAATTACAAATCACTGGTTTATACAGTGTCCTTTCATGCACCGCCAATGCATGTGGAAAAAAAAGAAATGAATAATACAGGTTGAGTCTCCCATATCCAAATATTCCAAAATATGGAATTTTTTTAGCATGACTGAGATAGTGACACCTTTGCTTTTTGATGGTTCAGTGTACACAAACTTTGTTTAAGGCACAAAATTAATTAAAATATTGTGTAAAATTACCTTCAGGCTTTGTGTATAAGGAGTATAATGCTGGGTACACACTATACAGATATATCTGCTTATAATGGTCGTTTATCGTCCCTGCAGCCGTGGGGGGGCGGGCCGGGGGCATGTCCGCCCCCTCCCCATGGCCTCTGCTGCATATATCTGGAGATATATCTTCCATCGGCTCTGCAGCACCACAGATGTCAAATGTCTGTGAACTATGTCGTTTACAGACATATCGCTGGTACACACTGGCTGACAGACAGCAGATATATTGGCCGATCAATTGATGTCTTGATAAAGCTACCTGAAGGAAGCGTAACCGGTCAACAAAAAGGTAATAGTGCCCACAGACTGCATTCAGGTAATCCAGGTATACCTTCTTTGTCACATTGTGTGGACCTCTACCGTTTGGAGGACAGTCTTACCAAGGTCCATCAGCGTGCATCCATTACCAAGTGGCTATCACCGGCTGTAACCAGAGGCAAGTGATCCCCACGGGGAGGACCCGGTGCGAGGAGTGCCGTGATACCGCACCAGCTGCTGTAAACGGAGACACTGTGGTTCCCCAGACCTAGGAGGAGAGCCATACAGTGAAGATGCACTGCCGCCATCCTCCACAAGTTATACAGGGGGGCAGACACTAATATTGAGTGAAAGCATTTCCTCTGGATCCCATTCACTTAAGCTAAAGGAATCTCAGTTTGTGCTTTTTCAACTTGCCGGTGAGCATTGCACACTATGGGCATATTCAATTGGGTGCGAGGTTTAGCGAGGTAAAAACCTCGTGCCCAATTTAATATTACCACGGGTATGCACGCTCCTGATACCCGCGGTATCCAATTTTAAAAAAAGTGGTCACAGGGTTTTCAGCTCTGAAAACCCTGTGCAGCGTAAATATAAAAATCTGCATTTAACTGCCCGGGGGTCTCTGGTGGTCTCCGTGGCTCCCGGTGGCCTCCCGTCTATCTTCTCACTGGAGAGGGGGCTGCTGGGAGGGGCAAAGGCTGCTGGGAGATGTAGTCTCCCAGCGCCCATTCCGGAGGGGCCACGCTGACACTGGGGGACATACACCGGGGGTCACACACTCATGCACACACACACTCACTCATACACACTCACCACTGCTACTGAAGTCCAGGTCCCGACGCTGGGTGAAGAAGACAGCACTTCAGACGGTGAGTAATTACTGACTAATTAAACTAATTGGAAACTTCCAATTGCTTAATTAGTCCCCAGGGGGGTACCGCCGGGGTGCCAGAGCAAATCCCGGTGATTTTACCTAAAATTAACGATTTTATTAAAAAATCACACTTGCTCTGGAGGTGCAAGAGAAAAAACCTCCCGGCACATAAAAAAAGAAAAAATCTTCAACTATTTGAATAGCAAAAACCCGCACCTGCAGGAAAAACCTCGCAGGTGCAGGTTTTTCGCACCCAACTGAATATGCCCCTATATGTACGCAACTAAACTGTACAGGAGACTGTGATTAATTGTAATTCATTAGTGAGGACCGATTGAAGTCCAATTTTATACATGTATGTTTTACTATGTGGTAGATTTGTTATATCTCGTGTGTCAAAATTGCTAACTTTGAACTTTGAATATGTATATTAAATTTGTTACATTTTACTAAGAGAAGCCTTGTCTAAATATTTTGTTTCAAAGTCAAGTGGATATTATATTGTATTGTATTTTTGGTAAGCTTCACTCTGAAGCGCAATACAACAATCTTTTGGGTTTATTTGGTTTACAATGCTGGGTACACACTATACAGATATATCTGTAGATGATGGTCGTTCATACACACTGAACGGCCATCATCTGCGGTCAGGGGGGGGCAGGTCGGGGGCGTGTCCATCCCCACCCCGTGGCCTATGCTGCATATATCTGGAGATATATCTTCCATCGGCTCTGCAGACATATCACTGGTACACACTGCAGCAGATATATTGGCTGATCAATTGATCGGCCAATATATCTGTCAGTGTGTACCAGCTTAAGAAACATAAATTCATTTCATGTATGTACAAAAACTTTGTTTGAGCCACAAAATTTTTGAAAATATTGTATACAACTACCTTCAGGCTGTGTGCATAAGGTGTATATAAAACATAAATGCATTCTGTGTTTAGATTTGGGTCCTATTCCCAAGATATTTCCCTATGGTATGCAAATATTCCAAAATACAGAATATTCCGATATCCAAAATACCCCTGGTCCCAAGCATTTTGGATACGGGAGACTCAACCTGTATAGTATAGTATTTTGTTTAAGCAGGGAAATCACATATGTTTAAACCATCACAAATACTCTACCAGAGTCAACATGCACTGTATATTGTATGTAGTTACTTTGTCTACATTTACAAAGTCATAAGTGAAATAATGTCAACACCTGATTTTAGGGTTAGACTGCATGTAGAGTTAGGGTTAGATTAGAGTTAGTTCTAGGATTAGGCTAAGGCTGAGTACACACTTTGATGTGTGTTGTGTGTACCAAGCGGCCCGACATATCGGGCAGCCGGTACACATTACACGATTCGTTACCCGCCCGATATATCAGACATCGTCTCAATTCACCTGCCTGGTGTCGGCAGCTGGGTCATTCCCTTGGCCCTACATGCAGGCCAACAGAATGACCAAAATGGACGACCTGCGGGAGCGCACATGGTCGTCCATGGCGTGTACACATTTGCCAATGATGATGATATAGGTCGCCCGATCCGCCGAAACGGGTGACATATTGTCTATTATGTACTCACTTCAAAAATGTATGGGAAATTCCACTGTTGACATGCTGACTATCAACATTCACAGTGTTGACATTGTGAATGTCGACAAGTGACACATTAACATTGTGTACATAGCGACATTCTGAATGTCAACATTCCAGATGTCAAGAAAACAATAGCACTTTATACACCTACACTTCATTTAACCATAGCCAGTATTCCCACCAGCTTGCTTTTTGATTTTCTTGAATTTTCATATTGAAATTCTAGAGTATTATTTAGTGTTTTTCATAAACAATACTGTAATGATCGCTATTGCAATGCGATCTGGGCATGACATTACCACCCATGATCACATTGCAATATGCGATCATAGCGTCCAGATGTATTATCTGACATATGAAGGAACACGGGCTCCGAAAGAAGCCCAACCCTGCGATGTGCCCTGAGAGCTACCAGACTGCACATGCACGCCCGCCTTTGCCACTGTCTAATTATGCGTGGTGTAGCCCATAGGCTACAGCGGCTAAGGCCATGTTTAGATGGCAGTAGCTGTGGGGGCCAATATTCGGAATGCAGTGCATTCCGGATGTTGGTAAATTTGGCAGCATCGCATCCCCCATAGAAACCTTTGAGGGATACGGGAATGGAAGGATCACAGTAGGTATCGGTACCTGCTGTAGTCCTTCCTTAATACATCCGGGGGAAACTTAATATTTGAGGTTAACCCTCAAATATACAATGATAAATGGGCCATCTACAGAAAAAAGTGAGGCAGTCCTTATGCTTGATGCCTGTTTGAACATCAATGAAGTAATTGCAAGCACAGGGGGGAGAACTGTAATATTATTCCTACTTACTGCCTCTCTTTTTTGCACCCTGCAGTATTGTCCCCCTGGCAGGGGCCCCTGCCTTTTCCCACTCTCTGTCTTCAGTCCCAGCAATAATTTTTCCCTGCCTGCAATAATCTACCCCCAGCTTCTTTCCACTCCCTATAATAATTTTCCCCATCTCTCTCTGTTCTCTGTAACAATCTTTCCCCTACATCACTAAGGGCTCTATTTATCAACATTATTTTTACTAAAATAAAGTGAAAAAGGGTGTTTTCACACCCTTTTCACATTATTTTAGTATCACCTATAGTTATTACAGGGAAATTGGAGTAGAATTCGTAAAATTCTACTCCAAGCCCTAAGTATCACTTATTTTTAGTAAAGCAGATCGCATTTCCCATAACTGTAATGGGAAATGTGATCTGACCATAGTTACTAAAAATAAATGTGAAAAAATACCGGGGAAAGCCCTGTGATAATAACGCCACCTGGAGGTGGCGTTATCCAGGGTCTCGGTTACTGGACTCCTGGCCTGCTCTAACGGGGAGAGCAGAGCCGGGAGTCAGTCCCTGTAATCAGCTGTGTGGTCTAAACAGACCGCAAGCTGATTACTGTAAAAAAAAAGAGAAAAAAAATCGGAAAAAAAAAAATTACTTACCTGACTCCAGGGACCGGTGATCGGGCCTCCAGTGATGACTCCCCTCTGGTCAGCTGGTCTCCCACAGTGCCCTTCTGCCCGGTCATCAGGTGATCGGGCCCCAGTGCAGTATGGGAGATCACCTGACCGGAGGAATGGAGAACATCACCGGAGGCTTGGAACATGCAGGTAAGTGTAAGTAAGGGAGAGGGGGGTCGCGGGGGTTCCGAGATCGCGGGGGGCGGGGCTTAGCGCTGGTGGGGGTAGCAGCGGCGATCGGTCGGTGCATGCGCGGGCACTTAATCACGGTATTTTTTGCGAAGATACCGTTATAAGGCTCCGAAGGGGATTAGCAGGGACAGAGCTTTATCGCAAGCTCTGTCCCTACAAGGGATTTGTAGTAAATTCCTGTGATATTGCCTGAATTCGCAATGCGAATTCACTCGGTAATATCACACTACAATCTGCATTACCAATGCAGATTGTAGTAAATAGAGCCCTAAGGGCCTGATTCAGCTTTGGAAATAGTGTGAGAATTAGCACTTAAGCTGGGTATACATGTCGCGATAAAATGCATGTCACACCGACAGACATTTTATCTGGCAGCCTGCCAGCCGCAGATGTCCACGGCATACACTTTGAGATTTCTCACAGTGTATTTGCCCGACATCTGCGCTCCGCCCCCGGGGGAGGAGACATTTCCCTGTTCCTTCCATGGGAAGGAACACAGGAAATGTCGGTCTGTCGGCCGTGGCTAGGCATACACTGCCCGACAATCCGGAATGCCCGACTGAACAATATTTAACCGCAAACACGCTACAATGATCGGGGCGATCCGTGGATATCGGGCGGATCGCCCCGATAATTGTAGCGTGTATGGCCAGCTTTAGCTGATCATCTTGGTGAAACCATGCTGCACTGCAGGTGGGGCAGATTTAAAAGGAGAGATTTAGATTTGGGAGGGAGGTGTCCAAACTGACATCTAAAGTGCAGTGTAATACTAAAGCTGTGCAGTATTTGTGGGCTACATGCAAAAGCAGCCAGTATTTACCCTGAATGCAAAAAAATGAATGTATTACACCCCTTGCACTGCACTATGGTTTGTCCCGGTTCACAGCTGAATCAGGCCCTAAAAGCTCCCTGCAATACACCTCCCCTTGCCTATCTCTGTTCACTTTAATATTTTTCTCCATGTTTCTGTAACTCTGGCCCTGATTCAAAGCCGGACGCTCTGACAGAGCGCTCACTCTGAATCAGGGCCGGCCTTCTTGTTTTTTAGAGTGGCCTCCTGGCTGCTCGCAAACTGTGAGTGACCACCCACAGCTATAGCGAGCGGCCAGGAAGATGGTCACAATGGTCAAGACCATCGCGACCATCGGGCTTGCGACGAGACCCTTGTGGTAGGGTCTCTTTGCCACAAGCCCCAGAGAGATTTCGGGTCTCACAAAGCCGAAATCTCTCCCACTGACCTCACTGGTGAAGTCAGTGTGGCCGCCCCCAAACGGAGGCGTTCACATGGGAACGCCTCCGTTTGGGCAGCCACTCCCCTGGCCCGCCCACCAAAGGGGGCGTGCTGTCACTCAACATCGACAGCACACCCCCTTTGGTACGAGACCAAGGGCGACGGTTTGCCCGTCACTATCCGGGTCTCTCTCTGTCTCTCTCTCTCGTCCCCAATGCCTATCTGTACTGCTTGCATTAATGTTCCCCATGCCTCTCTGTACTCCCTACATTAATGTTCCCCATGCCTCTCTGTACTCCCTACATTAATGTTCCCCATGCCTCTCTGTAATCCCTACATTAATGTTCCCCATGCCTCTCTGTACTCCCTACATTAATATTCCCCATGCCACTCTACTCCCTACATTAATGTTCCCCATGCCTCTCTGTACTCCCTACATTAATGTTCCCCATGCCTCTCTGTACTCCCTACATTAATGTTCCCAATGCCTCTCTGTACTCCCTACATTAATGTTCCCCATGCCTCTCTGTACTCCCTACATTAATGTTCCCCATGCCTCTCTGTACTCCCTACATTAATGTTCCCCATGCCTCTCTGTACTCCTTACATTAATGTTCCCCATGCCTCTCTGTACTCCTTACATTAATATTCCCAATGCCCCCCCCTCTCTCTATCTGCTTCCTGCATTAATGTTCCCAAATGCCTATCTCTACTCCCTACATTAGTGTTCCCCATGCCTCTCTGTATTCCTTTCATTAATGCTCCCCTTGCTTCTCTCTCTTTCACTTTCTCTGCATTAATGTTCTCTAATGCCTATCTCTGCTCCCTGCATTAGTGTACTTTTCCCCATGCCTCTCTGTACTCCCTGCATAAAAGTCCCTAATGTCTGTCTCTGCTCCTGCATTAGTATTTCCCATGTTTCACTGTATTCGTTGTATTAATATTCCCCATGTCTCTCTCTCTCTCTCTCTCTCTGCTCCATGCATTAGTGTTCCCTATGCCTCTCTGTACTCCTGCATAAAAGTCCCAAATGTCTATCTCTACTCCTTGCATTAGTGTGCCCCGTGTCTCTCTGTATTCGTTGTATTAATATTCCCCATGTCTCTCTCTTTCTCTCTGCTCCATGCATTAGTGTTCCTCATGTCTCTCTGTACTCCTGCATAAAAGTCCCTAATGTCTATCTCTACTCCTGCATTAGTGTGCCCCGTGTCTCTCTATAATGCCTAATGCCTGCATTAATGTTCCCCATGCCTCTCTTTGCTATTTGCAATAAACCTCTCCTGCCTTTTCCTCTCCCTGAAAAAGTCAGAAACAAAAATGATGTTATGAACCTCTCACCATTGTGAACAGATATAGGATTAGTAAAGTGATGGTAGAAAACTAGAGCAGTCTGTTAAGCAATGCTACCAGAACAGAACCACAGGCTCACACAGTCATCAAGCTAGCAGAAACTGCTTAGAGACCAAACATATATATTTGAGTAATGCATTTTTAGCTGACAGTGACTGATAATTTTATAAATGTTAATAGTAATTATACACATTAGTGCTTTCTAACCACATAGCAAGCACTGATGTTAAATAAATTCACTGAAGTGCTAAAAGTCATGGGATAGCAGTAAGTAAAGGTAATGGTAGGTGGTGCCACCATACTGATATGTCTTAGAAATGCCCAGACCCACATCAGTTGTAATCTGACATCTCGTGAGTCAGTTTGAACACCGGCTAGGCTGCTCATGGCAAGGCGACATGACTTATCAGAGTTTGAACGGGGCATGATAGTGGGTGCCCGACAAAAAGGTACATTCCATTTCCGAAGTTGTATGGGCATTCAACATTCCTCAATCTACGGTGTCACGTGTGTACCAGGAATTCCTCATGGAAGGCCTTACCACCCACAGTGGACAGTGCAGTGGCCGACAACGGGTGCCTAATGTTTGTGACCAGCGGTGTCTGGCCAGAATTGTCCATGGTGACAGATAAGCGACACTGGCTCATATCATATCCACATTCAATGAAGGAAGTACCAGACACATATCCAGCAGGTCAGTGCAGCGTTCTTTAGCTTTCATGGGATATGAGAGGAGAAGACACACCAGAGTGCCCCTGTTAACACTATGACACCGGACATAGGGCCTGATTCAGAGCCGGACGCTATTTGCGCTCGCTCGTTCAGAAAAAAGGGGTGGCTATTCAAATCAACCGTTCGCTCTTTGCGGTCTGTTCACGCCTCTAGTTCTGAACGAGCGAACAAAACTTGCGGTCGTTTTTTGGAAAACTACGCCCTCTGGCCGCTCGCATCCTACGTCATGTCCGCTATTTATTAGATTAATCGAGTACATCGACCAGCGTATGAACTGCTCGCTATTCTTGTGGTTGGTTTTTCCTACCGCAATCATGCGAGCAGTTCTGACTATAAAATAACCCAGTGACTTGGTCAATGACGCTGCTGTATTAATTATGCACACCCATAAAACGCCCGTTTTGACCTTTAAGCACGCCTGCGTTCGGATCTCCACTCCCCGTTTTCAAGCACCTTCCCCTGTTACCACCCACATACGCCTCCTCCTGTCACTCAAAATAGCAGGCATTCGCTATTTAGCGAACAAACGATTTTCGGCCGCACTGACTGGTTCGCGCATGCGTATTACGATCCGTACGCATGCGCAGTTGTGCAAACATCGCTCGGAACGAACGAGCGGCCGCTTACGAGTGGCTCTGAATCAGGCCCATAGCACCTTACCTGGGCTTGTGAAGTAGCTAATTGGACCCTGGAGGACTGGCAACATGTGGCGTGGTCCGATGAGTCATGGTTTCAGTTCTTTCAGACTGAATGTAGGGTGTGGCGTGGACCCATCAGGTCATGGATCCCAGTTGTCAACGAGGCACCGTGCAGGCTGGTGGTGGTTCCATAATGATGTGGGATGTGTTTACGTGCCATGGGGTGGGACGCTGGTCCGCCTGAACACTTCATTGACCGGTAACTGTTAAGTTGCATTGCTAGATGACAACATGCAGACCTTCATGAACTTCATGTACCCTCACAAAGATGGAATATTCCAGGAGTATAATGCACCATGCCTCCAATTGGTTCAAAGAGCATTCTGGAGATCCTCAACGAATGGTGCGGGCATCACGTTTGCCTGACATGAACTCGTGAGCATTTATGGGACGTAGTGGAGAGGTCCATTCGCATCCAAGATCCTGCACCTACAAATATCAGGGAGCTGTGGGAAGCTATCCAGACAGCATGGGTCAACATTTCTCCAGAGGTCTCCTGTCCACTTGTGAAATCGATGCCTTGTCGAGTTACTGCACTTTGCCGGGCTAGAGGGGGTCCTACACTATACTAAGCAACTATCCCATGACTTTTGGCACTTCAGTGTAAATATGCTAGATGTTATCTACATATTTAAATATCAACACATATTTTACTCTATTTTATAATTCCTAAATTAGTTATAAAATAACTGATAGTTTCAAAAACCGTGATTGTAATCAGAGGTGCACAACCTTTCTCAACCTGTTTATGTCACACATGCAGTATAATATACAGGGAGCAGCCTCTTGTGGGTCCCAGAAGAATGCATCAGTGACATTTGGGGTCACAGCACATTGGCACTTTGTCACCTGGGGTTCCAGCTAAAGAAGGCTGAGCACCGCATTTGCTTTTAAAATGTGAATCATTAGCAAATGTGGGAATGGTTAATAGCAAACCAAAGGGTTTGTAACCTGTTCATTTGGACCCATAAAATGATCCCCAATTGTTTAGTTTTGCAAATTGATTATTACATTTTTTTATATAAACAAATTAATATTTTGAATGTAATATTTTGTACATATATTTAACGCTGAAATAATAATGTTTTGATTAAAAATGTATTGTAGACATCTGTAAGGTAACTACAGTAACTATACAGAAACTTATCATTAATTCAAAGCTTAACAACTACCTCTCTTACTCTGGCATCAGGTTCAGAAGCTAAGAGACCCTATGATAGAGAATAAACGATTCGGGAAAAGGCTCTCTGAAATAAAAAGTAAAAATGACTATACCCTATTTTTGTTGCCAGGGGACTAATACAAAATTAATATATTGTTAACCTGCAATGTAAATCACATCAGGAGACATGATTTTGTCGTCCTAGTGTGTATTATTATTTTAAGTGTTAACACAGTGTTTGATAGTGTTTTACAATGCTGGCAGTAGGTTAGCACATGACAGGAGGTATTCGTACAGGATTTTGACTCTTAACACCCCTCTTCCAACCTTTCGATTCAAAATAAGAAGAAATCACAAGCTCCTTCTTTCAGGCCAGTAGGCACCAGGCGGGTGGCAGATGGCAAGTTTTTGTGCGTTGCTTGTCTGCTGTCATTCAGCTAGATTAATGCAGGGTCTGTGTAGAGGGGAATGAAGAGGGGGAGGAAAATGAAAAAGAGAAACAATTAACCTAAAAAGAAAACAATGGAGACACGTGTCAGTCGGCTCTAGCCGTTTGTGGGACACAATGGGCAATCATCTTTCAATAACAGAACCAACTGTTGCAAAGCAGCCCGGCCTGCCCAGCTTTCAAATTATTTTGTTTGATCTAGTTTGTTTATGATTCAGCCAATGGGAGAGCTGGAATAAAAGGTCAGCTGGATGTACTTTCCCCTCAACTACCATCGTTCAACCAGCACAACTGCAAAGGGATATTATGGGCATGAATGGCAAACCTTTGCCACAAAAGCTTATACAGAGCAGACTAATCAAAACAGTTCACTCTGCAGATGTCAGTTTTAATAAATTTATTGCATCTTCATATCTATTATTAATGTTTTTCTGCATATTTTAATTTAAATGAATATATTTATGAGAAAGGTGTCATATATATATATTTGTGTGTGTGTGTATATATATATATATATATATATATATATACACACGTATCATAGATTGGTCAGTGCCTTCCCAGAATAGACGTACAAACAGACAAATGGAGGCAGCACTCGGGTACAGTACATATAGGAACAGAGGGCCTTATTTAGTAGCTTACGCAATGGCGATTACACATGTAGATCGAGCGATTGCTTGCCATTGCGCATGTGTATAAGCTGCACTGCACGAGCCCAGTGATCGCATTGCGATTATGAATGATCATAGGAATCCATCGCACAGTGAGTGACGGGCTGTCAGCGTGTGAGGATGGTGATGGGGAGTGGTCATAAAAACGCAGACGTGTCTGCCCGTTTGAATGACGTTTCATGGCCGTTCATAAATTAGCCACTGCGATTACCTACGCAGCATGAGAGCTCTCTGCGTGCGAGGAGACTTGCAGTGCTTGCATCTGGTCAGACTTGTTGTAAATGCTGAATGACTGCCCGATGTACATCAGTGGTACCGATGTTTATGCAGAAGAGCGACATTGGATGGCTATGAGAAGGCAGCAGTGGGCGTCTTTATGTCGGTTGTTTGGCATTAACTGCGATCCATAGATGATTGCATTTGCAATTGCATTTGTGTACGCTGCTGAATGAAGCCCAGAGAGCATTGATTGCCAATGTTTCAGGCCCTTATGAAAGATTACATTATGAAACATTGTGAAACACTGCTCTCTGTGAGTCTTACAGTATCTAGTCAGAGACCAATGTTGGCATCATGCAACCTGACTTTATTGTCATCTATCATAGAACTGTTTTTTTTGTGGGCTTTTTTATGAATGTGGTTAAATTCCATTGGAATCATCATCATGTCTTTGCTTACCTGTGATCTTACTGCTTACAGGCTTGTGACTTCCGACCCTTCCCAAATGCGAGAAGATGATCTTCCGAATGACTTACAGTCTCTGTCATGGCTGACCTCTGTGGATGTGCCCAGGTTACAGCAAATGACTAGTGTTAGGATGGAGTACACTATTCCCTCACAGAACTCAGTCATCCAGCAGCCAGGTAAGAAGAATATTTTCTTATAGATACAGTGTTACAGTCTATGTAGACTTTATTAGCCTGTGGTAGAATGATTATTAATTGTCACGTGTTATATTTTATCATAACTAGGTCAGATATCTAATACCATATCTGGACAAATGATTCATATACCAACAAGCATGCAACAAGGCATTCTGGATCTTAACACAATGAATTCACATGGATCTAATGTAAGTGGTAAGGGTATAGATAAATTAGGCATACAGACATTTACTGGTAGCAACAAAATGATCAACTCATTGTTGTGTTGTTTTTTCTTTAACTGTAGGTTAGCCAGTACAGTATGAGTGGGCATCTGTCTCCTAGCCTTCAGTCCCAGCAGTCTATGTATCAGTCTCATACCCAGCAAATGTATGCATTATCTCAGGGACCTCAGCAGGTAAGATGCTCCACCTGTTATTGTCTGCCATGCTTGTAAGTTTTAGGTCACTGTGCTCTGGTACATTAAATATGCAGATTTACTTGTCCTCACATTAAAAGTTATTTATTCAAAAAGTTTTGTATGAGGTAAAAATAAATGGTTAATGTGATGTCTTACTTATACTTTATATTCTTCTTTTTCTGCAGTGTCCTGCTGGGCTATTTGGTAATACCTACAGAGCACAGCCTCCATACTCTCAGGCACGCTTGGCAGTTCATCCTACGCAGGACATGCACCCGAAGAACTACCCTAAACCTATCTATTCATACAGGTGAATGTTTCATTGCTGCACTGATTCAAATATTCTAAGTGTCTGCAACCATCAGCACCATCTCACTTATCTATCTACCACAATTTGTTTCTCTGGAACAGCTGCCTTATTGCCATGGCCTTAAAAAACAGCAAGACTGGCAGTCTACCTGTGAGTGAGATCTACAGCTTCATGAAGGAACATTTCCCATACTTCAAGGTAAGAGAAACGTGTTCTGTGATAATTTACATGTATGGTTTTAGGTGCGTCTTGTGAGCTTACATAGCTTTAAAGACTTTATTACAATATTATCTGGCATGTATTTATCTGCCCACATGTAAACCCCACCGGGTAGCTAAAATGAAGGTTGGTGCGTGTATGTAGCATTACCGCTAAAATGTTAGCATTTTTATACGTGTGTGTTTTCATAAACATGGAATTTAATGGAGACAATAATCAAGTGCTTCATTAAGTGTATACCGTATTTATTGTATATTATATTCTGTGTTTTGGATATATTATTTTATTCATGGCTGTTAAATGTAGTAAAGCAGGTGAAGTTTACACAATACTTCAAGCTGATGAAGTCGTAAGAAATGGTTGAACAACAAATTCAGCACTATTTGGTAGTCTTTTGAATTACGTAATACATATAGGGTCTGATTCAGATGTGTATGCTAATACAATCGCGGATCACAATTGTAAAAATATGCTAACGACTCATAGAGACGGCCACTGAAAGCATCTCACATCCGTCACTCAAGCACAAATCCAGAAACATCGAACGCAGATCAGGCGGCCATCAGCCTTCTAAAAAAGTCTAAGCTGCTGCAGGCACAGCAGGTCTCCAGACACGCAGAGGGCTCCCCTGCTGCAAGCAATTTATGGACGCCCAGAAAACAGTGTTTAAATGGTCCGACAACTGCATTTTTTGTAGCCCCCCCCCTTCCCCCCGTTACCTCCCTCAAATGTTGACTACCTGTCACTCAATTTGCGAATGAATCCTCTGTGTGAGCGTATTTACAATACAATAGCTGCACATGTGCAGTGCGGCTTATGCTGGGTACACACTGACAGATATATTGGCCGATCAATTGATCGGCCAATATATCTGCTGCACGTCAGCCAGTGTGTACTAGCGTTATGTCTGTGAACGGCGCCGTTCACAAACATATCACATTGGCTGTGCTGCACACCTGATGGACATGCTGTATATGCCTGCAGACATATCTGTCCATCGGCAGGTGTGTACGAGCAGTCTGCAGACCACCCGTACACACACAGTGGCAGCCGCGGGGAGGGGGACGGCACAACCCCCAGTGCTGGGACCCGCTGCAGCATGCAGATGATGGTTGGTCAGTGTGTATGCCATCATCTGCAGATATATCGCTTAGGTGTGTACCCACCATTACACGCTTGGGCAATGGCTAGTAATTTGCCTAAACATCGGCATTTGTGTACAAATCTGAATCAGGCCCTTAGGCATAGTTTATTACTAACAAGCAAGTTACTGCACACACAGATTGCAGTCATTAATGATTGTTTTTTCTTTCCTGGAAGATAAAAATCAGATTAGATAACATAGTTTAAGGTCCATAGAGTCTCACACATACAGTCTGAATTATCCAGTTTGGTTAATGAAATTATTACATGTGGAGCCATCGTTAGGTCATATGCACAATTATTTTATGTTTGAAAAATAAAGTCATTTATGTGAATATTGCACTCATCTTACATTTTGTATTGTATCTGATGGGGACCTATTGCTTTAATATATTTCCATATTAGCTGTTGTTATACTGAACAGACAATAAAGTAATTTGGCTAAAGGACTATTCAGTATTGGTATGATCTGTGTATCTTCAGACAGCACCAGATGGCTGGAAGAACTCAGTCCGACACAATCTGTCCCTGAACAAATGCTTTGAAAAGGTGGAGAACAAGTTGAGTGGGTCATCACGCAAAGGATGTCTGTGGGCATTAAACCCTGCAAAGATCGAAAAGATGGAAGAGGAGATGCAGAAGTGGAAGCGGAAAGATCTGCCAGCTATTCGCAGGAGCATGGCTAATCCAGGTAAGGAAATACATATCTGCTGACCTGGCTTATAATGGTATGAGGTATTCTAATCTTGCTCATACTCAGGACCCCTAGACCAGGAGGTGTTAATAGCTGTCTGATCCCTAAGCTTCATCTCTCTTTATCCAGGTATCTTTAAATTCATCCTTTGACCCAAATCTTCTCAAAATTATCTTCTTTTGTAGATGAACTTGATAAACTGATTATGGACAGACCTGAAAACTGCAAAGCTCCAAGTAAACTGGCAACCTCAGATTCTACAACAATGCCAACTTTTGGGAGTGTCCCAGGAAGAGTGCCTATCTCCCAACTGCAGCCACACCCCGTCATGACCTTGTCTTTACAGTCAATACCATTACACCATCAAATTCAGACTCAGGCCCGGATTGCATCAAGCTCCCCTGCTCCAGCCCAAAGCCCTCCTCTCCACGTGCTTCCAGAAATGACCCAAAGCCCACTGCACCAGCATATTATAGGCAGGACAGCCTCTGACTTTCTCAGCCTTACCTCAGACATGAGCACAGAAGTGGATTCCCTTGACCCTAGCATCATGGATTTTGCTCTACAAGGTAGGATGTAAATCTGAAAAAAGGGTTGTAGACAGACATGAGAACTCATATTAATAAGGCATAATCTCAGTTTATAATGGCACTTCTTCACACTATGGGGCCTATTCATCAACACTAAAATAACGTTTTTAAGGACATTTTCCTTAAATAACGTTATTTTGGTATTCATGAACAGACTTAACACAGGAGATATCACAGATATCTCCTTGCTAAGTCCCCCTGCGTCAATTTCCACACTCCCCATACATTAGTATGGGGATGTGGAAATTATGGTATTCATCAAATTCCCAAAATTATCAATTTTCGGAATTTGATGCAGTTACTATTCGCCACTGTGAGGTGGCGAATAGCAGAATCCACTTACCTGTATCAGCGTGTGCAGGTCCCCCGACGAGTCCCTCCGGCGCTCTGCTCCGTCCTCAGGCTCCGGAGGCTGGTCTGTCATGTGTGCTCCCCAGCAGAGCACAAGAAAGTTTAGAAAAAGAAAAAAAAAAATTTTTTATTTTTCTAATCTGTCATGTGGTCTGCAGGGAAACCACATGACAGACCAGCAGGACGGAGCCGGAGGCTGCTGCGCGGACAGGTAAGTCGGGGGGGGGGGGAAGGTGAGCGGAGGGGGGAGGGGTCGGGGGGGGTACGAAACTTACCGCATCTGTAGGCAGTGCTGCGCATGCGCTGGTTTTACAGATGTAACAGCGCATGCGCAGCACTGTTTCCAGATGCGATAAGGTAGTGTAGTGAGGGAAAAGGATCTATTTCCCGACAAGCTGTCATCGCAAAAATGACAGCTTTTCGGAATAGATACTTATGGAGAGGTGGAATGATGAATTCCACCTATAATTAGCTAGAACTCCATGAGAGTTCTAAAGCTAATTATCTCCATTGAATTTTTACGCTTAATGAATAGGCCCCTTAATGCTTATGAGCTCAGGTTCTATATGCTAGAATGCAAGCTATGAGATATGATAAGTGCAGGGAGATCAGACACAATGGGTCTGATTCAGCTTTGGGAATAGAGTAAGATAGAGCAAGTAACTGTGAACCTGGACAAATCATGTTGCAATACAAGGGGTGCAAATACATACATTCTTTTTGCATGTAGGGTAAATACTGGCTGCTTTTGCATGTAGCCTACAAATGCTGGACAGCTTTATTTTTACACTGCAATTTAAATTTCAGTTTGGATACGTCCTCCCAAATCTAATCTCTCTGAACATTTTCCCAACCCTGAATCAGGCCCAATTTTAAGAAATACTCTGCAAGCTGTACAACATTTTGTAATACCATCTCTACTGCACATCATCAACCAGTGTATTCAGAATTGGAAGATTTAAGGGTAATCCCACAAACAGCCAGTAGTGTGTCTGCAGTGTTCCTGATAAAGTAGGGGTAAACTGAAACCTCCAAATATAGAACATACCACTGTGCTAAGAGTGAACTGGGAGCCTGCCTGCTAATGGCAAATATAAGCAGTCAGGCCAGGAGTGGATAGTAAGGGGTACAATCTATGTGCTATACACATGGAGGTGCTTTAGTCCTCTGCACCTCTGATTTGTCTATACATTTTCAAAAGTATGGCGTAAACCCTAATGTCCATTTTTTTCTATTTATATCATTATGTAAATTTAAATGTCTTGGAAAACTGTATTTTCAGTTAACACATTGAAAATGATCATGTGTAAATTTGATATCCATTCATATATTGCTTGTATGTTTATGACACTCTGTAAACCAAAATTTTACATTTCTTTTTTTTTCAAGGTAATATCTGGGAAGACATGAAGGATGAAAGTTTCAATCTTGATACATTTGCAGCCTTCAGCAATTCCCCCCTCCAGCTGTCAGACTGTGATTTGGGCTCCATTGGCCTAACACAAGTGTCTAGTAGCAGTGACCATTCCTTTACAGACTTCCAGGTCACCAGCTTATATACCACATATGCCAATATGGACAATGTGACAACTTCCCAGTGTGTGACAGGAGCAGCCAATAAACCTATAGCTTTGTTATAGGTCTACTCCAGACCACATAGGCACAGAACCAAAACTGCAAGGACCAGAAGTGATCCCATTCTACGTTTTGCTTATACTTTCTCTTATAGCATTCCTGCTGTTTTATGTAATGAGGACGTGTAGTGTATGGAATGTAGAGAAATCCTGTCTTCTTCTTTTTTCATTTTGGGAACAATTTTCTTTGCCATGACAAGAACATACTAAAACTGATGTTGTTTCTGATCACCATCTAGCGGCCATACTCAGCACCCAGACTTCCAATGTGAATATTAAACCTACACTGAACTTGAACAAGTTAAATGTTGCCAGTTAAACTGATGGAACTATGATTTCAATAGCACTATAATTCATCTGATTGTTTTCGTTTTCATTTGTGTACAAATACATTGCAGAGCAATCAAGAGTCATACCTGGCAGAGACAGATGCGATATCATGGGACAATACCACAGCCACCACTACAAGAATTATGTGTCAAATTTCAATATTTATCGGTCATTTGTAATTCATAACCCTGTAATAGTTGGGACATCTGGGATTACTGTCAAGTATAAGATGTGACTGCCTCTTAGCTGTATTTCTTTTTTTGATTGCATTCCAATAGACATGCATTAGTCATCAAACCCAACCTAGCAGACCTCAATAGTAACTGTAATTACACATCTTCTCAGAGGGCATTATTGTTACAAAACAGCAAGGTTTGCACAGTTTATTTACTTAAACTTTCTCTCTTTTTGTTCATTGCTTCCTAATTCAAGGGCATTTAATGTCAAAGAAGAGGGTTATTATTATGTAGTCACTGATAGGGCCTTCTTTGTAGTCTGAATCAGTACTACATACGCATATACATATCTCCCAGCAGTTAAAGCAGGATATAACACCTCTAATTGTCTATATAATGGAAAATAGCTGGTATAATTCATTTGTATCAGTTTGATTTTAAAATGAAAAATGTAAAATTATTTTTTATAAAATCACTATTTTCAGATCCATGGTTTTTGTGGAATTGACATAGAAATCTGCAATACAATGATCCGATGATCCATCTTCACTTACCAAGTGCTGCTCTCAAAGTATTTTAACTAAAGACAGCAAATGATTGCGCACAAATGTTAATGGGAGCAGCAAGAGTAAATCATATATATATATATATATTGTGTATATATACTGAATATATATATATATATATATATAGTTCAGCCAGTATCCCAGCACACTCCTTCCCAAAAGTCATAAGTGCGGCGGTGCCAGCTTCCAAAACAATATATATCTCCAATGGCGGCACTCAGCGGTCTATACGTCCAGTAATAAAGAAAAAGCACACCAGTGATGTTAGCAATGTTTCAGGCTTAAATCGCTCGTAGTCAGGCTACAAAACATTTATTATTATTTTATTACCAGTTATTTATATAGCGCACACATATTCCGCAGCGCTTTTACAGAGAATATTCGGCCATTCACATCAGTCCCTGCCCCAGTGGAGCTTACAATCTATGGGCCTGATTCAGAGCCGGTCGCTATTTGCGCTCGCTCGTCCAGAAAATAGGGGTGGCTATTCAAATGAACCGTTCGCTGTTTGCGGTCTGTTCACGCCTCTAGGTCTGAACGAGCGAACAAAACTTGCGGTCGTTTTTTGGGAAACTACGCCCCCTGTCCGCTCGCATCCTACATCATGTCCGCTATTTATTAGATTAATCGAGTACATCGAACAGGGTATGAACTGCTCGCTATTCTTGTGGTTGGTTTTTGCTACCACAATTTTGCGAGCAGTTCTGGCTATAAAATAACCCAGTGACGTGGTCAATGACGCTGCTGTTTTAAATATGCACACCCATAAAACGCCCGTTTTGACCTTTAAGCACGCCTGCGATCGGATCTCCACTCCCCGTTTTCAAGCACCTTCCCCTGTTACCACCCACAAACGCCTCATCCTGTCACTCAAATTAGCAGGCATTCGCTATTTTGCGAGCACATGAATTTCGGCCGCACTGACTGGTTCGCGCATGCGTATAACGATCCGTACGCATGCGCAGTTGGGCAAACATCGCTCGGAACGAACGAGCTGCCACTTACGAGTGGCTCTGAATCAGGCCCTATATTCCCTACCACATGCACACGCACATACACACAATAGGGGTAATTTTGTTAGGAGCCAATTAACCTACCAGTATATTTTTGGAGTGTGGGAGGAAACCGGAGAACCCGGAGGAAACCCACGCAAGCACAGGGAGAATATACAAACTCCACACAGTTAGGGCCGTAGTGGGTATCGAACCAACGACCTCAGTGCTGTGAGGCAGTAATGCTACCATTACACCATCTGTGCTGCCCTAAAAATATATATATATATATATATATACAGATGTAACGCCAGCACTCCACACAAAAACTGTGGCACTCACAGGTCCTTTAAATGAAGACTTCAAACAATACTGTATCAGAGTATATATATATATATATAAACAACAGTGCTCCGGCACCCTCCATAGTCAAAATCGTAGTAAGGAGAAAATTAGCGGCTCTCGGAGTCTTTAGTGAATACATATGCTTGGAACAAATATATAAGCTTAGCTAAAGACTCTGACTGCCACCGATTTTCTCCTTACTATATATATATATATATACACACACACACAAATTAAGAAACAAAGTCTTAATATTTTGATCATTGTTTTTTATAAGTTATATGTGCAAAAATCTATTAAGTCCTGGTTAACTTTGCCTGAATCTTCTTACACTGACCTGTTTTGTATTAATTTCTAAATCACTGTACAAAATGTATTTACCAACCGTTTAGCCTCATTTGCTGGTTAGTAGAGTAGGATGTGTTTTTACATTTTTTTTTATATAAATGTAATAATATTGTACTAGGCAGTATTATATGTAAATTTATTTATATTTATTCATTTGAACATGACTGTAAATTAAGCAGTTTATTATTTCTGTGAAGTGTCTTGGTTATTTTTTTTTATGTTTAGTAAAGACCTCATAGGGGCTAAGCCAAATGGTTATAGCTTGTATTATTGCTTCTGTTATAGAAAATAATGCAATTATCTTTTACACATAATCAGCATCCATAGCTACTGTTCATGTGGTAGCTAGAAAAGTTTTAGTAAATGCTTCTGCTACTGTTCATGCTTTTACTATTGTTCTTTTTTATGTGTATGATTGCAACATGACAATATTTATTAGAAAATACCTTTCAAAATATTTCCTCCTAGACTGTCCTCCGATTGTCCCAGCCGACAACCTTATACTTGCCCTAAAGATGTCATACAAAGCTATTTGACATCTGACACTTATGACACTGGGCCTGATTCAGCAATTATCGCTATTCTGCTTATACACACACACCGAAGTTGCTAATATCAGCGGTGATATGAAAATGTTTGCATTCATCGCAGCCTGACATAAGGACGCCCACTTCCCCTTATTCACATGCGTAACATTTAGCAGAATAGCAAAACAATCGGTAACATCGGACCCATACGCACAGTTAAGGCAGGTCAGACCTCACTCAGGAATTGCTTATTTCTGCACACGCTATGAGTCCTCACACTGAGTATGGCTGCGCAGTGGCTAATTTATGCACGCCGTTGAAACGCACTGGTACGCCTGAATTAGCACAGCCACCCCCGGTCACCACCCCCTGTTAATCACTCTGCCATGGGTATGCGTAGCCTCTGCGATCGCAGTCCCCATCGCATCGGCCGGTTCTCGCACGCGCACTGCACGGAGTACGCATGAGCAGTGCAAATTAATTGTCTGATTGCGTGCGTATAAGCAACTGCGATCCTTGCTGAATCAGGCCCACTGTTTGTTGTCTTTGCATCTGACTACAGAGTGGACAGAACATCTACTAGAAGTCATCAACAAGATCTTACAGTATTTCAGTATTGTGTGCTAAGGAAATGAGATAATTCCGGTATATTTGGCAAAAGAAAATGAAAACATACCGTACTTTCTACAGAATTCAGCCGATTCCGTAACAATTACACAAGTCATGTAAGAGAGTTGGTGAATAAAGTGGGCAGGGCTCATAGATATATGGCCACATTAATTTATCAACCCATTAATCAAATACCATTGGATGGGGGAAGGGAATTGGATGGTTCAGCGTACAGTGGGCCTGATTCGGAGCCGCTTGTAAGCGGCCGCTCGTTCGCTCTGAGCGATGTTCGCACAACTGCGCATGCGTATGGGTCGTAATGCGCATGCGCAAACCAGTCATTGCGGTCGGAAATCGTGCGCTCGCAAAACAGCGAGGGGCTGCTAATTTGATTGACAGAATGTACCATTTGTGGGTGGTAACAGGGGAAGGTGCTTGAAAACGGGGGAGTGGAGATCCGAACGCAGGCGTGCCAAACGGTCAAAAGAGCATTTAATGGGAGTGCATAATTAGTAAAGGAGTGTCATCGACCACGTCACTTGGTTGTCTTTTAGCCTGAACTGTTCGCAGTGATTGCGGTAGGAAAAACCTACCACAAGCACTGCGAGCAGTTCAGATGCCTTTTGATGTACCCGATTAATCTAATAAATACCGGAGATGACTTGTGTTGCGAACGGCAAAGGGGCGTCTTTACAAAATAGCGAGCGCATTTTTCGTTCGCTCGCTCAGACATAGAGGCGTCAACAAACCGCAAAGAGCGAGCGCTAAATTTAAATAGCCGGCCCCTTTTTTGGAACGACCATCCGCAAATAGCGTCCGGCTCTGAATCAGGCCCAGTGTTTCTTGTTTGTTCGTTGTTCCGCTTGTCTGGCAATCAGATGTAGATAATGATTGTATCACTTGTCCTTGTCTACTTTTTATAGGTTTGACCTACTTAGTTGCAATGGGAAACAGGAATAGAACATAAACAGGTATGATTAATAGCAATCATTGGCATTAGTAGTGGAAACAAAGGGGGTGGGGGTACTATGGGTAAATAGTCGCTGCGAAGAGACTACGGTAATGTATCTTGATGAATGTGCAGTTTACTGACAATCACTCAGCTACGTAAATATGGGCATTGTGTCCATCTCTGAATCAGGCCCATAATCAGAAACACAGAATGCCACTGATGATCACAGCTTTGACCAATGCATTATAATGGCAACTATAACACATGTTAAATCAAACTTGTTTAGCATTTATTATAGTTGCCATTTTAAATCAGTCGGTCAGAGCTGTTGATCATCGGCGGCTTGGAAAAACAGACGGTTAATAAATCTACCCCAGAGAATGTATTCCTTAGGGCACATTTATGTGTAATTCAGCAGCAACTGGAGGGCCGTGTATTGCCCATTCCTGATTTATACCCCTTTTACACCGGAGCTAAAACCCAGGTTTTTGAAGGGTTAATCCGAGCAGCTCCCTGGTGTAAAAGGGGAGTGAGTTGGATCGCCGGGTCGAGTGACCCGGCAATCCAACCCAGGTAACTAGCAGGGTTTAACACGGGCGTAGCCCGTGAAACCCTGCTGTGAGAACAGCGTACTCCGGGTCACGATGACATGGAGTGCGCTGCTAGCTGGCCAATTGGTCCGGCTTCAGTGGCGGTTGGAGATGACGTCATCTCCAAGCGACCACTTTCACTCCGCAAAAGCCGGGTCTATGCAAACCCGACTGCGGTGTTGTAAAGATGAATACGCTTCCCAAGTTGCTTTACCTCTTTCAGTCTTTACCCATTCAGATCCCAGATTCTTGGTTTCATTCGCTAAATGTTTTGATACAACAATTTATTTGGTCTAGGAAAAAACCTAGGATTAAATGTAATCTTTTAGTACGGTCAAAACAACTGGGTGGTCTTCAACTTCCAGACATCAAAGCATACTACCACACTATACACCTTAATAGAATTCTTGAGTGGACCAGATACAGAGAGGTAAAGCAATAGGTAAACCTTGAAGGGTGTTTCATGAAACTCCCCTTTGAAATTATACCTTGGCTTCCTTCTATTCCTAAACTAGACATCCATCACCCAACAATTTCTCCCTCTCTCTCTGTTTGGAAAGCTTTAAGAAAACTACCCCACATTTCTTCACGCTTTGGTCCTCTCACTTCTTTTCTGGCTAATCCTGATTTTCCCCCTGGTATTAATCTCACCAATTTCCCTAATTGGGTGCGAGAAGACCTTTTTCGGAATGGTCAGCTACTGACTACATCAGGCATTAAAGCATTTGTTGAACTCCAGGAAAAATGGTCAATACCTCAATCAGATTTCTGGAAATATCTTCAGGTTCGCAATTACCTATCCTCCGCGGGTAGAATGAAAATTTCTAGTAGAGATCTCACTGTGTTTGAAAAACTTTGTATATCACCAACTCACCCCTCCCACACAATTTCTACCATCTACCAGATACTCCTAACTAACCCTTTCTCTTCTATACCACCCTGGGCTAAAAAATGGGAATTAGATTTGGGTATCTCCCTCACAGAGCAAGAATGGTAAACTATATTTCTTAAGACACACTGTAGCTCAATTTGCTCAACTACTAAGGAAACATAATATAAGATTTTAATGAGATGGTATAGGTACCCTACTCTATTACATGCCATGTTCCCAATAAAATCCAGCGTTTGCTGGAGATGTCTAAAAGCCCCAGGTTCTTTAAAGCATATATGGTAAAGTTAGCTAAATTTTGGTTAGAAGTTATCTCTATCTCCCAACAAATTTTGGGCATCCATGTCCCTACTGATCCAGCATTCTGGCTAATTAATTTCTCCAATTCCTCATTGGGTTGCTACAAGAAGTCCTTGCTGCGACATCTAAGTAATGCAGCAAGAGCTGTTACACCAACATTTTGGAACTCCTGTAACCCACCCACCCGTAAGGATTGGTTCCATAGACTTGACTACTATATGTCAATGGAAGATCTCTTAATCCTTTCCACCAATAAACCTGGTACTTTCACTGATACATGGTCTCCATACTTAGAATACAAACTGTCCTTATTTTGTAAGATATATGTCGGCTACTTTACATTGGGCTAAATTTATTTATTATACATTTTTTTAATAATACAAAATGACCCTCCCCTGTTCCCCCCTCCCCCATTTAATCCTTTTTTTTTCCTTTCTTTATTCTATCTCTTTTGTTATTTAAGATATTTTTGTTATTATATAAATTTGTAATACTGGTTTCTAATTTGTATATTTTTCGGAAACGTATACGTTGATATTTTTATGCGTCTGTATTTTGTATGTTTTCTCATTTGAAACCTTAAAAAAAAACAAAGTACATAAAAAGGACAGTCACGCCTGCGTTTCTCCGACCACTCCCACGTCACCACCCCCAAACGCTGACGTCCCGTCTCACTTTGCGATGGCTTTCTATCTGCAAGCATGATCGCAGTGCTGTCCTGCACATGCGCAGTATGCACCATCACCCGATCTGTGTATGCGGTTGCAATTGCGATCCATGCTGAATCAAGCCCAGAGATTGAAGTATTTTGGTACTGAGTCCTTAACATGATCCTTTTTTAGCAGATTACCCATGAATTTAAGTTGGAATGACGATACTCTGATTTAGGTGGACTTTTTATAAGGAGGACTCAGCTCTAAGAACAGGCCAGTTTTCTCTAAACATGATACAGGGAGATCTTTTCAACTTCTTACTACTGTATACAGTATATATCGCTAACAGAAAAACAAGTCAGAAATTTCAACTTCACAGAGTGAGAGAGAGAGAGAGAGAGAGAGAGAGAGAGACTCCATATATTCTCATTAACAAAGTTATTATAGGTAGAGTGGGAGCATCCAGACAAACACCTCTTCAGTATGAACAGGCTTTATTTTAGAGATGAGAGGTTCAGATTTGACTTGGTTACTTCTACTAACTTGTCGCAAGTTTGGATCTGAAACCAAGGTAAATGTAATCTTTAATGGACGTTTTGGATCTCCCGTGACGGAAAGACGAAGTTTTACCTTGTTTTCAGATCTGAACAAACTGAGTCAAATCCGAACCGCTCATCTCTACTTTATTTGTACATATCTTTTTTTATTCTGAGGAGGCTAAAACCTAGCACACACTGCCTAAGGTGGATACCGCAATAGCTGGACTATCCAACTATTTGAAATTGAAGAAGGAAGAAAAAAGTTGCATTCAGCAAACATCAAGCACACTTCCCTCTAATACCCCTTTTCCACCCAAATTCCGGGTCTGACCCAGAGTTGGAACAAAGTTCCTATCCGGATCAGACCCGGAATTTTGCCGGCGCTGACTCGGGAATATCCATTTTGCCGGCGCCATTAATTCTCCCTAGCCAAGAAAGATGTATCAAATGCCAATGGGAATAATCCGTTCGAATGGAGGAGAGGAGGGGGGAGAACTGATGGCAAAAAGTTGCGATATGTTTTTAGTAATTTTAACCCCTAGATAGGTGATATGGGCAGGGTGCCAAGGGAAAGGGAATGCGGACTGTAAACCAGAAACTACCGAGGCATGAGCAGACAGATTTAAGGCCCAAGATTTTGCTAAATTAATCTTAAAGTTGGACAGCTGTCCAAAACGTCCAAATTCATGCATCAAATGAGGCAAAGACGTCACCGGATGTGATACAATAGCTAGTAGGTCATCTGCGTATAAAGCCAATTTGTGTTCCTGCTCACCTGCTAGAATCCTACAAATATGGGGGTTAGCTCGTATAGATCTTGCCAATGCCTCCATGCAAAGGATGAAAATCAATGGCTATAGAGGGCAGCCGTGTCGCATGCCATTATGTATGGAAAAAGATCCGGATAATTCACCATTGACCCTCACCCTCGCTGAAGGACAGGAGTAAAGGGACAGGATCCTATGAAGGGATAAGGGACCCAGGGCCTGATTCAGAGCCGGACGCTATTTGCGGTCGTTCGTTCTGAAAAAAGGGGTGGCTATTCAAATGAACCGTTCGCTATTTGCGGTCAGTTCACGCCTCTATGTCTGAACAAGCGAACAAAACTTGCGGTCATTTTTTTGGAAACTACGCCCCCTGGCCGCTCGCATCCTACGTCATGTCCGCTATTTATTAGATTAATCGAGTACATCGACCAGCGTATGAACTGCTCGCTATTCTTGCAGTTGGTTTTTCCTACCACAATCTTGCGAGCAGTTCTGACTATAAAATAACCCAGTGACGTGGTCAATGACGCTGCTGTATTAATTATGCACACCCATAAAACGCCCATTTTGACCTTTAAGCACGCCTGCGTTCCGATCTCCACTCCCCATTTTCAAGCACCTTCCCCTGTTACCACCCACATACGCCTCCTCCTGTCACTCAAAATAGCAGGCATTTGCTATTTAGCGAACAAACGATTTTGACTGGTTCGCGCATGCGTATTACGATCCGTACGCATGCGCAGTTGGGCAAACATCGCTCGGAACGAACGAGCGACTGCTTACGAGCGGCTCTGAATCAGGCCCCCAGTCCCATGTGGACTAGCACAGACCTCATAAAAGACCAATTGATTCAATCAAACGCTTTTTCAGCATCGGTGGAGAGTAAGATAATAGGAGTCTTCGATTGGGAAGTAGCAAAATGAACCAGATTGAGGACTTTCGTGGTGTTATCACGCGCCTCACGGCCCTTGACAAATCCAACTTGATCACTGTGTATCAGCTGAGGAATGAGGGGATTTAGCCTATTGGCTATTAATTTGGTATATAATTTAAGGTCCACGTTTAATAACGAAATGGGTCTGTAGCTCGGGCACAGGGAGGGTTTTTTTCCAGCTTTGGGGATGACTGAAATGTGTGCCTCCAGGAACTGTTTAGAGAATTGTGAGTCCACTGAGACATTGTTGAAAGCATTCAACATCATAGGGGCTAATTTATCTTGAAAACTCTTGTAATAACCTAAGGTGAAGCTGTCAGGCCCAGGGCTTTTACCCGCGGGCGAGGAAGCTATAGCTAGCTCTAATTCTCGCACGGAAAATGGGTTCTCCAAGGCGAGCTTGTCTGAATGTGAGATGGTAGGAAAGGAAATAGAGGTGAGATAATCAAGGACACTTTGTGAAGTAAGGGGATTAGATGAGACAGGATTAGGGTCAGGTAGGTTATAGAGGGTAGAGTAATACTGTTGGAAACATGCTGCAAGTTTAGAAGTCTCAACATGGGATGTTCCTCGACTATCCTTAAGTGTGTGTATGAATCCAGATGCTCGCTGGGCTCTCAGCGCCCTTGCTAAAAATCTTCCCGGCTTGTTCCCCCATTGGTAAAAGCGACCTTTATACTTTTTAAAAGACGATTGGCTATTGCCCGAAAGTAATTTGCTAAGAGCATTGCGAGTTTCCACAAGCTTATGATAATCCTCTTCGGACATGGTCCGTTTATGAGATGCCTCTAGTGACTTAGGGCCTGATTCAGACCCACTCGCGAGCGGCTGTCCGCTCGCAAGTGGGTCGATGGTCTGCACTGAGCATGCGCACGATGGAGGGAGCTCCGTCGTGCGCATGCGCCAGACGCGACGAGCGAAGGACTTTCCTGCGCTCGTTGTGTCTGATCAAAGGGGGCGTGCTGTCGATGTTGATTGACAGCACGCCCCCTTTGGTGGGCGTGCCGGGGGCGTGCCTCCCTGACGGGGGCGTTCCCAAGAGAACGCCTCCCGTCAGAAGCCGGCCCACTGACATCACTAGTGATGTCAGTGGGAGTGATTTTGGCTCTGATAGAGCCAAAATCACTCCGGGCCTTGCGGTTGAAAACCTCAACCGCAGGCTCCGGCTCGCAGTTTCGATGGTCGCGTTGGTCACGACCATCGCGGCCATCAAACTGCACGCTTGTATAGGCTGTGAGTGGTGACCCACAGCTATACGAGCGTCCAGGAGGACGCTCCATAATTATGGAGGGCGGCCCTCATTCAGAGCGTGCGCTCTGCTCAGAGCGTACGGCTCTGAATGAGGGCCTTAATCTGGTGTAACAGGGCCGCAATCTGAGTAGATTTTTGTTTTTTAACATATGAGCCCAATTGAATAAGCTTACCGCGGATAACGCATTTGTGTGCTTCCCAAACTGAAATTGGGGAAATTTCTAGGATGACGTTATGGGTAATGTAGTCAGATAGAGCGGTATCAAGTTCGGTTTTACAATATGTGTCTTGCAAAAGGGACTCATTAAGTCGCCATGTCCATTGTTTAGAGGAAAAATATGGGAGAATCAAGGTCATGGAGACCGGAGCGTGATCTGACCATGTTATTTGCCCAATGTCAGCTTCAGCGAGCATGTGGAGATGTCTGTGGCTGAGAAATAGATAGTCCAGGCGAGCGTAGGTGTTGTGTGGATGAGAGTAAAAGGAGTAGTTACGGCCTGTGGGGTATAAGGTCCTCCATGAATCTGCCAATTGGTAATTGTGAAGCAGTGTCTTGACTTGTTTATATTTGGTGAGAGGATATCTAGGTGCATTATTAGATATATCTAGTGAGGGGTCTAAGGGCCAGTTAAGATCTCCTCCCAAAACTACAATACCTTTAAGTAAGGGGTCAAGCATGTCTAAGGCAGACCGAAGGAAGCTATATTGGCCTTGGTTAGGGGTATACATATTAATGAACTTGAATACCTGATTATATATGTGGCATGTAAGTAGAAGGAGTCTGCCTGGGATCAGTCTATGTATAATTACATCAGAGATGGGAAGTTTCCGTGAGAAAATAATTGCAACAGACTTCCCCTCGGGGTTATTATTATAGTAGGCAGTAGAATAGTGCCTATCACACAAAGACTGGGGACGGGCGGATATTTCAAAATGGGTTTCCTGGACTAGTGCCACATCTACTCTGTTTGCCCATAGGGAACGTAATAGTTGAGATCGATTTTCGGGGGAGTTTAGTCCCCGGGCATTTATGGAGAAGATTAAGAGCTTAGTAGGAAGGGGCATTAGGGAAGGCAAAAAAGCAGTAGCATTCAAAGACCCTAGGGGAAAAAAGGAGAGAAAAGAAAAAAAAAGGGAAAAAGAAACAATAAAAAACAGACATTAACAAGATATATAGAATAAACAATAAGGAAAAACCTGTGACTGAGATCACGGAACCTAAATTATGGTCCGAGGTCTCAGTAGCAATATACATCAAGCGGATGTGGGGGCGGGTGTTGTCAACTTCAACCTCAAACAATTAGCAAGGTATAAAATCTAGATATAAACATCAAAACGCATTAAAGTTAGCAATCAATACATTGTGGGAAATGTAACATTAGCAATATTAAATATAAAGTAGCTCCATATAATAAACAATATCCTAGAAGAAGAAAAAGATAATCAATCAGGTAACATCAGTTTCGGATTGAGTTGGGGAAGACCTGAGTCGATGTCGGGGATTCTGGACCGTCTGCCAAGAGGAAGGACGGGGCACAGTTGAAGGCAAGTCCCATTGTGCTAATGGTTCTTTCCAGTCAGGAGTCTCAATTTTCGGGAGTCCCAGAGAAGAGCAGAAGGATTGGAGATCAGATGGGCTGTAGAGCGTGTGTGTTTTACCCGAGAAAGTTACTTGTAAGTGGAAAGGGAATCCCCATCTGTACTTTAATTGGCGGTTACGCAGTTCATCAGTTAGTGGACGCAGAGCTCGGCGTTGCTGCAGAGTGTGCCAAGATAGATCCTGGAAAATGTGAATAGCATCGCCATTAAAGTCCACACCATCTAGTTGCCTGACTTTCCGCATTATTTCCTTGTTTTGGGCATAGTAGTGTAGTCGGCATATTACATCTCTTGGGCGGTCGGAAGAGGAGCCACGCTGCCGTAGAGCTTGATGGGCTCGGTCAAATTGTAGTTTGTCGCTTGGGTCATTGCCGAGTATCTCATTGAAAATCTTTGTTAAAGCATCGATTAAGTTTGCAGGTAGGACATCCTCGGGTAAGCCCCTGACGCCTATATTGTTTCTATGGCCACGATTGTCCAGATCTTCCATCCTAGTTTTAAGCGACAATAATTCAATAGATTGTTGAGATACTATAGTTGTCAGCTTGGATAAAGAGGTATCTGTGTGTTCCTGACTATCTTCTAGTGATGTGAGGCGTTCCGTAAGTAAGGAGAGATCCTGTTTAACAGAAGCCAGTTCTTGTCGAAGAGTGTTTTGGATATCCGACTTTGTTGGTAGTGTCTTAACGTATGCCAGGAGTTCCTGCATGTCAATGCTTGATTTCGCAAGGGATTGAGAAGCTGGGGTCTCCATTGACTTAAGGCTAGGAGAGTTCGATAGATCTGGCAGAGAAGCTACTGAGTCAGGGATAGAGACTTGTTTAGCAGGAGTTGGCAATAGAAATGGACGTAGACCCGATTGAGATGATTCTGTTCTAGGATGAGGAGCCTCTTTCTTGTGAGCAGGTTTCACGGTTTTGCCCATGGCATACAGAGAACTCTTAAAGTAGGTTAATGATGGGCTGTAAATGAACGTAGTGGTGTTACGATGTCATATGGAGAGTTGAGGGAGTCCAGCAACCACCCCCAGCGGCCAGGAAATTATTATGCGGCCATCACGGACGTACGAAGCCTTGTTTCATGGTAACATGTTAGAGACATTTATTGCATTTATGAGCCACTATTACATGAATATCACTCAAATAATTTGGCAATAAAAATGAGAAATAGAAATCAGATATCTTTAGACTTGTAATACAATCTATGACCACAGGGGGGAGATCCAGAAAGTCTGAAGTATATGTAACTCTTAGCAACGTTGAGAAATATTAACTGCTAGTTCCAGTACAGAGTCACTTCATTGTTGTAGAAAAAGAGAATCAAGTGGAGGTGTAGGAGGTCATGCATCAAGGGGCACAGGAGCAATTACAGTGCTGTTAATGGTACTGGCTTGCTGCTACTTTCCCCAGAGAGGCCACAGAGGGGAGAGCTACAGAGGGAGTCTTCACCAGAAAGCCTTATGGAGTAGAGGCAAGGAGACCTCCGACAGGGTAGCAGAGTCCCACATCGGCAGTCACGCCGGGAGAGCAGCCTGTTATGGAGCCGCTTCCAGAGGCCCAGGCATTCAGCTGGGAAGTCTCTGACAATCGGATGTCCACGGGGGTGGTAACGGTACTGCCCGGCAGGAAACAGGGGTCAGCGGTGGTAGGTTTGTTTGGAGGGTGGCGGGATCGCCAATCTGCGCGCGTCCAGAACTAAAGGCCACGGCTTCGGCAGGGAAGGTAGGCCTCAATCAGATGGGGAGTCCAAAACTGCCAAGGAGTCCCGGAAAACAAGCCATGGTAGCCCCAATATCTAGAGGTCTCCAAAGGGGTGTCAGGTGGCTGTAATATTGGCCAGGCTGTCCATCAATAGGGACAGGCAAGTGAGGAGCTTTATGAGGCCACGTCCGTCCAAGATGCCGGTCAGGCCACGCCCCGTGACTGTCCTTTTGAACGCTGTTGCATTGACGTGCATAATTAGCCACTGCGACGGCATATGCAGCTTGAGTACTCACTCGTGCGACAAGACTTGCAATTTCTGAGTAAGGTCAGAGCTGCTATAATTCCTCATGAGGGTCTGATATTACTTGATGTTACCGATGTATACACAGGACTGTTAGGTATTACGGATGTGAGAAATCGGTAGTGGGCGTCTCTATGCTGGCTGAGCGGTTGCAAACATTAGCATATTATTGCAGGAGAACTGCATGCATAATTGCAGTGGCGATCGCAATAGCGATCCACGCTGAATCAGGCCCTCTAACTGCTGTCCGTAACTTTGTCAAGACCAACACTCACTTGAGTGTGTGTGATGTGGGTCTGACACAGCGTTAATCAAAAAAACAACCACCTGGTCTGTCTACAGAAATAATTACACTCCCCAGTATCTCTCTCACTCGCTATTAATTCTCAGGTTCTGCCATCATGGAAAAGATTTTAGGAGAGACACACTAACAATTAAGTCCCAGTGATCATTACCTGAATAACCTGTAGTACAGATACTGTATGTGGCATGGATTAGACAAATCCACAGGAAAAATGGATCCTTTAAGAATCACAGAAACCGATCTTCTTAAATTAAGTTTAATATGAGAAATATGAAAAAGATACTCACAATGCTTGAAATGTATATAAAAACAATTAATAAGAATGCTATACAAAGATAGGCTTATGCAAATAATTTTTTCTAAACCAAAAAAAAAAGAACAGTCTCACATGAATCTGTTTGCGGGGAGACGCAAGAAGATGGAGCAATTCCCAATGTCAGATTGGCTCCTAAGAATTGTACAAAGTTTCAGAGTTCTACATGGTATTTGTTGCCTGCCTGGGCTTTCACGCAGCTCTTTTCATGCTGGCTCACTGGCTTATGTAGATATTAATTAGGTTTAATGGTCCTTTGTACAGAGCATAGTGTCACTCAGGTACAGAGCCGTAACTAGACTTTTTGGTGCCCTGTGCCAGAGAGAGCATTGCCCCCCCCCCCTCCATTTTTTAAATAGGGACACCTGAAAAAGGGCCATGGCCTCATGGGGAAGGGCTAGGGAAGAGATAGGGGAGGCCAAGAGATGCTGGGAATAAAAGAAGAGGAAGCTACAGGTAAGAATGATACTAAACAGTAAAATTGACAGGCCCAAACAGCGTCCCCTGCCCTGCGGTGCCTTATGCCATGGCACAGGTTGCACTACCCTAGTTACAGCCCTGCTCGGGTATGGAGGAGTGACACTCCCCAGGCCAACCTTATGTTGATGAGAAGGGCAAGCCTGAAATGTATAAGACTCTATAATTTTAGCATCATCTGTCCGTTTGGACCACGGAAAACAACTGTGGTGGATGACAGAAGAATTATTTCCCTGGTGAAGAAAAATCCCTTCACAACAGTTGGCCAAATCAAGAACACTCTCCAGGAGGTAGGTGTATATGTATCAAAGTCAACAATCAAGAGAAGATTTCACAAGAGTGAATATAGAGGGTTCACCACAAGATGTAAACCATTGGTAAGCCACAAAAACAGGAAGACCAGATTAGAGTTTGCCAAACAACATCTAAAAAAACAATTACAGTTCTGGAACAACATCCTATGGACAGATGAGGCAAAGATCAACTACCAGTACCAGAGTGTTGGGAAGAGAAGAGTTTGGAGAAGAAAAGGAACTGCTCATGATCCAAAACATACCACCTCATCAGTGAAGCATGGTGGTGGCAGTGTCATGGCGTGAGCATGTATGGCTGCCAATGGAACTGGTTCCTTTGTATTTATTGATGATGTGACTGCTGACAAAAGCAGCAGAATGAATTCTGAAGTGTTTCGGGCAATATTATATGCTCATATTCAGTCAAATGCTTCAGAACTCATTGGACGGCGCTTCACAGTGCAGATGGACAATGAACCGAAGCATACTGCAAAAGCAAACAAAGAGTTTTTTAAGGCTAAAAAGTGGAATGTTATGCAATGGCCAAGTCAATCCTCTGACCTGAATCCGATTGAGCATGCATTTCACTTGATGAAGACAAAACTGAATGGAAAATGCCCCAAGAAAAAGCAGGAACTGAAGACATTTGCAGTAGAGGCCTGGCAGAGCATCACCAGGGATGAAACCCAGCGTCTGGTGATGTCTATGCGTTCCAGACTTCAGGCTGTAATTGTCTGCAAAGGATTTGCAACAAAGTATTAAAAAGTG
This sequence comes from Taudactylus pleione, assembly GCA_031769625.1. NCBI lineage: Eukaryota > Metazoa > Chordata > Amphibia > Anura > Myobatrachidae > Taudactylus > Taudactylus pleione. The sequence continues at coordinate 1,864,149 of JAUIMM010000748.1, read as the reverse complement.
AAAGTTAGATTTAGGATTGTTTAGTTTGTCCCATTACTTTTGGCCCCTTAAAAAGTGGGAGGCACATATTGAAACCGTTGTAATTCCAACACCGTTCACCTGATTTGGATGTAATTACCCTCAAATTAAATTTGAAAGTCTCCAGTTAAAGCACATCTTGTTTGTTTCATTTCAAAGCCATTGTGGTGGTGAATAGAGGCCAAAATATGAAAATTCTGTCAATGTCCCAATATTTATGCACCTGACTGTATGTCACAGAACTTTTTCATGTTCATTTATTTTTTTTTTCATCTGTGAGGCATCATATGTTTTCATCAATTGGCCTGATGTTTTAATTTAGTTATGTGCATGTTTTATATTTGCTTTCCTTTTTTATAGTAGAATTGCTTTATTAAAACTTTATATTTTGTTTTAGCACGCCTGCAGCAATATTTATTTTTTCATTTATTTACTTTTGCATATTTTGTATGAAAGCAGCGCTGTTTCATAAGAATTACATATGTTTATTACCTACAAAACCTTTTACCAACCTTGATCAGCTTTCTTAACTTAACTACAAATAAAGACACAGACACCATAGCTTGGCTAAAAAGGTCACAGCTTTTATTTATAATTGAATCAATCAACCTAACCAGGGTGGCAAAGAGACGCTGCAGACTCAGTTCTAGCTTTTAATTTACTCCAAAACTGATGGGGACGACTAAGACGATTCCCCTTCTAGACGCACTTAAACTGCAAGGGTCTCACTTCCCTCCTGGGCCAATTCGAGGCGTTTCGTGCAAAAACGCCCGTGTCCCCCCATGTGGAGCAGGATAAATTCGCCAAATAAATCGAGGGCAAGTGCCCCCACAATTATCTTGCGCCCCATAAAGCCACTGAGCTGCAGCGTACTCCCGCCTTGCTGTGCCTCACCTGAATTGGAAACAAAAGTTAAAGCACAACAAAATACATAACGGGAAGGATGGTGGGTTACGAGAATCCTGCAAAAGAGTTCCCTTATATAGCTTGTTCTAACCACTCCCCCAAACAATATGACTGGCCCCTGGCAGCAGCTGACCACACCCACACTGAAAGACATTTACCCAGCAACAAGGCTGTCATTCAACCCAATCCATCAGTAAAAAACAAGTAATCTTAACTCTCCTCAATCCTATTCATATTTCGTCGGCCATAAGAATTACATATGTGTATTACCTCCAAAACCTTTTACCAACCTTGACTAGCTTTCTTAACTTAACTACAAATAAAGACACAGACACCATAGCTTGGCTAAAAAAGGTCACAGCTTTTATTTATAATTGAATCAATCAACCTAACCAGGGTGGCAAAGAGACGCTGCAGACTCAGTTCTAGCTTTTAACTTACTCCAAAACTGATGGGGACGACTAAGACGATTCCCCTTCTAGACGCACTTAAACTGCAAGGGTCTCACTTCCCTCCTGGGCCAATCCGAGGCATTTTGTGCAAAAATGCCTGGGTCCCCCCGTGCAGAGCAGGACAAATTCGCTAAATACATAGAGGGCAAGTGCCCTCACAATTATCTTGCGCCCCATAAAGCCACTGAGCTGCAGCATACTCCCGCCAATGCCAGGCCCTAAAAGAGACTGGCCCGCCACCCAAAGAAAACTACCTAAGAAAAGATAACAAATCCTTAACAAAGACTCATACCCAGAGCATTCAAATGAACACCATCATGCCAGAAGAAACGTACCAAATCACCCTCCAAAAAGCCGTGACTCACAACCAAACCACCAAAAGACACAACATGCTTAGTCACCGCAACGTTCACCTTCCTTCGCGTTCTGTCCAGAGCACCAAACTTTCTCACTCCTCTCCACGTCAAACGGGGCGTCATCTCTGACCATACAATCTGAACGGACGGCCAATGCATTCGAATCGCATCCAAAATCTCGTGCAGACTCACAATTAAACCCACACCTGTAAGATGACCGACATCATTCCCACCAACAGGCAGGACTAACTAGTTGAGTACCCCCCATTTTGTCACAGAGGAAACAATTACAGCCCACACAGCTTCCACACGCAAACCTCTTACTCCAATCCAACGCACCAAACGACCACCAAGAGGCAAACTACCACCTCGACCCGAGACATGCTTCTCTGCCCAAAAAATATATGAATGGCCAACTAGCCACACCTGGCCGTCTTCCTTCGCCAACACTGTAAAAGAAGAAAACCCTGCCCATGAGAAACCACACCAAACCTGACTCAAACAACACAACTTAATAACAACACACAGCAACTAAACTAGCAGGGATGCAGAAAAGGGGGATAAACAGGAACCCGAGTGAAGGAGAAAAACGAAAAAATCTACCCGTGAACCAAATTGGGCCAGATCATGGCTAATGGGAGGAAAAACTAAAAAATTCCTTCACACCCCCAATTGTTGAACGCTAGCCGTTCAACGATTGGCAGGTAAGCAACGTTTTCGAGTTATCGCAAGGTGCGCGTCTACAACTTATCGCAACGCACATATTTCTTGTAACTCCTTGACTTCCAACGCCGCACTTTTTGGATGCCTGAAGGAGGTGCCCCTGCAAGCGCCGCACAAGTGGCTGCCCCAATTCGGAACGAATGGGTGCCATAGTCCAAATGATCCAATCCCAACTCTGCTAAACCTCGCTTGAAAACTGCAGCAAACTGAAACTTTGTGAGAGGCTTGGTATCTAAATGTACCAACCACTGGGACCCCCCAGCCGGGCGCACCAACATGTACTGGGATGCTAAATGAACTGGGCAAATATTACAATCCTGCTGTTGTGGAAGCGTTACCCATTTTCCCCTGCTAGTCTGATCCGTTTTAGAGAACCGAAGTTTGCAAAGCACCGCTGAATCTCTAAACACAATGTCCTTGAACAGCAGCCCAGAGGACACAGATGCTTTATTAACCGCTACTAATTCGCTGACCCTGAAAGCACCAAAAAATGCAGCAGAAAAAGACAAACGGAAAAGAGAAGCCTCAAACACATCAGAAGCTACCTTCTCCATAATCCTAAACAATGCCCCCAAAAGTTGAGTGTCAACCGGCCGACGGGAATCGGCACGAGCAGGAACCTCCCTAGCCCAACCCTTAAGGGTCTTAGTCAAAAGGAAAGATTTGGTTGGGTCGTGTAAACCCTTCAAATCGCAAAAGAAGGAGATTCCTGATAGAACCGACCCCGAGTGGGCCCTGAACTTCCCTTGCTGATATCTCTCCCAAACAAAGGAGGAAAGCAACTCCTTCGGGGACTTACCCTTTGAATCAGGGCGCGCGCAGCAACCGCTCCAATCCCGCCATGCAGCCGAGTATTTGCGGAGAGTCGCTGGAGCGAGCGATTGCATCGCCAAAACCTCTAAGCCGGCCTGATGATCTGTTACACAAACGAGGGGCACATCAAACCAACAGCAGAAGCAAACGGTGCTAGCTCCCGAAAACGCTCAAATTGAAAACGAGATAACGCGTCTGCAATGTCGTTAACAACACAGACGTCGCTCTCTCCCAGACCCATAAAGAGAAAGTCATCCAAATAGTGTGCAATGCCCGCCTGTCCAGTGCCGGCTCGAACACACCAATGGAGAAAAGAGCTGAATTTCTCAAAATAGGCACAGGAAACCACGCATCCCATAGGCAAACATTTGTCAACAAAGTAACCGGATTCTAACTTGAAACCCATAAATTGCATAGCGCATGGGTGTAACGGCAATAAACGGAAAGCTGACTCAATATCTAATTTTGCAAGCAGAGTGCCGTGTCCAAAACTGCGTACCAAAGCCAAGACCTCGTCAAAACCTTGATATTCTACCCTACAAAAACTATCCGGAATAGCGTCATTAACCGAACCGCCAGCTGGGTATGACAAATGCTGAATCAATCAAAACTTGCCCGGCGCCTTCTTGGGCACCACGCCCACCGGAGATATACAAAGGCCCTGCAGAGGAGGACAAGGGAAAGGACCCTCCATCCTCCCAAGCAGGACTTCCGCTCCCACCTTAGCCTGCAAAACCTCTGGGTAATCTCTAGCCGAATGCAAGTTCAGAGTGGCTTAAACCCATAAAGGGCCCATTATTGGCAGTGAAAAACCGGACAAAAAACCCTTTAACAAAAACGCAGCGTCCTCCTTGTGAGGATATAACTCTAACCAGCGAGCCAGCGCAACTAAACAAATAGGCGAATTTGCCTTAAGCAGCTTCTGTTGACCCCTCAATGCGATCATGTGTGGCACTAGCAAGCCCTCGATGGCAATCCTTGGCGAGATGTTCTCCTCCACAGAGACGGCAGGAGTGTCGAAAACAACAAGACTACCCCCGTGTACACCGGGAGTCGTTAAAAACAAAATATTTACCCCTCATCACACCAGTTGCTCCCTGTTTACTGGGAGGATATCCCTTGCGAGGAGGCATCCCATCCAAGGGGGGCCGATGCTGCTGTGAGACCTCCAACCACACCTCCACGTCCTTTGCTCCAAAAGGAATAATCATGCTACCGTCATGCTTCTGTCTAAATTGCATGGCATATGCCCGCCATGCCAAGGTCCGCGAACGGATAAACATGTCAAGAACTAAAAAAATATACTTCACTATGTTAACATGTCCATCCGCCCGCGTCTCCAAATAGCACGCTGCGAATACGAGCATGCCCTTCAAGCAAGTGGTGAAACTACAGAAAGCATCCTCACCAATACCCCCATCTTTTTGGCTTGACTAAAAGTCTTTTTCATATCATCAGTGAGTAAAAAGAAATCGACAAATTTGCCTTTGCGAATTCTCCCCCTCACACTTTTGCGCAAACCCCGAAGAACTGCTGTGTTTGCACAATGCACTGAATCTGCACCTGCCGCTACAGTAACTTGCTCAGCAATTGCACCTTGTAAATTCGCACTACTAGGGTTCCTGGCTAAACGCTTTGCAACCATTCTAGCTATTTTACGCGGGCGCGCCGGGGAACCAGAAGAATGAGAAGAGGAAGAGTCAGAAGATGACGAACAAGACAAATCATGCTCACCATCACCAGAAGGACCCAGAACCGCTTCCTCGACTTGTCCCCTCGGAGCGGCTGGAGTTTTGCTTGTCGGTGTCGACTTCACGTGCGCAGGATCAGTGGACGCACCAAGTAACGGATCATCTGAAGGAGCATCTTCTGCCATTCCGCTACCTGTAACTGCAGTGAACTGATGAGAAACAGAGCCGGCAGGCACCACCGCCGTAGTGGGGGAGTTGGCAATGCGCGGAGTAGGAGGAAGGGGTAAAGGTGCAGTTAATAAACGAGCCGGCGGAACCAGGCCAAGGTCAGATGACGAGGGCAAACTGCCGGAGGCTTGACTAAAATTGACAGGAAGTGTGGAAGGGGGCAGGGGCATTGAGGTTAGAGACGCATTCTGTTGTGAGGTTGACACATACGGATAATAAAATTGCGGATGATACCATGGGTAAGGGTAGGATCCAAGGGAGCGTGGCCTGCTGGCTGAACGGAGCAGACGTGCATCTCTGCAGCTCCTCTAAATTACCTCTGCCATACCTGCTTTTTGTTGGATTCCGCAGCTTGTATTGGTCCTCTCTGCTGTGTTGGACCTCCTGCAGCCCTCCTGGTCTCTTGCCCAGATCCTGGGAGAGTTTTGCGGCCCGGGGGTGATCGGGGCCTACACCACCTCCGGAGCGGCCGCTGCAGGACGGAGTCACGGCCTCTTTACACTCACCGGACCCTTGCCGGCTGCTGGGGCTTAAGGTGAGGCCATTCACTTCCCCAGGGGGCCCCTAGACATACCCGCAGACGCACTCGCGAGTCGCGGGAGGTGGCCATTTTCCTGCATCTTCCCGCACCTTCCTCAGCCCAGTGACCCTCTCTGCAGCTCTCTCACCTACTCCACAGCGCTGGCAGTGGAACCGGAGGCTGCCCAGGAATTCAAATCACGTGCACCTGTCTGTCGCGACCTGGACATTCTCTCCTGCTGGTGGTCGGCTGTCTCTGCTGAGAGGGGTGAGGCCTCTGGTCACTGCTCCCTGGGCGGCCATTTTCCTATTAGCCAACTCCCAGTGCTCTTTACTAAGAGCGAGCTCACTGCAGCCTGGTGAGAGCTTGTTGGTCTCACTCAAGTCAATTCTGTCCAGCTGGCAGGGTTGGGAGAACGGGGAAGCTGCTGCCTATATTTTTTGAAGATGTGGCTCTTCGGCACACCCTAATGTTGCTCCAGAGTATGGTTGCCTAGGCCAATTTTTCTGGGGAATGTGACCAGTGGCGGTGCAAGTGTTCCTGCTTATGCCTTCAGTCTATGTTTCAAGTCGGTTGCTGATTGTACCCACAGTCTATGTTTCAATGAGGTAGCAGATTATACCTACAGTCTATGTTACATCACGGCCGCTGATTCTACCCTCAGTCTATGTTTCAATATGGTCGCTGCTTATACCATCAGTCTATGTTTCAATATAGTTGCCCAGACATCTCTCCATTTTGAAAGCCACTATATAGCCACCACTTTCCATGGGCAAGAATAAGAAGATTTCCTCAAAGGTCGACACTCCTAAGCCTCAGAGGTCCTCTCTTCAACCTGATCTACGTAAATTTCGAAACCCTTCCGGGGCTTCCTCAGCTAATATGGAAGTTCCATCCCCACCCCCCTCCTCCCCAGCCACATCTCCTTCAGTGGAACTCCCTCGCAAGGAAAATTCTAGTAGTGTCGCTTCATCAGAATCCCACGACCTTTCAGCCAAAATGAAACTTCTTAAATCTCTTCCGACCAAACAAGAACTTCCATCTAAAAGAGACTTCGAATTGCTTGAAGTTAAACTCCAAGAAACAGTTCGTAAAGAAGTAGCAACTCTTCAAGCTGACATCTCTCATTTGACAACCAGGTTGGTGGCTTTGGAGGAAGGGAAGGAGGCTATGAACGAGGATTTCCAGTGTTTGCGAGACTCAGTCAACAACCACGCTAGAGGTCTTCTTCTTCTGCAACATAAAGTAGATGACCTTGACAATAGAGGCCGCCGAAACAACCTTCGGGTTCGTGGTATCCCTGAAGATATCCAGACACAGGGTCTAATAGATGTCTTGACCAAGATTTTTAACGAAATTCTGGGTAACAACCCTGATGTTGGTATCACGTTTGAAAGAGCACATAGAGCTTTAAAACCGAGAGATGATTCCAACGATAAACCAAGAGATGTAATCTGTAGGCTGCACTATTATGCCCAGAAAGAGGAGATCCTACGGAAAATGCGCTCTGTGGAAGGAGTGGATTTTAACGGCCACCGAGTCCAGATCTTTCAGGACCTTTCTTGGCAAACCCTTCAACAGCAGCGTCTACTAAGGCCATGTTCAAACAACAGGAAATATAAATGGCTTTTTCCTTTTGGCCTTCAATCATCACATAATGGCAAATTTGCTGTGTTCCGGGACCCATCTGATCTCGTCACATTCTGTTCAGTTTTGGACTTAACGGCTCCTGATCTCCCAGGATCGGCTGAAACCTATAAAGTTCCTCAACCTTCGAGAAATTCATCTCGTGATGGGGCTTTCCATTTGGTTAGAGGTCCCAGACGTCAACAGAGGCAAAGACAATCGGCAGCTATCCCTGACGTCACTTGATTTGTCTTACTTACTTTAACTTGTATGGTTGTCTATGTTTTCTGTGATATATCATCATATCCTCCTATTATATAGATTTCTTGTTAACATGTAACGTTCACTTAACTATAAGTCTCATGTTACAATGTTTCTTAGGTATTCTTAGTGAATGTCCTAGATATTTTATAAATTTAGAGTCATTTTCCCCTTTTTTGAGGCTTCTTTCCTCTGATCCGCTAGGGTACTAACGTATTGATCATTCTCTTCTCTTTAGTCGATAATTATTATTTAATGTTATAGACTGTTTAGGTTATGTAATATTTTATACCTCTGCTTATTTTTTCTCCGACATTTATTAATGTTTATATTTATGTGCTGAGCAAGGTTTTCCAATGGCATATATGTTACTGCTACTGGCACTTTTTCCCCAGTGCCCCTATACCGCCTATGTTTTTCCTAATAGGGAGAAGATTTTTTCTTTCCTTCCTTATTGGGAGCGGTATTCTATTTACTGGTTTCTACTCATTTAATTTGCTCATTTCTAATATTATTATTGTTCCTTTATTTTCTGATATAATTTTTTCTTATATTTTTTTTTTATTTCTTTTTTGTTAACTTTTTCCTTCCCTCCCTTCCACCGGGAATTAACAAATATGACCAGTTTTGTGTGCTGAGGTCTCTATATCTTATTTTAATGCAGGGGTTATTTGTGAGAGCTCTCCTCGCTGTTTATCGTAATGACTCTTAAACTAAATCTCATTTCTATAAACGCAAAGGGTCTGAACATCCCAGAAAAAAGGTCTAGACTTCTAAGGGAGCTCTGGGCGGACAGAGCGGATGTGGCATTTATTCAGGAGACTCACTTTAAGGAGGGGAAAGCCCCAAAATTAAGCAATCGCGACTACCCACACTCCTATTTTAGTAACAATAGTTTGGGCAAAACATTAGGGGTGGCGATTCTCTTTTGTCGTCATCTTCCATTAGCTGATATCGCCTTGCATGTCCTTAACGAAGGAAGAGGTCTTCTGATCAACTGTACGATCCATGCTCAGGTCTTTACGTTTGTTAACATTTATGCCCCAAACCTACACCAACCTACCTTTTTAGACTGACTATTAGACCAGGTTCACACTCTTAAAACGGGGTTCTTAATGGTGGGGGGGGATGCTTCATCCCTTATTAGACTCGTCCTCCAAGTCTTCCAATCGACCTGACTCACAGCACCGTAGAGTGAGATGTTTACTCCACGAGCACCAACTAGTGGATGTTTGGAGGCTGCGTCACCCCTCAGAACGTGACTATACCCTTTTACTCGCACCCAAATACTTTATACACCCGAATAGACTATCTTTTTTAGAACACCAACACTTGCATACGATCAATGACGCGAAGATCGGCTCTATACCTTGGTCTGATCATGCACCTGTTTCCCTTAAAGTATCGATTTGCCGTTCACCTCCCTCTGTTCATTCTTGGAGACTCAATGATCTTCTTCTACAAGACTCCTATTGTAGGAGCCAGCTGAAGCAATGCATGGACGACTATATCTCTTTTAATGACACTCCCGATATATCCAAAATCTCCCTTTGGGAAGCGCATAAATGCGTAACCAGAGGTAAGCTGATTCAGCTAGGCTCCTACATGAAAAAGCAGAGGGAGGCTCAAAAGGTGAATTTATTGAAGCAGATTCAGGAGCTGGAGACGGTTCATAAATCTTCCCAGTCGGGTGATGTTCTGGCAAAACTCACAGATGCTAGGCGGTCCCTGAACAAGCTCATGGCGGATAAAATTAAATTGGATTTCCGTAAATGTAGAAGCCGCTTTTTTCAATGGGGAAATAAACCTGGCAGAATGTTGGCCAGAGCTTTTCGAGCGCAGAGGGCCTCCATGCATATCCAGTCGATAGTAGACGACTCGGGTCGGGACTGTCGGTTGACATCGGAGATTGCTGCAGCGTTCCATTCATACTATTCTGAACTTTACAATCTGTCTAAAAGTCCCACTCAGACTATAGGCGAAGTTGGGATTGAAAAGATACGGGCCTATTCCTTAAACATTAATTTCCCCACGTTGTCAGCAGATGACGCTCTTGCTTTGGATAGGCCTTTTTCAAAAGAGGAATTGGGAGAAGCGATTACAACGGCTCCATCGGGGAAAAGTCCGGGTCCAGATGGTCTCCCGATTTCATATTATAAAACTTTCCAAGATATCTTATCTCCTATGATGCTCCAGGCCTTTAATACAATTTCTGATGATCATCATTTTTCAACGCAATCATTAGAGGCCCATATTACCATTATCCCTAAGGAGGGGAAGGACCCCTCACGCTGCCCTAGCTATAGACCCATATCCCTCTTAAATGTGGACATAAAACTTTATGCAAAACTGATTGCAAATAGGATAAAATTACTCTTGCCTTCAGTAATTCATTCAGATCAGGTGGGTTTTGTTCTGGGTCGTGAGGCCCGGGACAACACAACCAAAATGCTTAGCTTGATTCACTTGGCAGCCCGGTCTCCGGAGGCTTCAATGCTTCTATCCACTGATGCGGAGAAAGCGTTCGATCGCATTGGCTGGACGTTTATGCAGGGTTTGTTGGAACATATGGGATTTGGTCCAATGTCCTTACATAGAATTTTAGCACTTTACAGGGGACCTACTGCTAGAATAAAAATTAATGGGGATTTTTCCGACCCAGTTCAAATATCTAACGGGACGAGGCAGGGGTGCCCGCTGTCTCCGTTGATATTCGTGCTATGCATGGAGGCTCTTGCACGAGCTATAAGAGACAATCCAAATATTTCAGGTCTGAGGGTGGGTGGATCAGATATAAGCTAGCCCTCTTTGCTGATGGCCTGTTGGCGACTATTTCAAACCCCATGATCTCCCTCCCTAACTTGATGAAAGAATTCAAAACATTTAGCGATCTTTCCTTTTTTAAAATTAACTATTCCAAATCGATTGCAATGAATCTTACGATTAGTGCATCGGCTCTTGCGGGTTTACAACAGGCCTTTCCCTTTCAATGGCATCCTTCCCATTTAAAATACTTGGGAGTTCTTCTCCCCAGGGATCTCTCTAAGATTCATTCACTAAATTATGTCCCACTACTTGCAAAGATCCGACATGAGCTTACTACTTGGACATGTAAAGGCATCTCATGGATTGGGAGGATAAATGTAATAAAGATGAACATCTTACCTCGAGTGCTCTATATTCTGCAAACTTTGCCAGTGCTGATCCCTCATGGTTGGTTTACGGATCTCTATCGGGTGATTAAAAACTTTGTATGGGGCGGGAGAACCCCCCGGTTCAAACATAATATTTTATTTAGTCGGCGAAATGTGGGTGGTCTCCAGCTCCCACATTTTAATTCTTATTATGACGCGGTCATACTCAGTAGAATACTGGAATGGTCCAGGGTTGATTCGACCAAGCAGTGGGTAACTATCGAGGGCACCTTTATGCAGATACCCCTAAAGGTAGTACCTTGGATGTTGCGATTACCTAATATTTCTCCTCCAACAATAGAACCTACATTAAGAATTTGGAAAAGACTTAGGGGCTTAGATTGTATTTCTACGGTCCCCTCTCCCCTAGTCACACTGTTAGAAAATCCTTCTTTCCCTCCTGGGATGTTGATCCAGACTTTTCGAGGCTGGTCAGGTGTAGGGATATCCAGGATAGGTCAATTATTTGATACTTCTGGAATTAGGTCTTTTCAGGATGTTCAAAACCAGTGGCATGTATCCAATAACGAGATTTGGAGATATCTCCAGATTAAACATTTTATACAAACACCGAATCCTTATTCTTCAGGATTCCGTAGGTCCCTCCCTTTTGAACAATTGGTATTGTCACCAACTCTCCCTTCCCATGTGGTGTCCACCTTATACACAATACTGATTGAATATCGCTTTTTCTCATTGCCTAACTTTACTAAAGAGTGGGAAACGGATCTTGGCATGGATATTAGTGATATTCAATGGACTTCCATTTTTGAGAAATCCTGGAGTAGTTCTACCAACATACTAACTATTGAGACTCATTTTAAGGTGATTTCTCGCTGGTATCGTTGTCCATCAGTATTATCTAAAATGTATCAGGGTGTGTCGGCCTATTGTTGGAGATGTAGTAGGGAATATGGTAATCCTCTTCATATTTGGTGGTTGTGTCAGGATCTTAGACCTTTTTGGGATGAGGTGACTTCGGTTAGCAGGGAGATTATGTGCCAGGAGGTACCGGTTGGGCCTGAATTTTGGCTCCTGAACTTAATTTCCATGCCTTTACCGGTCTATAAAAAATCCCTTCATAAGTACCTCAATAGTGCTGCTAAGGCGGTCATCCACTCCGACCCTAATAGATTAGTTCAAAAGAATTGAACTATATCACTCAATGGACGATATAATATTGTCCTCAACTGACCAATCCAAAAACTACTTGAAAATTGGTCTCCATGGATAGTCTTTTGTGATTCGACCCGTTATAAATCCCTCATGGGACTATTATAAGTAAATATATATCCTACGCACTCTAGATTACTGGATTTTAGATTTTCACTCAGGTTCTTAGGTTCCCGGTGGAAACACCCCCCCCCCCTCTCTTTTATTTTGTTATTATTTTTTATAATGTCATTTATTTTATTTTTATTTTTTTATTTTATCACTTCATTTCTATTATAATTATTTTTATTATTACTATTATTACTAAGTTTTATTATTATCTTTGTATTTGTTTTGTTATGTTATGCTACTAGATTAACTAAATTTTGCAATTTTTATGTGATGGTTTACTAAATGGCCATACTAAAATTTGATTATAGGCGCTGAGTCTGTATGGTGTTTACTTTGTAATATTTGGGCGATATTATTTCGACAATGTTATGTATTATGTACCTTTTCACATGTTATTATGCTTATGTAACTGTTATGTGAAAATTCTTGCAGAAAAAAGGGTAGGATCCAAAAGCAGGTGCAGCATATGTAGGGTAAAAGGGGGAATTAGAGACCGCTGAAGTGGAGGGGTAAACAGGGGGAGCTACACCCGAGCTCCAGGAAGCTTGACCCCAGGAAGGGCCGGCCATTGACACGGGTTGACCGTTGTAAAAAGCAGGAGGGGCACTTGTAGGAGGGAACCAAGGGGGCTGATAAGTTTTAGGGTGTAGTGCACCCATGGCCCCTGAAGCAGTTGGCCCTGTCATCCAAGGTGTAGGGGAATGGTGTGATAGAAGTGGGCTGTAAGACTGTATGCTTACTATCGGGGACAGACCACCCAAAATGTCCGCCGGGGTTAAGATGGCTGCCGGGCCCGTCGTGCTAAGCAGGCTGGCGGGGTCACCCGTCCCCCGGGACCAAAACCTAAAGGCCCCACGTGACCCGCGGCGCTAACCGCCGGCAGGTCCAAAGCAGAGTGCACAGCGGGAGCCGCGAGCACTCGCGCCCCCGCTGTGGCAGCGGAAGGGTCAACCACATGTGGCTGCGCCGTTGGCAAGGGGCACCCGCCGGACGCTCCTGCCGGCGGGTTCCATGCAGAGTACACAGGGGGAGCCGCGAGCTCTCACTCCCCCACTGTGGCAGCGGAAGGGTTAACCACCGCGTGTGACAGCGGCGCCAACAAGGAGCATCCGTCGGACGCTCCCGCCAGAGCCGCATGACTGATGCTCTGGGGGGGGGTGAGAAGAGCAGCCTCCAAGTGAGGCCGCCAACGGCACAACCCCAGATGGAACCACGGGACCTGCTGGAGGAGACGGGGAGGATGCGGCAGTGGGAACAGCGGGACGCACGGACGCTGAGGCCGACAACCCGCTGGTAGGTGAACCGGGGGGGAAGGGGGACGTGGGGAAAGGACAGGGGGGGAAGGAGGGTGCCCGGACGCGCAGGCGTTGAACTGAGGGGCCTGGCATAATCAGCCAGCGGGGGGGGGGGGCGGAGCGCTTTGAACGAGGCATGGTGAAATAAATCTGCTTAATGCAAGCAAATATGAACCAAGAAACAGGGGATGATAATTAGCCTGATCCTGTACGAGAATCCTGCAAAAGAGGCTGAACCACATGACTACATTCCCCTATATAGCTTGTTCTAACCACTCCCCCAAACAATATGACTGGCCCCTGGCAGCAGCTGACCACACCGAAAGCCATTTACCCAGCAACAAGGCTGTCATTCAACCCAATCCATCAGTAAAAAACAAGTAATATTAAATCTCCTCAATCCTATTCTTATTTCCTCGGCCATTGGGCCTGATTTAGAGCCGAACGCTCTGACAAGAGCGCTCGCTCTGAATCAGGGCCCTCCTACCTGTTTTTGGAGTGGCCTCACGGACGCTCGCATAGCTGTGGGTTACCACCCACAGCTATAGCGAGCATCCATGATGATGGTCGCGATGGTCAAGACCATCGCGACCATCGGGCTTGCGACGAGACCCTTGCGGTAGGGTCTCAGTGGCAGCCACGCCCCCCAAAGGGGGCATGCTGTCAGTCACCATCGACAGCACGCCCCCTTTGGTGCGAGACCCCGAGCGACGAATTCGTCGCTCGCCGGGTCTCGTGCATGCGCACGACGGAGCTCCCTCCGTCGTGCGCATGCGCATTCGGGCACCATTGACCCGCTTGCGAGCGTCCTTCGCTTGCGAGCGGGTCTGAATTAGGTCCATAGTCCTTTGTGTCGTTTTTGGCTTACAACCATTGAACAGCAGCTTGGCTCATACAGTGTACGTATTATTCAACATCTATTTTATATATAGGTGTCAGGCCTAGGGGCTTTGGTTTGTCCAGGAGAGAGCTGGATACCAGCTCGCTGGTGAGTCGGGAGGTTTGGAGTAAAGAGCGTCAAGAGTAACGCTGGGGTTAGCACTGTAGTAGACACAGGGGCCAGACTAGACCGGACTTGGAGTTCACACTGGAGCCGGAGTGGGACCAGCCTTGAAGAATACACTGTAGCCGGAATGTAGTTGGACTTGGAACATAGACTGAAGCCGGATTGGGGCCGGACTTGGATACAATCGGATTGAAACCGATGATGACAGATATCAGCTGAAACAGATGGTAACAGATAATGGCATTAACCGATGGTAATGGATATCAGCTGGCACTGTTGGTAATATTTATCAACTGGAACCGATGGTAACAGGTAATGGTATTGACTGAGACCGATGGTAATAGGTATCAGCTAGGACTGATGGTAATAGGTATCGGCTGAGACCAATGGTAATGGTAGCGGTTGGAACCGCAGCAGGATCCACTGGTAAACCGTAGATTGCTAGTCATGGATCTGGAGCCTAGGGCATCTAATAGTGATGAGATCAGGCACTGAATGCTGTCAGTGCAGGATACTTATACCCTGGTTCTAGCAGGGATTGGTGCTGCAGTCAGGTGGTCTGGGAGCGGCGCTCTGAGAGGTGGAGGAAAGTCAGGTGACTTAATCCAACATGGGTGCGACCATACTGAGTTTAGGAGGGAACTCTGGCATGCAGCCTAAGTCTAGCATGCTGTGGTAGTGTAAAGAGAACAGCAGGCAAAGAGAGCAATTGTATATTCAATCTCTGCAGTTCAAAGTCAGCACTACTGTTTGGACTGCACCCACTGTTCCAATCAGGTATCTGCAGTCTAAATGCACACAATGGAAGTGTTGCAGTCTGCATGCTGAGCAGATCTCCCAGGCAAATTAGAATATCCAGATCCACAGGTCAGGTGGCAGGGGTTAAGTCACAAGACAAATAAATGAAAGAAATAGTCAGGATCCTGACAATAGGCTCACTTCCAGCGCCTTTGGTGCATTGTTGGTTTTCTTCTTCCTGTTTAATTGTGTTGAATTATATGCATTTTTTACATCTGTAGTATAGATTGTTAATTTACTTATTAACTATTAATAAAGATATCTGACAGTATTTTATAATATGAGAACATCAGCACCGCCAGGTCCTTCTTCCTCTTTCTTTGCTCAATTACTTTGTAAAAAAACCTCAGAATTTACTACTAGCAGCTGCGCTGTTCACATATTGATACAATTGTATATATAAAAGACTTTTCTTATACCTATTGACAAGTACTAGAGAATATTTATAGTTTATCTGGTCTTAAGCACCTAGACGTCACTTGAAAGGACAGAAAAGTCAGGGACCAGACAGAGCATGCCATAGAGCAGTGGGTCATCTGATTCATAAACCATGTCTATAGTATCTCATGCACTGAAGTGGGAGGAATGTCTTGTACCAACCATCTTAGAAAACTACATTCCAGAGAATTTTCAATATTTATACTAATCTTGTTACAGTTATGGCATTGTCCTGTCAGGTGAAGACATAAATCAATAGATGTAAGTAAACTAAACTGATTTCACCATTCAGATTTTGAAGATTTGTACACTAACCTGTTGTATGCATATTAAGGAGCAAAAAGAAGACACAATCGTACATGTCTGATATATAATAAAATGACACTACAATAGTTGTATTTAAAAAAAAAAAAAAAACACTAAACAAAGAAATCAAATTTCAGTAATGTATTTATGAAGAACAAGGCACCGGTAACCAAGATGCACAACAGACCAATTGTAGAACACTTTAGTAAAAATTAGCATATTCATATGTTTTCTAATTCTAGTTGTCTTTTGGGGAAAACATGGCAAGTCCTCCTGGTGGAGAAATAGATTATAACATTCACAAAGTGATAACAAATTCCTGAGATTTAAGTGCTACAAGTGCTAACATATAACTTCAAGGGCACGATTTAGTATGTTCTCTACAACCCTCCACATCTACTGTTCATGTTGATTTGTATATTTATGGCTCTTTTCATCTTTTTTCAGCCCCACACATTACTTTAGCACCATTAAATGACTACTTTTGTGCGTATAGAAAACGTATTCTTTCATTTTTAATACCTCCCATTAATGACTGAACAATTGATTTGAGGGTCAGCAACATCACATATATTATGAGAAAGAGTGCACTGTAGAATAAAGCAGCTATATTGAACAATGTGCTTCAGATTAATTGTTCCGTAAAACAGAATTAACAAAAAACGCAATACATATGATGATCTGGGGAAATGTTGAAAAACAGCTTACAATATCCACTTGTTTTAGAATACAGGGAGTGATAGCAGTCACATTTGGTGTCATATAAGAGATATGAGTGCTGTGTTGCAGTGTCTGTCATAAAAGGCACTTATTGGTACAGTTTGCTAGTACTATAGTTGTGAAGAACAGTCTGGACGGCAGGCTGAAGGTTGCATGCTATTCGTCATGTCAACAGAGGACTTCTCCCAGATTCGGTGTCAGCTGGCGGGAGTGTTCTCCATAGTTGATAAGAGCTTGGTAAGCTGTGCTCGCTGCGCAGGTGTGATCTGCTGGGTCATGTGGACAATGCAATCCATGGTTACTTCAGGGTTGGCTAGTACCAAACTGGAAAATAAACAGAGATAATATTAGTCATTATACCTAAGCAATAGCTAATTTAGTCTCTATATAGCGTTTCTACTAGTACATAGCCTCGTCTTCATTTTTCAATAAGTAAAAAGAATCACTTGGGGCTTTGTATGGTCTTCCTGTAGTGTAGGTCATCACAAATAGAATGAAGGCATAAACGGTTGTACTTGATGGACCTGACTTGTCTATATGTAGGTTGAAGTGTGTAAGCTTGATTAGGTTTGAGAGACACAAATCTCTGCATCCCTTTTGGTGCTTCACCAGTAATTATACTACTGCTGCGAACACACCTCACAATCTGTGTCTCCAAAGACTGGGACTAATCCTTATGTTATACAGACTGTTATGGCTGTTCTCCACTAGCTCGGACGAGTCTCACTCACCTCCGTATGTGTTTCAGGGCAAAGTCTCTTTTCAGGTACTTTATGTTCTCCCGGATAGCGGATTTTGTACCATCCTCCTCTTGTAGGTGCTTCTCCAACCACTCTACCACCACTTGATTGTTGTCCCACAAATATGTCTGAGAGAACCAAAAAGGAGATGTTATTTCAGCAGCGTTCATGTATCTCAGGAGCCTTCCTAATCACAAACCATTCCCACATTCATCCCAGTGCAAAGCCAAAATATTAATTGTAATGTGTAAAAGAGTTATAGCAATGGACAGACAGAGGCTTTGCTAGAATGAAATGGGTGCAGGGTGGAAGATGGGAAAATGAGATAGTGCTTGTAAATAAGCATAAGGCACCTTAACAGCTCCTTCTGTTTCCATAAACCATCTGCGAAGCATGGACTGTATGTGGATGTCACTAAGCTCACTATTTGCATGAAGGATCTCTTTCTTCACCACCTCTTCCAGAAGGAGGCGACGCAGCCTCCAGTACATGAAGGTCCTCGCTTCCTTCCACTCCAGAATATCCTGAGGGACAGAGGACAGTGAGTGATCAGATGTTATTCAATATTGATAGCAGCTACAAGGATTACATTTGAAGCACTATCTTTCACAAAATAACTACAGCCTTGAGTAATAAGTCTTATCTAATAACCTGTTACAAACCAGTCAACAGTCTATTTTCCAGTTAATCCAATGAAAGAGAAATATGTATTGCTTGCTTTGAATTATATTGCACATGCACTTTTTGCAGCATAATCAAAAAATCTTTAGAGCAAAACCTAACTGAAAGCTTTTTGCTACATCCATAATTAAATATAGCGGCATGAAAAAAAAAAATCCATTTATAGAAATAAGAATTTGTTCATACAGCTTTTCATTATAAACAAGCAAAATCTCATTTTAGAATGTTACAGTAACTAAAACATCCAGCAAGTAGCTTTTCAGTGCAGTACTGCAGAATGAACAGACCCTATACAAATGAATGCTTATTAGAAATGTGCTGGTCTTAACTGTGATGACTCCTTTCTCTTGCATTCTCCCAGGGGTGTCATGCAGATCAGCAAATTTCACAGCAACTTGGTGGTAGATTGGGAGAAGCTGCTCCTCTCTTGCCTTTAGCTTCTTTTCTAGATTCTTGCGCTCCAAGTCCGACAGCTCTGGAGTACCTGATGGGTGGACAGCAGAGGAGACTGGGACTGTGTGGTGGGAGGGGGTTCCACTCTATATATTACTTGCATTTTACAGATTATGGCACATAATTCCAATGTTTGACATGTCAAAATATAACTGAACAGCATACTCACCAAGCTGTTCTACGATCTGGGTATACACTGGGTCCAGCCTCCTCATGGTCTTGATAAGGTCTTTCCTTCTGAAACGGATCTCAACTGTGCCCTCTGCTTCCAGCACACCTCCTCTGCCAAGCACAAACACAAGGTCAGTAATCAGGTGTCCAGGAGGGATAAAGGAACAGTTTATGCCATTATAGATATAGTAGGTGGAAAGTGACCAATCTACTTACAGATAAGTAATTCACCCCTGCTTAGCCTCCTAATTAGGAGAACTATTCCACTTACATATATTTAAGAGACAAGTGACAATGTAATAAAATGGACAATATATTTATAAATTGTAAAAAGAATTCTATTAGGTTGTAAAAAGGAGCACAAAGCACAGAAAGATCTTACCAACAGGAGTGTAATGCTAACAAGGAGAAGGGAGTACTGTCATTTGTGAACTGGGATGTCTATAAAGGATTTACAATTTAAGACAATCCATACCTTTACATTCAAATACAGTTTACTCCTCAGTTCTTGGTTGAGATTTTCTTAATTCAGTAGTTTTAATGATTACAAATGGTAGGAAAATGTTTAACCATAATGAAATTATATTTATTACAAGTGTGCTAGGCATGGCACACTAACCTACAGTCTAGGACAGAAGACAGAGAAACAATACTCTTGAGATGGAGGAAATAAGTGGTAGGGAATACTGGTCTTTCTTTTAGTTAGCAGAGAATCCACAAAGCTTCTTTATGAAGCTCATTACAGAAGATGCAGTAGGATAAAATGTATGGAAACCATTCTTCTGGTGCATTTTTAAATACATTTGTGTGTATTAGAAACACAGAATGGAATATAAAACCTCATGTACCTCCCAACATTTGAAAATGCCAAATTGGAAATAAATAGCTATCACTCCAATCCGACCAAAGACCCATTCCATGTTAAAAGCAATGCATTGCTATTCAGTGTTTACCTATTTATTTCCATGTCACACACTATCCCTCCACTCTAATAACAGGGTGAAATTGGGCACAATACCATCGGGGCAGGGTGTAATACACTCTTTTATTCTGTTTTTCTACAGTAACTTCTGTACTATAATTGTGTACACTGTTACTTTAATATTATGTAGTATTGGTGTCCATTTTTTTGTTTATATGATAGTTGGTTGTTAAATATCATGATTATGCTCTATTCTGTATGTACTTCCTGAGGTACTGCCTCATGACCACGCTCATAACAGTTTTAAAGCAGATTAGCACATGCAATCTTGCAAAGCATAAAGATGGTGTATAAATGGACAATGCGTCTGATTCAGACTTGTACACTTGTACCCATTGGTTTGCGTATAAGTCTGATAGCGATGGCAGGGGGACTGCACATGTGCAGGACCCGTTCTATGCCTGTACGGATCAGGTCCTGTATCCTCGCATGCACTGCGACTGCAGACATCAGGAGAGTGACAGTCTTCACCATTTGGGGGCGGGGAGGGCATGTTGCCCCCATCTTGTGGGAGTGCTGAAGCCAGTGTCTGCGTCTTCCAACGTCCAAAGAGGCAGCAGCGTTGCTATTAGGGCCTATCTCTGAATCACCTCCAATGGTATATCAGAGGGCTGTGATTACCCTAAATTAGAATGAGTAGTGCTATAGAACTGGAAGTTTGATTCTCTATTGCACATATGGTGCTTCATTTAAAGTTAGAAGCAAATGCAGGCAAGAGAACTCATTTGTGCTTGATCACGTTGCTACACATTACACAATGTCCTCATGAATGGAAAAAGGATATATTCTGCTATAAGCATAGCAAACCCCACCCCCACACATAAATGGGAAAACTTGGGGGGCCATGCTTTACCTTACCAATGAGTCTGATGGCTAAATGCCAATATGCTGCTATTAGAGTTCTCTGAATAAATGTATACTTTTCTATAGGATATTTAATCCCCCCAAATCTAAGAATAAATACATTATAGTGAAATGTTTAGGGTCCATCATATTCAGTAACAGTAAAGGGAGGGATTAAGGTAGCATTAATGAGATAACTGCAATGTCCCAAGTGAGCAAAACCCAAAAATTAGTGGGTAGGGACACCTACTACAGGGCAGTAGGACAAAATAGGGAACACTGTAAAATGACAAACTGGGCAGAGGGCTTGGAATAAAATCCCTGTACACACAGCAGTACATAGAAGTCATGTGACATTTGGCTGGAGGGTGTACAGTACGGGGAGCCACATGCACATACAAATGACAATGTTGAAAAAGACCAAAACCTGATCCTAAAAGAACAATATAGAAGTATATAATAATGTTGGTTATCAATGTGTAGAACATGGCAGAAGCACGTGTTAAATCAAATGTGAGAACCATACAGATGTGTCCTCATACATCTAGTCTAAATATGCCATGCAGCGTGACTTGCCTGGCACAAGTGAGCAGCCAGGTCACGTACTACTTCGCTCGAGCCGGGCGTCTCTTTTGGACGAAAATGTGTCTGTCGCAATGTGATGCGACTAGGATGCACCAGCAGACTGTGCAGATTCATTTGATATCTATATCTGTGTGCACCTAAATCTGTATATGAAGCTTCAAGAAAAAGAAGATCTCAGTGACTTACAAACACTCTAACGAGCACTCTTATAGCTCAAATGAATATTAAAATATTACCTTTATTACTTCAAATGAATGTTAAAATTGACTTACAAGACAAACACCGGAGACCATGGGACGACCCCTCACACACCCTTTTTGATACACACCTCATCCCATGGTCTCTGGTGTTTGTCTTGTAAGTCGATTTTAACATTCATTTGAAGTAATAAAGGTAATATTTTAATATTAATTTGGGCTATAAGAGTGATCGTTAATAGAGTGTTTGTAGGTCACCGAGACCTTCTTTTTCTTGAAACTATTGTTGTTAATTCTGAGTAGCACCACCACTAATTCCTTCATGAATTAATTGTCCAATAACCCTGGAAAATATGTGTAGATAGCCTTTCTGATCTTACTCTTTTCTTAAATTAATGCAGTAGCTTTACCTGTGCGGTGGTGTTTTTTCCTGATCCTTTTCCCCTTCTTATATTTCCTCTGTATATGAAGCACAACGGAACTTGTAGCACTTCACATACAGATTCAGAGACTCAGTCGGCTACAGGGAATCGGTATGATTTACCGCCGGACCCGTGCCCGGTGGTTGGAATCCCGACAGCAGGAGGCCGGCAGAGGAGGAAATCCTGATCGTCGAAGGTAAGTATATACTAATCTAATTATAACACCCTAACCCTCCTTTAGGGTGCCTAACCCAAACCTTCCCACCCAGTGCCTAACCGTAATCCCCCTCTAAGTTCCTAAACCTAACCCCTCCTTCTCCGCCGCCTACACCTAAGTCCCCCGGGGGGGTGCCTAACCCTAAGTCCTCCCCGGGGGTGCCTAACCCTAACCCTCCCTCCCCCTAGCTTAACCCTAACCTCCCGGGGGGGTGCCTAACCCTATGTCCCCCCCCCCCGGAGCCCTAAATCTAACGCGCGAAAGGCTGTCCGCAGCGGCTCCCGGCATCCCTTTGATTTAGACGCCGGTCATTTAACCCTCGCCGGCATATGACAGTCGGGTAGCCGGCTGTCGGGATTACGTCCGCCGGCTTCCCGACTGCATACCGGCTACAGATATACAAGTGTTGCATATCAAATTTTTAGCACGACTGCAGCAAAGATGTGTAAGGACATATCTGTACAAAAGCCAAGGCCTGAAAGCATCAGTCTGATATTCTGAGATTACGTACCTGC
This sequence comes from Taudactylus pleione, assembly GCA_031769625.1. Taxonomy (NCBI): domain Eukaryota; kingdom Metazoa; phylum Chordata; class Amphibia; order Anura; family Myobatrachidae; genus Taudactylus; species Taudactylus pleione. Next base: position 1,841,708 of record JAUIMM010000748.1, on the reverse strand, counting down.
TGTCCTTGTCTGCATAGAGCTCCATGTAGAGAGGGTTTATTGTAGGATCAATAACAACCCAAGACCCTCCTCTTAGCTCAGCATATGGTGGGATGTACACCAATACAGGCTGCTGGAATTCTCTGAGGCTGTCCACAATATATGCACCAAATTTCAGCACTTGATCATACATGTCTGTAAAAGGCAATGAACACTAAACATATGTGTTCTGCGAAAATGCAGGCAGAATATTTCAATAACAATGTACCTTGATTGTCATGTCCATAGTACTAGGCAATACCATATAAATCAATATCCTTTTTTATTTTAGACAACCAAAAAAGTGTTTGATTAACTACTCTGTGCTTTTCGCCAATTTAGCGAATGTTCGGTTTTATCCTATTAGCTAGCCAAAATACGTGATAGCCAGATAGCTAAAAAGATTCGGTCTTCAGATCCGAACTTAACTGAGCCAAAACTGAACCACTCATCTCTACTATACATACACACATATATCAATCAGCCATAAAATTAAGACTACTGACATGTGAAGTGAATAGAATTGATTGTTTCACGATGGTACCTACAAAATTGGTCATGGGTGCACAAGACTCATTGATGCTCAAGGGGAGTGAAGGCTAGCCCATCTAGTCTGAGCCTACAGAGCTACTGTAGCACAAATTATTGAAAAGATAATGCTGGATATGATAGAAAGGTGTCAAAAAACAAAGAGCATCGCAGCTTGCGTAGCCTCAGACTGGTCAGAGTGCCTATGCTGACCCCTGATGAAAGAGTCTACAATGGGCACGTGAGCATCAGTACTTGTGATGGCTGGGGAAGAGATTGAACCAGGATGCACTATGGGAAGAAGGCAAGGCGGTGGAGGCAGTGTGATGCTCTGGATAATGTTTTACTGGGAAACCTTGGGTCCTGGCATTCATGTGGATGTTATTTTGACACATAACCACCTACTCAAACATTATTGCAAACTGAGTACACCCCTTCATGACAATGGTATGCCCTGATGGCAGTGGCCTCTACCAGCAGGATAATGCTCCCCGCCACACTGGAAAAAATGCTCAGAAATGATTTGAGGAACATGACAGAGTTCAAGGTGTTGACTTGGCCTCCAAATTCCAGATCTCAATTTGATCGAGCATCCATGGTATGTGCTGGAAAAACAAGTCCAAGACATGGAGACCCCACCCCCACCTCGCAACTTACTGGGTTTAAAGTATCTGCTACTAATGTCTTGGTGCCAGATGCCACAGCACACGTTCAGAGGTCTTGTGGAGTCCATGCCTTGCTGGGTCAGAGCAGTTTTGGCTGCATGAGGGGGTCCTACACAATATTAGGCCAGTGGTTTTAATGTTATGGCTGAGCGGTGTAGATATATATTTAAACAATGTGGTCACATACCACATGATCGATCTATCTACTGTATCTATCAATCAATCAATGGTCCATGTTTGGATGGAAATGTAGATTGCTATTTACTCTATGGCAGAGGTTCCCAAATGCGGTCCTCAAGAGTTCAGTTTTTAGATATATCTATGGTTGAACACAAGTGACCTAATTACTACCTCAGCCAATTTGATTTAACCACCTCTGCTCAACCATGACTAGCTCTAAAACCTGAACTGTTGGGGTGCCTTGAGAACCACGTTTGGGAACCTCTGCTGTATAGCATTTGCTGAATAAACCCACTGCTTTGTACAAGTCTCGTGAGTGCATCCTGCTTTTAATGTTTTGACTTTGATCCATTTGGGCTGTCAACCCATCAAATTATTTATAAACAGCTGGGTAGGAGGATTAAAACTGGGTGAGGAACAGCCAAACTCTACTACAAAGGTCAGGTTGTGGAACACAGTTTCATGTCAGGTCATACACCATGTCAAGACTGAGCACAGCAACAAGACACAAGGTAGTTATACTGCATCAACAAGGTTTCTCCCAGGCAAAGATTTCAAAGCAGACTGGGGTTTCAAGATTTGCTGTTCAAGCTCTTTTGAAGAAGCATAAAGAAACAGGCAACATTGAGGACCGTAGACCAATGGCGTAACTAGGGCACGGCCGCCGGGGCAGAAGTGGCGTTCATGGGAGAATTGCGGTCAAAAAGCCATACCTTCGATGTGGAAACAAGGCCAAGCGTCTCAACTATGTACAAAAAAAACATAGGAACTGGGGTGCAGAAAACTGGCAGCAGGTGCTCTGGACTGATAAGTCAAAATTTTAAATATTTGGCTGTAACAGAAGTGAGTTTGTTCGCCGAAGGGCTGGAGAGCGGTACAATAATGAGTGTCTGCAGGCATCAATGAAGCATGGTGGATGTTCCTTGCAAGTTTGGTCCTGCATCTCAGCAAATGGAGTTGGGGATTTGGTCAGGTTTAATGGAGTCCTCAATGCTGAGAAATACAGGCAGGTACTTATCCATCATACAATACCATCAGGCCGGCGTCTGATTGGCTGTATGTTTGAGGTTGGTGCCCTGCTGCAGAATAAATTTGGAGCCAATGTCATTAAGAACTATCTTCAGCGTAAAGAAGAACAAGGAGTCCTGGAAGTGATTATATGGCCCCCGCAGACTCCTGATCTCAACATCATTGAGTCTATCTGGGATTACAAGAAGAGACAGAAGGATTAGAGCAAGCCTACATCCACAGAAGATCTGTGGTTAGTTCTCCAAGATGTTTGGAACAACCTCCCTGCCGAGGTCCTTCAAACACTGTTTGCAAGTGGATGCTTTTTTGAAGGCAAAGGGTGGTCACACCAAATATTGATTTGATTTAGATTTATCTTCTATTCATTCACTTTGTAATTTTGTTAATTGATAAAAAATAAACTATTTACGCTTCTATTTTTGAAAGCATTCTTACTTTTTTCCACACCTGTCTAAAACTTTTGCACAGTGCTCGAAGTGGGGCGGTATACGGCGGTATGACATGCCGCCACTTAGTGTTTGCCAAATTAGAGACTGTACCAGCACTGGGATTTGGGATTGCATATGGAATCCCAGCGCTGGAACAGCAGCGGCAGTGCGTGGAGATGTGTCCCGCTGGGAACACATCTCATTTGGTGGGGGAGATGGGATGCATACAGAAACTTCACTGCACTGACTGCAGTTAGCACCGGCCGCCAGCCAATCCAGCGTATCAGCCTATTAAGGAAGGTGCGACTCTTTGAATCTGGCGCCGGCCACGAGCCAATCATGGCTCGCAGATCGCTAGCCAATTAGAAGTTGTCTGCGGAAACATCTCTCTCCACTCGGCTGGGAGTCACCGAGTGCTGCTCCTGATTAGCCGGCATCAGCGTGCAGCTCACAGCGGTGTGCCTGATCTTCAATCCCCCCCAGCATGATCAAGGCAGCATGGACATTACAAGGCAGGGTGAGAACGCAGTGCACGGCTTACCACTCACAGCCGACACAGGACCAACTGCTTTCACATTCTGTTGAGTTGGACAATATAGCATATGTGTCTGTAATATCGATACAATAATTAGCAGGTCACTTTAGTTTGGTAGTAGCATGCCACAGATGTTACATAGTTCCCTGTGACTGCAGTTTATGAATAGCCTCGCTGCATACTCTGTTGCATCTCTATAGGGGAATTTACAGATATACAAATGGTCTTTGATCTATGAGACACATTTACAAGCAGAGTGAAAAGAGTACCATTGATCCTACCTGTAGTTTTGTGACTGACTTATGATTTTATTTACTACGAATCAGCCTACTTACAGGTAATGCTTATAACTTATTGATGACATATTTATTATGGTGGGTGATGGAGATTCAAAATTCCACCCCCACCTCTAAATTCCCACACATTTTATATATATATATATATATATATATATATATATACATATATAGTATATACATACACATACATGCACACACACATGTATGAGAAAAACTCACTCCTAATCATACCTGGCAGACTTTAAAACTGAGTGACTCCAGATGATGTTAGTATTAAACCGTATCATTGATTGCAGAGTTTAATACTTACCCTTCATACCCCCAGAGAATCCCCTCCAATTTGCAAAGATGATTAAAGGCAGCCGTTCACGGCCAAAGTCCCTTATTGCCTGTGCAGTTTTAAATGAAGAATCTGGGAACCAAACCTGACCAGCCTGCTGGATTATCTGAAACAAGGCACCACATATACATCACAAACAATTTGTAACAATTTTATCTTTTTACCTATTATTAAGCTCTATCAATGTTGTCTAATATTGTGTAATTTGCACAAGGTCATTACCAACTGGTATCTGAGTATTCCTACACCTTCTACCCCCAGCTATTTGCATAGCCCTTTGTGCACAATGTAATTACTAGAAATAACTGGGCTCAGTGGTAGAAGATAGTGTGTAACATAGCACACTCTGACGCCGATGACTTGACTCCAAAGAGGAGTTGGGCTGTAAATACCAAACCTTCTAAAGGGTCTTCAATAACAGATTCAATTTTAGGGGACTGTCCTGACAATCAGAATATTTATCTTTGCTGATGTGACTGCTGGAGATGTATGTTTACCTCTTATACCGATTTCATTGCCCAGCTGTTCGGTGATGAACCCAGCATCCACAACGCTCTGACCACTACCCAGCAGATTATAATTGATCAAGAATCAGTCTCACTAGAAAAGTGGTGCTGCAGCAGATATACACACCACTGAAAAACGTAAGCGGGTGCCACTGATGGAGCCTGGTTGCAGTTCCATATTCTAGTTCACCTGGGGGTGCCACCTTGGTATACAGTTGACACTTAAAGTATTTGCAAATGTCTGGTTTGGCTAAACAGCACCAGCAGAACAATCTGTAAGCCCCCTACAAAGAAAGCCTAACTTACCACAACTGCTTTGTTTGCATAATACATAGAGCACAAGATACTTTGCAATAAACAAATAAAAAGCATATGTTTAACTTGGTGAAAAGCTGTTTTCAAAGTAAATACTCCCAATCTAACGTACAGTCATTCAAAATTATAGGACATATAAAGATGTTGGAGAAAGGGAAAACAACCTTAGCTTCAGACTCAGGATTCGCTGGATCAGCTGGCACTGCCATCTCTGCACTCCGGGTCTCAACAGCTATAACTCCCACAGGTATTCCCCCTAATCTACAGATAGATTATAGAATATTATATTCAGGTGTAACTGACAAGTGTAAATTCATCTTCTTAATGCCAATAGTTTTTAATTAACAATTTTCAAAAATGAACATACAAGGGGCATAAAGAAAAAAGAAGGGTAGGCAGGAAGGTAAAAGGAACAAGGGGGGATACATGAAGGCATTAAACATACTAGAATACAGTCTAACATAGATAAAATGCAATGAAAAGAAGATATACATGTTATTATGTTTATTATGTTAGAGCCTTTGGGCTGGACAAAGGGAAATGTACCTGGGTGTCATGAATTCCTCTTTTTATTATTTTAAACTATTAATATTATAGTTAATTTTATTGACACAAACTGCAGGTGTTCTTACCTTGCCCTTCCAACCACAACAGTCTGTGCCCAGCGCTGCATGATCTCCATGAAGCTTCCATGGTCAAAGAACCCACTCTGCCACGTCCCTTTGACAGCTACAGAAATATATATTGTACTTATTATTAAAAGTAGAAATTTTCAAAATGCATTATATAAAAAAAGAGCACATCTAGAGGACTTACTGGGGTGAGCTCTACCAGCAAGCATCCAACGGGGATCATATGGAGCCTTTGTTGGCATAAATTCAATCTGACGGTCTATTGGGTCAACTGACGCGATGACAGGGACTGGACTGTGCTTATCCTTGATAGACACGTACAAAATCAACATACATACATTGTGTCAATTATATTTATTTTTATAAGCATAGATGATGAAAGAGTGAAGAGAGCAATGGATATAAAGATATAAAGATAGATAGACAGATAGATAGATAGATAGATAGATAGATAGATAATAAAGAATATTGAGTAAAGGCTGTTTGGCAGGGCTTGCACACACTGCAGGAGCCATGTATTCAATCAAATTTTGCTGTTAGGACATAGCGTTTGAGAGCTGGAAAGCTCAATAACTCTACAGCTTTTAAGCAGGTCCAGCCCACTCCTACAATTCTATTTCTCTTACATCTAATGGAGACACTGGAACAAGAAGTTTGACAATCAAAATAAAATGTGCACTTCACTTCTATATCCCCAGGATTTTCATTTTTTTCTAGTGCTTTGTGAATAGGGTGTGCTGGGCCCTGTGGTAAGGTGCTAAACAGCAGACAGCCAAGCACCTCCTACTTATCAAGCTTTCCCCTGTATTCTATACTACAGCGAAGTAGAGTATTAGGGTGAAGAGTGTTTTTTTATGAGTTTTCCGAAAAGGATAGTGCATCAAGAGTTTACTTTCACTTCTCTGACAGTGTTCTGTGTCTGTCCTTCAACCTCTTCTGTATTGGTCATGTCTGAAAAAGGAGGTTTTAGAGCCAAAATGTAAAGGGCTGGCGTCAATGATGTTTTTTTTGCGTGTTCAAAATGGAATTCCAAATTGCCGAATGGACAGTCTGTCACAGACACCTTATGTGTCGCATGTGCGGTTAATGGCTGATGCCATGCACACCTGCAAGTGATGCCACCGAAACAACCTAGGGTAAATCTAAGTCTTTAACCTACTGTATTTTATTACAGGTCACTGAACATCCCCGGGGGGTGAACAAGAGTCACCTCTTTTGTACCTCCTGTGCTGAAGGCTCAGAGAATGACTCTACATTATTTGGCCATAAGTCTTTGTAGCGACTGAACCAAATGAGTCAACTTGGACACAAAACCTGATGAGGTCAGTGTAGGGCCCAGTTGTAGTTTTCTCATCTTTGCATTCAGCCTCTACAACAAGGCCTCAGAAGCATCACTCCTTCTACCTATCCTCCTCTCAGGAGCAAGGGGATATGGCTAAGGATTTGGACATTGATTTGGACATTGAGGATTCCTCTGCAAAGTCTAGATGATTAAGTGTGGACTGTGCAGCATATTCTAAATGTTCAGAAGGGTGAGACACATTACAATGGACTATCTTAAAAGAAAGAAGAAATAATTAATTTCTTACTCTCAGTTTGAAGATTTACCATACAAATTGGGGATCAAACTTGAATGGAGGTTCCGAGTTTCACGCAGGTTGCAGTCCCTTTATTCCTTCCTTAGTGAGGATACGGAAATATGCAAATCCTCACCCATGGTGGATACCACCCTTAGCTCGCGTGTCCACCATTTTCAGACCACCACTAACCCAATACTAAATGCTGGAACCCTTATTGATGGCACAGATAGAAAATTTGAAACCATCATTAAAAATATATGTTGCACCTGAAGCCTCTATTAGAACCACTTTAGCCTTGGCTTGTGTTAACAACGCAGACGAAAATTGGTCAAAGCAATTTTGGAGGACTTGCAATCAGGTCTGAATTGCTGACCTTGAGTGCTAGTATCATTTGAGCTTTGTTTTCCACTCAGCGTGCCATATACTCTAGCTCAAGACCCTTGCCTTTTTCAGGAATAACCTTATTAGTTCTAGAAATGGATATGATCATTAGCCAGACAATGGATAGAAGGAGTTCTCTTTTGCCAGTGACTATACCAAAAGTTTGGGTTCTCAGTTTCGGTCCTTTTGTGCTGCAGACAAAGCAAGTGGTAAAACATTGAGAAGACAATCCACTACTTCTTGTGGTGGACAGACAACATGCTAAACTCTGCAGGAAACCATTCATGCTTTAATTTCCACAGAAGTGGTCATCCCAGGAATAGCAGAAGGGAACAGGGTTGTATGCAAATCTTTTCTTGGTCCAAAAACCAGATGGATACTTTTGGCCCATTTTGAGCCAGGTTCGGGTGGACAGTTTCAGCTTGTAAAGTAATAACGATATGGTCTTCATAGATGTCAAAGATACTTACTTGCATGATGCCACCTGGCAAACTCATTAATATCTTCTCAAATTTAAAGTTTGGTACCTTAATTTACAATTTTGGACTCTATCTTTCAGTCTGGCTGCAGCTGTACAGGTGATCACAAAGATCACGGTGGTTAAGGCAGCTTTTCTGAGGTCCAAGGGGTGACAATCATTTCGTAATCTTGATGATCTCTTAATCATGGTTCGGTTCCCGGCCTTGATTCTGGCCCATGTGGCAGAGACTGCATAAACATTAAATTCCCATGGGTGAACCATAAGCAATCAAAAGTCTAATCTAGTTCCTATCTAGAGACCTGTCTTTCTGGGACTGCTGTCCAACACCAGACAGTAGAATGTGTTTTTGCCAGAAGACAAGATAGAGACTTAATAGTGATTCTATTGGCTGTCAGTCAGACATCTGTTCTTTTTGCATGAAAGTCTTTGGGAAGATGGTCTGGATCTTCGAGGCTGTCATTCAACTGTATTCTAGATTGAGTTCATATTGATATGGAATAAATCAAACCATTGAAGTAACTGACCAGCCAGTACATCAGATTGACTACAAGGAATAATCAGTCGCTCCTATGGTGGATGAGGGTTGACAACCTCAAAAGTTTCCACCACAGAAAATTGTCTCCAGATCAAAAAGTTTTCAGCAGATAATGGATGGGGGTCAGCAAGATGTCAACATGATGGCATCTTGGTTGAATTACAAGCTGGATCAATATTGCTGAAAGATAGGTGACAGCAGGTATTTTTGGTAGATAATGTCTGTTCCATGAAAGTTCTATTTGATTTATCTGATTACTCCACTGACAAAATATCTATACATTTTCGTGAAGGTCAAAAGTGAAGTGGTCCAGGTGAATTTTGTAGGAGCAGACTGGCCAAGATGGTTGTGGTACACAGACAATCAAAAATGTCAACAAGTCCCTTGTGGAGTTTTTTTCTAAGACAGGGGGCTCTATTTATTAACATTATTTTGACTAAAATAAAGTGAAAAAAGGTGTTTTCACACCCTTTTCACATTATTTTAGTATCACCTATAGTTGTTACAGGGCAATTGGAGTAGAATTCGTAAAATTCCACTCCAACCCATAAGTATCACTTATTTTTAGTAAGCAGATCGCATTTCCCATAATTGTAATGGGAAATGTGATCCGACCAGAGTTACTAAAAATAAAATGTGAAAAAATACCGGGGAAAGCCCTGCGATGATAACACCATTATCCAGGGTCTCCCCCGGTTACCAGCCTCCTGCCCTGCTCTAATGGGGAGAGCAGAGCCGGGAGTCGGTCCCAGTAATCAGCTGTGTGGTCTAAACAGACCGCAAGCTGATTACTGTAAAAAAAAGAAAAAAAAAATAGTAAAAAATAAAATTTACTTACCTGACTCCAGGGACCGGTGATCGGGCCTCCGGTGATGACTCCCCTCTGGTCAGCTGGTCTCCCATAGTGCACTGCTGCCCGGTCATCAGGTGATCGGGCCCCAGTGCAGTATGGGAGATCACCTGACGGAGGAATGGAGAACATCACCGGAGGCCCGAAGCATACAGGTAAGTGTAATTAAGGAAGAGAGGGGGAGTGGGTCGTGGGGGGGTCCGTGATCGTGGGGGCGGGGCTTAGCACCAGGGGCGGGGCTTAGCGCCGGGGGGGTAACAGCGGCGACCGGTCGGCGCATGCGCGAGTACTTAATTACGGTATTTTTTGCAAAAATACCGTGATAAGGCTCCGAAGGGGATTTACAGGGACAGACCTTTATCGCAAGCTCTGTCCCTGTAAGGGATTTGTAGTAAATCCCTGTGATCTTGCCTGAATTCGCAATGCGAATTCACTCGGTAATATCACACTACAATCTGCATTCAATATGCAGATTGTAGTAAATAGAGCCCAGGACCTCTTACATCAGGGATCATGTTATCATCAGTAATTAGCACAATTGGCCTTAATGCATGTCATATGTCAAAGGGGATTTCTGAGAATGTTGAAGCAAGCAAATGCTAGATTGATTACTTGGGTGATTTGGCAGGATTATGTTGGGGCAGGGAAATCTTTTCCTATTAATTTGAAGGCACATTCTGCCCAATCAGTGAGCCTCAGTTGAGCAGCCACATGTTTCTCAAAAACCACAGATACTAGCTTTGAACAGAAAGTACTCCACACTGCAACATCTGAGAGTCCCCACCCTTGCTGGTAGCTTTGGAAAGTCCCCGAGGTCCAGTGTCCACATAGGAAGTAAGATAAAAAATTAGATTTTTATACAATAAATCTTTTTTTCGGAATCCACTGGGGAAGCTGCACACCCAACTGTTGCAAGCTAGTTCTCCTGTAAAAGTTTAAAAACTTAAATTTTTCGGGAGATGTTTATTTTCTGTTTCTTTTCATATCATCCTTCTCTGTACTATCCTGTAGTGCTTGTTAATAAGGAAAAATGCAGTTACCTGCAGTGCGGGGATATAGAAAGGGGAAAAAATGCAAACATAGGGCCAGATTCATCAGTGGACAGAATTGCAAAGCCACACACAAGCAGCTTTGCAATTCCGTCCTTGCTAAAATGCAAATACAGCAGGAGGTGTCTGACACCTCCGGCTGCATCTGCGATCCTAGCGATATGACTGGTCACAGCCTGTCGTGTTATTGGGCAGCGCCAACCAGCTGAGTAAGCCTCAGCTTATGCAGGCTGGCTGGAATGCGAGGCCAGGAATCTGCGTCCATGGAAGCAGTTCCTGCCTTGCCATTCCCGGAAAAAAGAAGCAACACGCCCATTTCTGGGAATGCAGGCCGTTCCCGTCCCATAAACACCTCTGCCTGTCAATCATGCAGAGGCATACAGGGGTCTGCGTGCGATCACGCAGGACCTGTTCTGCGTATGCAATAATTGGAAATCTGCGTTAAGCAGTGTACTTGCCTGCACTGCTAAATGAGGCCCATAGTGCAGATGTATTATGAGTGTCAAACTCCTAGATGACACCATATCCCCAAGGACTAGAGTCGGCAATGGTTTTGGAGAAAATTATTTAAAGTAAGTATTTATAAAACCTAGCTTCACATAATATTACTATATTCTAACAATCCATCAAAGGAAAAACAATGATCCTTTATACAAGAATAACAGAATAGATTGTGAAAGCAGATATGATAGGTGAAGGATATATGTTGACTGGCTTTCTATTTTTTTTTCTTTTACTCTACTGTTACACATATTACAAAACCTTTGGTGTTCAGATTTGTTTGTGATGTGAAAAGAATCTATACAGGATAATGTGGTGTGACCGTGTGAGTGACAGTAAAGCCAGAAACATCACTGGCTCTCCATATAGGAAACACTGTGTTTTGCACCATGTCACAAATATTAGCTCTCCACATATATTTTATGTCAAGAGATTTTATCTTTACTTTTAAACAAATATCCACTGTAAATTATACAGGCTAAACACAGCAACAGGAACACTAAATATATCTTACCTTTGGCATATAAGAGAGCCACTGAATAATAGTATACACTCCTTCAAAATCATCAGGCACCATAGTGTGAGACACACCATTATTACACATAATTTGTACCCCTCCCAACTGGTTATTTGAGGTGTACACTTCACGACCCAGGACCTAAAACAGGAGAAAGTTTGCTTAAAAAGACATTTGTTTTAAACTTCGGTGTTCGTTCGTTAATTTGGCAATCTAAAGACAGATCATATCTATAGGTTCCCCATACAAATTATCCCAGCACAATGGCAAGACACTACTGGAACTGACTGGTCGCCAAGTGCACAATAAACACAGAAATGTAAATGACCTTGTTCAGGGCACTGGCCCCAGTCAGGATTATATGGGAATTCTCCACTTGGATAACACGTTGTCCGAGTCTCACCAGGTAGGCTCCTATCCCAATTGCACGACACGTTACCTGAAAGCAAATAGAGATTGGAAATCTCTGCATGTGCTTGTCAGGACAACACAACAATGGTCAAAGCAGAAAAGGACACATACCATGCTAATGGTAACAATCTCATCATATGCCAGAGATGATTCTCCTGCTATCGTTCCTGATCCTCTCAGATTCTCCACTCCGATTCCTTCCTCCTTTCCAATAATGTCAGTCAGCATATACCTGTGGAGGAGAACCACATATAACATTTCTCTGCTAGAAGAGTTGATAGTAACAAGTATATGAACAGTAAAAATCCCTGCATTTCCCATCTGATTTTCTATAAATACAGGTCCATATGTTATTTCAACATTTATTAGCTTATATAGATGGGATAACTACTTCAGCTGGCCCAATAGAATTATCCTCTATACACTATTTACTGTAGATACTGTATAAAGGCTGATTCAATTACTTAAAACCAGGAAGCATACCCATCGAGAAAGACCCAAATGAAGACTAAAAATCATTTGTAGGTATTGCAGCCCCAGCACCTAACAGAACAGTACAATTTAAACAATAAAAGCTGTGATTTTGCAATCACAGCCCTATCAGATATCAACTGTTGCTGTCTGTTTGCATTGTCAGTAGGCGAATTACAATGGCAGTGGCTACAAGTTCCAAGCAGTGCTGGGGGTGAATTTTGTCTTATGGGGCTGTATTTGGTGTACATGGGACAGCAATGTTGCATGTCCTGTACAAACTGGAAAAAGGAATTTTTACCATACTGTAATTGCTACTTATTTACTTTAATTTGGTTTTGGACTATGCATGGTACACTAATTATATTATTACATGTAATGCCACATAAGCCAAGATTTGAAGTTCATGGGTTGATAAAGTTTTAGGACATTTGGCCTAAGTCCCAAAAAACTAAATCAGAGGATGTACATTACAATACAAATTGGGTATTTAATTAATAGTGAGTTTTTGCACTTTATGTTTGAGACATGGTAGGTTATATCATGTGAAGTCCACACATAACACACATCGTACATGTTGTGGCAGAAAGTATGAATGAGAACTACTGAGTCATTGTATATTTCATAAACATTAAGACAACATTAGTGAAGGCAACAAAATCATATTAAGCATGCGTGATGAGGGGCATTCACTGCAGAAAATGCACACACTATTGAGCATAGTACTTCAATTTCAAGGTTTAAAGGGGCCCATACATTTGCGGCGCATTGCCCCAATTCCCTGTTCTATCGACGCCAGGGTAGGGGAATTGGGGAAATCCAACATATTGGAAATCCTGGATTCACCAATCCCGACCAAAAAATGATCGGGATCGGCGGGTTGGGGATATTTAACAGGTTGTTTATCCCCGATGCGCCAACAGATTGGCGATCAGCATTGGGTAATCGCGGCGCTGATGTATGGCTGCATTAGTCTTTTTAGTTTCAATATTTAACTTGAGATTCCTGGCTGCAGCTGTACAGGTGAACACAAAGATCACGGTGGTTAAGGCAGATATTTGGGAGTATTAACTGTCACTTAATGTCAGTTGACTGCATTGCATGAATATCTTTACCTTGATTCACCTTCATCTTCAACATGTTCACAATGCACAGAATTCATAGAGCTAATCCGTGTATAGTCCTGAGGGGTCAGGTACAAATACTTGAAACCCTGGAGAAAGAAATTCAGACAGCCAGTTATTTAAGGACTATTTGTATGAATGACCACTTTCTAAACCATGAATATTGTAGGGTAAATGTTTCACTCAGGATGATAGGTCAAACACAAACTAAGTGGTGGATTCAGAACAACAATGATAATCTTATGCTTAATTTAAATCCTATTCCATTGGGAAATACTGGAATACTGTGCTACAGAAGCTCAAATTCCACCTCTATTAAACCCTGCAAGCCTGCCATGGAATTACAGTAAATCTAAACGCACAGAAAGTTCTAGTATAGAAAAGAGGGAAAGGAAAGAACATCTTTCTCCAACAAAAACAAGAATCCAAACAATGTCAACAGTGGAAAAAAAAGAAACAAAAACAAGAGCATATATAAATGGAGTTCGGTGTCCCCCTTTACCATGAACCAATAACTCCAATTTTCTCTTTCACCCAGGGGGACAACTGATGTCATCCCAAAGCTATCAGAAGTCAGTGTTCAACATCTTATATATAAAATTAGAATCTTTGGACGCAAACATTTTCAATCTGTAGAATTTTTTAATGGTGTGTACCACGGACCAAGTGGTCATCCAACACAACTGCTCCACCAAGGCATCTTATCGTAGTGCCCAGGAGGCACTTATCTGATAGAAGCGCTATAATCATTGAAGGAACAGGCTCACCTGTTCCAATGTAAGCCTGACAAATAATATAGGTAATTCACCTGGCAATGGTCTTCCTAGATGCCACCAACATCTTCTAGTCATCATAAAGAATCAACAAGCCATCCACATGCATAGGTCATCAAGAGAGTTCTTTGGGCTGGAAAAAGGTTTGTTCCTATGAACAGCCCAGACTTTAACAAAATATGAGAAACAGAGACTTACTGGGACACAGTCACTTGCTCTGAAACTCACCACGCTGCCATCAAAAGAGTGACATTCAAGTAAGGAACTTCAACTCCATCTAAACAAAGGTTCTAAGGAAGGATGCTGTAGGGCTGTCCTCAGGTTGAGACCCAAGGAGCAATAGGAGGAATGTATGGAGGGTACACATGCATCACACCCTTAAGGAATGACTGTACCTCAGATAAGAAATGTCTTTACCTCCCTGAAAGGCAACCACAAGATGTCTGATATCTGAACTGTTAAGGAGACAAGCTTCAAACCCCCTTCCAGACCGTCCCACAAGAACAGAAGTAAACGGTCCAACCAAAAAGAAGAGGAAGTCCATCCCTTCACACCAGGAGATGTAGGTCTTACAAACCCTGTGGTAATTCTCGCCTGGAACATAGTCTGAACTGCTCTGGTGATGACAGAGTCCTGACTAATTTTACTTAAGCCAAGCACCACAAAAGGGCTCATGCTTACAATGTCTATGTACAATGATTCCCTGGCCAGTACGATGTTCCCAGAATCTTCAGAATACCCTCTTTTTTACCTACCTGAGTACCCTCAGGAAGCTTCGCTATCAGAGGAACAGGTAGATTAGATGCAAGTTCAAAGGTAATGAGTGGCATCTACTAGAAATGCCTTTGGATCACATGTCCTGCAGTGTAAGTAATCCACCTTGTGTTCACGATCTGCTCGAAGACATCAGGGTGAAGGGACCATTACCTGGGGCGAAGGCATTGTCTGCTGAGGAAATCTGCTTTACAGTATTTACCCCTGGAATGAAAGGCACTGTAATGGCTGGAAGTTTTGCTCCACCCTTTGCATAACCTTGCTGGTTTCTCTGATGGCCAGGTCACACATGGCGCCTCCCTCTTATAATTTAAGTAGGCCCCCACCTTGGCATTGTCTGTCTGGATCTTAATGGTTCTTATTTGCAAGAACTAGCATCCTCTGACTGCAATGTTCTGAGGTCCTTTACAGTTATCAGGAGATTTGACTCCTCTAGAGTCCAAAGACCCCACAACTGGCACTGGAGAGCCAAGAGCTTCTGTTGTTACAGTCATCCACTAATAGTTAGAGAATGGGCAACCCTTGTTGGGATTGTCACCTTCAGCTATCAGCGGAACAACATACGTAGCTTTCAGTCTGATAAGCTTGATGGTTAAACTTTGGCGAGACTTGTTACATTTTTAAAATAGTAAAATCTGGGAATAAATTGAATGGACCTGTGCAATTGCACCGCCTCGCAGGTGGAAATCATTTTACTATCACCAGTTCAGCCCTGTCTGTTATTTTGTACAGTATTATGTCTTTTACACTAAGCAACATTAGGCTTTTACATATCAAAATTTTATTTTTTCTTGTACCGCCAACCATCTATCAATCTATATATCTAACTAATAGTCTGTCTCTAACATGTGAAGTGATAGCTGGACAGTAGCACACACATACCCCCCTACTCATATATCCTGCTGCCACCAATAACACCACCATGGGCAGCCTAGCTAGCCCATTCACCCACCTTCCCAAGCCCACTTACCCAATCAGGGTTTGTCACTTTATGTATATGTATTTACATTTTCCTTTTATTATTTTATTATATCTCTGAAAAGAAGAAAAGACACCTGCCTGTTAGCTGACAGGGACTTCACCAGCCCTTGTCATCCAGTAATAGCAGCCTCTACTGATAGGTGTCAAACAGATGTCCCCAGAAGTTGTTAACACAAGCCAAGGCTAAAGTGGTTCTAATAGAGGCTTCAGGTGCAACGTATATTTTTAATGATGGTTTCAAATTATGCAATTTAAATTTTGTTTATTACTAGTCTTAAAACATCATTAGTACAGAATGACTAGGTAGACCTCTAACTTTACTTTAAGTAGCAAGAAGTTCTCAAAGCCCAAAGGTATTGCTACCCCGGATCTAGATAACTCAATGCTGAACAGCCTGAGATATATGCTATACTCATGTCTCTTCCTCACCTTGTAAGGATCAGAAGGGTCATTCCAAGCCACTTGAAACATGTGTCTGAGTTCCTCTGCCAGTCCTATCCGAGCGCCACTGTTAGCTGCAATATAAATTCGTGGGATCCCTTCCTTCCTAGCAAGCTCTGAAGCTAGCAGAAAAAGCAAATCTTCCTGTGGCCCAAAAGAGCCAATCTTGTAGGTGATATCATTGCAAATTACAATGATGTCCCGTCCTTTTGGGTACTGAGGAGTTTTAAGCTTCATCTTGAAAGCCACCATTCCAACCTAATACATAGAGAGAATTCATAGAGAGAGAATGGATAGGAAAACAATTGCACTGTAAACTTTTACATGGTGTTGTTTTAACTATTTATTTTACCAAGGTAAATATGCAATCACAAACAACTAGCCTATATTTTGTGATGGTAAAAAGCCTCAACTAGCAAAAAAAGGAGACTTATGTCTCATCTGTTAAGTCTCTTTCTTTAACTCCATAGGGGGCACAGGGACAACTCTGGGTATAACCTGGAGAGGAGAGACTGGGCACTTAATGGTTAAAGCAATTTACCCACAAGCCCAGGATCCTCTCCTCTATACCCCGCTCCCAGGCACTGGACCTCAGTTTAGTTTGTAAGCCGACGGCAGGAGCAAGTCAGAGGAGAAGAGAAGGAAGGCCGGCATACATACAGAACCACGCATATCATGGAAGTACTGCCGGGCCGGTCACCAAGGAAAAACTTCCCAGGGAGACAGGTGCGTCAGGGTGGGCGCCCTGTGCCCCCTATGGAGTCATAGAAAGAGTCTTAATAGTTCATCTAATTCGTATGTACACTGTATGTTTGCAAATAAGTTTTTGTACAGGATGCTTATACTTATATGTTGATTAATAGAATATATTATATATTTTTTAATAAATAAGGTATTTTACCCATATGTATTTATGATTAATTTACACCACTATAGCGCTCCTTATATTTTCTAAATGCCAAGTATGCCTAGATTGGGGTGAAATGTAGAAATTAGTTTTCGCGTTAGAGAGAGATTACTGAAAATACAAGGTATATTTGCTTTTTACATTTTTATGCAGTGCACCTCTTCAGATTTTACCACATCCAGGCAAAACTAGTTGCACTTTCCAAGTGTGAACTTTGAAAGGCAGTAGGCAGACCATATAGGTGCAATGCTGCAAAACCATGGCGTCTTGCCGTATGCATCCACTATGCTTCATAGTATTTTATGTACCTTTAAAATGTTGAGCTTGCTCAGATAGGGCCCTATTATCATTAAAAAGAGCAGGCCTGAATAGCAGAAATATTTATTCCGAGCACGTCACTTCTTCATATACCTGAGATAATGTATTACATTATTTATCACAGATGACAAGTGTGTTCAATAAAATAAGTTACCTCATTTCCGCCAGGCAACCTGTTAAGCTGAACCAACTGACCCTGGCTATCGAGAACCAGCTCTGTGTAGGTAAGAATATCAGTGGTGTTAGGTTCTCCTGAACCCCAGAATTTATACAGAGCCTGCAAAAAGACAACACATAAAATAACATTAATTTATACACAGCTAGTTGCAAAATAAAAGGGCCTAACACATAAAAGTACCGATGTGTCCTCATGTACTATTGCAAAAATTGCACCAAACAGCCCTTCTTGGCTCGGCTTGCACAGAGCATCTTTTTCACTCAAATGTGCGTATTATTCGCTCAAATCAAACAATGGAATGTGACAGAACCGCTGAATGAGACTGCACTGATTAATTTTATATGCAACACTTGTACATCTGTGTGCAAATGAGTGATTCTGTATACGAAGTGCTATGATGCAGTGGCTGCAGCTTTTTATCACGCCAAGTTCCGTTACGCTTCATTTGCAACTTTTCACATATTTAAACTAATTCAAGTATGGCTAAAGTCGCAGCTTGGGGACTCTTGTACAGACTGATTGTGTTTGGCTGTGCCTGCAGTGTGAATAAAACAAGAGATATGATAAGAACTTACCTTTGTTATCTCTGTTTCTACGAAGTCCATAGGGTCCACAGGGTTGACCTTGGGGTATAGGTTGGGAACCAAATCCGGGCACCACGCAGTTAAAGCTTTTAGCTCCCAGGATGCACTTGGGTCCACTCTCCCTATAACCCCACCCCCAAGCCAGAGGCACCTCAGTTTGTAAGTAGCCAAAGGCCGGAGGAGGAGAGAAGAAGAGAGAGAAAACTGGAGCACTCAATAACCATACTCACAGAAATGGGAGATGGAAAACCGGTGACCAGCCACACAGCTCATATGAAGCCAGGTGCGTCAGGGCGGGCGCCCTGTGGATCCTATGGACTTCGTAGAAACAGAGATAACAAAGGTAAGTTCTTACCATATCTCTTGTTTTCTACTTCAGGGTCCATAGGGGGTCCATAGGGGGTCCATAGGGTTGACCTTGGGGATGTCCCAAAGCAGTTCAACCAAGGGTGGGGACGCTCCTGTGCTGAGAGGAGAATCCGTCACCAAAAAGGAAGCATCCTGAGAGGCAAAGGAAACCAATGCCTAGAACCTTAAAAAGGTGTGGACAGAAGACCACGTGGTCACCTAGTTTGGCAAAACAGCTGAGTCGCCACAGCGAGCCGCCCACGAGGGTTACATGGCCCCAGAAAAAACAAGCCTCAGCGACAGAAAGGCCTACCCATGGGTAGGCCCCTGAGGAAGACATACGAGGCCATCCAGCCAACATTTGATTATAGGCCGGCCATCCTTTCCTGTGAAAACCAGAAACCGTAGACCACCAATAAGGAGTCCGATTTCCATAAGGAACTTGAACGGATCACATAAATCCAAAGAGGCCGGACCACAGTCAATGAGGCCACACCAGCCGAGAGGACTGGGGACTGAATGGCCGTACCATAAGTTCCAGAATAATATGGAACCTAAAAACCACTTTAAGAAGAAACACAGGGCGAGAGCAACTCACACCCTGACATGATGCCCTCCAGAAAAGGGAGCCACATGAGAACGCTCCCAAGTCAGACACTCTCCTGGTTGATATAAACACCCTGAGAGAGAGAGAGAGAGAGAGAGAGAGAGAGACTAACAATAGACCATGCAATGGCTATCACAACCAGCGGTTCCATTGACTGTCCCCGGAGGGAACGAAGAACCACTACTAACTCCCACGGAGTCCCTAGGGAGGACAAATGGAGGCATAATCCAGAAAACACTCCAAAGGATGAACTGGGTACCAGAGTGGAGCAATTCCACATCTTAACCATACTGACAGTGTAGAGATCCACACTGTCAGGAAGGCCATGCCGAGGGTGAAACCCAAGCCAGCCGGAAGGAATGCCAGAATCTCTGGAGATCCTGGACACCGGAGGATCGTATCGACAGGTACAATACCATAAGAATTATGGCTGCCACAATTTGTGGTAGGTCCCAGCAAAAGCTGATCCATGTGCTCTAATCATTCCAACGATGACAAAGCCAGGGAAGCCGTAAGACCACTGTAGGGACGCAGTCAAAGACAAACGACCCAGGTCCAAGGCAAAACCAAGGACCCTGAGACAACAGGTCCGGGCAGTGAAACATCAGGAATGGAGTATCGATGGAGGGACTCCGAAAATCCAAGTACCCCTGACATCTGGGGCAATCAGGAGCCACCAGCAGGAAAGCATCTCTGTCTCGATTGAAACACTTCCCTCGAGGAAGAAGGGAGACCGGAGAACACAGGTACGCAAAGTGGAAGGACCACTTCATCGACAAAGAGTCACTGAAGGTTGCTTCAGAATCCCCAGAGCTGGACTGTAACACCATAGTGTGATAAAGTCAGAAGGCCATGAGGGTCACCTCAGGGGGCCCCCCCTGCTCACCAGGAGATGAAACCTCTCTGGTGGAAGAGACTAGTCCCCGGGATGCACGTCGTGACGGCTGAGGACTCCCGCTTCCCAATGGAGAGCTCCTGAAATGAACGCAGCCGAGATGGTTGGGAGGAGACCCTCGGACTATGTCCGAATGTGTGACATACCTGTCATTGCCATCCAACGAACAGTGTTGCTAAAAAGGAAGCCACTGTCCTGACCCTGTCGGACTGAACCTTTTCAGGTTCACCGGGAAACAAGAGTTATGCCAGAGTGAAGGCCCAAGACAGGCCAAAGTTCCAACAAGTTAATTGACAGGTTGGAATCGACAGACGTCCAACTGCACTGAAATGGATGCGAACAAGACACTGTCCATAGCAAACAATACCCTGGACGGGGTGGCCATAGCCACCCGGAAAGGGACCGACTTGCCTCCGGAGAGAACATCATCGTTTGAACAGTGATCCGACAGAAAAAACTCGTTCCATCTGGAGATAAGCCAATTATGGAAAGGCCTGGAATAGAACTAAGCCCATTCCACCCATCCAAAGGCAGACACTGAATATTTGACCATGCATCCCAGAGTGTAAAGACATATGTTGACTGCGTAGACATCCATGTACTCCTAATGGAAGAGTGGAGATGCCGTCTTACGCCAGAAGAATTCTCAGATTCTGAGAATCCAGCAGGGCTCCTAGATGAAGAATACCCAGAGAGGGATGCAGGGAGGACTTTTTCCCCGTTGATTAAATGCCTGCACCCTGAAGAAGCCACGGTCATCCTGACCTAGCTGTAAAGTACCCCGGTGATCCTGCTAAGAGCAGGAGGCCGTCCAGGTACAGGAGCATTGGGATATACTGAACAGGAGAACTGTCAGAAAATCCAAAACGCTGGTAAACCCCTGTGGGACTGAAGACAGTCCCAATAGGCAGAGCCCGAAAAATTATAAGTGTTGCTGTGATACAGCAAACCTCAGTCCATGTTGAGGAAAGGTCTCTGTAAGTACCCGTAGGCACGCGTCCTGTTTATCCAGTGACACCATAAAGTCCCCAGGTTCCAAACATAGTACGATGGAGCATAGGGATTGTCTCCTGAGCCCAGGTAGCTTTAGGAACTGGTTCAGGGAATTGAGACAGAGAATAGGCCAAAGAGGACCATTCAGCCTCCACACCAGAAAGAAAGCAGAACAACCAGTCCCTCGCTGAGAAAGTGGGGATGGCCTAATTAGCTCCGCTTACCGCAACAGCTGTATAGCTTTCTGGATTTGTAAGGCCCTGTTCGGGTCTGAATAGTGGCCCGCGTACCATCACAAGGAAAGAGGCAGCCTGAGCAAAGAGAGGGCATACCCTCCTACCCACATAGCCGCGGCAACTTGACACTAGTACCGGGCGAACTGAGAAAATCGCTATCTCCCAGTGGGAGGCCTGTCTCGTCAGGCTGGACATATCCGTAGGTTCAGAAGCAGGATCGGCTGGCAGTCCAGGCCTGCTCGGTACTGGATATGTCGGCCCTTGTAGAGGCCGACAGTCTATGAAGAAATAGACCTTTAGGCTGACCCAGAGGACAAAAAGACTTAACAGACTTAGTCTGAGGCCTTGTAGTGGGCATAGCTGAAGGCGGTAAACCTGTCGTTAGTATTACTGCCAATGTTACTACAATCTTGTCAAGGTCCGACCACGCAGGAATGGGAGGTGTAGTAACGTCTGTAATGAGATGAATAACACGCCCATCCACCCCAGGAGGGGCTCGTGATGACCCTCAGGGAATTTGGGACAGGAGGCCAAACACTGTTGTAATACCTCGTATCTGGCAACAGCCAGAGTCCCGCCATGCGATCCACCCGCTGGTCAGCAACAGGGAACCCGAAGGCACATAAGACTGAGGGTGTATGATACAGGTGCAGGTCAACATTCACTTTACCAGAATGGACCTGCTACCAGCCCTAAAGCAGGGATAATAAAACCTGAAATAGGCTTCCCCCCGTGTAAGAGGGAAAGAGCCCAAAACAGTATCCAGTACACGGCAGAGCCAACTGGGAAGTAACCACAGGGTGTCAACCACGCCAATTTGCGTTTCGTAGAAAACGACATCCACCCAGGGTGGCTGTGGTAATCCCTGCAAGGGGAATGACAGACTATTGCGGCACCAGGGGGAATTCATATACTGCGAAAAAACCCTGCAGTGAGCGGTAGTCTGTGTCACAGGGGAAGAGTGCAAGAAACTGCAAGATACCCTGAGATGAAAAGGGCAGTATGGTGAAGTAACCCACCAGGTGTGGTACAACAATGGGGCTCGCCCGGCGATCCGCAATTGAGAGGATCCCGAGAAAACAAATCGCCCAAGGGGGTCGTGAAAGGGGCCGGCACCAGATGACGCCACATACAGAACCCTTTATGAGTTAAATCCTCCGCACTAACACCTGCAGCACATGGCTTGCAGGATAGTAAAAATGGGTGCAGTATAACGCTCTATCTCCTGGTCAGACATATCTGACCAAGCTTGGCGGAAATATCAAGCAGCGCTATACTGGTGCTGACTGATGCTAAAATTAGCTGCAGGGACCCATTTTCAGCATATGCAACACACAGTTCCACCCAAAATATGGCAACGTGCAGCACACAACAGTATGTGACAAACCTCACAAATATTAACGAGTATATACATGTGAGGTCTCAGAACCACCCTAAGTACAGCTGTATAAGGGCAGATTGTAAAGAAAAGGGATAGATATACACTGACAGGTGAGAATAAAGAACAGACAGTCAGCACTAGCATAAGTCACATACCATGCAGAAATATATATATATATATGTATATATATATATATACATAAACATGTCATACAATATACTGCACTATGTCACTGCATTCAACTTACCCAGATTCAGTGTCTGGGAAGGCTACAGCGCTGTGTACACTAACCTGATGGTGAGGTACGCAGGGGGACTGGACCAACTGCCATCTCCGGAGATTTCTGCTGCACCACAAAGAAATGGCCGCTGAAGACCTCAGAAGAAGCGTGGCCCGCGGAGGAAGCAGCTCAGCGACGCCAGACTATGGATACTGAAAGGCGCGCTGAGCTGAGGGGAGGAGCCGCAGCTGCCTCCCCTGTCTGGCTATTAACCCCCGGGACGCCGGCTCCCTGCGCCGATCGCTAAGTCCCTGGTGGTCTAGTGGACACACGGGGTATGGGGGGCCCGCCGCCACTGCCAGCGCCTCCGGTCTGTCCCCAGAGATCGGGGGCACAGGACTGCATTTCAAATGCGTGGATCACCGCAAGCGGTGACCCGCGCCTTAGCTGCTCCCCGTGGATCCGGCAGCAGTCCTGGGCGCCCGCAGAGTCCGGCTAGTACAGACTCTGGGGTCCCGCTGAGATCCCCAGATCTGTACTGTCTCAGCGCCAGTGGGGTGACGGAGCGGCAGCTTAGATGTCCTATGGACAGTCCGACGCTGCCGCTCTGAAGAGTCCAAAGTAAAAATAAAAACTTTGTCCTTAGAAAAAAATTAAGCTTAGGGGCTGCTAATCAGCCCCCACTGCACTAAACGGTGACCCGACTCCGGCCGGGCACCAACTTAAACTGAGGTGCCTCTGGCTTGGGGGTGGGGTTATAGGGAGAATGGACCCAAGTGCATCCTGGGAGCTAAAAGCTTTAACTGCGTGGTGCCCGGATTTGGTTCCCAACCTATACCCCAAGGTCAACCCTGTGGACCCCCTATGGACCCTGAAGTAGAAAATGCAAAAGTCACTACTTTACACCGCCTGGCACAGCACACTCGTGCCAGGCGTCTTGCGCCGCATGGCATATTGATGCTTGGTGTACAGCACACAAAAATATATAGAGAAATCTCTAATCATCAATACATTAATACAGTTGAGAGGTTTGCACATAGCATATGTAATCTATAGTGACAATTAGAGTGCTAAAACCTATTTACCAAAAAGCTTTTCAAATTTAAAGTAACAGATCTATGACACTGCACCCAAAATATCACAATTTGCCTTACCTGTCGGAACATTTCAGGGAAGTCATAGACATAGGTGGTTCCTAGGGACTGAGCCTGGAACCTCTTAGACTGTAACAGATCCTTGGTCACGTAGGGTGTATTGATCAGCATTCCGTGCATGTGTCCGTGTTTATCACCATATGAATTAAACAGGATCTGTTAGGGGCAAAACAGTGTGATTCACATAAATACAAGTAAATTGAAGATACAACTATAATCAGCAGCGATATTTAGCTTTAATAATGCTGTAAAATATTTTGCTGCATGCAGGTAACGGAAGGTACACAGAAGGTACACTAAACCAGATAGAAAGCAGTACATACCAAAAGAAATAGACAAATGAGTATTAAAGTCATTATGTTTAACTCCTTCTGTAGTAAGATGAATTATACAATGCATATTATAATAATCTACTTCAGTTAACTAAAGATGTTTTTGCAGGGCACCTTGCCTGTCTGTTAGATTGATTTCAAAATATAATTTACACACACACATGTACATATTTACACGTCTTGTCAAGAGTGCAACCTGACAACCTGATTGTAGACACTTATCTCAAGTTTCTCCAATGCCACCAGTTATCAATTATTGGTTCCCTGACATTCTATCTGGGGAACACTGGATGCAGTGGCATCACTAGGGGGGTGCATGCCGCACCGGATGATACCAAATTAGTAGAGCTGCGGATGGTGTCACCGAGCAGCTCTGCAGCGGTGATGGATAACATACACATGTGCTAGTCATCACACTGTTCTCGGAGAGGCAGAGCATTGGGCAAGAGCCCAGGGTGATGAGAATGGGGGCACAATACTCGGTCACTCCCCCAATATGGCACACATCAGGGGGCGTTGCCTTGCAGTTGTGCAGCCAAGCCTCCTTTTGAAACCACGCGCAAGGATTACCTGAGTGCAGCACTAGGTGTCACCACCAATAGTGATGCCACTGATTGGATACCATGAGGTATCCAATCGTTGGCCATGGTGTGCATCATAGAGAGGGGGAGGAGGCAGCGAACAAACAAAGTTTAAGTTTGCACTTGTACCTGCTCCTTGAACAGCACCCTCTACATCCCGTGGTATACAGTGTCCCCCAGACGGGTTAAGAGAAACGGTGAGTACCAAAAATTTTATTTTTTTCAAGTATAACAAATATAATATATACTAGATGGTATATACAGCCTAATATGCATTAAATACCCGTAACAGTTTTAGATATATTTTTACAATGTCCTTTACACACACACACTCTGAGATAAGTGCATGTGAAGTAATGTCAAGCTAAATCTGATATGGAAAATAAAACATACATATGCTGAATTTAGAAAGAACTTAAGCAACACAATAACTATAACAAAATATAATATGGCTGTATGTATAATAATAACTGTATGAGAAGAAATCTGCTACAGAACAAAAAAAACAACCTGCTGTACAGGTCAACAAAGCGGAGAGAAAATGTTCTTTAAACTTTAAATTCTAACAAGAATATCAGTGAAAAGAACAAAAAATGAACAAAAGCTTAAAAGGGACGGAGTCCACTGCCCCCCACTGAACACAGAAAAATGTATTTTCTCCTACATCCATTGTGAACATCCCAAAGGGAAGGCATGCTCAGAAGCTGTGCGGGCAACACCTTTCTTCCAAAACTATCTATGAATGCAAATCTATTCAATCTGTGTAGGAAAGGTGGCCACCCACCAAAGCTGCATAGCTGAATCATCAACCCGGTGAAATATGCATAAACATTTAGACACAGGTTGTCTTGCCTGAATGTAAGCCTGCAAAACTGCCAAAGTAATCCACCTGGCAATGTTCTGTTTGGACGCCGGCCAAACTCTCTGACGCCCAATTATCGTCAGCAATTCCTGTGTCATATGATTAGATTCTTAATCACCTTACAAGTCCAGAGAATGAAAAGAGGCTTCTTCCTCTGGAAGCCTATTCCAGTCTAAGGCCAGAATTACAATGTCCTGGTATAGATCTAATTTAGATTCAAACCTTTATTATTTTAAACGCAAGCTGGTCTCCAAGAACAGCCTTGACTAAATTAATGATGAGGAATGGAGATCTACATGACATCTTCCAGATATGGAATTGTTCTTTGAAACTGCCAAATAGTGGAGGAGTGTATATGTTTACATACAGCAATCTTTCTGGTGAACATCTATTTGCATGAATACATTAATCACAATACATTTGTGATATTATACCCTGGCCTATCATTTACCTGTACTGTTCTACATTGTAACTAATTGTTATTTCATTTTATTTACCTATGATATTGTATATGTTTTATGCTAGTTTTTAAATAACCATTAAACGGTATCTTTTTGAGTATCCACACGGTTCCTTGGATTATAATATAATTTAATGTAATATATTATTTTTTTATTGAAGTACTTTGCACTGTTCCCTGATTTTCTAGTATATGCTGATGAAATCTGTTTCTCAGTTTTCCACCACCAGGATGAGAACATGTGCGATAGCTGGAACAGTAAGTTCTGCACATTGTACATCTCCAGGGCACTCTTGATGCCCCCTAGAGATGTAAATTACCCACAACTACGGCCTTGTTTGATTAGATATTGGTGGCCCTTCCTCGCAAGAACTTTGAAACCACTCTGAGATCCAGCACATTTATCAGGAGTACTCTGGAGTCCAAAGAGGAGGCCTAATGCTGAAGACTATCGGCGTCCAAGCCATGAAGGTTGGTGTCTGTCACAAATGACCAGTCCCAGGTGGAGAATGGGTGCCCTTTTGAGATAGAAAAGCTGTCTGGTCAAGTGATGGTAAGAATTATTTAATTTTGAAACTAAAAGTTGATCTAGGATATAATTGAAATAAACCGTGCAATTTGCACCTCCTCAGGGGTGGAAATGATATATTTCCTAGGACCTATATGTGAAAAGGGAAACTGAAATCTTTAAGTGAATTAAAAGGGACTTCACAAGTCAGTATGAGCTTCAGCGAAAACATGGAGCATACTTTCTTTAGCAAATCATCCAGGCAGAGGACAATCGTCATTCTCCCTAATCTAAGAAGGACAGCCACCACTGTCATAGGGCCTGATTCAGACCCACTCGCGAGCGGCTGTCCGCTCGCAAGTGGGTCGATGGTCTGCACTGAGCATGCTCACGACGGAGGGAGCTCCGTCATGCGCATGCACCAGACACGACGAGCGAAGGACTTTCCTTCGCTCGTTGTGTCCGATCAAAGGGGGCGTGCTGTCAATGTTGATTGACAGCACGCCCCCTTTGGTGGGCGTGCCGGGGGCGTGCCTCCCTGACGGGGGCGTTCCCACGGGAACGCCTCCCGTCAAAAGCCGGCCCACTGACATCACTAGTGATGTCAGTGGGAGTGATTTTGGCTCTGATAGAGCCAAAATCACTCCGGAGCTTGCGGTTGAAAACCTCAACCGCAGGCTCCGGCTCGCAATTTCGATGGTCGCGATGGTCACGACCATCGCGGCCATCAAAATGCACGCTCGTATAGCCTGTGGGTGGTGACCCACAGCTATACGAGCGTCCAGGAGGACGCTCCATGAAAATGGAGCCCGGCCCTCATGCAGAGCGTGCGCTCTGCTCAGAGCGTACGGCTCTGAATGAGGGCCATAATCTTTGGGAATACCTTAATCTTAGAATTAGGGAGAAAGGCAGATCTCAATACTGAAAATGTTGTAAATGAACATCAAAATCTGGGGAAGCATTGAGGTATCTCTTTCAATAGAACAGGCAAGCATGCATCCTTGATGCCCATGGACATCTTGAAATGATCCTATTTCATGCTATTGATGACCAATCTCAAAGACTGAAACTTGAACCTGTTCCCGCACAGCTGAATACTTGGACATTTTAGGTTTATCATGGGTTGAACAGACACAGCAGGACTCTGAACCATGAAGATATATGAGTAGAAACATAGGGCCTGATTCTGAACGCAGATTCCTAATGGTCGGGAATCTGCTCAGGCGCCTGACCTGTACTGCGCATGTGCAGTACAGGTCCTGCGTGTATACATGCATAGCGGCAGCAAACTGTCAGTCATTGGCAGTCTGCTGCCGTTTGGGGGGAGGGAAGAGGTCAGTATCTCCGTCGGCTGATGGAGATATCCTGGCTTCTTTCTCTAATATGCGGCAGCGCCTTGCGTGACCCCATGGGTCACTTAAACAGCTGATGCTCCCGCAGACTATGCGATGCTGCGTTGGACAACGCAGCTCGGATCAGTAATGCATGCAGGAGGCGTGATGCCTCCTGCTGCATTACCATAATTGCAAGGACGGAATTGTAAAGCTGTTTGCGTGCAGCTTTGCAATTTCGTCTGAAGCTGAATCAGGCCCATAATCTCTATTATTTGTCTGAGACTTAAATAACTCCTGAGGCTACCAAGCACTGAATGGGTTCCATCAAACCTGTTAGTATTGTCTACCGGAAGACTAGTGAACATGTTCTGGAAGCCGCAACTAACAGAGGGCCTGATTCAGACACGGTTGCAAGCGCTGAGCGCTTGCAACCGGGTCCATGGTGGCCCAGAGCGCATGCGCACGACCGAGCCGGCTCCGTCGTGCGCATGCGCGAGACTCGGATATCGACGGGCAATCAGTCGCTCCGGGTCTCGTACCAAAGGGGGCGTGCTGTCGATGTTGAGTGACAGCACGCCCCCTTTGGTGGGCGGGCCAGGGGAGTGGCTGCCCAAATGGAGGCGTTCCCATGTGAACGCCTCCGTTTGGGGCCGGCCCCACTGACATCACGAGTGATGTCAGTGGGAGAGATTTCGGCTCTGTTAGAGCCGAAATCTCTCTGGGGCTTGCGGCAACGAGACCCTACCACAAGGGTCTCGTCACAAGCCCGATGGTCTTGACCATCGCGACCATCTTCCTGGCCGCTCGCTATAGCTGTGGGTGGTCACCCACAGCAATGCGTGCGGCCAGGAGGCCGTTCTAAAAAAAAAAATAGCCCGGCCCTGATTCAGAGCGAGCGTTCTGTCAGAGTGTCCGGCTCTGAATCAGGGCCAGAGCCCGCTCACCTCTACATTGAACATTGGACCCCTTACTGCAAATCCACACTACATTACCGATGGTGTTTGTGGCACTGGAATTGCACTAAACTGAAGTCCCTGATGGCCAAAGGGTTATAGAGGGAGAGAAGCATGAGCTTTTGGAGGTAAATGTGAAAGTGCCCAAATTCTTATCACCATACTTTATAACCAGTGTTCCATTGTCCACCCTAGATGGAAGTAAAAAAACATTTTGCTACATTTGCTGGACACAGCAGTGGTCAATTCTGCTATTAATGCCAGCTATTACACCCAATTTCTATCCTTTTTCTAAAAAGATTACATGAAGCAATGTTAATGGTCCAGAAAAGTCATCCCTTACATCTGTTGGCTGACAAACAAAGTCGAAATGTTATGGAAACTAATTGTGACTAATCCTGATTTACTGTAAGAGTCTGAACTCTAAGAAAATGAATATTATAAGTCAATTATTTAAAATAATAAAATGGGACAGTCTGGGAAAGAAATATAATTTCTTATTTTTCCAAATTGTTAAAACGTATATTAAATTATAGCAACAGTAATTTTTCACATATCTTACTGAATGTTGTATTACTCACATGTCCAGTGATGGGGTCTGTCACCTCTTTATAAAGGCTGATATCTAGATAGTAACCAGACTCATTGGTCAGAAACAGGCGGATGGGTATGGCTTTGCCTATTGGATTTAACCTAATGTTGATCTTCACTTCAGCTTGAAGTACACGTAGCTTCCACAGGCGGCTGCCATATCTCATGACCATAGAGCGGACAGACTCCTCAATCTAATGGAATAACAAAGAGACAAAGGTGACGTGTTCAGGAGAAAGTCTGACAGTGCTTTAGTCATAGGTCAACATAAGTTATATTGAAGATGTGTCTATAAATCTGTTCTATAATGTATCCTTGAACATATATAAATTCCACAGAAGCACAATTTAACCAAACTCTTCCCTAAAATAAGCACCTTTGCAGTTTCAATATGGAACGGTCAAACCAAAACAATGGCTATAATACAAATTGTCAGCTGGTGAAAGGTAACTTGTTCCATCTAGTTTGTCTATGAAAACATTTAGATATTTCTCAGTCAGCTTTTTGGAAGATCAGTTCATGACTAAAAGTGCATATCTACTACACGAGAGTGGAACGACTGTACAATTAAAACATTGTAATCGCTTAATCGTTCACCATCCTGTGCAGTGAACGATATGTCGATATGTCGTTCAGTGCAGGCACCCTCCCTCATTCCCGAACATGCACAACCTGACGATCTCGGTTGGCCTGCATGTTCAGGCAATGACAAATGCCGACAACGACCAACGGGAACGCGCAATGCTGGTCGTTGCCGGCATTTTACTGCACGATTAATGAACGATTAATGAATGATAACAATGTCGTAATCGTTTATTTTTCTCGTCTAGTGGATACGCACCTTAAGAGCCCCATTTAATAATAACACCTTAGCCTTTTAGCACTCGCTAAAGGGGATATGTCCTCCTTTCAGTATTTAACAAACAGCGGTAAGGTTAGCGATATGGTCAGCAGTGGAGACCCAGCAACAGCCTTTCCGACTTCAGCAAAGCCTTCCAGTGTAATACACATGCGCAGACTGGCCGTCGCAAATCCGCATGACACAACAGTCCGCTGCTGGCAGGGATACATAATGTTACATACCAACGGCATATTTGTTAGTATCACTGCTATACTAAACAATATATGCTGCTCTTTTAGTAGCATAGTGGAGTAAATATATTTTTTATGTTCAGTATATAGGAAGGACAGGCCAAATTGGAAAAAACAAGCACACACTTTCTACATTTCTTCCCTTAGTGACTTTTATGTCACTAGGGCGACCCCACAAGCTTACCCCAAAACTTACTCTGTTTTGTTATGTATAGTGGTAACAAATCTGTGTATTCAATGCAAGTTCTGACCCTGTTATTAAGGTCAGGAAAAAATGGGGTACATAGGAGAATGCGGACAGCAGTTAGTGATGGCTGCATTTCAGATAAGCTCTATGCCCTACCTCCCACTAAATTATATTTCAGCAATTATAAAACATTTGTGGAGGCAGTGGGAAATTACATAGTAATGCTGAGAAGTGTCATCTCACCAAGGACAAGGATGTTTAGAAGAGATAATCGACTGCCAGATTATCTGCCAGATGCCATCACTCCTTCAGCTCCTGGACCCAGAGCGTTTAACTGTCATGGCCATTAACTGTCATTGCTGCCATGGGGAATAACGGTCCTGGTTCCTGTCCGAGCAGTGAGCAGGACATAGTGGGGCTGCTGCAGAGTTGCACGCAAGTCCATTTTGCGGATGGTTCATGTGGTTTTTTCATACTGGCAATGCTCCATAGCCGAGTGTATGCATCTACAGGCGATTCTAGGCTGACCGAATCTCAGTCTCATATTCCCTTCTATGCTCTATTCTAGATTGTTACTTTTCCTCAATTTTTCATCTTCGTTTGCTTATAGTGTACTAGGTACTTAGTATTAGCGATTTGGTGCAGCTACTGTAAGTCGCAAATTCTATGTCCCTCAAAACTAGAGATGAGCGCTTCTGTTTTGCTCGGTTATGTTCGGATCTCATGTGTTTTGGATAGCCAATCCAAGATAAATCCGAACTTGCGCTAATTTGCCAAAAAGAGTCAAAACCAAACCACTCATCTCTACTCTAAACGGGGGCTCTATGTTGCGTTTTGAAGATCGTTGTATATGGGCACGTCTGTATCATGTGTTCCGCACACCTGTTTATTTTGTGAGCTCATTTGGGCCAGAGCAAGTGGATACATTTCCGAGCTCAATTACCCCCCATAAACATATAATAGGACACTGCATAGTGAATAATTTTTTTCAAGAAAAAAATATGTCAGCAAAGTTGCGTAGTTATTCCTATGTGAGGACAAACGGGAGAATCAAATAAGTAACCTTTGAGGGATCCATGATGACAGTGGGGACAAAGTTGAGGAAGATGTGATTGCAGTCGGTCCGGACACTGGTGTTGTTAAAGGCAACTTCTAGTTCATCCATAGCCTCTAACAGAAGACGTTCCCCTTCATTCTGCAGGTACTCAAACGAAGCTTCCTGAAAAGGGACAAATATATAGAAATAGAGCACTATTGCTCTCTATATTGGTATTGCACCTCCTTCCTTCAATGTTTCCTTAGCTCATTTCTATCCAGTCTTTATTTTTTACCTAGTTTCCTGATTTTTATTAAATAAATAAATAAATAAATAAATAAAACCTTTAAAATGAATAAAGCTAACAGATTTAACCAAATATAACTTTAGGATGTAATCTGAATTTAAAGTTAGCAGCCTCCAGTATTTTATGAACAACAAGTTTTTATATAGAACTTTACAGAGATGGTTCTATCTAGAAACACACAGTACTCTGTAATGGCTCATTCACACAGTGGTATATTCACTATGCATTCCAAATGTAGTGCAACATGGGTATATCACCAGGTATACATTTCATGTCTATTCATTCATGCAGATAGTGTAAACAGCACAGGAGGAAATATTGTATGCATCATTTTCTTATGGTTACTTGCATGACGCATCTAAATGTATCCATATACACATGGAGTAGGGTTTCAAACAGTGCTCTACAACCATATCACCTTTTAGATGAGGAGTCACTACAATTCCCTAGCTTGTCCAAGAAACTATAATTGTGGTTCCTGGAAGTTTAAGTGAAAAGTACATGTGAATGAATTAATTACCTTTGTGACAAGGTCAGAATGTCGAATAATGGCTCGAATGAAGAACCTGTAATCTGTCACCTCTATACCAGCTGCTACTTTAGCTGCTCCAAGATAGAGGTGCATCTTGTGGTTGGCACATGGGACTGCAGTCAGGTCAAAGTTACGCATTCTATTAAGCTCCAGTTGAAAGGCCAGAGCCGGCTCCAAATGTCTATAAATTCTGTCCTCTGCAAACTAAGCAAATAAGGAGAACAAGACCTTGTAATTCTTTAAAAATCATTTTACAGAAAATATTGTCTTTGAACATTTGTCAAACAGAGTACAATGGCCAAACCTCATCTCTTGCTCTAAATGTGAAGAACTTTGGAAACTCTCTCTGAAAGAGAACAAACAGGTATGATTGATTATTAATCATAATCATTATGTATTAGCAAAGGAGTCAGGGCCTGATTCAGAGCCGGACGCTCTGAACGAGCGCCCGCTCTGAATCAGGGTTCGTTTTTTTTAATTGCGAAGCGGCCTTTTGGACGCTCGCATAGCTATGGGTTACCACCCACAGCTTATGCGAGCGTCCATGATGATGGTCGCGATGGTCAAGACCATCGCGACCATCGGGCTTGCGACGAGACCCTTGCGGTAGGGTCTCGTCTGCCGCAAGCCCTGGAGTGCTTTTGGCTCTATCAGACCCTCTGTACAATGCACACCCTTACACTGACCAAACATGTAGCAATCACATTGGAAAATTTGGTTGTTTTTGAGTAAACGGTCCTGACATCATTCCATATGTAGGGTCATAACATAATAAAATCTGATTGAGGCTGGTTTGTAGCAGACAAATGCAATCCACCGATGATTGCAATGCTGTCACTGGACAATTAATCAGTCCCTATATGATCCATGACCCAGTCATTCAAAGCCTGAATGCCAACAGGCCAAAGTTTAGATCATTAAGTGATCAAGCCAAATGGCCTGATCTGCCCATGTGTGACCATCTTAACAACTGACTGGGCCTTCACTAACCTGTTGGGCGATTAAGAAAGTAATTCTTCGGAGTCCATAATCCACCAAAATGTTTTTCTGCAGACACAAATAGAGTTTGATCAAGATGGACTCAGAGTAAGAGGCATATCATAATCAAACAAATAAAGCAATAAAGAAAAATCTCAAATATGCTCAGCCAGGCCAAAACTGCAAAACAGTACATCTTAAAGACAACACTTCTATAGAAAAAGATACATTTTCAATTAAACAAAAAAAACATAATAATGTGGTGCAATCAGATTGGAATCACTGCGCGGAAATCTATATTCCAAACGACATGAATTCTGAACACTAGTGCATGTTATTGTTACTGTTCATACCTTTGACTGGGAGAAAGTTCTAAACATTGCCACCAGCTCTTCATCCTCAATGCGGTCTGCAGACTTAATAGCCACGTTCAGAATGTGGATGGGCTCCTCCCGAATGCTCTGAGAACATGATAAGAGTTAGGGATGCTTAATGTCTCAGGTGTGCAAACTTTCAGCTACATTTTAAGAATGTAAATATTGTTTTCCTTCCTTGTTCCTTGACTTGGAAGACTCAACAGGATTTTTATATTTACGTTAAAAACTTTTCTTGGAACACATTTGGGGACACTAGATTGCTATGTGGGTATAGGGTGCACAGGGAGCTTGGGCACTTTAATCTCATCAGCAAAAATCTCAAGCTCCATTGACATATCTATTATGGGTGCCGGGTGTGCGGTGCACACAGGTCCCTGGATCCAGGAGGCCCACACCACACACACTGCATCCATAATTATACTTACCTCTCCGAAGTCCTGTGTTGGTTGTCACAGCAGAATTCACTGGGAAAGTGGTGAGCTATTTTCCCTGTGTTTTGCGCATAAGCTATAGAAAAGTCTCTGGCAACATGGCATGTTCCCAAAGACCTGCGCTGCCAGAAAGGAGGAGGTCTGCAGAGAGCCTGCACACGGGCCTTCTCCTCTCTTAAACCACATCTGTCAAGCCCCTATGCTTCTACTGCACACTGACTGCACTGGAGAAAGACAATGGGCCTGATTCACTACTGTATTACGCATACAATCTGCCGATTATTTCGCACTGTGCATGCGTACACGTCACAGTGTGCGAACCGGCTGCTGCGATGGGGACTGCGATCAAAGGAGGGCATCCAGTGTCCCTAGTGCCGGATTACCAAATAGGCAGAGTTAGCACCGGCCTATGGGCCCTGTGCCGTTTAGGTGCCCGGTGTCAACATCAGTCACATTACAGTTTGTCTCGTAAAAGCTCATCTTCTGTAAGCTGTCAGTTTGTAAAAAACCTACGTATGGTTTATTAAAATTGTTGGTTGGTAAAATTAAAAACATATCAGAAGATGAAATCTTGGGGTCCCCCTCGCAAATTCTCTGCCTAGGGGCCTCCACAGGGTTTAATGTGACACAGTGTCCCCAATGAAATGTGAGAAAAGGATTTAAAGTACGTACACAAATCCAATTTTCTCTATTCATCCATTGTGTGACACAGGATTGCCATGAAGAGTTCCTGATGCTGTCCGTTAGGGAGAGTACACTTGGAGGTTGCAGTGCACAGGCACCTAACATCCTCAACTGTCATGTTTGGACACAAAAAGTATTAATTCTGTAAACTTTTTATGATGTACACTGAAAATCAGGTTGCCATCTCCCTAACTGTTCTAGAGAGGCCCTTTTGCTATGCCCAAGAGGTTACCACCTGGTGGAATGTACCATCACATTCCCCAGAGAGGGCACACATATAGAACCAACTTGTTATCCAGCCAGCACAAATGGGTTCTATGGACACTGAAAAAGCTACTACAATAACCAGTGAATGAAGAGAGCCCGATTTGCTTGGTTTCTTGACGACCTTTTAAAACACGGAAGACAATGTTCTGATTCAGATGGGGTTCATTATTATTATCCTTAATGTTTGTCACCACATATGCTGTACAGGGCATATGTAAAAACAAGATAATCAATGGTACGGTAACTGTAAGTTGACATATCTTTGGAACAACACAGAACAATAAACTGATAAACTAGGTAGGACGTGGACAAGAAGTGAGGGTTGGGAAGCTCACTGTATCTTTACAAGCAAGTGGAGGTGAGTCACAGTAGTCAATGAGCCTGTACCCAATGCAGGGCATACACAGAGTGAGGATAGCTAAAAGAAACTAGGAGACAAGAAACAATGAGGACTGGAAGAAAGTATATCGCTAGTTACAAACAGTTGGTGGGTGAACTGTGGAGAAGAGAAAATCAAGAGAGGATAATTGGAATTTAGGAGGAAGGACACTAGGCTTTGATAAAAAAGTTACTTTTGCATGAACGTTTAAAGCGTGCGAGAGGCTGAGTTTGCGACAAAGTAAGTTCCGGAGCAAGAGGAGGGTGGGGTTAAATCTTGGAGGCTGGCATGAGAGGAGGTAACAAGGGTGTAGTAGAGTTGGCAATTAGGGGAAGCGTGGGCAGATGTGAGATTAGAGATGTAATAAGGGGCAGAGTGATTGTGTGCTTTGCATGGGAGGGTCAGGAGATTGAACTGGATTCTGAGGGGGATGGGGAGCCAACACAGAGGGGTTAGGAAGGAAAATTAGATGGGCAGCAGCGATCATGATAGATTGAAGTGGTGAAAAGGTGAGTAAGGGGGAGGTTGCAGTAGTTGAGGCGGGAGATGATAAGTGAATGGAAAATAATTTTCATATCATCAGGGGTGAGATAGGGCCCATTCTTAGAGGTGTTTTACAGAGAAGGATGGCAAGAATGAGATATTGATTGGATGTGCGGTGTGTAGGATAAGGAGTCAAGGATGACACCCAGGGAATCTTATACTTTCTGTACCTTGGAATCGCCATTGCAAGGCTGACAGAGCAATCCCTATTATTTAGAACGGTTACTGGCTGCTTGCCAATTTGAAGCATTGCACCTTTTTACAGCCCAATATTTGGAATACAAGTTTCTGGATATTACAGACTCACCAGTTTCCACCAGTGACATAAATTAGAAGTTGGATCACTTGCGATTGGTGAGATTATATTCAAAGGTCCTATGTTTTTTTTTATATATTTTAAAATGGTCACCTAGTTACTTGTCCGTTCTTATAGCTGTAATTTGCAATACTTTATTGCTTACTTATTATCAACAATTCCTTAAGAATGGACTAACATCTCCTACTTGTGCTATTGGAGGCTGGCTATATGTTTTCTGTTAAACTCATTCAACTAAAGCAGGACAGCTTCTATTTATTCCAATTAACCTATATGTCTACTGCTCATAACATTGAATACATGCTGTTCGAATTGATATTATTATTCATCAGTGTTAGCCATTTATGTATCTGCAGATTGTGTGATTCCTGATTTTTAAACACATCACAGTCTATTGTGCATTATATGTGTAAATTTATAGACTATCTGCTATTTTATAATAAATGTTAAGGTTTTTCACTTGATCAAGGTTTTCTTTCTGTTTGCAGTACCTGAGTTTTGATTTGGGCATGTTTAATATTGGAAAACGCTGGGGCATCCAGAATGGGATGTCAGAGAGGCAGGAAGAGAACCAAGTGAGGACTGAGGCAGAGAGGTGAGGGTAGGACAGGTAACTTACAGTAAGTACCATCAGCATAAAGAAACCACTCTTAGCTTAATAGAAAAATTGGTTCTAAGAACATCAATGTTTTTATGGAAGTCTTTACCTATCTTCGAGTATTCTCCTAGCTGAGGTGAGAGTTACCAGGAAGACTTCCAGATAAGAAACTTCCACTGAACACACTGGTTCGATTGGAGGGTAAGCAAAGCTGTTAGCACCAAGTTGAGGCCCCCTATGTGTTATGGCCCAGGGCCCCTGCCTTTTAATATCACCATTTAGAGGGCACCCTTTACTGTTCTTTTTTCTAAAGCTAAGATTTTGCCCTGATTAGCAAATATTCCAGGTAAAGGAGGACCATCACCCCACTGAATATGAGAAGGACAGCCAAGATCAGGGTGAACACACCTGGAGCTGTGACTGTGCACAAGCCTGAAAATTACTGGTCTGAGCGCCAAATCTTGAGGAGGCATTGGTGTGCCTCCCAAACTTAAACATGTAAGTAAGCCTGCTTGATGAACTTGGATACAATGAAACTTCCTATACGATGCAGTTGCAAACTGACTCAAGGGGCCAAATGTAATAGGGTGAGAGTTTAGAAAAGTGAGAGTTTCTGACACTTTTTAAACTTTGCCAATGTAATAAAGTCCAAAAACAAACTAACAGAGCGAACTTGCATGTTTTTTTAGACTTAAAAAACTCTCACGATTTAAAATCTCATTCAGATGTTTTCCCATTTTGAAGATAAAACTCAACCAATGTGAGAGTTTACTGCTAAACTCTCACCCTATTACATTTGGCCCAAGGACTCAGTTTTGAATAAAATAAATGTAAATAAAATAAGAAGGCTGACATAACAAAAATGAAACACACGCCCAGCTCCTGTGCGGTGTAGAGGGGGAGGATCTTCAGCTTTTTACTGGTAAATTTCAAGTGCCCATGTTCCCTGTCATCATACTCTGGGCCTGATTCAGACATTCAGACCCGCTCGCGAGCACTATGTGATATGTTGAGTGACAGCACGCCCCCTTTGGTGGGCGGGCCGGGGGCGTGGCTGCCCAGACGGAGGCGTTCCCATCACCTGCTAGAGCCGAAAGCTCTCTGGGGCTTGCGGCAACGAGACCCTACCACAAGGGTCTCGTCGCAAGCCCTATGGTCGCTATGGTCTTGACCATCGCGACCATCTTCCTGGCCGCTCGCTATAGCTGTGGGTGGTCACTGCAGCTCTAAGTCCAGTCCTGTGAAGAAGTATTCAAAGTCTGGTACACAATTCACTGCTGCCAATATCTGTTTCTAGAGCTAAATATATTGGGTTTGTAGGTGAATGAAATGTGTGTCAACGGGATGCAGTCTGGATATCGGCGGGAACTATCCCGCCCGCCGATATCCTGACACTGCAAGCCCGACATGGGACTAAAGATAGGCGTAGAAATCCTGATGCCTATTATTAGCCCCACTACAAAATCCCGACACCCGGCATACTGACCGAAGGTAAGCCGGGTGTCTTAGGTTCTAGCCGCGGGGGCGGGTTAGGTTTAGGGACCTGGGGGGGGGGAGGGGGACTTATGGTTAGGCACCCCCCCAGGAGGGTTAGGGTAGGGAAAAAGGGGGTTAGGGTTAGACACCACTAGGGAGGGTTAGGGTTAGACACCCTCTCGGGAAGTTTAGGTTTATGGACCCTGAAGGGGGCGTTAGGGTTAGGCACTAACGGGGGGAGGTTAGGGATAGGCACTAGGGGCAGGAGGGTTAGGGTTAGGCACCACTAACGGAGGGATAGGGTTAGGGTAGGGTAGGGGGAGAGTTAGTGTCCTTACCAGCCCCAGTCGGGATTTGCCCCCTTCAGTCTTCTGGTGTGGGTATATCATCCAGTGGCTATTCAGCCGCCGGCATTACATACCGATTCCGTGTCAACAGCTTTACTAAGCATAGTCCCTGTCACAGCACTATCTGTGTGTGTGTGTGTGTGTCTGTGGAGAGAGGAATCTTTCCCTTACTTGTCTCAGCATTGATTAAACTGCGTAATGGTGGCATCTACCTTATTGTCTTCTTCATCGTAAAAAGTAGATCGGGCCTCGCTGAACAAGGGGCTATCTAGAGGAGGGTCTGCAAAGCAGCAAATAACCTCATCAAAGTTCCTAAAGAAGAGACATTTATTACAATTGTGAGAAATCCACTCTGAATCTTCAGTTTCATTCAGATGAACAGTTTATATTAGCCCCACTCTACAAAACCTAATGCAATAATAATATATCAAAGTGAGGATGTTTTAAATGAAATAAGGGTTTGCAAATCAAAACATTATGCCATGAAAATGATTACATTATTGGAGTTAGGTAAAAACACTTCCCAAACTTATGTTAAAGTTCCACCAACCCTATACGGAAACAAGATGCTGCCAGAAGTAGGAATGGAAATGATACTGTATGTTCTAGAATTACCTTGTGAAATCTTCAAATATGTCAAAAGCCACCATAACACCCATTCTCTGGCACAGAGGAGAGAAACCACTGTCCATAAAGAGTTCACTGCTCTGACGGTTTATCTCTAGATGTGTGGCACTGATAGGCAGAGACATCCTACAGAGGAAGACATAAGACCATAAAAGACCAGGAGACTTTCTACAAAACCATTGCGTCATAATATGGTCTAACACAAACTCCGAGCCCCAGGCTCACAGTGTTCTAAATATCCATTTGTTTTAACTCTTGTGACCTTGGATACTAATAGGTGTTTTGCCCAGGACAATGGCAGCAGAGTCTGGGATACACCAGCACTGGAAGTAAGAATGCAATACAAAGGCTAAACATAGTATAAAAATCACAGGAGACGAAAGTCTATGAGAATATTTTGTGAATCACATAATATTGATATTGGTAGTTAGAAGAATACATTATGTTAAAACGTACAGATAAATATGCATATATACATCAGAACCCTCCAATAAAAATCCTACCTCGCTTAGTACACAGGAATATAGAGTACATAGCAGTAGTTTCTAATCAGGGCAACTATGACTAATTAAAGCAGAAAACAAATTAAACTTTACGAATTACATATGCTTTACACAATGCAAAACAAACAGAATTAGTTCACAGGAAAAGTTATTTTAATTGAAAGGTTTTACGGAGTCATTATATAGAATCTGGTTATGTTCACAGCTGTAAAATGTACACAGGCCACTGAACATATCTCAGCCCAATCCACCAGCCACAAAAATACAGATCTGTGAACAGTGGATGGATAAGCAGCACAATCATGATGGCTGAAATGGAAGAGAAATATGTCAAATACAAGTTGCTCTTACAAAATTATTTTGTATTATTTAAAAAAGTTTTGTTCATTCATTAGAGGATATAAATTTCAAACATGACAAATACTTTTATTAAGCAGCAGAGCATTTTATAAGCATTCCGAATGCATTTTTCATATTAGAGCAATTTGTATTTCAAGCTAAAAACTTTGGTCTTTCAATACTGGTCCAGTTCAGGTCTGCTGAGCTACTTAAAGATATAAGGGATGATGCAGAGTTACAAGTGCAGCCGCATTGCATGGATAGATCGGAGGGGCTGATTCAGACCCACTCGCAAGCGGGTCGATGGTGGGGTACTGCGCTCGCGCGCAAGCCCCGGAGCGAGAGAGAAATTCTCTCGTTCCGGGACTCACTACAAAAGGGGCGGCAGTCAATGTTGATCGACAGCTCGCCCCGTTTTGTAGGCGGGGAGGGGGGTAGCTACACAAACTGTGGCGTTCCCGAAGGAACGCCTGCCGGACATCACCAGTGATGTCAGTGGAGAGCTCCCTGTTCTGTTAGAGCAGGAAGCTCTCTGGGGCTTGCGACAGACGAGACCCTACCACAACAAGGGTCTCGTCGCAAGCCCCGATGGTCGCGACCATCACGACCATCACCTGGCCGCTCGCAAAAGCTGTGGGTGGTCACCCACAGCTTAGCGAGCGACCAAGAGGCCACAAAAACAAAAAAAAATGTCCTTATTCAGAGCGAGCGCGTCCGGCTCAGTCAGGACCTGAATGTGGATATTTGCCCATACAGTATGCAGAGTTGCACACATCTGTACAGCTGCACAGCCCCTATCCATTCGCGTGCATAAGTAACATCATCACTACCAGCAGGGCCGAAACTAGGATTTTTGTCACCAGGGGCAAGACAGTAATTTGGCGCCCCCCA
Source organism: Taudactylus pleione (assembly GCA_031769625.1). Taxonomy (NCBI): domain Eukaryota; kingdom Metazoa; phylum Chordata; class Amphibia; order Anura; family Myobatrachidae; genus Taudactylus; species Taudactylus pleione. Next base: position 1,800,012 of record JAUIMM010000748.1, on the reverse strand, counting down.
TGTAATTCCCCCTGCAGTAGTGCCCATATTGTAATGCCCCCATAGTAATGCCCATATGTTAATACCCCCATAGTAATGCCCCTGTAGTGCCCACCATACAGTAATGCCCCTGTAGTGCCCATGCTCCCATATTAATGCCCCTGTAGTGCCCATGCTTTCATAGTAATGCCCCTGTAGTGCCCATGCTCTCATAGTAATGCCCCTGTATTGTCCATGCCCCCATAGTAATATCCCTGTAGTGCCCTTACAGTAATGCCCCTGTAGTGCTCATGCCCCCACAGTAATGCCCCTGTGGTAATGCCCCTGTAGTGCCCATGCCCCAATAGTAATGCCCCTGTAGTGCTCATGCCCCATTAGTAATGCCCCTTATTGCCTATGCCCCCATAGTAATGCCCCTGTGGTAATGCCCCTGCCCCCATAATAATGCCCCTGTAGTGCAGCTTATTAAAAAAAAAAATACTTACCTTGAACCCCGCTCCTGCATCCAGCGTCGCGTCCGGTCCGCCGGCTGCTCCTTGGAACTATGGGGGAGATGTCATGACGTCTCCCCCATAGTGCCCTTGGGGAGAGCCGGAAGCTGGAGTTCGGGAGAGAACTCCAGCCTCCGGCTCCGGCTACACCGCGTCGCTGCAGAGAAGGAGCCGGGCGCCCGCTGGTAATAAATATTACCAGCGGACGTCCGGCTTGGAGCCTCTCTGCAGCGCCGGGCTGGAGGTCACTGGCACCAGGTACAGCGGCTCACCCGGTGCACGTGCACCTCCAGCCCCCCCCTAGTTGCGGCCCTGCTACCAGTGTGTATTTGCATTAGCCTTATACTAGCTGCAAGAGATCCATCCAAAGTCAGGAGGATATCTGCGTACGCTCGGCATAGCATGAAATTCCACCTCCACGCCCACGACATGCGCAGTGATGAAAATCGCGAGATCTGTCTGCTAAATTGCCGCTGCATGCAACTCAGCATCACCACCATATGTTTCAAAAGTCAGAAAGCAAAGTTGGGATTGGTAATCATTTGTGTAAGTTTACTAGAACAGAACAGCCAAATGACAACTATCATCTCACCACAATGGGTGAATCTTCTAGTAGTGATCTCATAACAGGCAAAGGGGTCTATGTACTAAGCCTTGGAGAGAGATAAAGTACCAACCAATCAGCTCCTGTAATTTTTGAAACACAGTCTGTAAAATTACAGTTAGGAGCTGTTTAGTTGGTACTTTATCTCCGTCCACTTTATCTGTCTCCAAGGCTTAGTACATAGACCCCCAAAATCCTTACATTACAGCCCTAAACAATAGTATTAGTTTTGCCTGTATGGACAGGAATTAAGGAACACGCTTATAGAGAGATTTGTAGCTAAACCATTACTGTATTGCTACAGAGCACAGGCTGACAATTCTGTACCATGCATTCTGGCAATGGGGTGAAAACTAACTGGCATCTTTAAAAAAAAATGTACAGTAAATGGTTGGGGCTACTTTGCCCAAATTGATGGGGCTGTTTAAGCAGTTGACTTCCAGAGTTCTCAGTAAAAAGCAGATCTTTCTGGCAGAGAAGGAATTAATTTTATTAGCAAGTAAAGGGAGCAAAGATCAGAGTTAGCATCACATTACTTTGACGTAAAGAACTAACAGGATGAAAGTCAATAAAAGTTGCACTGTTACAGCCCTCCGCCAACTGCCTAAGGACAGCTTTAAAGCAAGAGCTGAAAGCACAAATGACAGCGGTTCTGGAAGAAATTGTACTAGGAATCTAAATATTTTACATGCTACGAAAAAAGAATTCTGCACTCATACCTGCTCAGTGTTGGGCTGATCTCTCTGTAATTAAATGGGCAAATAACAGGACAATGAGTGTCACAAGGAAGTCCAGGCAGTAATACTACATTAATAAAATAAGTATCTATACCTTGAATTTCCAACTTCAGCATCACTGTCTCCTTGCATCACATACCTGTAGATCGAATATCCTTTGCAAAAAAAATCAGCGTACAAAGGGATTCTGCACTAAAACTTCAATGGTTCTTTCTTAAAAAGCAAACAAGGTGCAATTCAATTAACAGTGATGGCCGAGATGGCCATCGGAATGGCTTGGAAGCTCAGGAAAGGGCATTGTAGGGCTGCGCAGTAAAAAGAGTATTGTTGCTCTTCTACAATCATCCACAATGTGCATAGTTGTCGTACATTGCGGATGTTTTATTTATTTCCTGCTCACATGAAATGTTCATAGTAAGTACGGAGATAAAGCAATATATAACCAATGAGTTAATGGGAATGTGCACAGCAGCATATAAGTGCTATCTGTCAGGGAACACAGAGGAGCAGGCTCGACGACAGGGGGGTACAAGGGGGACAGCTCTAGGGGGCACCGAGGTTCCAAGCACACAGATAAATCTGTCTATACCCGTTGCCTGCACCATGCTGGTCACTGCAGTGGTGCAGGGAGCAGTTATAGATAAATTTATATGTGGGGTCCGGGGAGCTGCTGTTGCTTGATCATCCGGCACTGCTGACGGCTGGTGCAATAATTTTTATTTTAGTTTATTGCAACACAGCAAACCGACGTCATGGTGTCACTTCGCACTACTGAAAGGCAGAGAAGCTGGAGTGCAAAGAGGAACAGCCAGAAGACACAGAAGAAGGTAAGTGTCTGGACTGGAGCATAAGGACACTGCGGGGCTGGAGTGACAGAAAGGAGCTGGAGAAACAGAAGCGGCTGGCTGGAGCGACAGATGGGGACTAAAGAGACACATGGAGGCTGAAGCAGGAGAGACACTGGGGAGCTGGAGCTACAGAAACATGGGGGAATCAGGCTAAAGAGAACTGGGGAGAAGTGACTGGAGATTAACAACAACTGGCAGAATTATTAGCACATTACTTCCTCCTTTGCCTCCTCAGCTATGCTACTGCTCAGGCGACGACGGACGCACTGGGGAAGGGGATTTAGAGTGAATTTTGACATCTAAAGTGAATCAGGGAACTATCCTAGAGAAGGGCCTTACACAGAGAGACGTGCTCTGAGAGCAATATATGTGTTATGTATTCTCCTCATATTTCATGATTTTAAAAAGTTTGGTACCAATATAAGTTCAGGGACCCATAGGAAATAAGGTGCACTAAGTGTAAATAACCGATGAACAGGAAACCTACAGTACTTGAATATTTTCCTGAATGGGCCTTAATGATAATAATATAATATAATATCATAACAATATCATGTTTGATATGTAATTGTCATTATGCCTGATTGATTAAAGTGGTTGTTAAGTATATTGGTAATGTCCAAGAGAAGATAGATTAGGTATAAGATTTTGGAATATCTGTGGTTCATCTACAATTCCCACCTAGGGAAAGGTCACTCCCCCATATTAGTATATACCCTGCTCTCTGAATGCCCACCCAGTGGAAACTGGTTAAACACCCTGTGTATTAGATAGCCAATTGTCAGACTTTTGAGAAATCAATCAAATTGATGAGTCGTCCATTCTTCCTAGCCAATTTCCCTTGGCACAGATTATACAACTTGTATGCAAGTTTATATTCTGATACTTTCTACTTTTATTTTATATTTGTTTTGCTGTATGTTATGTCATCTTGTTGCTAGTTGTTTTTATAAGCTGTAAGCATAATATTTTTTTTTATATATTAAATTAAAATTTAATAAGTGATGCCCTTATTGCTCTAAGCAAATTCATTGCCTGTTTAGCAGAGGTTGAGAGCTAGGCTATGTTAAGCATTTACATACCAGTGTGGGAAATGTTAACTTTTTTTATTTTGCTATCAGAACAAAGTGTGTGTGCTAGTGTGTAATTAAGTCACAGGCTTTCTCCATTTCTCTGAATCCATCTGGGAAGAGTAGAGCAAGCTTTACAAACAAGTTTGTTCGTGCCTGCTCTTGCTTTGGCACTCTCTACACCTCAAGGTATTCCAGTGTTCCCCCAGGTAGGATGAAAGAGAAAAGAATTATACATTTTCCAGTAAAGTTAAAATTTTTATTTATTATTGTTCTTGTGACATTATGGGACCTATTTACCACAATCCGCCGGACATCTGATCGGTGTAGTAAACTGAGATGCCGGCCGACTTCACTACATCTCAGTTCACAAGACAGATCAGATGACCGGGGTTACAGAAGGAGCCCAGCGATCAGCTGACCAGGTCACAGGAAAACTCACCAATTACCGGTATCTGGGTGCAGGTAAAAAAATATATATGTATATTTTTTTATTATTATTATAACTTTTTTTTTTTTACTGTGAACAGCCTGTGGTCTATCAAACACACATGACTGATCACAGAAGCCTACTCCGGGCTCTACTGTGCCTGTCAGCAGACAGGAAGGTTGAGCTAGAGTAAGTCGATTTTGGGGAGGGGCCTGCATAGAGCCATCTCCAGATAGTGTTGTTATCGCAGAGCATCCTCCTGGTATTATTTTACCATTTCTTTTAGTAAATCTAAAACAGATTACATTTTCCATTACAAGTATTGGAAATGCGATCTGCTTACTAAAATAATGTGAATTTAAGGGCTTGGAGTAGTTTTTGACGAAACGTGCTCCAAAAGCCTTTTGATACTTTCCCATTTTCACATTATTTTAGTATAAAAAAAAAAAAAAATAAATAGATGCAAAGCACAGATGGGTCTATTTATCAATGAAGCATAAACTGGATTTTTATACTTTCAATAAATCCTTTTCTCTGAAGCCATTGGGGAATACTGGACTCTGGGCATATCTTCTTCAGAACATGGGCACTTTAATTATGCTAAAGTGATAATTCCTCTCTCATGTATCAGCATCATGCTAAACAAACTGTTATTTCTAACAAGCTCTGCAGGACAATACCAGAGAAATAACAAAAAAAAAGAGAGAAACATCTCCCTGAAAAACATATAAATTTGGTAAACTTCAGACAGGAGGAAGAATCATCCCTTTGGGGTACACTGGACTCTGGGGACATCCCCATAGCTGCCCCACCATGAGGGTATACTAAGAGTTGTAGTGCCAGTGGCGTAACTTCATCCCAGGTGGCCGGAGGCAAGATAAATGTTGGTGCCCCCCCCAAATTAAAATGTACCACCCCCCAGCACCTATGCCAGCCCCAGCTGCCGCCCCCCTATGCAGTTCCCCCAGTAGTGGTCCCCTCTGTAGAGGTCCCCCTATGCAGTGTCGCCTATGTAGTGCCCCCCAGTAATGGTCCCCCTATGCAGTACCTCCAGTAGTGGTCCCCCTTTGCAGTGCCCCAGTACTAAGGGCCCCTGTAGTGCTCCCAGTAGTAAACTCCCTGTAGTGCCCCCAGTAGTAAGCCCCCAGTAATGCCTCCTGTAGAAAGCCCCCAGTATTGCCCCCGTAATGCCCCCTGTAGTAAGCCCCCTGTGGTAAGCCCCCTGTGGTAAGCCCCCTGTAGTAAACCCCCAGTAGTAAACTCCCTGTAGTGCCCCCAGTAGTAAGCCCCCAGTAATGCCTCCTGCAGAAAGCCCCCAGTATTGCCCCCGTAATGCCCCCTGTAGTAAGCCCCCTGTAGTAAGCCCCCTGTAGAAAGCCCCCTGTAGAAAGCCCCCAGTAATGCCCCCTGCAGTAAGTCCCCAGTAATGCTCCCTGTAATGCCCCCTGTAGTAAGCCCCCGTAATGCTCCCTGTAGTAAGCCCCCTGTAATGCCCTGTGTAGTACGCCCCCGTAATGCCCCCTGTAGTAAGCCCCCAGTAATGCCCCCTGTAGTGAGCCCCCAGTAATGCCCCCTGTAGTGAGCCCCCAACAATGCCGCCTGTAGTGAGCCCCCCCCCCCCCCCGCGAGCGCACACACAGACAAAAAATAAATAAAATACTTACCTGAAACCTCGCTCCAGTCTTGCTGCCTTCCGTCCCCAGCACCCGCTCCTCGGAACTATGGGAGTGACGTCATGACGTCACTCCCATAGTGCATTGCGGGACCCGGAAGCGGAGCTCACACTGAGCTCCGTTCCTCCGGCTACCGCAGGGGGGAACGAAGGAGCCGGGCGCCTGCTGGTAATACACTCAGCGGGCGCCCGGCAAATAGGGGGTGCGACTGCACCCCTCGTATTGACGCCGCTGGAGGTGGAGCGCCGATCAGCGGTGCTCCATCTCCATGGCAGTGGCCGGAACGGCCCGGGGGACAATGGAGCCAGGTGCCCCCTTAAGGGCTGGAGCCCGGCGGCAAATGACTCCATTGTCTCCGGGAGTTCCGCCACTGTGTAGTGCACAGCACCTTATGCCAAAACAGATGTCATTAGCGACACACACATCAAATTTATAAAAGTAAGAAAAAGACCATATGGCTGACCATGAGTCCAGCAGACTGAGTATATAGAAGAGGAAGGATTTAACACTTAATTGTATTTAAACTAAGTGCAAATATCCTGACAGAGGGCCTGATTCATTACGGATCGCTATTGCGATCGCTGCTGCGATCACACACGCTGGTCTACTGCGAAAATATGCTAATGCTTGCAATCCCTATGCCGTCACAGCCTAACATAAAGACGCCCAACTTCCCCTTTCTCACATCCGTAATACTTTGCAAGTCTGCAAAAACATCGGTACCATCAAGTAACATCGGAGCCTCACGCACAATTACACAAGGTCAGACCTTACTCAGAAATTGCTTACCTCGTCGCACGCAGTGAGAGCTCAGGCTGCGTATGACATTGCAGTGGATATTTTATTCACGCCCCCGTAAGCGTTCAAACGCACTGACACGCCTGCGTTTCGCCGACCACCCCCCGTCGACACCACCAAACACTCACTTTCTGTCATTCACTCTACATGGTCTCTGTGATTGTAATACGATCGCAGCGATACCTTTGCGCACTGCGATACATACGCATGCGCAGTAAGCAACAATCGGCCATCTGCGTGCGTAATCGCAATAGCAAACCAATAATGAATCAGGCCCAGAGGACTCAATATCCAGAGAGTCCTATGTTCCCAAATGCAGGGCTGGATTTATAATGGAAGCCCCAGGCCTCCATACAGAAAGAGGCCTATCAGGATAATGGGGATGCGGTCGGCATCCTGACAGTCAGGATCCCGACGGGTCTAACTGCTGACAACTTCAAATGGTAAGTATTAGGGTTAGGCTGCAGGGGGGAGGGGGTTAGGGTCAGGCTGCGGGAGGAGAGAGTTAGGGTTAGCCTTAGAATACTTGCCGAAAATCTCCAGCATTTCTGCTGCCGGCATTCTGACCGTTGAGATGCCGTACCCAACCCAGATAATGATTCCTGCCTACCTGCTTTTGAAACTTGCCTGCATGTTTACTTCTGCAGTGTAGTTTTAGAAGTCTTTAAGCATGATGGATGTTTGATCACATCTTGATCAGTGCTTCAGTGTCACCAAGGAGTATATTTACTAAAGCTAGATTTCAATCGATTTTAATGGATTTCAAATTGATCTAAATCATAAATAGTAAATGTGTGCTTTAGCCCCAGAGACACAACATCGATTTAGGTCACTTTGAAATAGATTAAAATTGATTGAAATCTTTAGTAAATTTAGGCTCAAGTGTCAAGATGGCCAAAATGGGAGCAGCTGCACATTTCACAAGCTTGTCTCGGCATGAGGAACCGTTGAGATGGTTTTCCCACTCTTCATATTCCTGAACCACAAAACTGACAATCTATTTTTACCAAAACCACTCAGAAATTGTCATGTTTATTTTTATTTAATAAAGTTTGAAATTTATTTTTTAAAAATTATTTAAATATTTTATTTAAAAAAAAAAAAATCTGTGTCCATAGGCTCCTATTATGAAATTGCCCCCCCACCAGAATTCGTCCTCCCAATGGATCATCACCCCCACACCCCTAGTGGTAATACAGTAGATCCCCGGGGTAGTACTCCCCACAATCTAGTGACCTCTCTCTCCCCATGTATCACTGTACATTAATTTTATTGATTTTTATATATATATATAATATATATATATATATTATATATATATACCACCCCTGCACCACCTGCCAAAAAAGTTGTTGTGGGGCATAACCCACCCTCCTTACCCCTTCCCTCAGTGCCAAAAGATGACCCCCCCCTCCCTAGCTGCGTAGTCTAACCACATCCCCTCACCTAATTGCAGAGCACAGCAGAGTGTGGGTCAGGGGGGACTAATTATCAGTCCCCCCTGCTGCAGCTGATTTCGGCACATGCAGAGATTAGCATACAGTATTTGTTCTCAGAGTAGAACTACGTTCCCCTCCTAGCACCACTGTTTTTTTGTTTGCATGTGTGCAAAATGGATTTCTTCCATTACAGAGGGGGGATCTGGAGTGACAGCACATATGCATGAGATGGGACCTGGTCAGGTAATGTACTCCCAGCTACAGTCGCATCTCTTGCATTAGTGCCAGGTACTGTCAGTGGTTAATGCTGCTCATCCACTAGACGAGCTGAAAACGACTGCACGATTTCGACATTGTAATCGTGCAGTCGTTTGTCAGTCTGTGATGAGCCTGCACTGAACGAGCAGTCGCTCAGTGCAGGCTCATGAATCATCTGCAAACATGCTCAACCTGACATTATCGTCAGGTTGACCAGCTTGTTTGCACGATGATAGATGTCTTTTAACGACCAGCGGGAGCCCACATCTCTAGTCGTTTTAGACATTTTAGTGAATGATCTTCAAACGATTAATGAACGATTGAATGATAACGACGTTGTTATCGTTCAATTGCTCAATTTAATCGCCTAGTGGATGGGCAGCATAAGTACTGCATGAACCATAGGGAAGGTAGGATGGAGATGTAAGTGGTTGGATGTGATGCTAGCTATGCCCTCTATGGCATTGACCATGCCCACATAACACTGGCCACATCTATTACAACAGGACAGCACTTGTCACAATAGGCCCTTGAAACTTTTAAGCTCCAGGCCCATGTGGCCCTGCCCAAGTGGGATGATAAAGAATGTATGTTTGAAGGACTTTGAATTCACTCAGGGCTGAGATATCAAGGTTTTGCAAATACATTATAGCATAAGTGCAAACGCATTTATATTTCACTACTTCACATATAATCACAATCTTATGTCTGACCATGGGGATCCATAAAAGTAAGAAACTGAGGTAACTGCAGCTTGCAAGTGTAATGTCATAAAAAACTAATCTGGGTGATCAGTGACTGTACCTGTTAGGATGAGAAGTGGGTAGCATGAACTGAAATTCCACTACACAGGTGCCGTCCAGAAGCTGATGGTGCTGCAAGCTGTTTAATTCATAGGCAATGTACCCCCTCCTCACATACACCTAAAATCAAGTAACACTGTAAGATCTCAGTTGCATCATTACCTGTCTAACAACACACCTGTCCTGTTGTCATGACTAATGTTGGGTGAGCAGTAAATCCAAGCACAAACTACAATAAAAACATGTTTGTCCCACTATATTCAGATGTGATGCACATAAATAAGTGTAACTAGATACAGGAGCAATGGTCACATATACATTGCTCAAGTGCACAGTGGATAAAACATTATTTCTATTTTGTACATCATTAAGTACCACAGGAAGCTCCCTACCCACTAGCTGATATAAGCATATAACAAATAGCTGTGCTGCAGAACCTTCCTCATAGCATTATTTATTTCTATATTGGGCATAAGCAGACTGACATCACAGTGCTACGACGTCACAACCAGGACGTAGGACTATCTGCCATCAATGTCCCAACACTTTCCATCCCCTGATGAAGCCCTAAAAAAGGATGAAATTGCGCTTTAAAGGATAACTACCTTTGATGGTATTCCCCACATCCTAAACTTTACATAATTGCTGGAGCTTGGATTCCTCAAAGTGGAGTTGATACCAGGTCATATTATAACAGCGGACTGGACCTGCTGATACTCTCCACTGTAGAAATATAATTGATGACTACTGCAGATAAGCTCATTCTTTTTTATTTCTTGTACGTTTTCATTAGTGTGTGTGTGTGTGTGTGTGTGTGTGTGTGTGTGTGTGTGTGTGTGTGTGTGTGTGTGTGTGTGTGTGTGTGTGTGTGTGTGTGTGTGTGTGTGTGTGTGTGTGTGTGTGTGTGTGTGTGTGTGTGTGTGTGTGTGTGTGTGATAAATGTATGTTTTTATCATACAGTATCACACTATGGGAGCACATACCTTTATTACATGTATTGTACTTACAATATGTGTGAAGTAATTAGAAACAGAGGAAGACATACTTCCAGGCTACAAATGAGCAGATATACTTTATCTCTTGGGTATTACAATATTGTTTGATTTATTTTCACCCACTCCACCACCACGATTGGACCATATTAAAAGTCCATGGTTGATTCTGGAGACAGGAACCTATGAACAGGCCATACTCTTGGAAAAAAAATTGAATCAACTATGTCCACAGATAAGCACCAATTTATGTACTTTTGGTACTCGATGATTCAACTACTGTATCTGCATATCACTAACAGTACTTATACATGCACACTTGAGATAACTACTGATTCAGGTCCTACAAAACGAATACGTCAACATTTTTATCCCAAAGACTTCTTGTCTTTAAAATGCATTCAATAACAGTAGGTTGTGTAAATAAATAAATACATATGGACATCACATTTGTACACCTCAAACCCCAGGAAAATAAATCCTTACCTCCAGTGCAGCCATTCGGACCACCTGATTGATATGATAGAAAAAATTTGGTAGAACATCGAAGATTGAGGTCTCGGACAGAATGAGTTTCTGGAAACATAATAATAAGCATCAAAGCATATCACATGAGGGGGACATTTATCATAGGGGAAGGAAGACATTTAACAGAGGAAAGGTACCACTGTAAATGGCAGGCTTTAATTTTATACCAGGCCCTTTTGCTGTAATGTATTCTGCTGGATTATAATTGTTTTTTAATACAGTCAAAAATTACGACTTTCCCAATTTTACTTGTATAAAGACCAGTTTCATTTACAGAAGTATGTATGCCAAATGGTTTGAAAAACAGTATAAACAACAATACATATTTTGAAGCACTAATAGAAGAAAGTTTTAGCTACCACTACAAGTAATTGGCATTATATACTAAAAAAAATTAACAAATCAAAATCACATCTTAATCTATTGCCATTACCTTCTTGGAATAAAAAAAAACTGACCTTGAGGTTTTCTGGGCAGAACTGATGTCCGTACAAGTCTATAGCAGAGAGGAAAATGGATTCCACTTGATTGTGTCTCAGCTCATAAGAGGGAAGGTGAGAGGCGATCAAGACCTAGTGTGAGAGATACAATGAATAACTGTACCTTACAGTCTGAAACAAATATATTTACTATACAGAGGACTACAGAGAGAAACCACAGGTCAGTCTAATGGGCTGTAATCAGTAGCCAAATAACACAAATGGCTACTACCATATAGTACGTTTGTACTGCTGCACAATAGTCGGAAATTATCGGCATCTATTTTGTTCCTATTCGGTTTAATCCATGTTCCAGCCCAGGTGGCAGCTTTGCATTCTTTCTCCTTTATAAATAGTTTGCAGTAAAATCCTGGCACATAAGAACATTTGCTTTTTAAATGTGAAATCTAAATGCATCATAATACAGTAACATGTATAAAAGTTGTCAGATTTATATTGGGCAGCAATCAACAAACAAATCGGTAATAAAAATACTAGTAAAAAATGTTTTTATTTATACAGCACTTTTCTCCAAAAAGAGAGGTTTAGCTTTACATAAAATACATGAAACCATGAACATAAGGCAGAGGTGAGACAGCTATTTTGGGTATACAGATTGTATAAAGCAGGGGTGGCCAAACTCGCTCCTCGAGATCTACCAGCAGTTCACGTTTTCCAGGTCACCCAGCAGGTGCACAGGTGTAGTCATTACTCACTGACACATTTTGAAAGATCCACAGGTGGAGCTAATTATTTCACTTGTGATTCTGTGAGGAGACCTGGAAAACGTGAACTGTTGGTAGATCTCGAGGACCTAGTTTTGCCACCCCTGGTATAAAGAGTTATCTCTAAATATAGATTGAAATAATTGCATGGAGTCTATGTAATCTAAGGGCCAAGAGAGGAATATGAAGGGAAGTCTTACCTGTCGAGCCCTCAATGCAACCTTTGAGTGCTCAGTCTTGCTTAGCTGGGTCAGTTCATTTAGAATATTCATTAGCTCATCTGTAACGGTTGGGTCTCGACCACAAAGCTGATCCTGCATTGACAATAGGGATTAGTTATGTATTAATGTATACATTTGGCAATACAATAAATAAAATTGACTAGTTTATTATGGGAACTTTGTAAAAGAGACAAAGGTATTTCTTAAAAACATGGTACAAAAAGAACAGTGTTTTTTTTTTATCTATAGCCTTCATAGGTTTATCTATAACCCACAGCCAACAATCATCATTCTAACATTATCAGCATAATCAATTTAATGCCTAGTTTAGTATTAGTCCTCATCACATGACCAATACTAGGTGCAAAATATACACCATCAAAGAGGAGTATTATCACTTACGCCCAGCTTTGCACAGCCCGCATTTGCGTGAATATATCCTAACAAATTTTTGCCTTTGTGAGAAAACCCCTTTATAATCCAGGTGTGCCTCTTCATTCCTAATTGTAAATGTGAACAAAATGTGACTCTGCATAACATGCACTTGCATGCATTCATTTCAGAGTGCACAGTGACAATTCACCTAAGCCGTGCTCAGCAAATGGGCATACGTTGCCCGTTGTGTTAGCACCCCCATGCGTAGTGACCCCCTTCCCTCACCTGGCACATGCTTGTGGGAATGTTTTAACTCATACTGTCAGCACAGATCTGCTTGTGCAAACTCCTTATTAATTTGTAATTTGTATAAGTGTTAAAGTTAAAAAGAGATGAAAAAATCAATCACAGTGGTGACCTAGTGGATCAGTGGGTAGTGTTGGTACTTTAGTTGTCCCAGGGAGCAAAACACCACAGCTGAGCTCTAGGAGCTCTGGCTACAGCAACTGCAGCTCCAGAATTTGGTTGCCAGCCTGTGGAGCATTCTTCTAAGAGATGACAAAAGTTTGACAACTTAGTTTGAGTGGGAGAATAAAACATTAAGCGGTCTAGTTACTAAGCAGTGTTAGGAGACAGAGTGAAAAGTGATAAGGTACCAGCCAATCAGCTCCCAATTGTCATCTCACAGGCTGTGTTTGAAAAATTAGAGTTGGGAGCTGATTGGCTGGTACCTTATCACTTTTCACTCTGTCTCCTAACACTGCTTAGTAAATAGACCCATAAATCTTTGAGTCCCAGCTCAAACTTATTGGAGCCAGGATGAAGAAAACGCTTACCACCACCACCATCACACCCTGACAATACATGAACAGGGATGACAGCTTCCACCCCCAACCCACTGCCACTGTGTAGTTGAAACATACAGTTCATGATTGTCTGGTTTGGACAAATGGCATTAGTACAAGTGACCAGTAAATGGCTGGTTATGGACATTAGGAGGTACCCAAGCAAGGGTGGCAAAGAAAGCCCATTATGTTACACAGCCTGGGGGGCAGATGTACTAAGCTGGAAAAAGATAAATTGGAAAGTGATTAACTACCAACCAATCAGCTCCTGTAATATTTCAAACACAGCCTGTAACATGACGGTTAGGAGCATATTGGTTGGTAGTTTATCACTTACTAGAGCTTAGTACATCACCCCCCCCCCCAGTCTGAAATGTAACAGTCATGAAAAAAAAGTTAGACAATACAAGTAGGTGATCGATGTAATACTCACAATTAACATAGTGACAAGGACATTCTTCTTAGCCACCTGGGCATGTGAGAAAATGCACTCTAATACAGGAGTCATATCTGGTTTGTATTGCTCACGCAGGTTTATCACACACTTGTCATAGTGAGCTAAAATGACAATAACAGCATTATACATTCACCCCATTATTAAAGATATCTTTAAAAAAACACAGAAAATTACTTGCAGGAAGATGTGCATAAGAAAGTGTGGTAAAAAATAAACCTTTAATGGCTAACCATAAGTAAATAAAATGTAAGCGTATGGGGCCACTTCATCAGGCAAATTTACCAAGGAAACAGAAAAGGCAAAGTACAGTACATGGTATTTTTTAAATATGCTGAAGAGAGACATTGCCGCAAAATCTGTGGACCCACAATGTTTTCTAAGTTTTAAACATATGTATACTAACATCAGCAGAAATACAAAGATACAAATAGAAGCATAAGGACAACAACAAAACACAATCCGTAATAGAAAAAAAAAAGCAGCTTTCTTAAGTGATCATTTTTGGATGAAAAATGGGGAGAAGGGGTAAATGCAAGGAGGGAGAGGAGCGGTATTGCCTATTGTAAGATAGTAAGTGGGAGAGATGAGGGAGTTGCTAGATGATCTGCTCCGAAAGAGCATACACAATGTTTTTTTATGTGTCTACCTGATACCAAATGTATGTCATGGTGCACACCCATTTCAGCCTATGGAAAGGCAAGCTGCGCCTAGTTTGGTGGAGAACTCAAGACCTTTTGTAGGGAGAAAAATGCAATGCACCACAAAGTAGGGAAGCGTAAACATGAAACCTCTTCATGCCTTTTCATTTAAACACTCCTAACATGTACATAGCAAGGCATGACCTACATCTGCCCAAAAAGTGTTCACGCTTGGTACCGGTGTTGGATGAAGTGGTCGCTAGCTTTCCAAGACTACCAGCAGGTCCAAAAGTCTATCCTGGGAGACCTTTGTGGACTACTGCCTATGCTATTCTTGGTGTTTGGACACTGCACCCCAACCACACGGTACGCTGTCTTGCATATATGTGTATGGTGGAATTTACTTATTATTTTTTAAGTGGTTGTGTATGATGTCATATATTTCTTTATTAAAGCGATACTATACAATATGGAGCATTTTTTCTTTTTTATGTGATCCTATGGGACGGAGTGTTTGGGTGGATATCACCCTAAAAAGAGAAGATTCCCTGGAGATCTGAGAGGAACTGCTACCATTTTATATTAGTTTGAAGTGACAAGATATCGGTGGACACTTATATTGACACAACCTGTGACTGTCTTTTCATCTTGGGACTTAGGGCCTGATTCAGAGCCGGACGCAATTAGCGCTCGCTCGTCCTGAAAATAGGGGTGGCTATTCAAATGAACCGTTCGCTGTTTGCGGTCTGTTCACGCCTCTAGGTCTGAACGAGCGAACAAAACTTGCGGTCGTTTTTTGGGAAACTACGCCCCCTGTCCGCTCGCATCCTACGTCATGTCCGCTATTTATTAGATTAATCGAGTACATCGAACAGGGTATGAGCTGCTCGCTATTCTTGTGGTTGGTTTTTGCTACCACTATTTTGCGAGCAGTTCTGGCTATAAAATAAACCAGTGACGTGGTCAATGACGCTGCTGTTTTAAATATGCACACCCATAAAACGCCCGTTTTGACCTTTAAGCACGCCTGCGATCGGATCTCCACTCCCCGTTTTCAAGTACCTTCCCCTGTTACCACCCACATACGCCTCATCCTGTCACTCAAATTAGCAGGCATTCGCTATTTTGCGAGCACATGAATTTCGGCCGCACTGACTGGTTCGCGCATGCGTATAATGATCCGTACGCATGCGCAGTTGGGCAAACATCGCTCGGAGCGAACGAGCTGCCACTTACGAGTGGCTCTGAATCAGGCCCTTAGGGCGGTATTCAATTAGTTTAGCACCCACGATAAAGTTCCGCCTGCCGGACTTTTCACCTACATCGCGTCTTTTGGCCGCGGAAACTTATTGTGTGCTTGTCCCCGCTATTCGCTGTATTCAATTCCAAAAGACGCGAAAACGGCGACACGCGTAGTCAGAACAGGTGGAAAGTGGTGTCAGAATCGGGGAAAATCAGCCTGAACCCCCCAAAAAGATGCAGAAACATTGGGGATCAATGTAGTAGTGCCCGATTAGTCCTAATTATTCTGTTTGGGGTACTTAAGTTGGTACAATAGCTTCTAATTAGCGTATTTGCATAAGTGGTGAAGAATGGCATAAAGCAGTATTTTTTGGAGTCCTTGCAAATTTGGGGTACCTGAAAATGGGTGCAAGCATATTTTAAAGTTTGTAAAGTTAAATTTTAACAAAAGTGAAATTACTCCCTCATAAAAGCACCTGCAATCCCCAAAACACTTGATCCTTTCTTAGAGCACCCCCAGAATCTTATTTCGCTAGTTTTTGAAGTTGTCCCCCCACTTTGTGCTTTTTCGCTCCCCAAAATGAAAGTACTTTTGAGGGGCTGTGCCAAGGGTTCTGAATGTCTCCCCCACCTTTGCACCCCAAAATAAAAATGTTACACTTCTTTTCTCCTGCTATTCAGAGGCAAATTTTATTTGCCTATTGCACTGACTTTCCGCGTACTCGAAAAGCAGGTGGAATTGAATACGGAGATAAGTTTCCGCCACGCGAAAAGACACAATCGGCGATACTTTTTCGCGGATCTCGGCTTTTCATGTCTAATTGAATATGGCCCTTAGAGTGGAGAAGTCTTCTATACCCTAAAAGAGGGTGCAATACTATAAAAATTACTGTTTATAGACGTTGTTTAGAAGTGTTTTAGACCACTTTGGTATAGGATTTGCTGCCTGTTAATGATAATCTTATTGTGCTGCTTATGCATATCGTGAATGCTGTCCGCTATTTTGACACAATGAGCCGGTTGCAGAGGGCAATCCGTCAAAAACGACCTAGGTTGCTGCGAACAGGCGTCATATTGCTACACGAGAACACCAGGTCACACTTAGTGAACCGCACACGTAATTTGTTACGACGCTACCATTGGGCCCTGACCTGGCACTGAGTGATTTCCTTCTATTTGGACCATTGAGGAAGAAGCTGGGTGGAAGGCAATTCGCAACCAACGGTGAAATTCAGCAAGCCATCATGTCCTGGCATCAGGCGCTTGACACTGATATCTTCTATGCTGGAATAGACACCTTGGTGTGCCGTTGGAACAAGTGCTTAGACAAATATGGGGACTATGTGGAATAATAATCTGTACCAAGCCATGATTATACATATATGTAGGAGTTGAATAAATTTACGCAAAGAGAGGTCTCGTTACCTTATATATTGAACCACCCTCGTATATAAGGAAACAGCACTCAAAGGACTCATATTTGTTCTCTTACTGTTCCCTGATGACTGATTCAATTCTGAAACATCGTATCATATTAAGCAAGTACTTAATTACCTATTAAGTCCTTGAAGTGCCACTTTCTGGGTGAGCACCGGAGCAAGTAATTTAATGTGATGTGAGAGTGCTGTTCTCTCTGGTATATATTTATATTCACACCTCAACTAGGAGCCGTATTCAATATGAGCCGAGCCGCGATACTTTTTCGCGGCCCGGACTTTCCACCTACTTCGCCTGTTCTGTAGGCGGAAAAGTATTGCGGCCGTCCCTGCTTTACCCTGTATTCAATATGGGAGTACGCGAAAACGGGACCCGGCGAAACTGAAACAGGCGGCAAGTACTGTAATTTTTTGGGAAATCAGCCTGACACCCCCCAAAAGATGCTCTGACATGGGGGTTAGCTATGGCACCCCCCGATTTGGCTTGCTGAAGGTATTTGGGGATTTTAATCGGGCTCAATAGCTGTTAAATAGCGTTTTTCTATACGTGATGCAGAATAGTATTTAGGAGCTTTTTTTCCAGAAAAGAACTTATCCCAGCAAATTTGGGGTACTTGAAAATGGGGGCCAGCATATTTAAAAGTTGCTAAAGTGAAGTTGGAAAATTCTGAAAAATCCACCTTCCACAAGCATCTGCAATCAATAAAACACTTGGGGCATACTTGGGGACCCCCCCCCCCAGAGTCAAGGTCGCTCGTTTTTAAGTTTGTACCCCCAATTATTTTTTTTTTGCCCCCTTTTTCACAGTAATTTTTTGGGGTGCCCTTAAGTTTTGTTTTTTTTTACGCAGATTACCTTTGGGGGACTGTCTGAAGGCTACATGGGGGTTCCCGCAACGTTGCACCCCAAAACCCCAATTCTGCACTTTTTTCCGCCTGGTATTCATAGGCGAAACTTTTTCGCCTATTACGTTGCATTAACTTTCCGGCTAGGAAGAAAGTCTTCCAAATTGAATAAGGGGTAAAAGTCAAACAGGCGGAAATGACGCCATCGGTGAAAAGTTTCCGCCAAAAACACGCAGAAACTGATTTTTCGCCTCAAATTGAATACGGCCCTAGATGCCCAAGCAGTTAGTGCACCTCTGCACAAAACTGGCCTAAGGCAGGTTCCTTTATCTATATATAGTATTTATTTATTTTTTTCCTTCTTTCTTTCACCATTGCTCTCACTTAGTGATTGGGGACAAAAGTTGAGCCATGACCAGAATTCAACCCTTGCCTTCACCTGATCTCATCGGGAAAGACTCCCAGAGAGGACGTCTGGACAATACTGCTGGAGGCCATGACCATGGGACCCAGTGTAGCTAGTGCCAGCAGTAGCGCATGCACATTTACAGCTGTGCACCTCAGCCTGTATCATAACTCATGTTCCCCTTTTTTCTCTTGCTTACAAGCAGTCAGCCTTGGCTGCAGTACCCTGCACAGATAAGCATGTGCATGTTCTTTGGTGGTCAATGCAGGTCAAATAGTGTTGAATGCTCCTATAAAAGGACTGGTCATACATTTATAATGACACAGGAATGACAGACAAAACCATCAGGCAATGAAGATTATGCATAGGGTAAGACTCAACATTCCAACAAGTTCAGCAGTGTTTCCCAATTTGTTAAAAATTCGGAAACAAACTACTATATCCTTAACTAAGGATATAGTTAAGTTGGCTTTAGCAGCGTGGCTATTAAAGCCATAATTCTTAAAACCGGGTCGGGTATGAAATGCCGACGGCCGGGAAGCTGTCTGACAAAATCCCGACACCGCAAGCCGAACTATGAAAATAACAACTGGGGCTGGTAAGTTCCCTAACCCTCCCTTAGTGGTGCCTAACCCTAACTTCCCCCCGGTGGTGCCTAACCCTAACCTCCCCCGGGGGTGCCTAAACACAAGCTCCCCTCCCCGCACCCTAAACCTAACCCTCCCAGGGTGGTGTCTAACCCCAAATCCCCCCGGGGGTTCCTAAACCTAACCCCCCCCCCCCCATGGCTAAGCGCTAACACTGCCCAGATCACCTTCGTTCAGGAAGCAATCTGTCTAGATTTCGGTGTCGGGATTTAGATTGGCGTTGGGATATCGTCGCCTGTCTTTAGTCCCGCGTCGGTATTTAAACGCTGGGATTTTGACTGTATCCCCTTAACAAATAATGGTCTCTCCTAAAATGTGATTGAAAGCTATTTCTGTCAGATACTACAATAAATAAAGTATGGAAGGTTATATTTCTGTGTGTGAGAAGCAGTGGGGTCATACTTCCTCCTCTATTTTGACCCATCTATTATCTTTGTTACGATCTAGCCAGTG
This sequence comes from Taudactylus pleione, assembly GCA_031769625.1. NCBI lineage: Eukaryota > Metazoa > Chordata > Amphibia > Anura > Myobatrachidae > Taudactylus > Taudactylus pleione. Next base: position 1,780,593 of record JAUIMM010000748.1, on the reverse strand, counting down.
GTTTGATACTCAGGGCCTGATTAAGCAACGGACACAAATGCAATCTCTTACGGATCACAGTTGCTAATGCCTGCCAAAGCACAGCTGACATAAAGACGCCCACTGCTGCCTTCTCATATCCATCCAATGTCACTCTTCTGCGTAAACATCGGTACCATCGACGCACATCAGCCAGTCATGCAGCACTTACATCAAGTCTGACCAACCGCACACACTGCAAGTCTCCTTGCACGCAGAGAGCTCTTATGCTGCATATGCAATCGCAGTGGCTAATTTATGCAGGCCCACGAAATGGCGTTCAGACACACAAGCCTGCGTTTTTACCACCACTCCCCCTGTCACTACCCCCAAACACTGACAGCCTGTCACTCACATTGCGATGGATTCCTCTGTGTGTCTGTAATCGAAATGCATTCGATGTGCACGCTTATACGCATGCGTGATGTCTAACAATCGCTCGATCTGCATCCGTAATTCGCCATTGCGTCCACTGCTGAATCAGGCCCTCAGTTTCTTTAGGTAATAGCTTTTGACTGTGTTAAAGAAAATTTTCTACTAGGCTCTAGTCTACCTGGATAGGACGTCAGCTATTAGGGAAACAGATTGACAGTTTGTCTCTTCACATGTTGTTTTATTTATTATTACAGTTTATATGTTTATTAATTGGAAAACAGCATTCTTGTTGGTGTGTGTTTGTCATTTTTCCCTTTCTGGTGCTTAATTAATAACTGAGGCTCATTAGAAGGATAGGACATAGAGGGGGAGGAGCTTCCTGAGTCTATGCACATTTCCTGCATCAGCCTTTATACAGTATGGTCGCAGTGTCTCCCAATAGGATCAGAGAAATTCATTTAACTGAAATACAAACATCCTGCTTTAATTGGAACTAGCATATAACAATTGTCAAGAACAAAAAAATTGCTTAGTAAAAATAACAGAAAAAAGCATCTCACTGAATATACAACATGCTGTTTAAATGTACTCAAAAATTATTATTATTATTATAAAGTTTTACTTATTTGCTTAGAATAGGGAATAAGAAATACATTACAAATTCTGAAACCTTTAAAGGAAACAAACAATTCATAAAAATAATCCTGCATATTTACAGACTGTACTCTCAGGTTACTTTGTAATAGAAAACATTACTTTTTAGCACAAAATTCAAATGTAAGCAGGAAAGGTCACCAAGCATACAGTAGTTCATTGTTATAAGCTACTCACAGTGTTGGAATTGAGTTTCAACCTGTAGGTACCTTCTTAGCAAATCCAGCACTACTGACTTCATGTAACCACGAATTCCACTACGATATCTGTCAAACAAATATACACTTGTACAATGCGCAATAGAAGTTTGTGGGCTGGTCTCTTCTTGACATGCAGATTAAAAAAGCATGATCCCAGGGACCTATCTAATGTTTGTGCTATTCACCTATTGAAGAATTTTAAGGACTAACACACAGGAGTTTCCTGAAAACCTGCTGTAATCTCTGGGTGAGGGAGATGAATGAGGGATCCTGCTGATAAATGTCAAGGTTCTATTTGGTCTATACAAGAGTCATTATCTGAGAACGTATTGTATTGTTTTATTGTAATGCACTGACAAACCTGTTATACTCTAGGAAATATCCTATTTGTTCTTGCAAAAAAGTGAATTTTGTTTTACCATCATTTGTTAAGCTTTTTGCATTTTTGTTGCACTCTTAAGGGGCCTATCCATTAGCAGATAAAATTAACGATTGAATGATATATTGTTCAATCGTTCATTATATCTGCTAATGGATAGGCCCTGAATGATGACAGATGCGCACTCCCGTGGCCGATAAATCGCATCTATCATCTTTCCAACATGTTGGTCAATTATCGCATATAGCTGTACGATATTAGCAATACCGGTTTATATGCGGTAAACGACGAACAACGAAAGATATTAGCAGCAGCTACAGAGCGCTGCAGAGAAAAAAATCCACTCCCTGAATGATGTCATGCGCTATCGTTCATCGTTTGCCAAAATCTGTCATGTACATGAGTACATGACAGATATCGTTCAGCACAGCCACCGGAATTTTCAAAGGATCTCTCTTGTCTTCATCGCTCAGAAATACATCTGCTAATGGATAGGCCCCTTAAAGCTACTAATACTGCTTTCTCTTAGCACTCAGCACCTGGCGATGTGCAGTGCTTCATACAGTACAGATATTCAAGTTATGTATGAAGTTTTGTGTTAGTGAAAATCAGTATTTGCAGTGTATTAATCAGAAGGGGGATATAGTGTAATGGGTGCCTGTCAGGTATAGCAGTGTGTGTCGATATTAGTGCAAAGAGTGGGTAACAAGTCTAATGTATGGGGATTTAATGGTGTATGTAGAGGTTTTAGTATAAAGAATGGGGATTAATGTGTAGTACATTATGGGAATCAATGTAAACAAGCAGGAGGACACAGTGTAATGGGAAGTGTTTAGTGATGTATGCAAGGACAGTATCACATCACCAGCCAAGAGAGGGAAAGGCACTTGGTACAGCAGCCAAGTTATTAGGACTACTGGATGGCTGGAGGCCAGTTGCATACAGAGAGGAAGAGAATGACAGTTGTAGATCATATACGTGATCTAAACATATAGGAGTAACTAATTGTCATGTATGTATGTTTTTATTATTGTTTTTGCAATCTATGCCTCTCTGTGTTCATGTATTCCTTGTGTGTTAGTGAATGTCTGTCAGAGAGTGGGAGCACTTACCAGAACAGGTGCTGTCTATACAAACTGCATGATAAATCAAGCCATGTGCTAATGTATTATATTTATATAATTCTGTTCATGGATTATTGCCCTATTCTTAGCATTCAGCAGTGTTTCACTTGCTACATTTCAGGTATACTCATGTAAAGGTACCTCTGCACAAGCTGCACAATACTCTGAGTGTTCATGAAGAACACCTCCCGGTCTGCCTTCTTCTGCAAGGTGGCTGCGTAGCTGTCCAGGATATTGGCAATCTGAAAAGGACATATTCCAATGACTTCTGTACCACAACAACTCTAACGCACCCTTTCTATGGTACAGTACATGTCTCCCTGCTCATACCTGCTGGCTAGGGAACTGGCACAGGACTGAGGTGATGTTACTGGCATACTGAGCCATTACTTTGCGTATGGCTTTCTCTACGGTGGGTGGAATCCTAGTGGATACACTGGTCATGATCTCCTGCAGCTCCAAAAGAGGAAGAGAGGGGTCTCGCAGGGTCTTCATCAGCTTGTGAACCCATTCTTTTAACTGTTGTAAAGCAGGATATAATTATAAAAAGCATAATAAATATAGGCATCCTTCATATACTAAGGAAATAGCAAACACAAAAAATTAGATAGATATAAGGAGTTACCAGGGATTAACAAGACACTTGTGAGCTCCGTATCAAAAATTTTAAATAGACATGGGCCCTCTCAGCTGTGGGCCACACAAAAACTGCACCTACTACAGAACCTAACTGGCAATGGCGCAACTAGTTAAAGTGCGATGGCAGCTACGCCAGTGGAATTTATATTCTAAGGGGTCTATTTACTAAGCAGTGTTAGGAGACAGAGTGAAAAGTGATAAGAAAGTGATAAGGTGCCAGCCAGTCAGCTCCCAACTGTCATCTCACAGGCTGTGTTTGAAAAATGACAGTTGGGAGCTGATTGGCTGGCACCTTATCACTTCCTTATCACTGAATCTCAGCAGTTTGTTGCATCAGCTGAGTGTGCTAGAAGCACCAGAGCAGAAAGCGATACCCCAGACAGGATAGACAAACTTTACGAGTTATGACAGGTGCAGGGTGCAATAATGAAGAATACATTCTGTATTTATTTTCTGACTATGACACACACATCTTTGCTTTATATATGAAGTTTGCTCAAACCTCTTAAAATAAATCAATGCACTCACCTTGATAGTGAAGTATGGCTCTGGCAAGCAGTATCCATTCATCACATTTATGAGATTTTCCAGCACACTGTGAAAAACTTGGTGAAGCTTCTCTCCAATGATAGGCAGAGTCTGCTGTGGGAGGAGGTCCCCAGTGAACAGTTCTGCCTAAGTACCAAAGAGAATGAACAATCACAACTCTACAGAAGGAGAATATAAGTTAAGACGTAAGTGCTCTATTGATCTAGGAAATAAACAATGCTTACTGGCTACAGAGAAAAATAGGCTGCTGACTGGTGTTCTGCATATTTATAGTTCCACATGTCTTCATACTTGTTATTTACCTGAAGGACTTTAGATGGGTCATCTAAATCGATACGAGCCAAGACACAACCAGATTCCAAAACAACTCCAGGACGCTTCACATAGCGAATATGACCAGGCTCCTGCACCAGTAATGTCATGACCATCTTCATTACCTTAAAACAAAATGTTGATACCTATTTACCTTTTACCCTTTCCAGAGATAAATATCTGTACATGAATAGAGACAAAGCATTTCTATCATTCAGGAAAGCCTTACGTTTACACTCTGTGACCATTCCACTGTACCATTACCGTAAACAAAAATACATACCTACCCTTTATCTACATTGCATCAAGCCTTGATTGAATTATACACAATTGAGACAAGTCACGTAGAAGACAATGTCCAAGAGATCAAAACATGAAGAAGGTGAAACACAGAAAAGACAAGAGCGTGGATGAAGCTTGTAGGAAAGTACCTCTATTTCTGCAAAGCAATCTCCTGCATTAACGTGGGACCCATCATCCACCGTGTACTGAAGTAATTTGCCAGTTGAAGGGGAACGCAGTACTGTGGGGTCTTTCTCCTTTTCAAAAACACAGGTCTTGTTACCTATCGTGATACGATACCTAGGGGCAAAATTGTTCTTTTAAATATTAGTCCCATTTTCCTACTGGACTAAATTGCATGGGTATAATTTATTTATATGGGATCGGGAATGTCAATTATAAAATGCAAAGAAAGAATGCATGAAAATAACAATTTGAGGCAATGGTTCCACGGTATATGTAACCCAAAAAGATTTCATATACTCAGATATAATTTACTTCCTCTGGTGTTTGTAGAAAACAATTAAAATGAAAAAAAATAACCCTCTCTGGAGAAGCAGTCCTGTTTTAAAGGCAAATATCAATAAATTACATTTGGACAAACAGGTCACAACTAGCAATATGTGTGGGCACAGCTGCTGATTCCATAAACATTCAGATGTCAATCATGACTGGTGGAAAATGCAGTGGAAGGATGCCACTATCTCACCATGGCTATTCTTCCTGTATTCAGGTCAATTTAACAGGACTCAGGACCTCATTCAGAGGCGGTCGCAAGAAGCGATTGCTCTCTCTGAATGAGGACGGGCGCTTCTTTTTTTTGGTGCGGCCTCCTGGTCGCAAGCTAAGCTGTGGGTTACCACCCACGGCTTAGCTAGCGACCAAGGTGATGGTCGCGATGGTGATCACCATCGCGACCATCGGGGCTTGCGACCAGACCCTAAGGTTGATGGAGCAGGAAGCTCCCCATTGACATCACTGATGATGTCAGTGCGGCCGCCAACAAAACTGTAGGCATTCCTTAAGGAACGCCTCTGTTTTGGAAACCACCCCCCCGGCCCGCCTACAAAAAGGCGGGCCAGGGGGTAATTTCCAAAACGCAGCGAGCTCCGGAGCGAGAGAGTTTCTCTCTCGCTCCGGGGCTTGTGCACGCGCAGTGCGGCCGCTGCGCGTGCGCAGGGCTACCCATCGACCTGGTTGCGAGCACATCGGTACTTGCGCACGGGTCTGAATGACCCCCTCTGACTGTAGTATCTCATATACCATGAAACCATGTTTTGAAGACATTAGTGTAAATAGACACAGTGGAGAACCGTTTTACAAAGAGCCAAAAATCAAATCACAACAAGTCAACAATAAAATAAGCCCATACTTACCGATCTACCTCTTCTTTCATATAGGTGGTGTAACTATTTCCATCATAGGACAGCAGCAATCCACCATCGCTTAAACGATGTACGTCTATTTCAATGTGAGAGTTATTCATAATGATCACATAGGTAGTGAGAGCCTGCCGGGCGACCTGCATTAAAGTAGTATTGTAAAAGGAATCCATGCATTTAGTATGTACACTTTAGTAGTGATCTAATGCCCATTGCTTTATGGGATAATTCTCTTGCTAAAGAAAAAGAACTATTCAAAACAGCCTTTATCCTGGGAATCCCCGCGGTAAGGTTATTGACCGCATCCCCTGTTTCCCATATGGAAACTTCAGTCTTATAGACTTTCAATGATTTACCACTTAATAGATGAATATGGCCAAAATAAGACTAGAGGTTTTACATAAGGACTTCTACCGCTTCGCCAATCAATTGTATAAAGTTCTAACCAATTGTGGAGACCACTGCTGTCCATACATACAGGGCATATGCTATTTAAATATAATGTTATACAATATAGTCTATGGTGTTTGTCAGGAAATTAGTAGCCTAGAAGAGCCCCAAATCATGCCCACAGGCTACCAATTTGCCAGGACTGTTCTATAATCAACTTTAGCTTTTTTGGTAAAGTCCTGTAACTTATTAAGATATCCTATTCCTACTAAATTAACATACACACCACCAAATCCCAATTACAGGCTTTGATTATGTGAGTAAAATAATTCAGAAAGTTCTGAGACATACTACAGGACTACTGTATCTCACATTATCAAACTATGCTGCTTCACCAATCTCAACTATATCTGGCACCAAAAGACTTATCTTACTAAAACAAATTGTAATAATAGCATATTATGTATGTACATATATACCGGTGTTATATATATATATACACACACACACACAAACATGCACCCACTTTCATACAGATAGATATAAATAATGATAGATTAGGATATATAGATAAATAGGGCATACGGTCAATATCCCGTCTGCAGGCGCCGGCATCCCAACACCTGTAAGAATCCCGGCGCCGGCATCCTGACCGCCGGAATCCCGAAGGTAAGTAGCGGGGTTAGGGGGAGGGTTAGTGCTATGGTTAGGCACTAGGGGGAAGGTTAGGGTCATGTTCTATGTTTCATTGAGACTAGGGGTAAATTTACTAAGGGGCAGGTTTGAAATCCCAGTGGATTTGTGGGGGTTTACTGGCGGGATTACATTCTGCAAATTATGTTTCGAAACGCAGAAAAACCACACTTTAAAATAGAATAAAACATCAAATGATTATCAATGTTTTATACCATTATAGTATAGGAACCTCAGATTTCAAAACGACCTTTAGTAAATACTGCCTTTTGTGAATTGAACCTGTCCTTCAGGTTCTGGCAGGTTTGAAATTACTTAAACGCTGCCAACTAGTAAATTTACCCCCGGACCAATTTTATATCACAAATTCGCCACTGCATGTAGACAGGCTCAGAATAGCTTCAGAGGTCACCGTGACTTTCAACCAAAAATAAATAATTATAAAATGACAAAGACATCCAATAGAATTGAAATATGTGATGATGTTGCGGTTCACTTTAGGACAACTGGCTTCCTAGAATAAATTCAAGAAAATAATCCAAACAGCATAATCTCCTGTCTAAAGGAGACAGACATCAAGGGTTTATATGTGGGATTAATGAAACTAGCAAAATCGAGAAGGGTCAGGTAAAGACCTTTTTCTGAAAGCACAAAAAAAGTAAAAAGATACTGAAACCAGCCCTGTGTAAGTGTGGAAACATAAGGAGTTGCACCAATAGTTATCTACTACTGTCCATCTGTATATATATATATATCCTAAACTTCATTTATTTTCTCAACTTGGATCCTTTTCATAAAGCAAATAAGACATCTTTGACAAATGTCATACTATGATCTACCCAGTATGGCAGGTCCCCAACAGATTGTCTAATTTTATTGATTTGCACAAGCCATCTTGCAGCTTTTACAGTGGCTAATTTATGCATGCCCAGAAAACAGTGACACTGGGGGTGGTCCTTTGGCTGGAAAGATACAGGGGCTGCTCATGAGGCTGGAGAGATACAGGTGATGATCATGAGGTTGGAAAGACACGGGGTGGTCATGAGACTGGAGAGAGACAGAGGGCGGTTATGATGCTGGAGAGTGACAGGGGGGCATGATGCTTGGGAGAGACAGATGGCATGATGCTGGAGAAAGAGAGTGGTATGAGGCTGGAGACAGACAGGGTGGCATGAGGCTGGAGAGAGGCAATGTGGCATGAGGCTGGAAAAAGACAGGGTGGCATGAGGCTGGAGAGAGAGAGAAGGTAGCATGAGGCTGGAGAGAGACAGGGTGGCATGAGGCTGGAGAGAGACAGGGTGGCATGAGTCTGGAGACAGGGTGGCATGAGGCTGGAGAGAGACAGGGTGGCATGAGGATGGAGAGAGAGACAGGGTGGCATGAGGATGGAGAGAGACCGAGGGGGCTTGAGGTTGGAGTGACTGCATATTCTGATCTCCAGAAGCCTGGCAAAGTGTGTGATTGTTGTCAGTTTTTCTTTACCATTAGCGGTTAGTGCCAGCGGGGGAGGTGGAAGGTGTGTTTTGGGTGGCAGACTTCTAGCCTGTGGATGGGGCGATGAGAACTATGTGGAGGGGGCAGTGAGAGCTATGTGGAGGGGGCAATGTGCTATGTAAAATTGTAATGTCACAAATGTTTACATATTTAGAAACGCATACCTTCTGGAAAGTGGTACTTGACCTATGCCCAGAGGGCCTGAGTCAGAGATGTACGCATATGACACAGGCGCTGTTCTTTGAACGCAGCGGCTGTGACATAATATGCTAATGCCGCATGAGACATCTCTGTGAACATCGGTCATTTAAGAAATCCTCAGGTTACACGGGATGGCTGGGAAATTCATGCTGCTGCTGAAGCCAGTGAAGTTGCTTCCTAGGCTTCTGCACACCCAAAAAACGGGGTCGACGCGCCCGTTTTCTGTGACGCTGCTTATTGTCGTCCCCAAATGCCAGCAACATGTCAATCATGCTGCAGCGTTTTGCACACTGTGAGCAACATCGCAGCCCGGGATCTGCACATGGGCAGTGCAGCTTTTGCGCATGTGCGGATCAAAAAACAATGGAGATGTACTGTAAACCATCGGGTTTGCGTAAATCTTTGAATCAGGCCCATAGTCGCTATATGTTACTCAACAAAAAAAGGTTGAGAACCCCTACTCTAGGAGATTGGTTTTTTTACATGTCTAATTAGCCTCCTAATTGTGGGACTATGGGGCTGATGCAGAGATTTGTGCTAAACCCATGGTTAGTGTACATCTCTGGTTGTGACTCCTCTGCGCTGATGCATGACCCGTACTGTGCATGTGCCTGTGATTCCACACGCCGAGCGGGGGCAGTTCCGTTTCCCATTCCCATTTTGTGCTAGCTTTTTGTAGCTATATTTTGTGCTACTGTAGCTTAGCGTAAGAGGACTCTCATTCCTCTTTGCAGGTTGGCAGCTATTCTTACAGTGACCTGCCCCCTGTCAGTGGAGCTTAGTATAGGCTTAGGTGGAATAGGCTTAGGTGGAAACGTTCCTATTTGTAAATTGCAAACTCCAAGACATAAGATAATGGGAGCCCCCTTTATGGTAGGGTTTGCACATACAAGCACTTTGTAAGCTTTTTTCCACTTTGATTCTGCATGTGGAGAGACAAGAGAAAAGGACTCTGACTGCAGACCAGATGCTATCAGGACACATCTCCTGTGCACATAGCCACGTAAATGCAGGTAAAACTAAAATGCTGGGAAGTCGGTATAAGTTATTTCCTAGCACCACGGCATGACCCACTTTTTACAGTGCTAAGCAGAAGCCTGCTGGGAGACAAGTAAATACAGCTACTATTTAACAAAGCATTCTAGTTCATGCCCAGTGCTCAGAATACCACACAGACTACACCAAATAATTTTACCTTTAGTTTGTATTTTACTCTCTCAGAGATCAGCTCAACATCCACAATATTTAACAGTGTGGCTGCAGGAAGGACTTGCCCCCTGAAAGAAAAAGAAAATATTGATGATATACATAAATCTGACCAGTAACAAAGAGTAATCTAAATAAGGTAACATGCCGGGATGTCTGATGAAATTGGCAGTTCTGAGATACATGGCATCCTTGCTCTAACATGATTGCTCTCTACTGCTCCCACTGACATAGGAGGATACAAGAAAGCCAATACTGTACCTCTCCAATGAGTGAAGGAATTCATTCATGCAGGTTTGAAACAAGGTGTCTGCAACATTGAGAGCCCCGCAGACCACTCCAAGCATAGCATCTGGTTTCTCAGCCTTAGAAAGATACATACAAATATTAAAACAGTGTCTACCTTTACAATTGGCCATCAAAATAATAAAACTAGTCAGTTTATTCTAGTGAAGCAAAGATACTAGCTTTGTACAGCTTTACTAGCACGCAATATCTGTAAATATGGAGCCCAGCACCATATGAATCTTAAAATATTACAAACAGCCTGGAATCATCCTTTATAACTAGCACAGCATGCAATAACTGTAAGCTGAACAATGGACTTTGAGAAGAAGAAATGCTTGGACTATACCTGGACTTTTTCTGAAATCAGGTGATCCAGCCACCCAGTGTCAATTTCATTGTTTTGGAAGCTCTCAGTCTCCAATAATTTGATGAGGTATTCAACTGTGGTCCTGAAATCTCCACGTATAGACAGCTCTTTAAGAGCCACAACCATGTTCCTGTAAAATGCAGATATTGGAAGTTGTGAAAGATTCACCAACTTTGCCAACTCAGTTCATGGTTAATCTGAAGGGGATGCAATCACAATGTCAACAGTTATTATGTCGACATGGTTGATAAATTGACATCTGCAGGATGTCGACATGTTCCAAAATGTAAAAATATGCAATGTTGACATTCTACAAAATGCTGAAATTAGAGTTAGACTGCAAGAATGGAAGGTTATGGGTTAGGATTAGGGGCCTTGCTCACTGCTGGAAGCCGGAAGTCATCATCACCTGACCGCGATTAGGTACCTTACTCAATGCTGAGCGCTGGAAGTCATCATCACTTGACCGCTAGACCTAGAAGATAAGCGGAAGCCGCCTACCAGGTAAGTGATCACCGGGACCGTTTCGTCAACATTCTAATCATGTCGACATTTCATCAGTGATGTAAGCATGCTAACCATGTGACATGCTGCATAACGACATTAGAATTAATGTCAACATGATGAATGTTGACAAAATAAACTCAAACTATCCAAGTATTCCAAGTGCAAGAAAAATAAAATATTTGTAAAATTCGGGTTGGGTACGGGATCCCGACGGTCAGAATACCGACAGCGGCATCCCGACAGATTCTTGAAAGTCTTAAAACCCTAACCCACCCCTCCCACAGCCTAACATAACCCTCCCGTCCCGCAGCCTAACCCTAACCCTCCCATCCCACAGCCTAACCTTAACCCTACCCTCCCGCAGCCTAATCCTACCCCTCCTGTCCCCCAGCATAACCCTAACCTGCCGTCCCGCAGCCTAACCCAAAACCTTCCCTCCCACAGCCTAACCCCAATCCTCCCCTCACGTAGCCTAACCCTAACCCTCCCCCTAGTGCCTAGCCCTGACCCGAATAGTTACCTCTGCAGTCTGTTGAGATTCTGACAGTCGTGTTACCACTGTCGGTATTGTGACCACCGGCATCCTGACTGTCGGGATGCAGACTACATCCCGTAAAAATCTGCTACTTATCTGATGCTTCTATTGTATATAAGGTTTGACAGCAGTAAGGTTGGGGGCAGTTTGTAATTTTCACAACAACCTAACCCAAAGGTACCAAAATTCGGTCCTCAAGGCACCCCAACAGTCCAGGTTTTAAGGATATCCATGCTTGATCACAGGTGACAATATTAGTACCTCAGTCAATTTTATTTGACCACCTATGTTCAACCATGGATATCTCTAAAACCTGAACTGTTGGGATGCCCTGAGTTTGGGAACCTCCGACCGAACAAAAACGTACTCGATAATACGAGGTCAAGTGATGTCCCTGAACTCCCACAGCTCTGAAACTTATAATGCAAAGCCTTCTATTGCTTACAAATTCCAGCTTGAGATCAACAAACACACATAAGATCTTGTGTTAATCTGGAAGTGCCCCAGTTGCTGCTGTACTCTGGAAAACTGACACGGACCTTCCCATCTCCATATAAAGAGCAGCATTTTCCAACCTTATTTTGTTGCACCTTTGCTGCATTTTAAACACAATCGATGTCAGATGGAGATTCACCAAAACACAACGGTTAGTGTACAGCTGGTAACAAGCAAAGAAACAGAAAAGAACATGCTGAGTTTAGATTTATCTAGGACAATGAGCTGGCATAAGTATAAAAAAAAATCTAATCCTAGGACTAGGCCATATGTAAAGGAAGGGCTATTGTGATAACTATGCAACACTAACGAGATAGCCTCTTCACGGTTTTCTCCCCAGGAGAAGCAATGTCCAAACTGTGAGTCCGCAAACTCATGTAAGCCGCCAGCGGCAGCCACGCTGAAGTATCCCCATACATTCTTGTTGCTCCGGAAGTTAAGCTCCTGGACTGTCCCTGAACTGGGCTTAAACCCCTGAAAGAAAACAGACATCAGTTAAAAAAGCATGGTAAGCAGTGCTTGTTACAAAGATGTTAACAGTTTATAAAGTCCTCCTGCCCTTTTCATTGATCATATAAATTAAAAATGTGTTTGCATTTTCTATAGCTATATATATATATATATATATATATATATATATATATACACACACACACACACACACACACACACACCTCAGTCAATGTTTCAGCAGTTCATTCAACTTTCATCAGGACAATGAAGTACAAAAAGAGTCTTACCTTTATAATAGAAAACACCCCAGTGCATTGAACACTCCCACAACGTGCCGCCAACGGGGGCTGGTGTGACGTTACATTACTACGACATGCACTCCCAGCATGCCCGGCGTTTGATGGACAATGTGAAAAAAACTTTTACCAAAGAAGAGATACAGTGAACATAAAAACAGACACTAGAGGGCAGCAGTGTTTGTTTTTACATTCACTATATTTTTTTTTTTGGTGTCTTCTACTATAAAGTTAATACTCTGTACTTCATTGTCCTGAGGAAAGTTGAATAAAATGAAACGTTGACTGAGTTGTAGAATTTTACACCATATATTGTTTACAAGTCCTGTGAATGCCGCTGCTCCTCGCTTCTGGTTATCTACTTTACATTGCAGTTTGTACCTGGACATTTGTGAATATCTCCAGGGAGTGAGTGCCGGCCACTCTCTTGCTATAATATGTATACATACATATATACATACGTACGTACATACATACATATATACCTCTAACAACGGCAAAATTCACTGGTGTGGTAGTTGCAGAACAATCACTACTACTGGATATAACCCTTTGACAATGAAACATGCAAACAAATAAAACTCTTACCTCATCAGGGTTTTCACTGGTTATTCTAGCAGCAATTACATGACCTCTTGGGTTTGGCGCATTTGTGGGGTTCTCAAAGCTTATGGGAATATCCCCCCAGGGTGTCTCTCCAAACAGCACTCTTATGTCTTTAATCCTGTATAGTGGCACTCCCATGGAGATCTGAATACAGAAAAAGTGCTGTTATGAAAAACTATATAGCTTCATAAAGAATTCTTAGAGTCTAAATGTAAAGTACTTAGGGGGTCATTCAGACCCGCTCACGAGCGCAGGACGCTCGTAAGCGGGTCGATGTTCCCCCACTGCGCATGCGCACGACGGAGGGAGCTCCGTCTTGCGCATGCGCGAGACCCGGCGAGCGACGGGCTCTCCATCGCTCCGGGTCTCGCACCAAAGGGGGCGTGCTGTCGATGTTGATTGACAGCATGCCCCCTTTTGTGGGCGTGCCGGGGGCGTGGCTGCCCAGACGGAGGCGTTCCCATGGGAACGCCTACCGTCTGAAGCCGGCCCCACTGACATCACTAGTGATGTCAGTGGGAGTGATTTTGGCTCTGATAGAGCCAAAATCACTCCAGGGCTTGCGGCAGCGAGACCCTACCGCAGGGTCTCCGTCGCAAGCCCGATGGTCGCGATGGTCAAGACCATCGCGAACATCATCATGGACGCTCGCATATGTTGTGGGTGGTCACCCACAGCTATGCGAGCGACCAGGGGGCCGCTCCAGTTTCATGGAGGAGGGCACTGATTCAGAGCGAGCGCTCTGGTCAGAGCGTTCGGCTCTGAATCAGGCCCTTAACTTGCAATTATTCTCTGGAGAGTGCAATATATACAACAGCAGTTTCAGATCCACGTTTATAATAGGGGAGAACAGTTTTGGCCACATGAAAATAAGGTGACAAAGCCTGCAGCAACATTTTCCGATGAGGATACATGAAAACTGCTATTCTAAAGTTGTTCTAAAATATATCTATATTTGTGTATGTGTGTCAGCTAAAATATCTAGTACCCATGTGTGAAATCAATCTGGAAAGTAGTCAAAGCATCCACAACCCCATCTGCCATCTTTACTATGTACTAAGAACTGTTAGCTATACCAGTTGCCATGTGCCTATTACTTATATGGCATCATCTCTGCCGTTACATCCTACAAGAAAATCAGGCAATTAGTTGATTAATGCTCCTAATTTCAACCATTTGAAGCCAATGTAACAGCAGGGCCCTAGTACCTGCCGCATGGACTGTGCATACTGTTTAGCGTGATCCTGTGACAGGGTCAAGCTGCAGACAGCAGAGCAGCTCACAAATGATATATTACATTATTAAATATACTATGTAGGAGGTGCCACTTATAGGCTATGGGGGTAGCTATGTTCACTAATATTAAGCATAACTGTGAGGGATTTATACACTCAAACATAGCTAAAATCACTTAGTTAGCCCAACAACTTGTCGACTTCCAATTATGCAGTGAATACACATATTCCTACAAAAAAGATAGCAAATAGTGCTTGAAGTGAGAGACTGTCAGCCATCTTGTCATACCTGTAACTGAGCAGCAGGAAGGTTGACATCACAAATCATTTCAGTGCAGGGATGTTCCACCTGAAGGCGGGGGTTCAATTCCAAAAAATGGAAGCTCCCATCTTCGCTGTAAAGATATTCAACAGTGCCTGCACTAACATAGCCCACCATCTTAGCCAGCCGTACTGCACACTGTGAAAGGTGAAAGATGGCATTTTATAATCTAAGTTTAAAACTAAGAGATCAACAATTTTGCAATTTTGATCAACTCATTTTTTTTCCTCTTAAGTTTAAACTAACCTTTCCATAAATGTTATATTAGTGTCACCTTTGTATCCAGCCCGTCTGGGTCACCTCTGTCTGTCTGCCCCCTCCCTTTAGAATGTAAGCTCTCACAAGCAGGGCCCTCTTCCCTCATGTGCTTCTCCTTCACTTAATTATACTTTAATATACAACAGTACCCCACCCTTGGTTGCTGACACCATGCTGCTTATCTAAGTGTTATGCAGCAATGTATTAATCATGTATCTGTCCTGCATTGTTTGTACTGTTAATAATGGTTTTCTTATGTGCTCATTTGTTTATGTACATTGTAAGGCGCTGTGGAACCCTTGTGGCGCCATATAAATAAAGAATAATAATAATAATATAATACAACATGAAGTCCAAGTGAAAGCAAATTCCAGAGTTAGATGACCTCAAAGATTTGATAAGTCCAGTGTTTAGTGTTAAGTCCACTTAAATTCACCAATAAATGTAAAAGAGGTGCACTGCTTAACCCTTTCATTTCCTTATATTAGAGATTAGTGTACTAGTGTAATACTCTTAATTGTGGACTACCCAAACGCGCTGGCGCTACTGAGAGACAGCAAGCAGTGAATGAGCCCACCTGCTCCATGTATTCAAACACAGATGGAGCAGCTACTGTGGCTGGAGCTTCCTCAATGATCTTCTGATGTCGTCTTTGTATGGAACAGTCACGTCCAAAGAGAGACACAGCATTTCCATATTGGTCGGCCAATATCTGGACCTCCAAATGCCTGGCATGTTGAGCTAACTTCATCACAAAGATGGGGGATCCGGGGACTTCTGTCTGAACCTGAGTAAATAAGACAAGAGGAAATCATACTGCTCATGATGCTTACCTAATTTACAATGATATGCTGGTCCCTTCTAAGTACTGCCATCGCTAATATTATTTACAGCCTAAAGCAGAGGAATGTATCAGACTCTCACCCAGCTGGGCAGGTACCAGATACTAAATCTTTGCTCAGATCTAGTTTAAAAAACTTTCCTTTGTAAATCAGGGGTACATGTCATGAATAAAGAAGCCCTGTTACTGATACAACAATCTGCAATGAGGGAACGTACACTTGTTACTGCCCAAATTCTCACCTGCCGGAAAAGATTGGGGAAATCCTCTGCTCGCTCTGCCATGCGAATGCCTTTGCCTCCTCCACCCTCAGATGCTTTTATCATGACTGGATACCCAATTCTCTCTGCAGACTGGATGACAGCAAGATAAACCCATATTTGTGCATTCAACTTTCCATTTCTACACAGAGATATTATTTGACTTAATGTATACACATTGCACACTCGCTAAAGACGGAGATGAAATGAACTTATGTGACTAGCACTTTAAGAATTAAGTAAATAAAAGAGGGTGGAAAGAATTAACTATGCTCTTAAAATGACCATATTTCACTTTTTGTTCACAAGTTACATATACTGTACATTTATACATTGCTTTATAAAAAATTTATGAAAAATTCTAAACACACAAATGGTTGTGTTTTCCGATTGAAAGATAATTGTCATCTGTATTTTGACCCAATCAGACTATCGATTGAATTATTAGGAAGCCAAATGAGCTGAGATGCAGCAATGAAAATTGTACTGTATATATGCAAATGTATTATAAAAGAAAGCTGAACACTGAATCAACTTCAGTTATACAATTATTTTTTAATAAAGTTTTCACATAATAGGTGGAGTCCTGTTTGAGTAGAGGCTGCGATGTAGAGAAGTGGGTAGATTCAGGGGTGTGCCTGCCCCTAATTGGCTTGCAGCTGGGGGCCAAATTCAAAATGCAGCTGAGGACTCTGAAGGGTAGGGAGCGGTGTGGTGTGGTGTGCTGTCAGGGGTGCTGCAATATGAGGGGAGGTGCAGTGTAAGGGATGCTGTGCTGTGAAGGGAGGTGTGCTCTGACGGGAGGAGTGCTGTGAGGGGAGGTGCACTGAGGTGTGCTGTAACGGGTGCTGTACTGTAATGAGTGCCATGCTGGGAGAGCACACTGAGGTGTGCTGTGAGGTGTACTGTGCTGTGCAGTGAGGGAAGCTTAGAAGGGTGCTGTAATGGGTGAGTGGGTGCTGTGCTGTAATGGGTAAAGGGGTGCTGTAAGGGGAGCTGAGAGAGATGCTATGCTGTGAGGGGAGAGGGGAGCTGTGCTGTAATGGATGAGGGGTGCTATGTTTTGAGAGGGGTGATGTTTTGTGAGGGGAGCTGAGAGGGATGCAGGGATACAAGAGGGGTGCTGTAATGGGAGGGGGTGCTATGAGGTGAGCTGAGAGGGGGTGCTGTGCTGAGAGGGGTGCTCTGCTGTGATGGGAGAGTAACAAAGAGGGAGGAAAGAAGACCCCGAAGAAAAGAAGAAAGAACCAGTCACGGAATAAGAAAAGCACTGCTCGCCAGGACGGGCCAGTAGCCAAAGCAAGAAGCCGAAGGACCGGAGAGTGCTGCTAGTGGGGGAAACAAAAGACCTAAACTGCCCACAGCATCCTCTCCCACCGTATCAGGTAGGCCCTCTGTGAGGCCTACCTATAATTTACCCTTCCCTAGACCACCAGAGTAGTCGGGCAATAGGCCTGTTGCACTAATAGATGGGTTTTAGGCCCATGCCACTGCAAGTGACCCTGGGCATTAGTCCCAGGGCACTAAACATCTAATTAGGCAGGCTCAATAAGGTAGGTTATAAGTACAGAGTGTAATTATTCCATAAACATGGGGGGTACCAGTCCCTTACTTTGCCAGGGGCACTCAGACCGATATATATATATATCCCTGGGTAGATTACTTTTTTAAGCAAAGGCATTACCTAATCATTACTTGAAACACAAGTAATGCAAACAAATTTTAGGTACATTTACCACACTTTGGAAAAAATGAAAATTGGGCAAAAATGCATAAACATAACTAGCAATGATTGCACATAACTACGTCAGCATTGTGAAGGCTCAGAGAGAAAACAGAGAGAGAGAAAACAGTGAACAATGTTCTTTTAATGCCCAACTGTAACTGTTACCTCTAAGCCTTCATCCACATCTTTCACACAACCTTTTTCATACACTTCAGGAGGGACACAAATAACACTTTGCTGCTGCTTGTCCTCTGAGCTACATTCTAGATTAAGACCTAAAGCAGAAATATATACACAGTAAGAACTGTCAGTTTAGATAAGGACAAAAAGAAAGGAAGTACAATAATTGCGAAACATCATACCATCTCCACTCCAAGACAAGGTTGGGATTCCTACAGTTTGAGCGACAATAGTTGAGGCCACTTTGTCTCCCAATGCCCACATTGCTTGACTGGGTGGCCCTAAATTTAAAAGGTAAATTATAGATATTAAACATTGTTTATTGTTAAGCCCTCTTGACTTGATTCAGCAATTCGCTAAATTAACTGTAAATGTCAATCTTAAATAATCAAAGAATAGAAAAATAGCTGATAATAAATGTGCAGTCTGATACTGTGTTTAATGTTGTATCATGTAAGAATTGTTTACCACTCTAAGGCTTCACAGATTTGAAATAAAACAATATCACCAGGATAAATAAGTCTATTGCCATATGGCTGTTGCCTTCTACTTTTCTTTGATTCTAGACCATGTGACATTACCCATGAATGCAATGTTCTGTTTCTGCAGGAGTTCTGGAAGTTTGGGATTTTCTGAGGCATGGCCCCATCCAGCCCACACAGCCTATTTCAAGCAAAATAGACTTATTAGAACAAGTACTGGCAAAGTAGTAGCACAACAGAAAAAGAATTTAGAGACACACGGGCATAGATGGTCTACATACTGTATCTTTTTTTTAAGTTGAGTATTTTTAATTGAAAATGTTTTTCCAATTAAACAATACAATATAACAATAAATAAAAAAAACACAATAATTATCACACATCAAAATTGTAAACCATATACATCACAAATATATAGAACACCTAATATAAATAACACATACGCAATCTGCAGAGCATTAAAAAAAAAAACTACAGCATATATAAACATATGATATAAATATATGAAAAATAGAATAATAGACAGAAATCATCTAGTACAGAATATACAATATATATCAGGCTAGAGCATGATGGTCTACATATCTTAGCACTTACATACAGCACCATCGTCAAATGAATAAACACCAAAATAAACTCTACATAAGTTTAGTATGCTTTCATACAAGTTTTATGTTATATTTACCTGAACCGGAATTCGTTTGGCAATATCAACAATTAACTCCACATTAGCATAGTTGTTGTTATTTGGTCCTCCTGGCACCGGAACATAATGATCGGCCATCTTGATGTACTCTGAAGATTAGGCATGTGAAGAGGAGGTAACAACCTTGTTAGAAAACATATTAACATACCACTAATAAAATTTGGCACTTTCCATCTTACTTTTATAAAAATGTTGGTGTTACTTTTACAAGCATAATGCAGACAAAAACAAGACTTTATACTCACTGTAAAATCAATTCCTCTGAGTCCATCTGGGGGACACTGGAAACAATGGGTTTAAGCGGGAAGGCTAAGGAGTAGGCGAAATATAGTTAATTTACTGAGGCAGAAACTCCCCTCTCTTTTAAACTTTCCCATCTCCACCTGCAACTCAGTATGTACTCTTCCAAAGCCTGATGGAGAAACAGTCATGCACCACGCCTTGTGCAAATGATTACATTTTGTAAAGGTGTGCACAAAGTTCCAGTTAGGCGCCTTATAAAACTATGCAACCGAGGCACCCTGCCACACTGCCCAAGAACTGCTCATTGCTTTTACAGAATGTGCCCTGTTGAGATACAGAATTGGCTATCCTACAGACAAATAAGACTGGGGGAGATGTATTATAGCAGCACGTTAAGTTACTTTGGGATGCTTACCAGCAATGCGTACAAAAATAACCAGGATAACTTCTGCTCATTACCCCTCCCTGATAAGTACTGCACATTTTTTTTTTTGTTTATCCCCTCCGGTGAATTGCAATTGTAAATGGCAGATGGAGTAGCCATCTTGGTTGGAGCAGCAGGGACATATAAAAAGACTCCTCCTTATGCCTGTTTGTGGCAGAAGGTGAGGAATGGGCTAGCCGCAGGTTGTTTTGTAAATGTCTCTGGGCTGTCTTTGGCTAAGGAGGCTGCTTGGCTCTGCTAAGATTTTCAAAGGTTGCCAGGAGTTGGGTTTCCTTTTCTCTTGAATTGACCTTTTAGTTGTAACTATTGTTGCTGACAGGAGAGCAGGTTCTGCTTTAACTACTATGGTTAAGTTCAAACTTACCTTAGTGTTTAGACTTCGATTTAAAAAAATTAAATATAATGATTTTGCCTCTAATCAGCACTAAATGGCCTGTAAGCTCTAGGGGAATGGGTAGGCTACGGCAAGATGGAACCAGCATTACCGACAAAAAGTGACTGCACCTGGAGGGGAATCATATGGACCTCATTGTCCTCCTCTCTGCCTATTACCTGACTTGGCAGGCTCCGGTCAGCGTTTGTGCCCCCCTAACACGACTTCCCGGGATGAGGGTCTTTAAAGGACCCATGCCCACCCAGGTGTGTCTGGTGTTCCTCCCAGGGATATTCAGAGCATGCTGTGCCATGTGGGAACAACACCAAGCTACTGGTGCTATTACCTCGCACCGTGGGCATATGAGTCCCATAAGGGGGCTGAGGCAAACCAGTCTAAAATGCAAACAAACAAAAGATTAGACCCAAACAAAAGCCTCCTAAGTTATTTATGCCTATCCTGCAAGCACTAAATGAAAAAAAAAAAAAAACGGAGTTTCAGGTGGAGATTGGGGGGTTTAAGTGAGAGGGGAGTTTCCGCCTCAATAGAATTAACAATTTAGTGATTACTCCTTAGCATTCCCACTTGAACCCATTGTTTCCAGTGTCCCCCTAATAGGAAAAGAGAGGACTATATTAATATTTACTTATATAGCACCAGCATATTTTGTTTCCTTACAATTGGGATCAAAACAATAATAGAACTGTAATACAACCTGACTGGGTAACTCCAGACAAAGAGGTAAGAAAGCCATGCTCGCATGTTTACAGTTTAAGTACAGCCTGTAATTTACATACAAACATACAGAAAGATACCAGAACCTTATGGCAAAAATGTAACATGAGCAGTAATAAGTTTGAAATCAGAGCACTGTAGCTTACCTGCATTAGCTTTGAGGTCCTCTGGGGTGACCATGACCACAAAGCGTATGGCTCGCTCGTTGCGGAACATCTCATATGACCACCTCCTTATAGAGCGCATGCACTTGACAGCTGCAATGCCATTGTTAGCAATGAGTACCTGTAATGACAAATTGTAATTGCATTATATTAAGAATCTTGTTGTTAAAGATTTTGCTAAAAAACACGGTTTCCCAAACAGAACTATTATTTACTTGTATTTCTTTATTTAAAGAATACCTGACAAAAGGTTTGAAAATAAATCTATAATCGAACATTAAATAAAAAGTAAACTACCTGTACTTGATAATACACTAGATCAATAGCCTGTGTTGCAAACTGTATAAGCTGCAAATTTGGTCAAATATACGTGGGATAACGGCAAATTGGCAGAATATCGTTATATGTACATTAATAGGACTAGAGTAATGCCTGAGTAAAGATTGGTAGAAATAGATCATTTGAGGCATGACCTTAAATCCTGTCAACGTAGGCCTGTGTGCTATCTGTTCAAATAGGAAAAAAGAAACAGTACAGCAGGAACAATCAATAAATATGTTTCATTATAGATACTATATCTATGATGTGTTCTCATTCACCTAGAGTTTTTTGCGTCAAATGGTGTAACTTAGACATTCTATCACTGGTAGCGATTGCCACTTTTTCCTGAATGATATGTCTTATTTGCATCGTAGCAGCATACACCAGATTAGTAGTTTTGTCACAAAGGAATTGGTATAAAGTCAGAGATTAAGCATAACAATACGTGGTGTGAGTCGTTCTTATTGAAACTCAGTTTTTTTTTACTTTTATACCGAGATTAGAGTCGCACCCAGAAGTACATGAAATGACAGCATCAGTAGTCAGTGTACCCTTGCATTGTGCTTTTGTCACTTTAGTTATAAAATAAAACACATACTTTGAGAAAAAGTCTCTGGCGGCTCACTTGGCATGGTAAAGTCCACAGCGTGCCAAACCGCGTGATTGAGGATAGGTGTAGGTCGATGCATTTGTGTGAGTAAATACTAATATATTAATTTATTCGTACATCAACTGAATGTGTAGGAGACTGGTACAACTTCATTCTAATTGTCAGCATTATTTTATCTCGTAATTTGATTTGTCTGACTTGTTTAAAATTTTGCAGAAAATTTTCCACTATGGGCCTCATTTGAGGCCTGATTCTGATTTGGGAATAAAACAAGAACGCAAGTGCAAGTAACTGATCATCTTGGTAAAACCATGCTGTGTTATAAGGGGCACCTACTACATGGCATAAATTGGAAAGGGCATTACTGTGTGGCTTAATGTGCAAGGAGCATTACTGTATAAGGGCCACTACTACTTTGTGGCAGAATGTGAATGGGCTCTGTGTGGCATGAGGTGAATGGGCTGTACTGTGTGGCATAACGTATATAAGAGACACTACTGTGCAGTGTAATGTGACGATGGGGCACTACTGTGTGGCATAAATTGAATTGGGGTACTACTGTGGCCACGCTTCTTTCCAGCGCGACAACACCAGCAGCTACAGGTCTGCGTTCTCCAATTGGCTTGTGACCAGTGCCAGATTTGAAATGCCACCGGCGCTGTCTCTCCATGGCTAGCACTGTCTGCCGGTGCGCTGGTGTCCCGGCACTAAATACACACCTGCTGATGGCACACAGAGGGAGGCTGCTGGAGAGACACAGGGGGAGGTGAGAGGCTGCTGGAGGGACACAGGGGGAGGGGAGTTTCTGGGAGGGGGAATAATGTGTAAGGAGCATTACTGTGTGGAATAATGTTATAAGGGGCATTACTGTGTGTGGCATAATGTGTAAGGGGCACTGCTATTGCGTGGCATGTGTTATAAGGGGCACCACTACTGCATGACATAATTTGGGCATTGCTGTGTGTGGCATAATGTGTAAGGGCCACTGCTGTGTGTGTCATAATGTGTAAGGGGCATTACTGTCTGTGGCATAATGTGTAAGGGGCATTACTGTCTTTGGCATAATGTGTAAGGGTCATTACTGTCTGTGGCATAATGTGTAAGAGGCATTACTGTGTGACATGTGTTATGAGGGGCATTACTGTTTGGCATAATGAATAAGGGGCACTACTACTGAGTGGCACATTGTGTTATAAGGGGCACTACTACTGTGTGGCACAATGTGAGTGGGCTCTGTGTGACATAATGCAAATGAGCTGTGTGGCGTAATGTGAATGGGCTGTACTGTGTGGCATAACGTGAATAAGGGGCACTACTGGGGAGTGTAATGTGACTAATGGACACTACTATACGGTATAATGTAACATAGGGACACTACTGTGCAGTTTAATGTGACTAAGGGGCACTACTGCGTGGCAGGCATAAATTGAATTGGGGTACTATTGTGTGGTCCCGCCCTTCCCAGCGAGACCACACCTGTTTTTTATCACCTGCTGTGCGCTGAATGCACGTGCTCTCCCTGCTTCAATTATGAATGGGATGGGGGCACAAATGCTGTTCATGTACACAGGGAACCAAAACGTGTAGTTACAGCTCTGCTATGGTGTGCACAGATGTGTCCTCTGTGTTTAGCACCCCTGTTCTATAAAATTCCTACATTTAACACTGGGACTGATTCAGAGCCGCTCGTAAGCGGCCGCTCGTTCGTTCCTACCGATGTTCGCACAACTGCGCATGCGTACGGATTTTAATACGCATGCGCGAACCAGTCAGTGCGGCCGAAAATCATGTGCTCGCTAAATAGCGAATGCCTGCTATTTTGAGTGACAGAATGAGTCGTTTGTGGGTGGTAACAGGGGAAGGTGCTTGAAAATGGGGAGTGGAGATCCGAACGCAGGCGTGCTTAAAGGTCAAAACGGGCGTTTTAAGGGTGTGCATAATTAACAAAGCAGCGTCATTGACCACGTCACTTGGTTGTTTTATAGTCAGAATTGCTCGCATGATTGTGGTAGGAAAAACCAACCACAAGAATAGCGAGCAGTTCAGACGCCTTTCGATGTACTCGATTAATCTAATAAATAGCGGACATGACGTATGATGCGAGTGTCCAGGGGGCGTTTTTTTCAAAATTACGTTCGCATGTTTTGTTTGCTCGTTCAGACATAGAGGCGTGAACAGACCGCAAAGAGCGAACGGTTCATTTAAATAGCCAGCCCCTTTTTCTGAACGAGCGAGCGCAAATAGCGTCCTGCTCTGAATCAGGCCCACTATCTAATCCTCTACAACTGCTAAACTAGGGTTTGGTCATTTGGGAAAATGGCTTCCCTTTTCTTTCTGTGTGACCTACCCCAATGAAGTGCCAGCTTTACCTAACAGAACCAACCACACAACAAACGCCTGACTATGGCACATTTGTTTGAATCCCCTGTAGGATGATCTCTGATGTATTTTAATACAGAGAATGATGTACACTTGTATGTTGTTCTAATATTAATTATATTTGTAACAGCATAGACTAAGAAGTGGGAGGAGTCAGGAATGGTAAGGGTCAGGAATGGTAAGGGAAGGATTCTATGCCAGGAACCAGATGCGTGTGCTTTTAAAGCCAGGGCCTCTCTTTAGTCCCAGTCTTGCCCTGGCTGTCTCGCTGACCCCCTCCTTAGCTGCCTCACTGACCCCTCAGCTATCACACTGACCCTTCCTTAGCTGTCTCACTCGTCTGCTACTTAGCTGCCTCGCTGACCCCTCAGCTAAGTCACTAACCCTCCTTAGCTGTCTCACTGACCTCCTCCTTAGCTGCCTCACTGACCCTGCCCGGAGGACAACATCCTTTTAGTATTACGGCCCTGCAGCCCAGAACGTAATGCTCCCGGCTGCACACCTACAGCATACTTACCGACACTGAGCTCACATCTTCCGGGAGGGGGCTATCCAGGCTTCTACGGCGGGGGGGCGGGGCTGGTAGAAAGGGTCGTGGTGCGGCAATGATGCAGCATTGGGGGCAGGGAAAGGGGCATGACTGCATAATTGTGGCCTTGTCCCCTCTTCACAATGGCAAGATTAACGGCATTGTGACGCAGGGAGCGTGGCCACGATTATGTGATTCAGCGCAAATCGCGTAACCGAGCCCCATGCAGCAGGGTGTATGATTGGGGAAGCGGGGGGATGCAAGGGGGTAGCAGTGGCCAGGAGATTTCCCTACTTTTCCGGGGGGCCGGGAGCGCCACACAATTTTCGGGAGACGAACGGATTTGCACAGCCAATTGTGGGCAGCTTTGCAAATCCGTCCATCTCTGAATCAAGCCCATAATCTGGTGGCGAGGGAAAATGTTTTTAGGTACATTCCCTGCTGTGCATAGGAAAACTGTGGAAAAGAACTAGACTTTCCATCAGATCTGACCTAGAGGAGCTCAGGCTTGTCCTATACTTTTAATGGTACACAGCATATATCTTACAGTTGCAATTTAGCTTTATATAATGACAAAGCTGAAAGCACCCAAGGGCGGCATATGTAATAAAGGCAGTCTCGACATTCCCTCACTTTCATAATTCTATTTTTCTAAAATAGTAGGAGGATAGGCTTGTAATCTGAAGGGTCAGCTGATAACGCCTCTCCCTACACTCAGGCACACTTCTAGAGGAAAGATGTACACTAGGTGGACCACAGAGTAAGCACTGAAAATTAGCCTGGTGAAATGTATATTGGGATATAATTGTATTATATTTATGTTTTAGTGAACTTGGCATTTCTTGTTTTTTTTTCTTTTGAACAATATCAAATATAGAATTACAAAAATTATGTTTGCTGAGAGAATCCCATCACAGGGTGCTACTGCATGACGGGTGAGCTGGGTGCCCGGTGCTCACTGTTCTTGTAATGACCACCTCTGGATATATTCTGAGCAGTGTAATTAGTGGCGAGGTGAGGGATAGGTGGGTGGAATGAAACACAGGAGAGAATAAATATCAACTGTTCACTACGTATTATGTTCCATTTAGCTGGTTAAATATCACAGCAAAGTTTTGCTAGAACACTAAGGGGCATATTTAATTAGACGCGAAAAGTCCTGTACTTTCCGCATGCCGGACTTTTCGCCGACATTGCTGGTTTTCCATGCAAAAAGTATCGCGTTCGTCTCCGCTTATCCGCGTATTCAATTAGAAATCAGCGAAAACGGCACCCGGCGAAATGCAAACAGGCAAAAAGTGCTGTCAGATTTGGAGACATCAGCCTGACGCCCCCCAAAAGATGCACTAACATTGGGGATCATGGTAGATGCCCCCGACTAGTCCTGCTGAATCTGGCCCTGATTCAGAGCTGGACGCTCTGACAGAGCGGTCACTCTGAATCAGGGCCGGTCTTTTTTTTTTTTTAGAACGGCCTCCTGGCCGCTGGCATAGATGTGGGTGACCACCAACAGCTATAGCAAGCGGCCAGGAAGATGGTCAAGACCATCGCGACCATCGGGCTTGTGACGAGACCCTTGTGGTAGGGTCTCGTTGCCGCAAGCCCCAGAGAGATTTCGGCTCTAACAGAGCCGGAATCTCTCCACTGACATCACTTGTGATGTCAGTGGGGCCGGCCCCAGACGGTAGGCGTTCTCATGGGAACGCCTCCGTCTGGGCAGCCACCCCCCGGCCCGCCCACCAAAGGGGGCGTGCTGTCACTCAACATCGACAGCACGCCCCCTTTGGTGCGAGACCGGGAGTGACAGAGTGCCTGTCGCTATCTGGGTCTCGTGCATGTGCACGACGGAGCCGGCTCCGTCGTGCGCATGCGCTCTGGGCAACCATCGACCCGGTTGCGAGCGCTCAGCGCTTGCAACCGGGTCTGAATCAGGCCCTCTATTTGGGGTACTTAAATGCTCTCATTAGCTGCTAATTAGCATCTTTGCATAAGTGTGGAAGAATAGCATTTAGCAGGTTTTTTTGGTGAAAACAACAAGTCCCAGGAAATTTGGGGTACATGAAAAAACGGGTGCTAGCATGGTTAAAAATCGCTAAAGCAAGGTTTTAAAAAACGTAAAACACGCACCTTCAGCAAGCACTTGCAATAAAAAAAACCCTCCCCCATACTTGCAGACCCCCCCCCCCCCAAGTCTATTTCGCTAGTTTTAAAGTGTGCACCTCTTTCCCCCCTTTTTCAAAGCAATTTTTTGGGGTGTTCTATTAACTTTTTTAGGATTTTTTTGATGCAGTTTACCTTTGGGGACCTGTCCTAAAGGTGCAGGGTGGTTTCCCCACCTTTGCACCCCAAAACCGCAATTCTGCACTTTTTTTCGACTGCTATTCGTAGGCGAAACATTTCTGCCGGGTTCATTGCATTGAGTTTCCGCACCGGCGAAAAGACGCCACAATTGAATATGGGGATAAGTTTCCACTGTCGAAATGAGGTCACCGGCGAAACGGCTTTTTGACACTAATTGATTACGGCCACCAAAACTTTTATTTTAAACCTCTCACTTTGTTTTGTTTCATTCAATTGTGTAATATGTTTATGTTTGCCAGAAGGGTACAGCATACCAAAACAATGAAATAGTGCAAAAACATTGTTAAGTAAAGATACTTTTCAGTGCTAGAGAAGAACATTTACCTTTAAGTTACAAAATGACAGAAAAACCCTATTAATAAACCAACGCTTGAGATTACACTTGTACTTATGATGACTCTAGTGGAAACCACAGAGCTTTCACCAAATGCTTTTAAAAATCTTATACACACCTTTTCGATGATACGGTTACCACCAAACCGTGTCACAAACTCAGCTGGGGAAGCTACAGTGAAATCTCGATGGAGATCCGGCTTCTTCTGCTCTCGCCCCTTCTTCACAAGGTGTAATCCTGACATGCTGGACCTGGACAGATAACAGATTAAATTCCATCTGATAGGCTTATTTTTAATTAAAATATTAAATAATATACATTTTAAATGTATGTTGTAAGTATTTATTTATATGGTACCACACAGTGTGCCTCCCACAATATTAGGTAAAACAGAGCTAGCTGATGATATGCAATTACCACTTTAACTATCAAAATGACAACAGTCAGAACGGGGGCAGTGTGAGGTTGAAGCTTTAATGCTGACCTGTTAATTATGCGATTTACAGCAGTTAACAGTGTCGACTTTAAAACTAAAAACATGTCAAACACTCATACCAAACCCCTAGCTGACAATTGGTTACAAATAATTCTTACGCAGTTCTATCGTGTTATAACCCTTTCACACCTAAATTCCGGGTCTAATCCGGTTTATTGAACACAGTTTCAACACGTGTCTCAGCTGCTCAAACCCCTTTCCCACTGCACGTTGGACCCAGGTTATTCCCATGTCGAACACTGCCCTGCAAAACTGTGTATGCCATTAGAAGTATAGGCTCACATTGAGGAGTCATGAAAAGTGGGCGCTTTCGATCCACTAATGAGCAGCTTGTAAACATAACCCGTGTCACAGCTGCTCAAACCCTTTTCCCATCGCATGTCGACCCAGGTTATTCCCATGTCGTACCCTTTCACACTGCACTCGTGTCAGCCCTGCAAAACTGTGTATGTTCTTAGAAGTAAACGTTACAGGCTCTCGGAAATGAGTAATGAAAAGTAGGCATTTTCGATCCTCCAATGAGGACTGGTATCAGGCTGCAGAGTAGCGGATACATCAGAGAGGATATGCCTTGGTAGAAAGGAGTGTAGACACCCGGTCAGTAAAGAACACATTAGAGCTGTATTGCAGCGGATGGGATAGCCAACTTATATGCTGTTTTGCAGTGAGGTGGTGGAGCGGAGTAAACACAGAAGGAGCGAAAGAAGCAGGACGATAGTAGCATGATTTGAGCTCCAATGATCTTTGGAGGGCAGTGATAACCTAACAAGTTGGTAGTAGACTCCTTTCAAGCCACTGCCATATTGAGTGGAGGTGTCACGACTCTAGGAAAATTGGCCTCCAGTGATGGAACAGGCTTTGCTGGCTGTGAAACCGACAGCACAAACTGAGGAGGTCTTAGATATGTTTTCCTCATAGGACGGCACAGAGCTGGAGGAACCAGTTATACAGACAAATAGGTGAAGACAGCCTGTATAGAAACTGAAGCTTGATACAAGGTGATCAGGATGGAGTACAGAACTTTAATGATGACAAATGACTTGAGATACTGGAGGTATTGGTAATAGCAGAGTACAAGTCCCGATGATAGAACAGCAGGAATCCGTAGACAGTATTATAGCGTGAATTCCACTAGACAAATGCAGGAAGACGTAGAACTGTGAATGATACCAAAGGCAGAAGACTTGTATCCAGGAGCACGGGGTTAACCCCAGGTAAAGGCAGAGTCCGTACTCAGGGCCTAATTCAGACCCGTTTGCGAGCGCTGAGCGCTCGCAAGCCGGTCGATGTTAGCCCAGTGCGCATGTGCACGACGGAGGCTGCTCCGTCGCGCACATGCGCGAGACCCGGATAGCGATGGCCAAGCCGTCGCTATGGGTCTCGCTACAAAGGGGGCGTGCTGTCGATGGTGAGTGACAGCACACCCCCTTTGGTGGGTGTGCCGGGGGCGTGGCTGGCCAGGCGGAGGCGTTCCCATGGGAACGCCTACCGTCTGGGGGGGCCCCACTGACATCACCTTGAGCACTGATGGACACAAAGGGGGCGTGCTGTCGATGGTGAGTGACAGCACACCCCCTTTGGTGGGCGTGCCGGGGGCGTGCCTGGCCAGACGGAGGCGTTCCCATGGGAACGCCTACCGTCTGGGGGCGGCCCCACTGACATCACCTTGAGCACTGATGGACACAAAGGGGGCGTGCTGTCGATGGTGAGTGACAGCACACCCCCTTTGGTGGGCGTGCCGGGGGCGTGGCTGGCCAGACGGAGGCGTTCCCATGGGAACGCCTACCGTCTGGGGGGGCCCCACTGACATCACCTTGAGCACTGATGGACACAAAGGGGGCGTGCTGTCGATGGTGAGTGACAGCACACCCCCTTTGGTGGGCGTGCCGGGGGCGTGCCTGGCCAGACGGAGGCGTTCCCATGGGAACGCCTACCGTCTGGGGGCGGCCCCACTGACATCACCTTGAGCACTGATGGACACAAAGGGGGCGTGCTGTCGATGGTGAGTGACAGCACACCCCCTTTGGTGGGCGTGCCGGGGGCGTGGCTGGCCAGACGGAGGCGTTCCCATGGGAACGCCTACCATCTGGGGGCGGCCCCACTGACATCACCTTGAGCACTGATGGACACCTTGGATGTGTCTTGTGACCAGGAAGTGCACTGCAGTGTTCAGAGATGGGAGCTCAGTCAACAGAAGCAAGTGAAGACACAGTGATGCAGGTAGGAAAATCAATGGAAACTGAAGCTTAGTGTAGTGAGGGGAGCTACAGTGAGTAGTCATGCTCCCAGCACTCAGGCCCATCTCAATGTGTGCCTCCCCAGCCTGTGACCTCACTGCACATCACTGCTTTTTACCACTGTTTTCCTGGTGCCACTGCCAAATACAGTGTGAATCCATGGCTGCAGTGATGATACACAATAATTATGCAGTGTAAGTCCCCCTTCTCTAGATGTAGGAGAGTGTTGGTGAAGCTGCTCCTACAGTAGGATTTGTCCATCAGAACAGCTGTGCAGAGGTCTGGAGTCGGCAGTGTAGTTCCCTAACTAAATGTATAGAAAGAGTGCTGCTTCATGTATGGCACATGCTTTGATGACTCTTTCCACACACAGCACAGGAAGTACAGAAGAATACGTGCACCTTCAGTTACAACCCTCCTTTATTTAACACTCACATTTCTGTCATACCCAGTACTCAAACCAATCACCTCTCACATTGCAGTGAGACACCTTACACATGGAGCTATTTGCTCCTGCAATGGAAGGCTGTGAATTCTAGCTATATAAAGCTACTTTTAATTGGCACTTTAAAACCATTGCAACTAGGCAGATGTATGTAGTGTGCAGCCACACATACAATTCCCTGCAGCCACACACTAAATAGGTCTGCTCAGCTGTAATGCTGATTATTTTTTTTACAAAAGTATATTGTGTCTCATAGTTTTGGAATTCGTAGGCTTTCTTTGCAGGAGCAGAAAGCTCCATGTTTAAGGTGCCTGACTACAATGTTAGAGGTAATGAGTTAGAGTCCTGTTTATGAGTATTTTGAAATGTTAAATAAAGGAGGATGTGACTCCTTTAAGATGCTAGGAGAGGTGGCCATATGGATGGAGAGTTCTCCAGGAAGGAGGTAGGACAGCCAGGAGATGCCGGGGATCAGAGAAGAGGAACTACATGTGATGATTAAAAATCAGAAAATTGGACAGCGTCCCCTGCCCTGCGGCACCCTGTGCCATGGCACATGTCGCACCACCCTAGTTACGGCCCGCTGACTGCGTAGTGATAACGCACAAGCAAAATACCAGAGTACATGTGAAGGGATATTAGTACAGCAATTGATATATTGACAACTGAATAGGAGTTCACCAGGGGCAAATGGCAGGATAAATAATGGGGGGGTTCCAAATCCTCAATCTTGGGACAAATGAAAAAATTTGTGTAAGGATATATATATAATATATATATGGTCTCTGCATTTGCCATGGCCCTCTGGATTAGTGCACCCCGGTTGCTGGACTGTTTATATGGAGTGCTGATCTACAGAACGTGTATGTGTAAAACATTATATATATATATATATATATATATATATATACACACACACATATATATATATATATATATATATATATATACATACATACATACATACATACACACACATACATATAATTCATATAGAAAGTCCACACTTACATCCTCATAGGATCCAGAGAAATATAAAAATGTATTTAAAGGGGCGTCATGAGACAAAGACATTTTTATAGCTTACATATCTTCAACGTTTCGGTCATTATAGACATTTATCAAGACAGACAGTCAGAGCATCCTATTCAGTTTAGCAAATATCTGAAAAGGTAACATTACCAAAACATCGATATTATGAAGATATGTAAAATGTCTTTGTCTCATGAAGAAGTCCTGAAGGGACAAAACACGGTGAGGCCAGCATACCCAGGCTCTCTGTATCCTTGGTTATATAAAGAGGACTGGGTACCCTTATATAAGATAAGCCATTTTTTATTCTTTTATATCTTGTTTTATGATCCCCCATACCCTGTAAACCTAATAACCCCCCCTGTTTGGAATATACTGATGAGAGATTGCATATGTATTCAGCTCTCATACACTGAACATCCAAGCACCTAAGAGGGATTCCTAGAGGGTATTAGGCGGTCCCTGGAGACCATACTACGGGCTATTTATTCAGCATTATCCAGTATGCAGCCTCTACTTATAATTATTATATAATTTGCAAAAATATACTACACTATATATACTCTCTCTCCCATGAGCTTATACAAGCTCCCCCTAAGGTGATCAAGTTGATGACATCCCATCTAAACTTATCCAGTGTGGACTACTCATCCCTGGAACACAGATAAGCTTAAAAGTGTTTATTTTTGTTACGCACACTTATTCTTACGAGCCCTCGGTACTATTCCTTTAAATACTACACTATCAGGCGCATGTCTTCTTAAACCTCTTTTCCATAGATATATATATATATATATATTATATATTGTGATAACTTGGGGTATTTAGCTCGGCAGAGGGTGGATGGGTGCAGTGTTTAGGTACTTATTGAGGGTCCAAACACAACTTTCAAGTAAACAAATGATGCTTTTACTTCCAGCTTGTGAATTCAGGATACAGAAAATAACAAACAGAAAACAACAAAACAACCTAGCCCCTGTTTAGGGCATCTAGCTCACTTCTTGAGTCCTCTCTAGTGTGACGCAGCTAGTCTGCCAACAAAGTCCCTGCCTGCTTCTTGCAGGCCTATCGCCGACTCCAGCCTGGCTTGGCTGCCACAGCTACACAATCACAATCCTGGTGGCCTTCCCTGTATCACACAGATATAGGCCCTGGCTTTCTCAGCCCGCAGCTTTACTGCTTCAATGTCCCACGGTCAGAGAGTTTTGTAGTCCCCCCTTGCCTCCCGAGAGGTCCAGACACCAGCCTCCTGGCCCCCAATGGCTCGCTCAGCTTCACTGGGCTCTCTGGCTGTTACAGTCCCAACTAGACTGTCTCCACCAGCCTGACTGCTCGGCCTTCTCATTAGCTCACACCTGAGCTCTCTCCACCAGGCAGGTGTATCACTACTTAGTATTTCAACCCTGTGTGGGAGGATCTCTCCAATCCCACACAGAATCTGCTGCTCACCAACGCCATCTCTGGTGATACTGCCACAATAGACATACACTGAAGTGCCAAAAGTCATGGGATAGGTGCTAGTATTATGTAGGACCCCATCCCCCCACCCGGGAGGCCGGCGAAGTGCAGCAACTCGACGTCGTGACCATTGTTGTTGAAAACTGGGGACCACGGCCTCATGAGGTCTGTGCCACATCCGAACTCTGCCATCAGCCCAATATAGCCAGTCCTCCAAGGTCCAATTAGCGATGTTGCGAGCCCTGGTGAGGCATTGTGTCTGGTGTTGTAGAGCTAACAGGGGCACTCTGGTGGGTCTTTTGCTCCCATATTCCATGGAAGCTAAAGAACGATGGCCTGACCTGCTGGATATGCGTCTGGTACTACCTGCATTGAATGTGAATGTTTTGCTTGTCTGTTGCCACGTACAATTGTGCATTTTATATTTTTGTTAAACACAAAGGAAAATACAAGAGTACATATGCAATAAAAGCGTAAGATACTTGGCAATGTCACATAAACAAAGGATAAATAATTGTATACATGAACAGCATAAATTATAAACATTACATTTGTAACATTAAACAAAGAAGTTAATTCCAGCCTGTTTTGAAAATGTTTTAATGTAAGACAGAGTAGTGAGTTCCTAGTATTAATTTGTGTTACATATTTTTTAATTAGGTGTGATAGGAATTAGGGTATAGTATTAGCTGTAATATATAGGACCAAATAAGCGATTAAGGTAATAGTGTATTGTTACACTGTTTAGTAGTATTATTGTGAAGAATCAGTGAACTGTGAAATATCAAGTGCATTACAGTGAGAAAGACATTTCTGTGTTTATTTGTATTTTTTACAACCCACATAACTTTGCAAGTTGCATGCCCTATCTTAGCCTTAAGCTGGGTACACACTACACAATGGGCCTCATTCAGAGGCGGTCGGAGGATGCAAGTGGTCGCTCAGAAACTGGGCGGCCACTTGCATCCTGACCGCCCGCCTCTGTTGCGGTTGTTAGGCTGTGGGTTAACACCCACAGCTCTAACGACCGCTCGGGTGATGGTCGCGATGGTTAGAGACCATCGCGCCCATCGGGGCTTACGACGAGACCCTAGGGTAGGGTCTCACTTGTCGTAAGCTCCGGAGAGCTTCTGGCTCTGTCAGAGCCGGAAGCTCTCCACTGACATCACTAGTGATGTCAGTGGGGCCTCCCCCAAACGGCAGGCGTTCCCATGGGAACGCCTCCGTTTGGGCTGCCACCCCCCCGGCCCGCCTTCCAAACGGGGCGAGCTGTCAATCAACATCGACAGCTCGCCCCCTTTGGAAAGAGACCCGCTACGAGCGGCGCTGTCGGTCGTAGCGGGTCTCACGCATGCGCACGAGGGAGCCGGCTCCCTCGTGCGCACTGGCAAAACATCGAGGCGGCCATGCGGCCGTAGACCGTACTGCCGCTTCTGAATAAGGTCCAATATCTCTAAATTTGTCCTATTCCGACACATCGGATGACAAATCGTTAAAAAAAATGTGCAGTGTATATGCACTACAACGTGTAGTGCTCGCTCCCCTGGGGTCATCAGCCTCATCGTCTGATCTTATGTACTGCATGTAAGATCAGGCGATGCTGCTGACGATGCCATGCAGCACTATGCAGAGGGGCATCATATCGGGCGGTCAAGCACCTGATCGCCCAGTGTGTATAGACAGCCCGATATGTCGGTCTGTTGGCAGCTGGGTCGTATGTCGGATCACTGGGTACACACATCATTTAGTGTGTACCAAGCTTTACTGTTGGAATTATTAGCAATAAATGCTAATTTTATTTTGTTACAAACTGCAATTTCTGCATAATTTTATGTATTGTTGCTATGTACTAATAGCACAATACAGGAGATTTCTTAGAAATCTCCGGAAAAGTGCTAATTAGCACTTCAGATCGATCCGACCCCTATGTACTAAACTCCAAAAAGCAAAGCTTTTCGGAGTTTAGCCCCAGTAGGTTACACCATCTTCCGATGGTGTAAACTACTGTACTACTGTAAGCCTATGGAGGCTCCAGGTGCAGGAGAGAGATCTTTTGATCTCTCCCCAGCAGCACCCAGTCGGCTCCGGAAGCTGACACTGTTGTACATAGCAGGGATATTTTCATTAAAAATGAAAATATTCCCGGCGTGATGGATACATAATAATTGTGGTGGATTATTAGTACATAGACCCCAAAGTCTGCTCTGATTACTGTCTGTCTCTGGGGGAGAAATCATTGTCTCTGCTCTGTGGTATAAGAGTGGAGTAACAAAAGTGCTGCTAAATAGAAGAGTTGGTGCAAGAACCACTCCCACCAGGTGCACCAACAGAAAGTAACCTCAGGGCATGTGAAAATCCATTTACCACAACATTGCAAACAAATATAAATATTATTGAGCGTTCCACAAACGCAGCAAGGAATGCCCATAATCCATTCAACTCCTTGCATTAGACAGTACACACTGTAAAACAGAGGGCCCAAAACTCCTTATTTGCAAAACTGTACGTAAAAATGTAAAGAAAAAAAAGGATTTGCATTTTGCACATTTGAAGAACTAAACATATTACTTTGTCTAGTTGCAACATACAAAGTAAAGCCAAAAAAGAAAGTTATTAAATAAATGTATACATTGCTGTAGTTCCAGTGCTGCAATCATGCTTAGAGCACCTTTAGAAGCAACTATCGTTATTGGGGGCACTGTATAAAGGTGCACTACTGGGGGCACTGTATAAGGGGCACTACTACAGGGGACTACTACTGGGGGCACTGCATAGGGGGGACTACTACTGGGGGCATTATATAAGGAGCACTGCATAAGGGGGACCACTACTAGGGGCACTGCATAGAGGGGGACTACTACTGGGGTATTATATAAAGGGGCACTGCATAGGGGGGACTACTACTGGGGGGCACTGCATATGGGGGAGAACCACTGCATAGGGGGGACTACTACTGGGGACACAGTATAAGGGCACTGCTACAGGGGACATTGTATAAGGGGCACTAATACAGTGGGCATTGCAAGAGGGGCACTACTACTTGGGGCATTAAGATGCATATGGAATGGAAAGGAATGTTCCCAGAGTGACAAGAAACGGTGGTGTGTCATGTTGCCATGCCCCCATTTTCCAGCGGCCATGGCCTGTGTGGCCACGTCCACTTTTTCACGGCGTGCCTTCGGGGCGCACACCTACTTGGGGGGGAGGGGCTCTGCTTCTTAATTTGCCCTGGGTTCCAAACACCCTAGTTATGCCACTGCTCCTGTGGGTCTGCTCTGAAGCTTTGCCAGTCTGAAATCTGTACAGTAACTTGTGTACATGCGTGGGATAGCGAACCTGCACATGTACACAATTTAATACGCGGCCCAGGCTACTAGAGACTGTGGGCCTGATTCATTAAGGATCGCTATTGTAATTGCAGCTCAGTAATCGCACACATTTCTGCTGTGAAAATATGCTAATGAATGCTATTGCAATGCAGTCGCACTGCCAGCATAGAGACTGCCCACTGTCTCCCAGTACCGCTATCTCACATCCGTAATACCTTGCAAACCTCCACATACATTGGTAACAGAGTACCATCGGCCCCTCACGCAGAATTACAGCAGCCTTGACCTTACTTAGAAATTGCTAACCTCATTGCACGCAGTAAGCACTCAAGCTGTGTATGCAATCGCACTGGCTAATTTATGCACACCCATGAAACAGCGTTCAAACAGACACACCTGCGTCTCTCAGACCAATCCACCGTCACCACCCCCAAGCGCTCTCTGCCTGTCAATTACTCTGCGATGCTCTCCGTGGTCTGTGTAATCACAATGCCGTCGCAGTGGTGCCTTCGCGCATGCACCGTACACAACAATCGGCCGTCTGCATGCGCTTTAGCAATAACGATCCTTAATGAATCAGGCCCTGCATCTGCTGCAGACCCTAGAAGCCATATAGGGCTGCCATCATAGCAAGAGAGTGGCTTTTCATTGGAAGCGTTCTCTCTAATTGCAGTCCAGACTGCCAGTCCCAGAAGGAGAAAACACTACCCCTTGGGACTGTCTGTCCGGCTGTGATTAGCATGCAGCACCTCCAATGGGGTGTTAGATTTTACATATAACATAGAATTTGATGGCAGGTAAGAACCACTTAGCCCATCTAGTCTGACCTTATGGTAACCTCAAATCCTATGTGACCCTTAGCTCTTTGTAAGGATATTCGTATGTCTATCCCAAGCATGATTAACTTGCTCTACTGTGTTAGCCTCTGCCACCTCTGGTTGGAGGCTACTCCACTTAATATTTCCTCAGATTTTCCCTGAACCTAATTTCAGTGCATGTCCTCAAGTCCTTATACATGCCTCCCTCCTGCACTGTTAAACCCCCCACCCCTCCCACCCCCTTTCCATTCTCTGCTCCAAACTAAACATATTATGATCTTTTAGTCCTACAGGGTAAGTTTTGTTATGTAGGCCATGTACCATTTAATTGCACTTCTTTGTACAATCTCTAATGTACTTATATCCTTAATTGGGGGCTGCAGCCCCTTATGTAAAATTCCCTACTGGTCAAAATGGTTTCCAGCAAATAACTGGTTTCTAGAAAATAACAGAAACTCATCAGAGGCTTGCATTCTGTCACTTTTCCTTCATTATTTACTAATATATACCCTGTTATCACAGAAGAGCAAATCAACCTAACATTATCATCTAGTTAAACGTGTCAAGGATACCAAAACCTTAGCTAAAATATTTGGGTCAGTCCAACTTTTGTATGTTTTCTTTATAGGAAACATAATTGATCAAAGCAATAATTTGCCTAATAAGTAAAATACAACTTATAGAGACGATGTATCTCCGACCCTATAACTAACTTATAGGGATTATGTATCTCCCCTAGGAATCCATATAATGTCTTACTTTATATGACTATAAGCAGAACAATAAACCATGTTTAGTGGAAGTATTACCAGAACTCTCCTGTCTCCCAGAAGGGAAGTATAATACATTTTTTAAGAGCCCATTACACAAACTGTTCTTGTATAATAGAGCAGTAAAACAAGTGTAAAGCGGATTAGCATATTAGCAGAACCCTTTCAGTGACGCCATAGAGAGGGCATTTGGGTAACAACGAAAGAGCTTTAAAGACTGTGAAAATAATCGGGAACTTGTCAGTTTTTGGGGATCAATCTGCTGTTGTGAAATTGTGCAGCCCTTCTAGTCATTGCCTTGGCAGCAGTTTTACATGAGTGTAGTTCTTCTGTGTTTTAATGTAGGAAATTGATTTGAGTTCATATTCCGGATATCAATTTGCTGTAACTATTTTTGTTCAATAAGCATTGCGACTATCTTCATATTAAATTCCATTTAATAATGTTCTGTGTTGGGGTAATTTTAGAATTTAAGCATCATGTATGTATGGTTTATATAACACTACATTTATACAATGAATGGTTGTTTTACAGTAACTTAAAGTAGTGAGTGCATTTGGAATGAGTCAGTGAGTAGTCGTTGACTGATGCTGGACATACCCTTTCAGATATGATAACTCACCATCCAATTGACATTGCCATGGACTGTCCGATAATTGGTCTATGTGTCCAATGATAGTCTATTCACTGTCAGATCCAAGCAGCAATTATAGCATCTTTCGGTCATGCTGAAAGATTTCTCATGCCGACAGTGCAATAATTGCTATTTGGTCACGGCCATACAGTGTACAATTATCAGCCCAATAATTGCACAATGTATGGTTGCCTTTACGAAGATTGTTAGCTCTTGAACAAAATCTAATACTGGGCATCCATTATGCAGAGTAATGGCGGATCAGGACGATAATTGCATAGTCTATTTTAGCGACTAATCAGCGATGATCGGACAGTCGGGCATGAAAAATCTTCCAACATCTGTATGCACTTCCGCAGCCGACTGCCCAATTAACTCCCCTGTACCTTCACAGGGAAGGAACGAGTAAATATTTTCTCCCCAGGGGAGGAACCCATATATTGTGGGCCATACACTGTGATATATGTCAGTGGATGGCCTCGATATCTGATGTTTTTATTATGACAGATAAAATGTCTGTCGAACTGACAATGTGTGCCCAGCTTTAGTGGTGATAGGATTATGTGTTTAATAGCGAGTATGAAATAGATACACTCCCACATGTATGCCCAGATGCTTCTTGTTGCAACAGTTCTAAAATAACTTCCCAATGGGAAACAGCACCTAGTAAAGATACTACCAATATGCTTGTACAGAACTCTACAACACTGTTTCTTCAAAATCCTAAAACTTGTTTAAAAGAGAGTATAATCTCTCTACTGACAAGCTGATGTCACACATTTAGGACCTCATTCAGAGTCGGTCGTTGCGGCCGCACGGTCGTACGCCACCGATGTTCGCTATACTGCGCATGCGTAAGGTTCGCAATGCGCGTGCGCAAACTAGCCGCTACGATCAGAAAATTCTCTCTCCTTGAACACAGCCAGGTCGGTAGTTTGAGTGACAGATAGAGGCGTTTGTGGGTGGTAACAGGGGAAGGTGCTTGAAAACGGGGGAGTGGCGATCCGAACGCAGGCGTGCCTCACTATGCGAACGGCGTTTTATGGGAGTTCATACGGATTATGGGAGTGCATAATAAACAAAGTAGCGTCATGGCACATGTGACATGGGAGGTTTTTACACTGACATGATCGTAGAGCTTAAGAGAGGGTATGGTCAACCTTAAGCTCCACGACCAGTTCCGATGGTTCCCGATGGTCTCGATTAATCCTTATATGCCCGGAGATGACGTGCAATGCGTACGAGAAGGGGGCGTATTTTTTTGTATTCCAACCGCTTCCTCCCCTTGGTCGGCCAACTACCGATCCGAACTTAGGGACGCAAAACATTGAAATTTTGGGTCCATGGCCAGGAAACTCCCCAGACCTTAATCCCTTTGAGAACTTGTGGTCAACCCTCTAGAGGCAGGTGGACAAACAAAAATCCACAATTCTGACAAACTCTAAGCATTGATTAGGCAAGAATGGGCGCCATCAGTCAGTAGGTGGCCCAGAAGTTGATTGACAGTATGCCAGGGCGAATTCCAAAGGTCTTGAAACAGAAGGGTCAACACTGCAAATATTGACTCTTTGCATAAACTTAATGTAATTTTCAATAAAAGCCTTTGACACTTATGAAATGCTTGTAAGTTTACTTCAGTATACCATAGTAACATCTGACAAAAAGGTCTAAGAACACTGAAGCAGTAAACTTTGTTAAAAGCAATATTTGTGTCATTCTCAAAACTATTGGCCATGGCTGTACAGTATATGTGCCCCTCTTAATGGAAATCCAGTATCTAGTATGTAAATACATTATATCAGAGAGAGACAACCTGTAGGGCTAGATGCTGTACAGTTTGCTGTTAGGGCCTGCTAAACCTGTGGCAGGGCATACAGGAATGTGTAATTCCACAGCAGCTGGAGTGCCACAGGTGTCAAATCCAAAGGAAGGAAAAAAATGTAAAAGAGGCACATTCATTCATTACGTGAGCATTTGCCATGATTCTTAGCATGTAAGGACACCACTGCACATGTTAGATATCCATATTATTGTACATATCGTATTCTCATTACAGCAGGGAGCAAAGTTTACATCAAGATACTCATTAAAAAAATGCAACCTGTAATGTTAGTGATGCAACATATCAAATGCCAACATTCGAAGTGTTTTACTCTCATTCAGGGGGCTAGTTGGAGGTCACTCAGTAGTGCTACAGAATGCTACCAATTACTGGCACCTTCGCAAGCGGGTATGGGAATATTGGAAATAATTGTTTCCCTTTTTCAGACCAATTTTACTGCCTTATGCAAAGATTGCCACCAGCATGAGGCATGACAGTGGCAAACGCAGGATTTCTAGAGAGGGGTTTCCAATGCTTGATTTTAAAGCAAGTGTGGCCAGTCCATGTAGAGGGCATAACCAGCACTTAACCAGGTATAATATACATCATACGAAGGTATGTAACCGTTCTGACATATACCGGGCCAGCAATCACAGTATGCCATTATACAGTATGGGGATGTCAGGCTTCCTGCCTGAGCTGAATGTTTTTTATTTCAGATGTGGGCTCCATTAAAGATCATTTGAGCAAGTTTAGGGAATCTGGGGAGGGGAGGGGGGTGGAGGGAAGGAGAAGAAAAATAATCTTGCAGTGCCCTGGACATATATGTACAGATTGGTCTCCTTATGCACTGTATAGAGTTGGTCTATATCAGTGCCCTCCTAACAGTGCATGTTTTCCAGATCTCCTAGTTGGTGCACAACTGTATTCATTACTGGCTGACTCATTTTAAAAGATCATCAGGTGGTACTAATTATTTCATCTGTGACACTGAGGGGATCTTAAAAACATGCAACTTTAGTATTATATGCTATTTCTTTCTATTGTGGTCATCATGGTGTGGGTTAGGGAGGGGAGTTTCCAGGCAACTAGAAATCCCCCCTGCATTTGCCTATGCATGATATTCAGGAGTGTATGGTAATCTAGAGGTTAACCTCTTCATGTCCAAAAGACTACCGGTGATCTTACGCTGCATTATAAATAACTTTTCTCCTAAATTACAGAGCTTAAAACCCTTTCTGATCTAAAAAGGAATATGGAAGAGAGGTTGGTTACAAGATATCCACATCTTGGTTTGTGATCAGTAAGTACACTGTGTTGTTTGCAGAAAGCTGAATCAGTTAGTTGCTGGTTTTTGATAAATCATTGTTATCCTAAACACAGCATCATATTGTTCTAAATAAACGAAGAATATTAGTATTTTTCATATGATGGTTTTTATTGCTCTATACAAGGAAAAGTGTATTCTTTTAAAATACGAAGCGAACTGAACAGAGATGTCAATTCTGTCTGCCAAATAAGTACAAGAAGTTACAATACCAACTACTGGGGGGTGATGGGGGCTAAAGGAGGTCTGGGCTGGAGACTATTCTGGATACTTGTAGTTATCGCCCTGAAAGTAATGTAACATATCCCCCTAGCTGCCCGGAGCAGTCACAGCGATGGTGGAGAGAGCGCCGGTCCGGCAGCTGTCCTGGAAATAAGATTACTGCAGGCGGCAGGGTAATGACATTAACTACTGACCTCTTTATACAGGGAAAGCAACGGTTACTCTCCTGACTCTCCATTCTGCAACATGGCTCACTAAGTAACCCTGCCCCCTCCTCATCCTCCCCCAGCCTCCTTACAGGCAGCCTGTCAGTCTCCCTCCTCTCCCCCCTTCCACACCCACTGCTCGCTCTCCAGGCCCCTGAATCGCCTCATCATTCTCCCCGCTACTGCCTCCTCCTGCTGTGTGTGTGCTCACCTATTACTGCTGCTATTTACTACTACG
The DNA here is from genome assembly GCA_031769625.1 of Taudactylus pleione. Lineage (NCBI taxonomy): Eukaryota > Metazoa > Chordata > Amphibia > Anura > Myobatrachidae > Taudactylus > Taudactylus pleione. Next base: position 1,737,610 of record JAUIMM010000748.1, on the reverse strand, counting down.
TGTGTGACTGTAAGAATAATAAGATCTGGTTGGGAAACAGAGACGTGAGCGGAGACCTAGCAGGGCTAGGCGGCAGTAGCAGGGCACGTCATGTTATGTCACTGCAGGCAGGAATGCCTTTACTCTTACAGCGAGCAGAATTTAGCACTTTGTGGGTGACCGTAATCCCGGGACAGTGCCTGCCCTCCACATCCGCACCACGTTCCTCTATGGAAAGAGCTGATACCGGCGTGTAACCGGTAGGGGGCACTGTGACCAGGTACGAATCCGGCCGGCTGCACTGTACTCTGGCTCAGTTACTTATTACAAGAAGTTACACGGATCGTGTCTGTCTGAGTTATGGAAATAATCACAATTGGTGCTTAGAAAAAAATGTGTTCACACATGTACGTGTGCAGTTGCTCTCATGCAGCATGTATCTCATGCCAACTAATTATACAGTCTAGATTTTATTTTTAATTTACTTGTAATAACACTGCCAAAGTCCCATAAGCTATAATAATAAAACAAGTTCTTAATTGAATAGAAGTTTGGGTTCCACGATACTGAGTATTTCAGAGCTGTGCCCAATAGAGATTCGTTCTGCAGGTAAAAGCGTGTTGCAGCTAACAACCATTTTTTATTTCAATATGGGACACCTGTTATCCAGGTAAGAAGAACATATGTTATGGACAGCTGCAGGGGGGGCTTGGGTTAGGTTTTAGGGCTCCCAGGGGGGGGATTTAGGGTTTTTTTTGTAGAGAAAACCTCACTCCCACTTGTATATGCCTCTTAGGACCGTATTCAATTGCTGGCGAAAAGTTTCCGCCGATGACGTCATTTCGCCAGGTGGAAACTTATCCCCGTATTCAATTACAAAGAGTTTCCGCCAGTGTGAAAAGTCTGCGCCTTGTAACCAGCGGAAAAGATTCGCCTCTGACTGGAGGCGCAAAAAAATGCTGTTTTGGGGGCTTGAGGTGCAAAGTTGCGGCAACACCCCTGCAGCATTGGGACAGTCCCCCAAAGGTAAACTGCGTAAAAAAAAAAAATACTTTAGAACACCCCAAAAAATTACTTTCGTTTTGGGGGCGAAAAAAAATAAAGTTGGGGGACAAACTTAAAAACTAGGGAAATAGACTCCAGGGGGTCCCCCAAGTATGACCAAAGTGTTTTTTTTTTATTGCAGGTGATTGCTGAAGGTGCGTTTTTTGCATCACTTAAAACTTAACTGTAGCGATTTTTATCCATTTTCATGTACCCCAAATTTGCTAGGACTACTTATTTTTGGCAAAAAAACCTGCTAAATACTATTCTTCACAACTTGTGCAAAGACGCTAAATAGCACCAATTGAGAGCATTTAAGCACCACAAATACCTTCAGCAGGGCTATTCGGGGGTATCCATAGCGATCCCCATGTCAGTGCATCTTTTGGGGGGTGTCAGGCTGATTTCCACAAATCTAACAGGACTTTTTGCCGCTTTGAGTTTCGCCGGGACGCGTTTTTGCGTCCTTTGGAATTGAATAGGGCGAAAAGCGGGGACGAGCACCATACTTTTCCAGAGGCAAAACTCCGGGACTTTTCACCGGCAATTGAATATGCCCCTTAATGTCAAGTTGAATTCTCCCTCAAAGTCTAATGCAAAGCATGGTCTGGCTCTGGTAAACGGACATCTAGTTGTACATTAATATTCCATGTAGTCTAAAGCTGGCCACACACCAGACCAACTTACATCCAACCAGCCAACTTGTTGATTGGTTGGAATGAAAATCTGGTAACGTATGGGAGCAAATGATGATCAGCAATTTGCTCCTAAATGCCAGAAAACAGATGAAAATGGTCGTCAGATAAGTTTGTTAAATGTTTGATCTAAACAATTTGTTCAAACAACAGTTTTTGTTCATTTTCCGGCGTTTGGGAGCAAATTGCTGATTGTCACTTGCTTTCATTCCTTACCAGATTTTCATTCCAACCAATCAACAAGTTGGCTGGTTGGATGTAAGTTGGTCTAGTGTGTGGCCAGCTTTAGAGAATAAGAAGTGTATTTTCTAAAGTGCAGGTTTATAGAAGTGGAGGTGTAGCCCATAGCAACCTATCAGATTTTAGCTATTATCTTCTAGTAGGTGCTAGATAAATGATAAGTAGACTCTGATTAGTTGCTATGGGCAACACCTCCACTTCTATAAACCTGCACTTTAGTAAATATACCCCTAAGTGACATTGATGGTTTTGATTTTTGTATATTTTGTCGTTGCAGTCATTTAATGTCATTGCCAACAGCTGGCCCAATGGGCCAATCTTGCTGCTAGGTGCGTCTAACAAAACGTTTAACATCCAAAATGGGCACACTGTGTGGGTCATGAGGCCCATTTATATTAAGCAAAGCGAGAAAAAAAATATTTGTACACATTGGTAGAAATAGGCTTTTTCTTAGTATTGTATTAACTACTAGCTGGGTTGTCCGGGTTGAAGACTGGACCCTGAAGTACACCTAAAGCCTTCATTTATTTACATTGCCCTCGCCTATAACCTGGATAACTATGCAAATTAGGAGTAAATGACAGTGCATTCAGTCGTGTTCTCATACCATTTGGAATGGGGTATATCAGGAGCAGACTGATTTACAGAACAGAAATCAGTATAGCTTCCAAAATCACTTGAGTTTCAGAAATCACTGCAGAAAAGAGGGGGGATTCAGCTGCGGATTGATATGCTATCGCAGCTGCTAACATGTTAGCAGCTGTGATAGCTGTAATATTATAGTGCAGCAGGAGGCGATAAGCTTCTTGCATGCACTACTGATCTGAGATGCGTCAAAGGACGTAGCATTGGATCATCTGCGATCCCTTCGGTTAGCTGAGAGACCATGGGGTCACGCAAGACGGCCACCGCAGATGAGTAAAAGAGGTGAGGAAATCTCCGTCAGCTGACGAGATCCTGGCCTCTACTCACCGACCAACGGCGGTGATGCCTGCAGGATCGCAGAACCATACTGCACATGCGTAGTACAGGTCAGGCGCAGATTCCCAATAATAAGAAATCTGCGTTATCCCTGTCACTGCGTCTTCAGCTGAATCATCCCCTTAAATTATTTTACAGACCAACATTGAAGACCACGCCATCAGGGGGGGAAAGCCGGGACTGAAGTCCCATTCTCGGACAAAACGTGGCCCGTCCACAGTGGCACTGTATGGCTGGGATAAATCTCCCCTGCTGTTTGTAATCTCTGTATGCTAAGCTTTGCCAAGATCCAGAGGCGTTACTAGGTCTGGTGACATCTGATGCGCACTCGGACTATCCCTGCACCCAAAAAGGGGGTGTGGTCTAAAATAAAGGGGCATGGTCTCACAGGGAATCCTGATTATTTCACTCCGGGGGCAGCCCTGCATCCCTGGAGATGCTGGGTTGACAGCACTGTCGACTCCTCTTCTATGACAGGAGCTACTGTCACTGCAGAGGAGCCGCAATTTTGGTGACACCTGGGTGCGGACCGCACCCCCCCACACAACTCTACTGCCAGGATCAAAGCTTGTGGATTGATTATGCTGTCTGCCACAGTCTGAATGTATCAAGTGGAATGTATCAAGTTCTGAGATGCTCATGATCCTGCCAGAGTGTTATAGTGTGTATGAAGCCAGCCCCCCAGGACCAGAACCTGTGTAATTTAAGAGTGTCCCGGTTTTTTGGGATTGTGTGGCTGTGACGAAGTACAAACCTAGGCAGATTCCTAATCCTGGTCAAACTACACCACCATGCCAAATTTGGTGGAGCTAGTTACAGAACTATGGCCGTGCATAAAGGGCTAACAGGCACACTTTCTCACTTATTATATAGATATACTGATTTATATATTACGTCTTAGTTAAGTAATAAACATGCTCTTTGGGGGAATTCAGTTAGCCACGGGACTCCTGACCCTGCCACTGACGGAAAACAGGGGCAACACTCCCACGTCTCTGAGAACGCAGGCCTTCCCCGCCCCACCCATACATACTGCCCAGAACAGAAGCCTATGCGGGAAGCAGATGAATTTACCAAACGCTGTTACCCAGCACAACTGTATAAAGCTGGTCTGCCACTCATATGTATATTGTGATCAGAAACAAATTCAACAAGGCGCCAGAATCCCGACACCAGTCAGAATCCCATGCCGCTGGCATCCCGACAGTAAGTAGTAAGGTTAGAAGGTGGGTTAAGGTTAGGCACTGGGGGAGAGGGAAAGTTTTAGGGTGCGGGGGTGGGAGGATTTAGAAACTAACTGACAGGTGTCGGTGTCCTAAACCTGTCGAGATGCCGGCATCAGGATTCTGATCGCTGGCATCCCTACCCAACCTGTGCCCACATCTGGAATAAAAACCCATTCAGCTCAGGTGGGTTAGTCCTACTGCTGCATGTAATGGCTTACTGTAATCGCTGGCCAAGTATATGTCTGGAGTGTTACATGATAATTATGCCCCTATCATGGAGTGGCTGCACTCGCTCTAATGTCAAGCAGCAACCGTGCTCTAGAAATCCTACATTTACACCTGTTTAGCCAGTTTATCCAGTGTTGCCTGTCCGGCATTGTGACTTACCCCAAAACAAACACAGGATCCATAGCTGAGTTAGTGGTACAACTTGAACACGCACCAATAACTCTTCTTCCACTCTGTTGTAGTTCACCTTTGTTACTTAATTTATCAGTGTTCTCTCAATCACTACACAAGTCTGACTGAATTGATAATAAGTTAAAGGTGCAGTGCACTTCTCACATATACAGAAGACTCATACATGTGTATTATTGACAATATATATTACTTAAGTCTTTCATAGTTACCAAATGTACCTAATTTCCAGGCTTTAGCAATGACTCCCTGCACATGTCGTTTTCCAATGTTAACTAAACATACAATAGAATGTCTTTTGCTGCAATATTATTGTATATTACCAGTATTAATGATAAAAGTTTGAGGCCTCATCAGCTGGAAGAGGCGCAAGTAAACATGTTAAATTTTACATTCTGTGAAGGTGTCATGGAGCATGTTACAGTACTAGGGTAGTTATGCCTGTGGTGTGCTAATATGTACCAACTCTGCAGCAAAATCTCCTTGAAAATGATTTCAAGATGTTGATGGAGACTATGCTATTGGCAACTATGATTCATTTGAAACTTGCACTATGTAAATACAAAGTAGTAACAATCTGCATATTGCAGAAGCATCTATGGAGTTATTTAAAGCACTTTTTTCTGTTTGCAGACTGAGGGCCTGATTCAGCAAGGATGGCTGCAATCGCGCACGCAGTTCTGCTGCGAAGGTATGCTAATAATTGCAATCGCAAAGCACTCGCACGGACAACATACAGATGCCCACTTCCCCTCTCGCACATTCGTAATACCTTGAAATCCATCCAAAGCATCGGAAACATCAAAGCCACTCGCACATTTACAACAGGTCAGACCTCACTTATAAATTGCTACCTCTCCTGTACACAGTGAGCACTCAAGCTGCGTATGCCATTGCAGGGGCTAATTTATGCACGCCCCTGTAATGGCGTTCAAACGCACTGGCACGCCTTCATATATCTGACCACACCCCTGTCACCACCGCAAAACACTGTCTGTCACTCACTGTTTTACCCTGCTCTACGTATACACAGTGTGATCGCAGTTCAGCGGTCACGCACTGCGGCTTTGACGCATGCGCAGTGCGTAACAATCATCGGACTGCGTACACGATCGCATCTGCAATCCTTGCTGAATCGGGCACTGAGGATTTATTACATTTCCTCAGGTTTTAGTTTTAATAATTTTTTCTCCCAACCACAAAATTCTATATAAACTTGCAGGGGACACACTGGATGTAAGAGATCCCGTCAGCATTCTCTGTGAGTCAGACAAGGTGACGTAGTAGTGCAATGTGCCAAGAAGGACATATTGTGCAACGCACTGAGAAACACGCTGCAGAAATAAAGTCATCTTTCTTGCCTTCAAGGTCAGTCTGTTGTTTTCTCACTGTGACGGGTAGGGAAGGAACAGTGTTCATTGTAACAAGCACTGGGTGGAGAATACCTGGTATAATGACAAATCTGTGTTCATCTAAAGATGTGTTTTAAAACATATGGTTATTATTCAAATTAATTGCTGACATGAACTCTGCACCTTCTGTATGTAACTAAAACAAACTCAATACAGTAAGAAAACAAATCATTGTGCCCTTCAGTAGAATCCTATGTTCACGTCAAATTCCAGGACCTATTTCTAGTGTTTACACATTCTATATAAATATAAAGCAATTTAGGCATCAATGAATCGCTATCTAGCATTGGAATTTTCCACCTTCTGTTTCACTTACCTTTCTAATTTAATCTCCATCTGTTTAATTTCTTCCTCAATGTTGCCGTGCATATAGAGAATTCATTCCCTCACCTACTCCAGCTGGTCACATGATCTGGCTAATGAGTCACTCCAAATTTCTTTCAATTGCCATGAATAAAAATATACTTTACCATCAGTGAAAGGAGTTTCAGAGCACATGCATAGTACAGTAAGTCAGCCAACCATTGAGAGTGGGGGATAGAGCAATTATCACAGCATATGACCTATGCCCAAACACCAGTGCCATTGGCTGTTTACTAATAGAAATGTGCTATGTTGCCAAGTGCAGGGAGCAGTGCTGGGACAATTGCCACATGCTGTCAGACAATTGCCTCTTGGTCCCTCAATGTTAAAATGCAATTAACTAGTCGGTGCACTCATTTCGTTATGAGTCTTCTAGAACAGAGGTTCCCAAACTCTGTCCTCAAGGCACCCTAACAGTCCAGGTTTTAAGGATATCCATGATTGAGCACAGATAGTTAAATCAAAATACTGAGGTACTAATTAGGTCACCTGTGCTTAATCATGGTTATCCTTAAAACCTGGACCTTTAGGGTGCCTTGAGAACCGAATTTGGGAACCTCTGTTTTAGAATATAGTAAAATGATGGACGTCCCAATTTCATTATCTATTGGCAGCACAACCATCTCCTATAGCCCCCAAGTGTGCTGTCTTGGAGTTATCCCCGACTCCTCCCTCTCCTTCAAACCACACATTCAGCACCTAGTGTTCACTCTAGCTCCGGTGGCAGGCAGGGCGCCGGAGCTAGAGAGAGCAACTTTGTGCGCGCGCTGAAGGCGCGTGCGTGGCCAAAAAGGGGACATGGCCATAAAAAGGGGCATGTCTATAAGACGCGTCCCCTTTTTCGTCATACTTGGGGGCATATCCGGCACTTACGGACACACCGGGCAGCACCCAAGCGCTGCAGACAGGGAGAATAGATGCCAGGAGCATGCACCCGGCGTCTATTCTCCGGCGGTGACCGGGTCACCGCACATTTCTCCACACGCGGGACCCTGCGTCCCGCGGGTGAAGACTGCACCCACAGGTTGTGAGGGCAGGGAGCTTTTTGCCCTCCTTCTAGAGGGCAGGGTGCTTTTTGCTAAAACAGCCTAGCGGGAACGCTAGTACCTTTCGCAGTCCTGCCATTTCCATCTCAGAAATATTTCCATAATCAGATGCTTTCTCACCCTGGAGGCATTTGAGACCCTCATCCACTCACTAGTCATCTCGATATTGGACTACTGTAACCTACTCCTATCTGACCTCCCTGACTCCCATCTCTCTCCATTCCAACCAGTCCTCAATGCTGCTGCCTGCATCATCTTTCTCTCCAAACATTCTACACCTGCCTCCCCTCTCCTACAAGCCCTATACTGGTTCCCCTTCCCCTTCAGAACCCAATTCAAGTTTCTCACACTCACTTAAAAAGCCCTCATCCAATTCTCTCCCATTTACATCTCTGACCTTATCTCCCTTCCAACTACCAACCACTTCACTCCACAAATGCATGCCTCCTCTCTTGCCAACTGATTACTTACTCCCACTCCTGCCTCCAACATTTTTCCTGTGTTCCTCCCTACCTCTGGAGTTCTCTTACTCTCCCTATCAAACTCTCTACTAAACTTGAAAAGGGCTCTCAAAACTCACTTCGTCATCAAAGCCATCCAGCTCTCATCCTAACCCAATGCTGCTTGCTCCTACCTCACTGTCTACACTATCTATGTCACCCCTCCCCTTTAAATTGTAAGCTCACAAGCAAGGCCATCATGTGCTTCTCCTTTCCCTTACACTATCTTATACTCCCTACAATGGCACCTAACCTTTGGTTTCTACCAGCCCTGTTGCTTATTTGAGTGTTATGATCACGGATGCAGCAATGTTGCTCACTTGTAAGGTGCTGTGGAACCCTTGTGGAACCATAAAAATAAAGGATAATAATATCTAAATCATAAGCATGTTCATAGCAGCACAAAGTATTTCAGGTCATGGTGTACTTGGAGGCAGTGACCATGATGCAAGAGGGGGAATGTAGGCATATGGGAAGTCAGAGACCAAAGTTAAATAGTGACATGATTCCCCACTGCACAGAGTAATGATGTCAGGATCCTCTCAAGGCGATAAGGCAAGAATGTGGTGTCCAACGTACCTCTATATGACACAATTAATTTATACAAAATTTATTGGCCATGTTTGAACTTCAGTCCTGTTTAGCGTTGAAGTCTGATTGCTGCTTTGCTGTTGCACTAATATTTTTTTTGCTGAATCAGCTGCTCTAATGGTCTTTTATTGCAAGTATATCGACATTTCTTTTCAACTCCACCATCAAAAGGTATGCTAAATTCAAACAGAAATCAGCTCGCTCCAATCCTTACAGGATTAAGGTGTTTGAATAGCTTCAAATTCAATTATTTTTGTGTTTCATATGATGCCTGCTAGCTATCATCTATTGATTCTTGCAAGTGCCAGTGATCGCTGTAATAACAACTTGTTTTAAAATGAGACTTTTGCTACACTCAGTGGTGCAGAACTTGTCAGTGTACTTTTGTTTGGTGGCTTCTAGGCATCGAAACTGCAGCTTTGTACTTTTTGTTCTTTTTGAATTGAAGTCTGGAGCTTTTGTTTTTGCCACAGTGTTTGTAACAACATAAATTTGTTGCTGATCTTTAGTAGCCTACTTCATATCTCTGCTGGTAGTCTTAGAAGTTGGTCATATTTGCCTACTGTCACGGAATGTCCGAAATGCATTTGAGCAGGGCTGAAACTAGGATTTTCGTCACCCGGGGCAAGACAGTAATTTGGTAATGCCCCCTGAAGCAGTGCCCCTACAGTAATGCCCCCTGAGCTAATGCCCCTGTAGTAGTGCCCATATATAGTAATGCCCCTGTAATAGTGGCCATATATTAATGCACCTGTGGTAGTGCCCATATGGTAATGCCCCTGTAGTGCCCATATGGTAATGCCCCTGTAGTAGTGCCCCCAGAGTAATGCCCTGTAGTAGTTCCCATATAGTAATACCTCTGTAGTAGGGCCCATATGGTAATGCCCCTGTAGTGCCCATATGGTAATGCCCCTGTAGTGCCGCTTACAGAAAAAAAACATTACTTACCTTAAGCTCCGCTCCGACGTCCGGTCGGCCTGGCTGCTCCTCGGAACTATGGGAGAGACGTCATGACGTCTTTCCCATAGTGCCCATGGGGAGAGCTGGAAGCTGGAGTTCAGGAGAGAACTCCAGCCTCCGGCTACCACGGTGCTGCAGGGAAGGAGCCGGGCGCCCGCTGGTAATAAAATCTCAGCGGGCGTCTGGCTTGGAGCCTCCCTGCGGCGCCGGGCTGGAGGACACTGGCGGCGGGTACAGCGGCGAACCTGTTGCACATGCACCTCCAGCTCCCCCCCCCCCCTAGTTGTGGCCCTAATTTGAGCACTCCCAGAAGACTAGGTATCCTCCTAGATCTTGCTTTCTTTACTGTGAAGTGGGCAGTACGGGGCTTTAAAGACACTATTCACATTATCGGGCCCTACCTACACTGCATGAGGATGTGATGTATCACGCAGTGGTATGCAAGGTGAATCGTGACATCATGGTCTGAATCAGGGCCGGCGCTAGGCTGTGCTGCGCCCAGCACCATTCTGTGTTGCCGCCCCATCCCTCCTCTGCTCCCTCCCCCCCTGATCTTAAATATATCCCATAGCGCTGGGAGGGAGGTGGGCGTTTCCTGCGCCCTCCGGAAACAGTAGCGCTCCGGGCGACAGACCGGCTTGCCCGTGCCTGGAGCCGCTACTGGTCTGAATTACCACTGTATGATGTTGTGAAAGGAGTCATTGTGCAGTGGGGGGTGGGGTCAACACGCTGTAGCCTTGATGGTCCAAAAAGTATGCAGGTATGGTTTAAGTGGCCATCATTTCTTAGCTCTGATTATATTTTGTTGTACAAAGCTTCTATTACTTCCCTTCTTAATGTACAACATTTGGACCCATGAAGTCGGCACTGGTATAGCCCTACTATTGCAAATATTTTTAAAGTTCCAATATATGGTCAAATTCTGTGTAGGCACCTATTTAAATACATACTTCTTTGCCTTGTTTCATGATTATCTGCAATTTGTGCCTCTTTAGGCTGCTTTTTAGATTTATCTTGCTAAGTATACAGAAATTGGCCAAAAGTTTTGAGAATGACACAAGTATTTGTTTTCACAAAGTCTCCTGCTTCAGTGTTTTCAGACTTTTTTGTCAGATGTTACTATGGTATACTGAGGTAAAATTACAAGCATTTCATAAGTAAATAACAGTAAAGCATCCTGAGACCATTCATGTGTGAGGGTGCTTCTCAGCCAAGGGAGTAGGATCACTCACAATTTTGCCTAAGAACACAGCCATGAATGGTACCAAAACATCCTCCAAGAGCAACTTCTCCCAACTATCCAAGAACAGTTTGGTGACGAACAATGCCTTTTCTAGCATGATGTACCACCTTGCCATAAGTCAAAAGTGATAACTAAGTGGCTCAGGGAACAAAACATTGACATTTTGGGTCCATGGCCAGGAAACTCCCCAGACCTTAATCCCATTGAGAACTTGTGGTCAATCCTCAAGAGGCAGATGGACAACCCCCCCCCAAATTCTGACAAACTCCAAGCATTCATTAGGTAACAATTGGCGGCCATCAGTCAGTATGTGGCCCAGAAGTTGATTGTCAGCATGCCAGGGTGAATTGCAGAGGTCTTGAAAAAGGGTCAACACTGGAAATATTGACTCTTTGCATAAACTTGATGTAATTGTCAATAAAAGCCTTTGACACTTATGAAATGCTTGTAATTTTACTTCAGTATACCATAGTAACATCTGACGAAAAGGTCTAAAAACACTGAAGCAGCAAACTTTGTATAAAGCAATACTTGTGTCATTCTCAAAACTTTTGTCCATGGCTGTATATGTAAAGCATGGAGCAATTGTTGTTTGGGGCAGTTCAAATAGGAAATCAGGACCTTTATTTTTAATTAGCTGCTCAATGCTTCTAATTAACTTGTAAACCTCAGCACTTGGCCCCTTAGTTTAAAAATGTACTATAAAATAACCCTGTGCTGTACCTGAATTTGCGCAGGAAATGTCATATTTATACATCCTGCCCTGACTAATTAGCTACTGTAGTTGTTAGTTGTCAAGAGAGAATGTTAATATTCAAAAATGTAACAATGGTAACATACAGTATCTGACTTGATAAAGACCATGTTTTGTGCTTTATATTATTGTGGTGTGCAGTTCATTAGTAGTCCCAATCCACTGCCAGATGTATTGTTTAGATGAAAAATACGAAAAAATATGCAAATAACAAAAACGTATATAAAGAGTATTTATTACACACACACTGTGGCCTCTTAGGTACACCTTTCTAGTACTGGGCAGGACCCCCCTTTGCCCCCAGAACAGCCTTCACTGTGTCAAGGTTCGAACAAGGTGCTGGATAGCATTCTACAGTTGCTGCAAATTTGTTGGCTGCTCTCCTATTCCACCACATCCCAAAGGTGCTCTATTGGATTGAGATCTGGTGACTGTGGAAGATTTTGGAGTACAATGAACTTATTATGATGTTCATGGAACCATGCAGATGCGATGACCTGTGCTTTGTGATATTGTACATTATCCTGCTTGAAGTAGCAAGTTAATTGGTATCAGGGAGCCCTAGATGTGACAAGAAAACATTCCCCACACCATTACACTACCATCTCCCGTCTGAGCTGTAAACATAGGGCATAGATTCCTGTTTATGCCAAATTATAACCCTACCATCTGCATGGTTTGTTTCCTTTCTTCAAATGCCAAGTTTTGCTGAGCCTGTGCCCCTTGTAACCTCTGTGTCCTTATTTTAGCTCACAGGAGTGGAACCCAGTTTGGTTGTCTTCAGCTGTAACCCATTCATTTCAAGTTTCGACATGCTGTGTTATCAGAGATGGCCTTCTGCATACCACTGTTGTAATACATGGTTCATTGATTCTCCTCTGACATCTTTCACCACAAAGTGTTCTTACCCACAGATCTGCCACTTAACCAAAAAGATGTACCAGCACTGGTGTGGGAAAAACATTTAATGAAACATTGTGCTACTACTACACCAAGATTTTCGATGACAGAAGGAATGTGAAAGGGACACACATTTAAACACAAAGGAGCTGATGCTGAGTTTAGACCAAAGCAAAAAAAATGCAAGTAACTGTGCACCTTGGCAAAATATGTCACATTGCAAGGTGTACACTGTGCAGAGTGATTTAGATATGGGAGGGGAGTGTCCAAATTCAAATCTAAATTGCAGTGTAAAAACAAAGCTGCCCAGCATTTGTGGGCTACATGTAAAAGCAGTCAGTGTTTACCCTGCATGCTAAAGAAATAAATGTATTTGCACAGCTTGTATTGCAACATTTTTTTTGCTTTGCTGCCAAACCTGAATCAGCCACAAAAAGTGTGCCAAAACACTAATCAATAGTAGCACATGTAAAGGGAAGAAACGAGCAGGGAAACAAGGGAGAGGAAAACAATGAGAAAATGACATACAAATATATAATCTATACAGATTAAATATAGAATATATATTTATATATCCTGCTCTGGAAATGCCTGTAAATAACACAGTGATCTGAAATACTGTGTCACAGCAATAGTTTTCTACATATTTTCATAAGCCAGTCGGTTGTAGAGAAGGGATTCCAATCACCTTTAAACTCTCCCTATCTGTGTTTGCCTATGCTGGGGTCCAGCTCTGCTCTGTCTCCCAAAGGTTTGAGTGGTCTAGCCAGCACCAGAACAGCGCTCTGCGATGCCCTGTGCTGGCCACGCCCCCACTCCTCACTGCATGATATAGCAAGGGGGCGGAGCTGGCGGCAACGGTAAGAACAGTAGCACTGTCAGAGCATAGTAAGGTACTATAAAGGCTGCATGCCTGGAGCAGCCAAAGGACACTCCAGTGTCCAGTAGGCACTCTGCTAGCCAGATGTAGGGACTGTGGGACAGTGATCGTGCCAGGCGCAGAACCCTGCACTCTGTGTGGCGGCACCACTTGCACACTCCTTGTCACGGCCCTGCACTCTGGCCCTGATTCAGAGCCGGACGCTCTGACAGAGCGCTCGCTCTGAATCAGGGCTGACCTTCATTTTTAGAGCGGCCTCCTGCCCGCTCGTATAGCTGTGGGTGACCACCCACAGCTATAGCGAGCGGCCAGGAAGATGGTCAAGACCATCGCGACCATCGGGCTTGCGACGAGACCCTTGTGGTAGGGTCTCGTTGCCACAAGCCCTGGAGTGCTTTCAGCTCTATCAGAGCCGAGAGCACTCTCACTGACATCACTTGTGATGTCAGTGGGGCCGGCCCCAGACGGTAGGCGTTCACATGGGAATGCCTCCGTCTGGGCAGCCACGCCCCCGGCATGCCCACCAAAGGGGTCATGCTGTCACGCACCATCAACAGCACGCCCCCTTTGTAGCGAGACCCAGAGCCGCACGGAGACACCAGGCGCCCGCTGAGATTGTAACTAGCGGGCGCCCGGCTCCCTCCCCGCAGCCAGAGCCGGAGACTAGAGCTCGTGAGCTCCGGCTTCTGGCTCAGGCAGTGAACTATGGGAGAGACGTCATGCATCTCTCCCATAGCGCAGAGGAGCAGCGCCAGCCGAGCGAATCAGAAAGCAGCGGGAGCAGGGCTTAAGGTAAGTATGATTTTTTTTCTCTTTGGCGCAAGCGGCTTTTCCACTGCTGGGGGGGACATTACTTGGGGGGGACATTACTACTGGGGGTATTACTCGGGGGGGGGGCATTACTACTGGGGCATTGCTACTGGGGCATTACTTGGGGGGAGGCATTGCTACTGGGGGCATTACTCGAGGGGGACATTACTACAGGGGACATTATTTGGGGGGGGAGCATTACTACTGGTGCCACTACCACAGGGGGCATTGCTACTGGTGCCACTACCACAGGGGGCACAACTACAGGGGTATTACTACTGAGGGCATTACTATTGGACACACGCAGGGGGCATGACTACTGGGGGCACAACTACAGGGGTATTACTACTGGGGGTATTTATACAGGGGGCATTACTATTGGGAACACTACTACTGGGGGTATAACTACAGAGGGCATTGCATAGGGGGCACTGCATAAGGAGCAAAACTCCTGGGGGCACTACTACTGGGTACACTGCATAAAGGGCACGTAATAGGGGCCCCCACATGTTTGTTGCCCAGGGGCCCTTAATCCGGCCCTGCTGTAAACTGTATTTAAATCCAATTTTAAATATGCCATTGTCTCTGTGTTCTGAGCTATACATTGATGCTATTAGAATATTATGTCACTGTGTTGAAAGCAGGAAAGGTACACACTCTTGCTTGGCTTCAGATTAAATTAACTGCACTTAAGCAGAAAGTTCCTGTTCCCAAGTTACCATGGGCCTAGTCATTGTCTATTTGCAGTCTTACCTCCTCATACCGGATTAGCCAACCCCCTTACATAAACCCATAGAATTGTTTATTTTAATGGTCTATTGGGATTTATGAAATAGGCGATGGTGAATAAGGCGCTCTGCGATATTTCTGACTTGTAATGAGCTGGTGTGTCAGTACAAGTCAGATATCTGAGCACCTTTTTCACCACCGCCTATTTCATTAATGGAGGGTGTGACAAAGGCTGCTAGAGATATCACAACGAGCTATAACTATTGAGTGCTGTATCATAAATATTTTCTATTTGAATTCATGGCAGGGAAGGAAACTGCATGTCAGCAGTGAGATCCAGCCAGTCACCAGCAAAGAGGTACGGCAGCAGCTACAAACTACCTAGATGCAAGTATTTCCAGATAGCTATTAAGAAACCTGAAGGTGGCAATCACTGTTCTACATCTGGGGTAACATGGAGGTGCGTAGTAAACACTTACATTTGATAAGTGTGTGGTGGCCAAATAATAATGACAGTAAGAGGCTAACAATCCAACAGATTGGCGTAGAAAGCCCATCATATCACAGTGGAGTAATCTACATCACATTTACATTGAAAAAATACAGATTTTTGTTGTAGCTGTATATACATATATAATAATGAATCATGCGCTCCCAGTGATAAGCAGCTTTCTTTTAAATGGCCAGATCACTGGCCAGGTAAGGGTTAATGTATGCTAAAGAAGCGCTTGTATAGTGGATAGTGCTTAAATGTAATACCAGCAATAGTGAAACATACACACAATAACACTCAATACATATAACGTAGATAAATGTTTAAGCGCTTTCAGTGAAAAATGAAGTGTCCTGAAAAGGTTTCCCCATTAAGACGTGGGCGCTGGATACCAGGGTAAGTGGGATAAACTGACCCTACCTTTCCCTGTGTAAGATCTTCTCCGTGCGGGGGCTGGGTGTGTCCAGGCGGCTGCAGTATAATCAGCTGTATGACAATTCCGTCTGCCGCTTGTAATATCAGTGGCTCGCCGGAGCAGCGTCTTTCTGCACTCTTCTGCCTGGTGGAAATCAGCCGTTCTCATGGAGAGGAATTCGCGCTGACTGGAATAGTGACGTCAGGGGTAGTCTAAACACCAACGCGTTTCATCCGGTAGGACTTTATCAAGGTGTTGCTGTGAAGCCCTTGTTCACCTTTTATCCTTGTGCTAGCCTGGTAATTGGCTGGTTAATTATGTCAATTAGACATGTCTCAATCCCGCATATTTAGCCGGATAACGGGATAAAAAGCTGGGCAATCTAAAAGTGTGCTTTTCTTTAATATGTGTATACAATAAAAATTATAAATGAACTTTATTAATAAAATCTGTTTAAAAGTAGTGTGCAGTTATAATTGGTTTAATAATAAGCCAATTAATGCGAATGTAAAATCACAGAATGCTAACAGACAAACATTTACATTACATTATCAGTAGAGTGTATCATGTTGTTCCATTTGTTGCTGGATTGTATCATATAAATATAAAATCAATCAGTCTTTAAACGAAAAATTGATACAGATTATAATTTGAGAAAAGCTCCTAAATCAAAGTCTATATTTAGACCCTTGGGGTGTAGGGTTCCAATTCTGTATATCCATTCAGTTTCTGTTCTTGAAGAAGTTACATTATCCGTACAGTTTCTTTTGATTCTTTGGAATTGTCTCCCTGGGATATTACCAATCCATTTTGGATGGTGATTACTGGAGGACAGAAGATAGTTGTTACAATCAACTTTTTTAAAAAATGTCCGTGTCTGTAATGTGGCAATTAAAAACAAGAATAGGAGAACATGTTTACAACATACATAAAGGTCTAACCACACACAGTGTCTCCAATCACTTTTTGATGCATCATAACAAAGATCCTAAAGGAATGAAATTTATGGCAATTAAAAATGTGGAAAAAGATTGGAGAGGGGGCCAATATATAGAAAAAATTTCAAGAACAGAAACTGAATGGATATATAGAATTGGAACCCTACACCCCAAGGGTCTAAATATAGACTTTGATTTAGGAGCTTTTCTCAAATTATAATCTGTATCAATTTTTCGTTTAAAGACTGATTGATTTTATATTTATATGATACAATCCAGCAACAAATGGAACAACATGATACACTCTACTGATAATGTAATGTAAATGTTTGTCTGTTAGCATTCTGTGATTTTACATTCGCATTAATTGGCTTATTATTAAACCAATTATAACTGCACACTACTTTTAAACAGATTTTATTAATAAAGTTCATTTATAATTTTTATTGTATACACATATTAAAGAAAAGCACACTTTTAGATTGCCCAGCTTTTTATCCCATTATCCGGCTAAATATGCGGGATTGAGACATGTCTAATTGACATAATTAACCAGCCAATTACCAGGCTAGCACAAGGATAAAAGGTGAACAAGGGCTTCACAGCAACACCTTGATAAAGTCCTACCGGATGAAACGCGTTGGTGTTTAGACTACCCCTGACGTCACTATTCCAGTCAGCGCGAATTCCTCTCCATGAGAACGGCAGATTTCCACCAGGCAGAAGAGTGCAGAAAGACGCTGCTCCGGCGAGCCACTGATATTACAAGCGGCAGACGGAATTGTCATACAGCTGATTATACTGCAGCCGCCTGGACACACCCAGCCCCCGCACGGCGAAGATCTTACACAGGGAAAGGTAGGGTCAGTTTATCCCACTTACCCTGGTATCCAGCGCCCACGTCTTAATGGGGAAACCTTTTCAGGACACTTCATTTTTCACTGAAAGCGCTTAAACATTTATCTACGTTATATATATTGAGTGTTATTGTGTGTATGTTTCACTATTGCTGGTATTACATTTAAGCACTATCCACTATACAAGCGCTTCTTTAGCATACATTAGCTGTATATACATGTTTTTATCAGTCAGGTTACACATGTGAACATCATCATGCAGATTGGGATATTGGAAGTAAGATGTGCTCACCTTATGGTTGTAGTCAGTGTCTCCGTTTCTGGTAGTGATGATAGGAATGTCTGAGAACCAATGCTGGAAAAGCTGCTTTTTCTAGAACTTTTGAAAGAGCCACCAGCAAACTCATCATCAGAAGAGTTGTCCTCAGAAGACCCCAAAATAAATCGCGAGAGGGGTGGCTTCTTTATCTGTGTGTTGCGAGGCTCTGCAAGACTTCCTTGTGAGGGGGCAAATTTCAGCTGTTTCTGCTTTGGTGTTACAGGAGATGGAGTGACCAGTGGTAATGCCAAGTCCACATCTTGTACCTGACTGGAGGGAATAGTGTCTACCTGTGATTCTGGACATTCTTCTGTCTCAGATGGGCCAGCAGCCTCCGCTTGTTGTAAATCTTGGGTATGCTCCTTGTCTACTTCCATGACTGTTTCACAGGTATGATAAAATGTCTGGTATTTCTTACACTTGATCCTCTTTCTGGTTTTCCACATTAACCATAACAAAACTAGTAATGAAGACCAGACCCAAAGCAGCATTCAGAAACCTAGAAAACAAGAGACGATAAGGCTATACACCATCCATAAATCAAAGGGTTTTAAAGAATTATTTATGAAGTATCTTATTTTATGAGTTCCATCCTTCAAGTATCATGGCATAAAAAACTTGCCCAAGAAGTCTGGTTATAGATTGCCACCTTTAAATAACTTTATAAATACACTATAACAAGAAGCATCTGAAATAAATGTTGTTTTTTTTTGTTGGATGTCATTGGGCCTAATTCAGAGAAGTGCGCTAATACCGTTGCATCTGTGTACACAGAGAATGTGCAAAAATATGCAAATGTCTCCCACCTGCGGCTTTGTATATACAGGCATCTGCGTTCATAGACACAACTACAGTCACAGAACCTTCAATAATCGGCCTTCTGTGTAACCCTATGGTCGTGCAGAATGTCCGCGAGAACTGAGACGCTGGAGCCATGTTTTCATGCCCCAAAAATAGTTGCCTCCCCCAAACGCTGACTACCTATCACTCACTTTGTAAATGGGTTCCTGTGCATACAGACTCGCAATACAAAAGCACAATGGCAAATTGCTCTATCTGTCTAAATATAGCCATTGCGTCCATCTCTGAAACAGACACAATGGGCCTGATTCAGACACGGTCGCTAAGCCGCGAACGCATGCTATGGCCGATAATCGCCCGTCTGCGCATGTGTATGCTTCCCAGTGCATGAGCCAGTCACTGCGATCGTGAATCGTGCACTCGTAGCACAAACACTGAGCGCTACTTTGAGTGACAGTGCCGTTTCTGGGTGGTAACGGGAAGGTCCTGGAAAACGGGGGAGTGGATGTGTTAACGCAGGCGTGTCTGAGCGGCAAAACGGCATTCTTTGGGCGTGCATAATTAGCATGGAAGCATCATTGTACACGTCACCTGGTTGTATTTCAGTCTGCAGTGAACGCAGTGCTTGCGGCGGGGTAGGGTCTACATCAAGGGCTGCGAGCAGCTCCGATGGCTCTCGATGTTCCTGAATAATCATACACTTCCTGGAGATGACGTGTGCTAAGAAAGGAAAGTGGGCATCATTACACCGGAGTGCGTCACTCCGCCGTCGCTCTCTAAGACATAGGGGGCGTCCTTCGCAGAATTTGCATACCCGGCCCCTGTTGGCTGCGAAAGTGCGCTGCGTTGCGACCGGGTCTGAATCAGGCCCAATGTTCTCAGTGCAGGGAGAACCAGCAATATGGAAAGTTGTGGGCAAGGTGAGGCAAAATGTATTAAAAAATCATATTGAACCATGTGCTCCCACCAGGGCCGTAACTAGGGTAGTGCGACCAGTGCCATGGCACAGGGCACCGCAGGGCAGGGGGCACTGTTTGGGCCTGTCAATTTTCCTTTTTATTATCATTCTCACAAGTAGCTGCCTCTTCCTCTTTTATCCCCAGCATCTCCTGGCCTCCCCTATCTATTCCCTGGCCCTTCTCCATGAGGCCATGGCCCTTTTTCAGGTGCAGAATCCTATGTCCCTATTTAAAAATTGTGGGGGTGAGGGGGGCAATTCTCTCTCTGGCACAGGGCACCAAAAAGTCTAGTTATGGCTCTGGTTCCCACCTAATACAGACTTATACACATGATTTATTCCACATTGTGCGCTTGTGAGGCCACTGTAGGACTGTCTAAAGGCACTACTAAATTGTCACAGACCTCAATACATAAATTCTGACAGGAGAAAGGGAAGTGCTGAGTGTCACAGCCAGCACCCAGCCACTATGGATGGACCCCGTGATGTAGATCCCACTATTAGTTTGTTTTATAATTCCCTGATATCCTTACTTGTTAACTCAGGGCCAAAGTGCGTGGGGGTGAAGAGGCCACCACTGCCACCTCCACTGGGAATGCTGCGCCCCCCGCTGATCTGGTGCAGCGCATGCCATGTCCCTGCTGATACTGCCCGCCAGTCACACAGGCCCTAACTGCTCACTGATAGGTGGCCACTGCTACCCATAACCCCAGCCAGCCTTTAAGTACCATTAAGTCTGTGCAGGCCCCGGCATCTCCGGATGCGCAGTCCGGATTTTATAACGGGGGGGCATTGGGATCCGGGAGCAGCAGTAGTATTTGCGGGGGAGCGGGAGTGTTAGTTATAAATCGGGAGGCTCCCGCTAAAAGCGGGAGGGTAGGCAACTCTGCCACTGGTTTGCATCGCAGTGTGCGTGTCGGACTGCAATCGCAGTTACTACACAGACCAATCACAGAATGATTGACAAAAAAACACCGTTTGGTGGTGGTAACAGGGGGGTGGTCGTAGAAACGCAGGCGTGTCAGTGCGTTTGGACACCGTTGCATGAACGTGCATAAATTAGCCATTGCGATAGGATACGCAGCTTGAGCTCCCACTGCGTGCAATTAAGTTAGCAATTTCTAAGTAAGGTCAGGGCTGCTGTAATTCTGCGTGACCGATGGTACTCGATGGTACCAATGGTTTTGCTATTTAGCTAAGTATTACGGATGTGCGTAAGGGGAAGTGGGTGCCCTTATGTTAGGCTGTGACGGCATTGCGATTGCAATCATTAGAATATATTTCGCAGTGGATCTGCGTGCGATTACGGACCTGCGATCGCAATAGCAATCCTTACTGAATCAGTCCCTGTGTCGGCAGTATTAAGTTTAAACACAATGTGTTAGCAGGGTATGTATTTTTTTGTTTTAGTTTTTCCTAATAAATGCTGCAGTTAAGACATTTGAATGCCACATTAATACAATATAGGTTTAGTATAAATTAACATAACTTGTGAACTCTTCAATGAAAATTGTTAAATTGTATTTATGTAACAGCCAAAGCAAAAGCCTAATTGCAATGTACAGTTAGTAAAATGTGCCATTCTCTAGAAAATCAGTCAAAAATCTTGGCATCTACCCAGGGTTAGACTGGTACACAGGGGTACAGGGAAAATCCCCAGTGGGCCCCACTGCCTGAGGGCAGAAACCCCTATTCTAGGGGTTAGGTTCCAGACCATGCACTCAAGTTATACATTGTTACTCTACTACTAGAAGGTCAGTAACTTGGTATAGCAGGATCATGGATAAACTTGCTTGGTTTGAATTTGCTACACCAAGATTCACCCTTCTGCCAATCAAAGTGGGTGGTCCTGAACACCCCTTTAGAAAGGGACCTTGGCCCTCATTCAGACCCACTCGCAAGCGGGCGCACGTACGTTAGGCGTACGTACAAAATTATTTAAATTCTATGGCTCGCTCGTATTTTCGTTCGCATCTAAAATTCCTCCCTAAACTCAGGCGACCCCTCCTCTAACTAACGAGCGTGCAAAATAGCGAGCGTACATCCCCGAAATGGCTTGAAGGGAACGCACGCACAAGTGAAACCGGAAGTGGCCTTGTCAGATGTCGATTACCTGCTCCTTTATTCTGCCTACCTCCCTCAATCGTATCATGCCAATCAATGTATCAATTAGCTTAATTGTTTGTTTTTTTTCAACACAATGCAAGAAACTTTACTCTTGTCCGTGTTTGTGTTTACCCGCAGAATACGTACGGGTGGAACATTCGCTTTTATTGTTCAAAAAACATGTGAACCACAATTAAACAATTGTTCTATTGCTGTGGATCCCCGCATATTTCCCGGGGTTCATTTCTTTATTTAAATTTGCAAACGCATGTCACTGCATCAAGCCTATCATAACTCTCCAGAGATTTCTGGCCCTGTTGAACACATGACTCATACACTAACCAATAAAATTGCTCCTGTTAATTTCCAAAATACATTAGCCAATCAGAAATTTTTTGCACACTTTATCAAAAATGTTTTGTATGAAAAACTCCATTGCCATCATGAGAGCCTCCGCATTCACCAGGCGCGAGCTGCTGGTGCTTACGGAGGTGATGGATCGCCGTATCACCAGCCAGCCTCCACCCATCACCAACCGGCAGAAGCGCTCCGCGTATGCGGAGGCACGGTCCCGCCTGCGGTCCTTAGGTTCACGCCGCAACATCGGGCAGCTGGAGCGCAGGTGGTCAGACCTGCAACGGCGAACGCCCCGCTTGCTGGCATGCCTTCGCATGCAGATACTGGAAAGTAAGTGTTATGTATTGTGGTTTTTGTGTTTGTGGGGCAAACTGCGTGTGCATGTTTTCCTGTCTGTCCTATTTATTATTTGTCCTCATATCTGCGTGTGCATGTTTTCCCTCTATTTCTGTTTTTTTCATTCTACTCCTATTTGCATGTTTTTTGTTGGTTGTTTTTTTTTTTTTCTTTGGGCCCCGGATTTGGCCAGAAACTAACCTCAATTTGTTTGACATATTTTAGGTGGACAGCCAAGACTACGCCGTCACCGTCCGGCCAGACGGCGTTCCCGGCCACTATCCCCAACCCCAGCCAACACTCCACCCCAAATATTTCCCCTATACCCCACTCCTCCCCAGCCTTCCCAGACCCTCTCCCGGAACTGTCGGGCCTCATTCCCCTCCGTCCCACTTCCCCCTCTCCTCCACCCACCCCTCTTCCAATTACCCCCTCCCCGGAGTCCGTCATTACCCCTCCCCGTTCTTTGGGGAATGAAGGCTCCTCCGAGGAAGAACATGGAGGGACTTCCGTAGCTCCCGTTTTGGCTCCCGGTATGTTTTTCTTTCGCATTTTTTTTAAGCACAAACTGTTTGTATGTAATCATGTGTCGTGCCTTTATTCGTGATTTTTGGGGTTACTTTTGGTGATTTAGCAGTTTGCCTTTACCTCTTCCTGCTGGTTTCAACATACACATATCACACCTGTGGGAATTTGTACATAGGCCTTGTATTTTTGGCAGCACCCCCTTTTTGTTTTGGTTTCTTTTTTTTAGGTTTAGGAGTGATTTAGTTGTGTTTTTTTTTTTTTAATGTGGCTTCCCTATTGTTTTATTAATCCACACACTTTTCTCACCCACAGAGGAACAGAGGCGTCGGCAAGAGGTGGTCGAATGTGTTGGCCAGATGCGCCAACATGTCATTGGCGTTCTTGTGGGCCTTGACCGGCTGTCTGGCATCCTTCGCCAGTAGTTTTTTTTGTTTTTTTTTCGTTTTATAAATAAATTGTTGATTTCGAATATACGTTGTGGCTCATTCTTTTTTTCCCAAACCACAAAAAATTTCCCTGACATAAGTTGACTGTTCCTGCAAGGATTTCCCTTTTTTAAAAGTTAGATTGTGTTTTGTATTTGTATGTAAAACAGCCACAAGAAACACAGAACAGTAACAATGTCATTTCCCTTTTTGGGTGTAGTGTCAATTAGATATTTCTACATTTTACAGGTTCCTAGTTGGTGTGCAAGCTGCTTAGGCCAATCTTCCAAATCCAAAGGTTTGGACAGGCTTCCTTTTGGTGTGGGTTGGGAACCTGAAAACATATTTCAGTTTACATCAACTGGTGTCAGTACTGGATTACCCCTTAGTCAAATGTAAGGTGTGTTAACCTGGTTACACTTGCTGTTAACGTCCAAAAAAAGGAAGACCATTTCACTCTCCAAACATTTATTCACAACATAAATGAGAAATCAAAGTGGTCACTCCCTCAAAAAAAAACACAGTGATAAACTCAAATACAACACATACAAATAAAATATTTAAATTAAAAAAACAATCAAGAACTGGTTGACGAAGGACCATGCCAACATGATTCCACAAACATGGCGTTGCGATATATGGGTTCCAGAATATATGCCCCAAATCACCAGATCCAGGTTTGGTAAGGGTAGCAGGAAGTAGTGAGCATTGGAGTGCCAAAGATTATGTGAACAAACAGAAGATGTTGAAAAAAAATCAAATAAATTAGATGTTCGCAAACAAACACAAACACATTAGGTATAAACACTGTAGTTTTGGACAAACTTACCTAAAAAATCTGGCCACCACATCATCGCGTATGGCCCCCCCACATACTGACCTCCGACCAACCTCGGGGGGGCCATCCTCAGGTAAGGCTTTCTCTGGCTGCATTGGGACACCACTCCTTATGGCGATGTTGTGAAATATCCCACACAGGACCACAATTTTCGACACCATATCCGGCAAATACATGAGCTCGCCACCAGAGCGGTGGAGGCATCTGAATCGGCCTTTTAAAAGGCCGATACAGCGCTCCACCACTTGCCTGGTGGCTGTAAGTGCGGAATTATACTCACTTTGTGGGCCTGGTGTGGGAGCCAAATAAGGAGTGAGCAGGCAGGACATGCAAGGGTATCCACTGTCTCCTGTGAAAAATAAGAGACAACATCAGGAACACTGTGTATCAAGCTTAACATTGTTATGTACTAAAGGTCTCCACTTACCCAGAAGCCACGCATCACCAGCTTGTAGGTTGGTTAGTTTCTGCCATATCCCTGATTGCCGGATGACGAAGGAGTCATGTGCACTTCCTGGTAATTTAGCATTCAGGGACAGGATCTGGAGGGAGGCATCACATACCACCATTACATTCAGGGAGTGATAGTGTTTCCTGTTTCTAAATATTGGCTCCAGCCGTGCTGGAGGCTGAAGTGGTATGTGAGTACCATCCACAACCCCTATGATGTGTGGGAAGCCAGCTATTTGGTAAAAATTGGCCTTGGCCACACTAAGGGCACCCATATCCAAAGGCATTTGAATAAAATGATGGAGGTGCTTGAAAAGTGCCTCCATCACTGCCCTCAGGATCCGGGAAAAGGAGGATTGGGAGATGCCCGCCACTATTCCCACCGTTGTTTGAAACGATCCTGAGGCACAGAAATGTAACACCGCCATAAATTGCGTCAGTGGTGGTATTGCTGTTGGACTGTCAATTTGCCGCTCAAGATCACTTTCTATTAATGAGAGAGTGTCTATGATGATTTTGGGAGGTAGACGGTAGCGTCTTAAAACCTCATCATCGGGCATTCCAAAAAGGGTGACACGTGTTCGAAATATCTGGGGCCTTGCATGCCTACGATGCCTACGCCTGGGATGAGATTGAGGTTGGTCGGCTTCCGGGACCATGGCCAGAACAATCCGCCCCAGATCAACCTGAAATTCAAAGATTTCAAAGTAAGGCTTTTGAGCCACCCCAAAACTATATTAAAACAACTTAGCTTGATGATACCATCCATTGCTGCTTACATGCCATTGTCATGATACGTCCAAACTGAAAATAAACACCAAAATTACTTGACACATTTCACTCTGTACATTTTTGCTTAGAAATTTTGTGCTAGACCAAAGTTAAAATATGCCAAACACCCATTTAGCAAAACCGCAAAGCTACATTTAACACAGTACATCAAAACGGGACGTAATGTTGGCTCAAAAAGCGAAAGATAAACCACCAAAAATTTAGAATGATTATTAAGCTGTTTAAAATGCGCTAATTAGTTCGCTCCTACAAGTCACAAGAGTAACTACTAAAAATGCGCTAATTAGTTCGCTACTACAAGTCACAAGAGTAACTACTAAAAATGCGCTAATTAGTTCGCTAATACAAGTCACAAGAGTAACTACTAAAAATGCGCTAATTAGTTCGCTAATACAAGTCACAAGAGTAACTACTAAAAATGCGCTAATTAGTTCGCTAATACAAGTCACAAGAGTAACTACTAAAAATGCGCTAATTAGTTCGCTAATACAAGTCACAAGAGTAACTACTAAAAATGCGCTAATTAGTTCGCTAATACAAGATAAAAAATGGACTTACCAAGAGCAAATATCTAAGATTCAAAATCAAAAGGTCTTTGGGGTCGAAAATAAACAAAATCTAAAATAGAAGAAATTATGGATCCAAAAATTACAAAATATACGAAACACAATGAAACAACAATTGAACAAAAGTTAGACTTCCCAAAACTTACCCAATCAAGAAACGAGGTCATAAAAAAATATAAACCAACAAAGATAACGGAAAAAATAAACGCAAATCTAAACAACAAACGAATCTCCAACCGCCAACTCCTTTCTACGCAATCAATAAACTCCAGCCAAGATAACCTCCAACAATCCAAAAACGCCACCTCGACTTGAGACACACCAAGCCATAAATAGTGTTTCGTTTCCCGCACAAATTAAGGATGGATCATAGGGCCACACAATCAATGATGTGGCCGCAAAATAAGGACGTATGTATAAATACGTCACGAAAACACATTCAAATTCTGGTGTATTTCTTGTTTGGACCTCAGACATGGCGACAGACCAGGGAAAAAATGCCCAAGAGTCAGGCGGTAAGTCTTTCATGCATTTTCTATCAATGATTAATTTGAAACATAAGATTAGGCAAGTTGTGAATTTGTGAATTCTGTAAATTTACACAAATAGGTGAGGAGGATGACATGGAAGAGGCTGCTGGGCCCAGTATTCCGGCCAAAGCGGGCAAAAAAAAAAGGCAGCCACATTTCACAAGAAAGGAGATGGAGGTTTTGATCCAGAAGTGTGTGGACATCCTGCCACAGGCAGACAGGAATATGAGTCTAAGCCAGAAGTGGAGAATGTGGGAAGAGGTAGCCGTTGCTGTCAATAGGGTGGGTGATTATGTCCGTCTAGCCCGGGATGTCAAACGGCGGTAAGTAAACCCTTGCCCCCCCTAAAAACAAACCCCATTTTAAACCAAAGGATAATGGCTTCCATTTTTCACCACAGATGGGGCGACTTCAAATATCGCCTAAAGCAAAAACTCGCGGACAGGGCTAGGCATGCAAGGGGGACAGGTGGGGGTCCCACCCCTGTGTCATTGGAGTTGACGGATTTAGAAGAGCTGGCACAGGGGTGTGTGCAGCCTGTGGAGGTGTTTGGCGTGTCCAACATGGATACGGACATGCCAGACTTTGCGGCTCCTCATGTTGGCCCAGGTAAGTATTGTGATGTCACCAACTCTGAAATGCTATTGTGCCAATATGTAGATTCTAATGTGACTCTTTTCTCATTTTTCCAACAGAGACACAGGCGGATGAGTCTGCTCCAGAGGGAAGCCTTGGCCGCAGAATTTCTGCTGGCTCTGCAGGGGAGGAACCAGTACATCCGGCTGAGGACCCTGCAGAAGCCAGTCCAGGGCGTGCCCCCTCGCAGGCAGTGGGCCTCCTCACAGAACTCAATTTCAAATCGGATTTCCATACGGAGATTCTGCAGAGGATGGACGCCAGTCTGATACGGGTGGCTGAGGCCCTGGAGCAAAATGCTGCGGCCAACGTGACCATTGGTCAGGCCCTGGCGGAAAATACCAGGGCCAACATCCGCATCGCCGATGCCCTGGAGCAGCTCGTTCGCCAGCACATGGTGGAGCCGACCTCCCTTCCTGCCGGAACATCAGGATCCTTCACCTCTGGCACAACATCAGCCAATCCTCCAAATGTGCCTAGCCCTGTGCCTAGTCCAGAGGCCACAACATCTGCCTCTGGACAGGCCAGCCTGATGGCATCCCGGACCCGGTCTGGCGCCCACCCTCCCCCATCCAAACGGGCGAAAAAACGGTGACAGCAATGGCGACTTTTCCCACACTCCTTCTGTGCTTGGCTCATATTCCTTTCTGGTCAAAACTTCCCTCTCCTTTCTTGTGAAATGTTTTTAATTTATTTTTGTACGTTTATGTTAGCAGTTATTGATTATTTATTTTTGTTAAAAAGTATCTTTGCCAGAAAAAAAGAAAACAAAATATTATGCCAATTGGTTTGTGTTTAAACAATACATTTATGATAAAAATCTGACATTGTATTGTGACATTATTGTACAAATGGGTTACATTTAATCCTGGCCCTAAAGGCAAAAACTGACACAAAAAACCATTTCATTTTTTTACCAAAAAGGCCTCTTGAAGGAACGTTTAAAAAATCACATAACGATGCAAATTCCACAGTAAAAAAAAAAAGGGGGAGCTAATTAAAACATGATGACATTATTGTCACAATAGGCCATAAACAACAAATTGAGGCCAAAAAAAAACCAAAAAAATGTACGCCAATTGATTGTGTAATCCTGACATTAGCAGGTATGATTTCCACCTGCGTACGGTTTTGTGCTATCCCAATAAACTGCTTTCCAAACACATACCAAGCCGGTTTTCAATACAACACTAATTGCTTTTGTGACCACCCGCGATTAATAGCTGCAACATCATGGAGTCCTGGGACGGAGGAGAAGGCCATCGCCAATGTGGTCGAGTAATCCAGACCCTAAACTGTGCGAGCATTTTGAAGGGAAAGAGGATGTTCCAGTGACGTATGTGACGGTCCGAACACATTTGACGTTCGCATCTGCTAATGTATGTACGCCCCAAAAACGCCTCGCCACGCCTGCGTTTTTCCATCTCCACCCCCGTCAACACCCAAAAACGCCCTGTTCTGTCAATCACATTTGACATGTCACTTCCTGTACGCTATTTTAGGAACGAGAGAAAAAAAGCTCGCAATCTGCCGTACGCACATGCGCAATGTAACATCGACGCATGCGCGGTTAGTCAACATCGGAACGCAACGAGCGTACTGTTGGTAACGTGTGGCTCTGAATGATGGCCCTTATTCTTTGCATGTCTTCTCTAAAAGTTGGCTCTGTGGTGGCCTCTGGTGGCTAGCCACACTCCTTATATTTGGCCCTCTTCCACTACATTCCCTGGTGGGCCCTTCACAGGGCCAGATTAAGGGAGGGGCAACAGGGGAGGTCGTCCAGGGGCCCCCACACAGGGCCATGCCCGGCGACAGGGGGGTACACCCAGGCCGGGCCCGAGCTCCAAAGGGGCCCCGAGATTGAGAGGGCTCAGTGGCAAAATGGCATCTGCCACGGTCCACGGATAATAGGAAACAATAAATTGACCACCCGTATCCTCCCCCCAGCGGCCGCACCTGGCCAGCCCGGCCCGTTTGCCGGCGTGTATTCTATGAAAGCTCCGCCCCCAAAGTTAAAGCCGACTGCCCCGTCACCTGGTCCGTAGCTGACGCATCTTGCGGAATGGCGTCATTGCGCATGACGCTGCAGCACCCCTTCTTGTCCCTGGAGTACTGCTACTGAGAACCATCCACCGAGGAACAACTGGACCACCGCCGGGCACACAGACCGCACACAACTTCAATCTGTGCTGTAAGCTGCAGCTCCTCTCCTCCACTGTCCTAGCGGCTGTTTGTGAGGGTAAGTGTAACTTCTATTACATGATGTTTGAACTTTATTTAGAATTGATATTTACAGTTAGTGAGTGCCCTCTTTTCTGATTTTACAAATGACCCCAGCTACTATCTATGTATGTATGTATGTGTATATATGTATGTGTGTATATATATGTATATATATATATATATATATATATATATATATATATGCCAATGGTACTCCGGCACTCACATGACTATAATCCAAGAAAACTTGCTCAGGTGCCTTCCTTTATAGGGAACAGCGTCCCCACAATACCAATCCAAATAAGGCGGCACTCAGAGTCCATGTACTAATGTAAATAGGTGGTGTTTATTCACACATTCATCGACGTTTCGGGGCCATCTGCCCCTTCTTCAGGATGAAACGTCGATGAGTGTGTGAATAAACACCACCTATTTACATTAGTACATGGACTGTGAGTGCCGCCTTATTTGGATTGGTATATATCTATATATCTATATATATATATATATATATATATATATAATTTATTATAACCCTCCACTTATGCATATATTGAACTGGAGATGGGACCTATATGTAAGGGAGGGGTAGGCTCTGTGTGGGCTTTCTGGAGGGGTAGGCTCTGTGAGGCTTGGAGGGGCCCCCACAACTTAGTTGCCCTGGGGCCCCCACAAGCCTTAATACGGCCCTGGCCTTTCATGTCCCAGTATGACGCTGCACCTATCTTGCTGTTTAGTACTGGCTACTAAAATACCTTAGGCCAGGATAGTTGAGTATTTTAGAATCTAGAAGCCGTATAACAAATTTAGGAGAACTTTTTATATGTTAGCCGCTAATAAATAATTATTAGAATAATAATCATTTTATTTATATAGGGCTTTCCCCCAAAAATAAAAAAAACACAAGCTCATGACGCTTTACGGAAATCATGAACATACAGGAAATACAAAAACCATGAAATAAAACAGGGTTGGAGTTACAGAAAATCATGAGCATAGAGTTAAGGCAGCAATTATGGGTCATAAATTCCAAGGATTATTTAGCCTGCCTACGAAGGTACCAGGCAAGGCAGCCATCATGGGCGCACTACATAGGTTACACTGGGCAGGAAGGGCAATGCCTGGATGAGGCTCTCCAAAATACTAAAGCATGCACATATTCTTACAAAATCATCCATGCGTTATTTACCCTACCCACGAGAGTGCTTGGGTGCACTACATAAGTTACAGTGTGTAAGATAAGAAAGACATGGAAGTAAGACATATAAGGGTAAAATTGAAAATTACTAAAAAGATAACCACTGAATAAATTTGTCAAGCTCCGGCCCTTAAAAACCACTTTCTTACCTCTCCGGTGCCTGTCCAGGCTAGCATCGAGGTCCACTCGCGCTGTGCATCAGAGGTCTGCCCACAATGCACATCGCTTCCGGATGGTACTGAGACCTGTCTGTGCTACTCCTGCCCCATCTGCTCAGTGTCCTGTCACTGAGCATGGAAATGGCTCTCTGCAGCTCCTTGCTCACAGCGTGTCTTCCAGTGGCGGAACTCCCGCAGACAATGGAGTCAGTTGCCGCCGGGCGCCAGCCCTGAAGGGGGCATCTGGCTCCATAGTCTCCAAGGTCCCGGCCGTTCCACCTACACCTACCGCCGGCTTCGTTCTAATTATGGTAAATAGAAAGCCAGAGGAGCCGCTGAGCTAAGCGCCAATCAGCATCAGCGGCGCTCCTCCTCCGGCTCCAGTGCACTCTGTGGTCTCGGCCCGGCGGGCCGCGGACGTCACGTATCATGTGACCACCCGCGACCTCACCCTGTGCCTGCCCCTTCTGTCTGAGGAGCCTTCGACACTGCACCTGCGGCTGAGTCCGGACCGTAGTGGAGAGTGGCCAAGAACCGGGAGAGAGAGGATGCCGCTAGCCAAGAGTAGTGGTACTCACGCAGCACTGCAGCTTCTCAACTCACACCGCCAGGGATCTCATGGCCTGGGTGAAGCTGTTCCAACGATAGGCAGGGCTGGACCTGGGGAAGGTCCTCTTTCTGCCCCCCCCCGGCCAAAGGTTTCTTCATTGCGCCCGACCAGAACAGCTGTTATCTGAACAGCCACATACAGGTGAGCCACCTCTCTCTAAATGCTGTGTGTGCGCTGCTGCGCTTGCCACCCTGGCCTTCCTGTGTCTGTATGTCACTCCTTGTGTGTGATCCTTTCCTGCTGCCATGTGTGGGGTGCTGTATGTAGTGTGTGTGATCCTTCCATGTTGGACTCTGTCACCTGACGCTCTTCCTCCTCTCAGAGCGCTGCATCCAGACCAGCTGACCGCAGCATCCAATCCCTGGGGATCCTCCCCTGTAAATTCTATTTCCTGACTGGCCTCTGTTGCCATTACAACATTGCTGCTTGCTGAAGTTATAGCTCTGCTGAGTTCCCAGGTACTCTGTATTTGAACGGTCCCGGGGCCTGATTCATCACGGATCACAACTGCAACAGCGTACGCAGATCGGTCAATGGTGCATACTGCACATGCGTATGCACCGCAGTGTGCATGCGTGAGTGAGCATTTCGATCGCTCTGTGATCAGTCACACAGAAAGAAAGCCATCGCAGAGTGAGTGATGGGAGATCAGTGTTTGGGGGTGGTGACGTGGGAGTTGTCCATTTGAATGCAGTTCCATGGGCGTGCATAAATTAGCCACTGCAACGGCATATGCAGCTTGAGTCCTCACTGCGTACAACGAGTTTACCAATTTTTGATTGTCAGACCTGCTGTAATTCTGCATGAGGGGCTGATGTTACTCAATGTTACCGATTTATACGCAGGACTGCACGGTATTACGGATGTGAGATAGCGGTAGTGGGCATCTCTATGCCGACGGCTTTACAATTGCATTCATTAGCATATTTTCGCGGCAGACCTCCATGGGTAATCACAGCGGCGATTGCAATAGCGATCCATAGTGAATCAGCCCCAGTCCATTATATCCAATTCCTAAATCTGTTAAACAAGTCTCCTATAGCATCTTACACACCAGTCTGGTTTTACCACTGAGACTTGTTATTACAGCCTCCATCGGTTACAGCAGATACCTCCAACCATCAGTCCTATGCGATTGCCTCCAACATCGGCCTCTTATCAATTTAAGTTCTTAAATTAATCAACTTTTGGACTCATATCAATTAAGTTCTTAAATTAATCAACATCGGTTCTAAACAGATCAAGTTTTTCAATTCATCAACATCTGTCTCAAAACAATCCAGCTCTCAATCCAGCATCATCTGTCCCAATCCGATTCAGCCCATACCTTCAGTATTATATATCCAGTCCCATTCCAACCTGCTGTTCAATAAAGACATTATAATCCTGTCCTCGCCTTTGGGTCCATCATCCACTGCCGTATCTCTACCTCCTCACATCAAAACATGAGGAAGTCCTAGCTCAAGCCACATAAATTCCTTCAAACCTCTCAAATCTCATTCCAATCAACTAGTTGGATGGTTGGATGTAAGTTGGTCTAGTGTGTGGAAATAATTAGCCACACCTGTGGATCTTTTAAAACGTGTCAGTCAGTACTGGATACACCTGTGCTCCCACTAGGAGATCTGTAAAATATGCACTTTTAGGGGTTCCCGAGGACTGGCATTGGGAAACACTGCTCTATAGACATTGCATCCCTTTTAATCTGATCTCTCCAATCCAGTTCATCTCACACACCTAGCCCACGTCAAATCTTTTCTCCTATGCTTCCTCTCAACCTCCTCAGCATGACTTTATCCATTCAATCTCCTTCTCTATCATAGTGCCTTCTCATCCTCCATCTCATCTCCATGACCAGCCTATCCTGCTTATCACCCCCTAATCATTATAATCCTAAATTATGTACTTGTCAGTCGTCATTACCCCTCCTTCCTGCTTCATTAATCCTAAGCCTCTATTATTAACCCCTGCATCCAGCATTATTATTAAACCTCCCTCAGTAACATGACCTCTGATCATCAACTCCATCCTTTACTAAACATCTCACTCAGTGCATGTTGCCCCTTAGGTTTGATCAGTTACCAGCCTAGAAAATGCTAAGTCCTGCTCGGGGTACTAACATGTCACTACCAAGCCAGCTTGGTCAGATAGGTACTGGTCTGATTTGGAGCTTCAGAAGCTGATTGTATGCAAAGAACTTTCCGGGGCATCCGCTAGGTCGTACTATTGAAAGACCTAATACTAATTCAATCTCTTCCTAAAAAAACAAGTTTCATTTATCACAAAGAATTTAAATATTATAAGGAGTGCTTTGAGGACTGACGAAAGAGACAAATACTACAGGTTTCATAGGTATGCTGCATTCGCACGTAGCCTGCAGATGTTTGCAATCTGCGCATGCGTACAAGATGCAGTGCGCATGCGCGAACTAGTCCATGCGATCGGGAAGCGTTCGCACCCTGTACACAGACGCTCCGCCAGCATGAGTGACAGGACGAGCCGTTTGTGGATGGTGATGGGTTGGTCGATGGTAACGGGGGTGTGGTGGTGTGAACGCAGGCGTGTCTGTGTCTGAACGCCGTTTCAATGGCGTGCATAATTAAGACGCAGCGTCAGCATACACGTCACATGGCTAAATTACACACAGCAACACTCGCAGGGTATGGTCAGCGACAAGTGCTGCGGATGGGTCTGATGTCAGTTGATGTTACCGACTGTTTAATACACTTCCTGGAGATGATGTATGTTACGAAGGGAAAGTGGGCGTCTTGTGTCAGGCTGGTGGGCGTCTAAATACATACCGCGATCGCACGGCAAGACATAGTGGACGAGCTAATTTCTTACTAGCGATCGCAGGATTTGCATACTCAGGCTGCTGACGGCTGCGTGCGAACGCATCCTAGCGAACGGGTCTGAATCAGGCCCTATGTTCAGCCTGTAGGAGTATTAGAAGCAAGAAGAGTAAATTCAGTGAATATACAGTAAATACCATCAACTATAAAATCAAAGATTTTATTATATGTAATACATCCAATGTAATTTATTTGATCGAATGTAAATGCTGTCTTTTTTTTATGAAGGGAAGACATCAGGGGCGTAACCAGTCCTGGGGGTGTCCTATATTTTCACTCCTTCCCCTCACCTTCTGATTCTGGCGGTTAGTTTCTCCTTTAGCAGTGTACTGCTGCAGGTACAGTTGTGTATAGTTGTGTATAGTTCCCATTCATTAGATGTACCTGGAAGTGCCGTGGAGTGAGGGCAGAAGTGCGGTTCCATGCCCTTAAAAGCCACCAAAAGAAGAAGAAATTTGTACCCTTGCGGGCTTGCTTCGCTCGCAATGCTTCGGACACAGTGGCTCGCCTTGCTCTCCACGGGTTACTATTCCCATTCTATGTTTCCATTCTATGATGCTAACTGATGACATCAGGGTAGACCTACTGAAGGGGATCTATCTGCACACCTTTACATCTGCTCTCCCAGTCGGCTCTGTCTCTCCTCAATGACTGATGCTGTGAGGAGGCGTTGGTCGTGGTCCCGGGATGTCCAAGCTGGCTCAGTAAGGCCAAGTCTCCTCCCACCATTGGTGAGGAGAGACTGAGCCGCCCGGGAGAACAGATGTCCCTGCAGTGAAGCAGTACCTAGCTAAGAGAGAGGAAACTGCCCACAAGGACCAGTAGGTGAGCTGCAGGAATGTTTTATAATATCTAGCGGAGGTGAATTTCCCGTAAAGCACATGCTTAGGGGCGACAATCTGATGCTTGTAGTCAGGGGCGTATTTAAAATGGGTGCAGGGTGTGCGGTGCACACGGGACCCTTGGTCCTTGGGAGGCCCACACTGCACACCTTGCACCCATATTATACTTACCTCTCCGGAGTCCCACATCAGCGCCGGTTTCAGCGCTGGAAAATGGCCAACGCGCCCATTGTCCTGTTGTTTTGCGCATGTGCAGTACAGGGAAAATGGCTGCCTGCAAAGTTATCAGAGACATCTCTGACTGGGCTCCAGACACAGTGATACAGTGGGATATGTGAACAGTCCATAAAATCGGGGGGCAACCATTAATGTTCAAAAAAGTTGCATATTTCTGCCTGTATTCAGGGTTATCTGTGCGACTGCACTGCCCCCATACATCCACTGGTGATAGAAGCCATCGTCATTATCCACATGGATGTGCACAAACCCTAGCCTGGGTGCAAGAGGTCCATGGAAGTAGCCAGATCTTTGCATATGCCTCTGAAGAGGCTGCAATTACGTCTACATGCCCACGGCAACCCAGCACATTTACGCTAAGTGTGAACTCCCCATTTCCACCCAGTTACACCCACTGAGCCACAAGTGGAGATCTTACTTCCTTACTACTCTACATAGATCCACAAGGATGCAAGTGTCTGTGTGAAAGATCGCAGATGTGGCTGCTTAGTGTGCTGCTCTAAATCAATGCCTATTACCACATTACCATGTTATAGAAATGCTAAAGTCAGTCATTTAGTGGAGACAAATTCCACTATGCATGTCATGAGCAGACTGTGTACACTGCCAAAACAAAGCATGTCACAATACATGAAATTAGCACATTTTCAAGACCAAAGGCTCTCACAGATAAGTCCCAGATAAAGTGGTCAAGAAATGACCTCACATGACCAAATAAACCAGAGGTCAGGTCCAGGCATATTGATAATAAGAGGATTGCATATAACGATTATCATTTGACCCTGTCACACCATTTATAATGTAACATCCATAAAGGTTGACTGAACTCACACAGGCAAACACGTCTTGCTTACAGCACATTATTAAATGCTTGTCATTTTTTTTGTATCATATACAGTGCACAGCGCTTCACTTTTTCCACATTTTGTTATGTTACAGCCTTATTCCAAAATTGAATAAATTCATTTTTGTCCTCAAAATTCTACACACAATACCTCATAATGACAACATGGAAAAAGTTTTTTTTGAAAATTGTATTTAAAAAAAAAAAAAATACTAAGAAACCACATGTACATACGTATTCACAGCCTTTGCTCAATACTTTGTTCATGCACCTTTGGCAGCAATTACAGCCTCAAGTCTTTTTGAATATGATGTCACAAGCTTGGCACACCAATCTTTGGGCAGTTTTACCCGTTCCTCTTTGCAGCACCTTTGCACAGCCATTTTCAGATCTCTCCAGAGATGTTCAATCGGATTCAAGTCTGGGCTCTGGCTGGGCCACTCAAGGACATTAACAGAGTTGTCCTGAAGCCACTCCTTTGATATCTTGGCTATGTGCTTAGAGTCGTTGTCCTGCTGAAAGATGAATCGTCGCCCCAGTCTGAGGTCAAGAGCGCTCTGGAGCAGGTTTTCATCCAGGAAGTCTCTGTACATTGCTGCATTCATCTTTCCCTCTATCCTGACTAGTCTCCCAGTTCCTGCCGCTGAAATTCATCCCCACAGCATGATGCTGCCACCACCATGCTTCACTGTAGGGATGGTATTGGCCTGGTGATGAGCGGTGCTCAATACTTTGTTGTTGCACCTTTGGCAGCAATTACAGCCTCAAGTCTTTTTGAATATGATGCCACAAGCTTGGCACACCTATCTTTGGGTAGTTTCGCCCATTCCTCTTTGCAGCACCTCTCAAGCTCCATCAGGTTGGATTGGAATCAACAATTTGCACAGGTTTTTTCCTCTATAGAAAGAAATCATAATGCCATCTTGGGATGGCATTATAGGCACTGATAAGGGGTCGGAAAGAAGAAACATCAGAAAAGAATTTGTTCTGCTCCATCCACGGCAGCATGCTTCTCTTGCTCCTTACTTTGGATAATATGTTATGTGTAGTTCATCTTGTAATAATACTTCTTGCCCCATCCCGTTTACATTTAATACATTGGTGCTCTCCAACACAGCTGCCCGGGTTCATAATGCGGGCCATATATCTATTGGGCAAATTGACTCCGATGATCACGTATTTCTCGGGTGATCGGCAAAATACATTAAAAAATCCTGACTCGTCAATTCCAATAATTTTTGGGTCAGAATCGGCGAATCAGGATTGTCCTACTTGTTGGACTTTGACGATCCGACCCAGGCATCGGAAGAATGGTGACTTGCTCCAATTGATTGCTTATGTATGGGCCCCTTGACTCAGCTGCCCATAAGACACTCACCAGACCACACAAGC
Source organism: Taudactylus pleione (assembly GCA_031769625.1). NCBI lineage: Eukaryota > Metazoa > Chordata > Amphibia > Anura > Myobatrachidae > Taudactylus > Taudactylus pleione. Next base: position 1,700,139 of record JAUIMM010000748.1, on the reverse strand, counting down.
CTCTCCGGATCACCTAATGAAATGAGCACTAGGGACAGTGTTGGGTGACTTCCGTACAAAACACCAGAGTCTTTTAAAGGGAGTGTTAAGGAGCTGAGACGTTGTGAAATTGACACCGATCAGTTTCAGACCTCCCAGAGGTTTGCAACAATGTGTCCTCCGTGTGACACTACTGTAAATGAAGCTACTGGTGATCTACAAGAGCTGGGATGTTATGAATAAATGTATGACTGTTCTTCTAGTGGTCAAATTAACATATAGGGGACTATTAGACATATAAAGACTTGTGAGAAGTAGTTACAGTATATACCATAAACCCCACCTGCTGGAGGGAGAAAAATCTCTTGCTGCAGCATTTGTCTGACAACGAAAGAAAAATGTCTACTGGTGAGGAGGGAGGATTTTGTCAGAGATCACCAGTCTGCACTTCTTCGACAAATTTTGGAGGAACCACAGATTGTTTGGAAGCAAAACTAAGCTCAGGAGAAAGGTAATTATTGATACACAAACTACTAATACACACATGTACAATTTTCATCCAATATGACCCCCGACCTACCAGTTGTTCCGACATTGTTAGAGTGCCTACGCTCACATGACCACTGGTTGCATCCAATCCTGGTCATCTGGTCGGGTCAAAAGATTTTTAAACTGCTTAAAAATTCGGACACCCGACTGCTGATCACCCAACCAATATAGATGTGTGTATGCTGCTACGACTGGTTTGTTCAATTCATCTCCCGATTCATCCCTCACCATCTTTGTGGGCAGATTGAAAACACTGCACAGATCCTTGAAAAATAGGGGGGAAAAACAACGTAGGGTTCCCCTTAATTTCTAATAACCAACACCGAGCTGAACCACTCTTGGGGGTAACGCTATAGGAGGTAGACACACAGCATAGGGGGCTGGAATCCCTCAGACTGTGCTAGAGTGTTAAACCCAATAGCCCCCTCCCCCCCAGCAGCCCAGTGTTGGTTATTGGACCACACACTGGGTTTTTTACCCCTATTTTCCAATGCCAGATGAGGCTGAGAGATTCTGGGTTGGTTATTGATTATGGGGAGGGACCCCACACATTATTTCTAAATAACCGTTTCTTTAGCCTGCACAGATCATACTGTTCTGTGTAGCTCTGACCATTATTATGACAGCTGGTCTGTATGGTGATACAATCCTTTCAGGAGATGCAGATCTGAAATCTGCTGCAAACTTGGACAGGTGTGCACGCATAGATTGGGTGTTGAATCTACAACAAGGTCTCAAGTAGGATTGTGTCAACAGTCTGGTCTGGATTTGGATTCCTGGATGATTGAATAAGTGTGTATCCAGTTTTACTCTCAAAACTGGCCCCTGCCAATACCACTGAATTAATTTAGTAAAACTTTATGGGGCAGATTCAATTAGCAGCACTGCTTTCTGCAGGCTTATAGCCTCAAGCTTTAAAGCCCGGAGCTATTCAATTATATGACCATTTCCTCTCACAGTTAACGAGTGTTAACCCATTGATTCCGGGTTTAAATGCACAGAGCTATGGATCATCATGCCGGCAGCAGCTACCATAAGGGCAGAAAGCCCTACTTACCATGGATTTCTGTCCGGACCTCAGGAGGGTGCAAACATAAATCTGTAGTAAGTACAGCCTCTGAGCTTACCGCGGGTTGCAATTGAATAGCTCCGGGCACTGCTATAACGTGTGGCTAAATTAATCTGCCCCTATAATGTGCTATAGATTATAACATTTCATATTCATTTGTTTTTAAAAAAATTTCAAATCAACCTTGAGTATTCTTTACATGATTAATATAATCCATTTAAAAGTCTGTTAAAGTTTTCAGATACTAAACATTTGCTTCTTCTGTCGTTTATTCATAAAATACATTGCTGTTTAAGGAATGTAATATTTAATATTACATAAAATGTTGATTATAATGATGTGTATATTTTTATGCTTTAACACTAATAATCTGTATGATAAGCAATTTGATTTTAATATACTGTAAGCAAGATTACCACTATATATGTGCACTTTGAATTGTAACCTTTGATACTTAAGGAAGAGGCCACACCCTTGGAATATTGTGTTTTGAGTCATGTTCTTAGATTTAATTATATTCCTTCTAGATTTTTAACTGTTCTGAACCTGCAGAACAGTGAATGTGTAATTGAGAGTTCACTTTGGACTTTTTATTTGGACGGCATGTTTTACCATCATGCGCAGCTGTTCCAGAGAAACTTGATCATGAAAAATCCAGGATGTGCTCACAGTTTGGGCAGAATGAGCCTTAACAAGTTGATGTTCCCAGTTCAGGATAGCCATCTTAAGGACTTTGCAAGTTGCCGGGGGAAGGATGGCTTACTTGACTACAGTGCCACCTCCTGAGGGTGTGACAAATAGGACAAATGGAAGGAAGGATAATGCACTGATTCTGCTGATATGAGGATACCACAATGGAAAGAAGTTTGTGAACCAGCTGCAGCACCGTCTAAGTCTTAGTGGAAAACAAGAACAGCATCTTGGAAAACCTCAGCTTCCCTACTGGCTAAAGTGATACCCATGAGTAAGGCAACCATTCACACTAGCAGATATAGAAGAATATCAGATAAGGGTTCAAAAGTACTATTCTGTAATACTTGACAATGTCCTGGTCCCAGGGTTACATTGGTGAGTACATGAGCAGAATCCTGAAAGAACATTTGAATGTAAGAAATTAAAGGGACTATGGGGTGTATTTTCAATCGATTATTGACTCCCTTAAGTTATGGGATCTCATGATAGTCAGATCTCAATGCCTTACGCTACCTGCGTGCACACTATCCTTGTGAGCATTATCTTGCCTACTCACAAACCTTAGGGTCATGCACTGGCTTCCAAGGGGTTTGACGTGTATTGTTGACCTTTGCAGCAACTCCTTTCGTCCCTTTTTCACATCTACAAGCCCAGTATAATCTTTCCCGGCAGACTTTTCCCCTTATTATCGCATCTGACATTGGGTACTTAGTGTCGTTAAGTTATGTGGTCCCATCTGCAGTCCTAACCAGGACATCGTGGCTAAATTTTCCCGAGGTAATGCCAGGGGATATATTACATTTTTACAGGGCCGTAACTAGGGTAGTGCGACCAGTGCCGTGGCACAGGGCAGGGGGCACTGTTTGAGCCTGTCAATTTTCCTGTTTATTATCATTCGCCTTGTAGCTTCCTCTTATTTCATCCCCAGCATCTCCTGGCCTCCCCTGTCTCTTCGCCTTGAGGTCTTGGCTCTTTTTTAGGTGCACTCTCTTATGCCCCTATTTAAAAAATGGGGGGGGGGTCCAATGCTCTCTCTGGCACAGGGCACCAAAAAGTCTAGTTACGGCTCTGACTTTTTATATACGTAGTGTCTAATATCGCTGACAAACTTAAATCCCAACTAATGTGGGAGATGGACTTACGTATTACTTTCACACCACAACAATGGGAATCATTTTATTTAAAGGCACATACATTGTCTAAATGTCATAATCATCTAGAACCACAATACAGAATAATTTACCATTTATATTTTACACCAGCAAGGTTGCACTCCATATGGCCGACTCAATCCAAATTTTGTTGGCGCAACTGCTTGGAAGTCGGTGACATTTATCATATCTTCTGGGGGTGCTCATTTCTACGTGCTTTATGGTCCGCGGATATTGACCTGGTGTGTAAGGTTTTGAACATTAGTATACAAACGTCCCCTGCACTTGCTATTTTATCAGACAGACATGCAGATTTCCGATAGCTATATATTGGGTCATATTCTTATTGCTACCAAAACAGCGATAGCCCAACTTTGGAAATGTCCTTATCCCCCGTCTCTATATAGGATTTTTCATAAAGTTAATTATGCATTCTTAATGGAAACCCTAAATGTTCCCTACTCTATGTCTGTTTCCTCAGCATTAATTAAATGGATTAGATGGCATGAGTTCATTTCTGCTGGGGAGGGGGACGATTTATTGTTGGAATCTGATTTTTCCTCTGGTTATCCAATGAGTACTATGATATTTCATTTTTGAACAGACACTTAAATGTGTTAGATTCGAATTATGTTTAGGTATGCTTTGTCTTTGATACCATGTTACCATGTATGTGGAGTAGTTAATTTTGTAATTTATGCCTGCAAGTGCATTTTGTATTGTACCCTTATTCCCTCCCTAACCTTTCCCTTTTTCTATTTTTTTTTTCTCTTCCCCAATTCCTCCTTTCATTATTATTGATATTTAAAAAAAACATTATTGGGAAAAAAAAGAGACTATGGAAAAGACCCGCAAATGCCAAGTACTGGAGTAAAGGATCAGTCCTCAATCCAGTTCCAATTACAAGCTCTCAAAAAGTTATACAGTGGGGTTAAAAAGGTACTTGGAGGGTAGCATTCTAGTTCAAACCACGAAAATAGCAACTCCTAAAATACAGACATGGAAGTGCAAATTTGCAGTTTTGCCAACACACAAATGGGAATCTTTATGTTGAATTCTAAAACAGGCCCTTAGTGCTTTAGTATATAGCAAATAAAACCATACTCCTCAACTGTCCTGATTTAAGTAGGAAAGTCCCAACAAGATCAAGACAACTCTCCTGAATCCATCATAGTTGAGGGTGTGCCTTGCTTACAGACAACACTGTAGTGCCTTCTAAGGGGTTGTGTATTTGTGCCTGAAGGAGTTGTTTTTAAGGGAGCAGCAAGGAGAAGACCAACACTTCATAAGTACTGGAGATGCACACAGGAGGGACATGTCCTTTTTCCCTTTTGTTTCAAAGTGCATTTGTATATTCAGGTTATGAAATACTATTTTACGGATAGTTACTGGTACATGTACAAACAGCATATTTGTGGTGTTAGTGCACATCAGTTTTTGTTAATTCAGTTAAAATGTTGCAACTTTACTCCTCTATGTGTAATATCATCTGTACAAAAGATATTCTCGTTTTCATATGAAATGTTGATCTTTTCCTGGCATTATTATAATATTGCCCCTCTAAATTATGGCTACCAGTACTTTTATAAATTCTCTGTGGAATGTGCATGCTTGTAAGGACACCTGAAAAAGGTCACAAGCTCAATAAAACAGTCAGAGTAGAAACAGATCAGTCATATGTTGTTCTGGACATTCAGAACTCTGCTTATTAAGGCATGCAGTACTGGAAAAACAAAAAACATGTTTACAGGAGGCTATTAATATACAGTTCTTAAAGGTTTCCTTGTACTATTAATTCCCTGGGTCATAGACAAGTAAAACACTGTATATTATTTTCTTACCTATTATTTGTCAAGCACATTTAGTAGGCATTTGACGTCACAAGAGACAACAATCACTGTTCTGTTAGAACTATCTACTGAATCACAGGTGTACTCTGCTGCATTGCTCTTGCGTCTATTGCCGGAATCGTGGGTGCGCTAATATACAAATGCTAGTTTCTGCCTTCCCCTGGTGTAGTAGCCTATGTCTGAGTGGGCAAGCCCTGAAGCACCCACTTTCAGCGTTTCTGCATACTGCCGGTGATTAATGACACGCCACCCTCGACACTTGCACCAGTCTTATGGCAGATGCAGTTTCTCCGCCTGAACATGAGAATGCCACCGCTTTCACTGACACGCTCGTGACACTCCAATAACTCGACAATGAGACATATATTTTTTGCATTCACTTCAGGCCACCTCCCAGTCACCATCCAGGAACACCCATGACTTTGCCGCCCCATATCTGATACCGTCTGTCCTGATCACAACAGCTTCTTTGTGCATACACTCCATGTAACGCATGCATTGTAGGGGTTTTCAGGACTTTTCACGCATGTGCAGTAGCAGAAAAATCACTCAACTACTTGAACATCGGCATTGCGTTCAAATTACATGTCCCTCTGAATCAGACCCATTTAAGTCAGTGGGAGTGGGTTTATATTAAAATTCAGGGGTTAAAAGATCATTTATCCTGGTGTATTACAGGCATTAGCATGCACTACCAGCCTTTAAATGGTTGGGCTCTAGCATAACCTATTGGCAGAACCTATGGTGTTGACAGGTGTCAGCGGTGTGTGATGGAGGTCAGCCCACACAATGAAATGCTGGGGTTGTTTTATTAATTACCTAGTTAATAAACCAGGGTAGGCTTATTAACTGGGTAAAAGAGGATACAAAGCAAGATAACAGGTCCTGCCAGGAGTGGGTTAATGCAGGTGGTGTGCGGTATCTGGAGCACACACCTGTACATATGCTCAGTGGTGGCAGTGGTATGTATGGAGCACCTAGCAGTGGTGACACAGTGTACTGTTATGTATATGGGCACTCAGGGGCACATATTAATCCTTCAGAGGACGAAGACGTGGTAAAGCCGCTCATGCGCAGTAGCGCACTGGGTCGGAGCTCTCACATGTGACGTCAGTGCACCTCTGTTACTATGGGGACCCTGTAGCAGTAACAAGGAGACCACAGAGCCCTCAACATAACCATGGCAGCCAGTGCATACGCAACTTGCAGGGGTTTGGGACATAATTTACACCTATGTTTGTGCCGTTGCATACATAGAGGTTGGGTGGATAACAACAACTACCACTAAATCATTTTGAATAACATTAACCTCCAGGAAATCAGGCAGTCACTTTACGTATTCACTAAAGTGTTTTCATATATGTTTCATTTTTTCAGTATTAATGTTGGCAGAAAAGTATGAACTGCCCCAGTTTTTTCGGCAATCGTAGAAAGGCGAGGGAGAAGTTGATGCTGGTATATGGTAAATGTAAAACTAGTAGAAGACAGGGTGTTTAGTGGAGCCAGTCAGGGATTGTTTACCTCCAAGATCTGTATTTAGTGCCAAGGTTTCCAAAATACAGGCCTCCACTGGGAAGCTGGAATATGTGTGGCAAAGGTCAGCTAGTCCCATAGCTGTTTCTTTCCTAGCCTGCCTGTTGCTGTATATAGTAACACATATCAACTTCAAGTAGTTAGACATATTTAAATACAAGTAAAAATGTATATTGAGTATGCATAAGCCAATATAAATCAGAGCGTTCATATTTACACTAAATATAATACAGCAATTAAACCTAAATACAAGTTAATCCACCATACAAAAAAATGAAGGATCTTCTAAGCTTTACATGTACAGTATGTGTTTTCATCACTAAATATAGTTTTATGTTACATATATTATATTTTGCCATCCCAAATATCTAAGACATTTTAAATATATACAGTGGGTTTTAAAATGAAACTTAAAAAATGTGGATAAAAATTGGCAACGCAATTCTACCAGCATAGACTGACATCAATCCAAGTGCCAATCTTCCAAACAGAAATTTCACCAACTGACACTCTACACCAGTGGTTCCCAAACTGTGCGCCGTGGCACCCTAGGGTGCCTCAGGTTGGTGGTCCAGCACCAAATCAAATTATTTATGGTCAGTGTAATGTAAATATGTCGACAAACAGAAGCACAAACCTGTCCCCCACTATATAACTGACCCTAAGGATGAACCTAAGGATGACAGGTAAGCACAATTTACTTCACTTTACTACATTTTTTTCTGAATCTCTCAATAACAAACTTAAATTTAGAGGTGCCATGAAAACAATGGCATTATAAATGACCTAACTCTGAGAGGTCAACCCAATTCACCCCCCTCGCCTCCCGATCTCTCACCAGATTCGCATATTTTTGCTCACAGGCCTATGAGGCTATGAACAGAAATGTGCACATCCGGAGGTACTGTGAGTGCTGCATACAGCCACACTTACTTGCTGGTGCGAGACGATCGCACCAAATTGGCTCAAGTAGAACTTTTCAATATGAATATTGCAGATTCTACATAGTCCCTAAACTTTGTGCTTTTCAGTTATCCGTACAAATTTTTTTTATTACATGCTATGTATAGTAACATTTCCATGGATGCTTTAACTATTGCAAACAACTACAGTATATTTACTGAACAATGCTGCCGTGATGTAAATTAGGGCAACATCATTTCTAATGTAACATACGTTTTAGTTGTGTGATAAAACATCTTACTGTAGTATTTGGATTGACAAATACGCATTTTATATGTATAATCACATTCAGTTAAGATAAAACAGTGATAACGGGAGTACCACAACAAGTGCACTTACCGTCCTAAAGAGCAAGCATAGCCTAGTAGATAGTTCTGCATGTGGCTAATAATATCTGGTAAGCATACAGTAGCTACTCCTTATGTCCCATTCACAGTAATGAAGCCACATAACAATCCATCCACTCCGCAGCGTGGCTGCTGTTATCTCCCAACGTATATGTAAACTGCAGCAGCAACTACTACAACTGTCACAGCAGAACTGTCAGCACTCAGCAGCCACCCCCCTCCCTCTCCAGCCTAAGGCACCAATCAGAGCTAAGGAGAGCTACACCACGTTACTGTGACAACAGGAACTGATCCAAGCAGCACCGTCCCCCAGAGCCTCACATTGTGCAGACATTTCCGTCTCCTTCTAAGATGCCATGCCGGAGCTCTATGTCTTTGAAGAAATGCCCACTAGGCTGTAGTTAACTTCTTATTTGGCATGCTTATTCACTTCTTATTCATGCTCCATCCTCTTGTTCAGAAATCAGTTGGCAAAGTAACCACAAGTCCATTTTATTATTTTGAATAAGTAGCTGTAGTTTTGCAAGAGTTAAACAGTATTTGGCTACAACTCTGACAGTGGGAATTAACAGAAAGTTGTCATTTACATACAACCCAGATAAAAGCCTTCCACTGGCCTCAGCCAATGTGCAGCAAGTGATTCCTTTGTGGGGCACTCTTTTATAATAAATTAATTGATATATTTGATATAACTTTTAATCGGGTCCCTCTTTAAAGAGATTGGGGAATATTTAAACACTGAAATACCATACAATTGATATCAGAAAATGAACATAATTAAAACATAACTTTTCATGGGATCCTTCTTTAAAATAAATTGGGAATTATTATGACTCTGATTATGAAAATATGATAGTCACCCATCAATAAGCACACATAAATATCATATCCATCAATAAGCACACATAAATATATCCATCAATAAGCACACATAAATATCATATCCATCAATAAGCACACATAAATATCATATCCATCAATAAGCACACATAAATATATCCATCAATAAGCACACATAAATATATCCATCAATAAGCACACATAAATATCATATCCATCAATAAGCACACATAAATATATCCATCAATAAGCACACATAAATATCATATCCATCAATAAGCACAAATAAATATCATATCCATCAATAAGCACACATAAATATATCCATCAATAAGCACACATAAATATCATATCCATCAATAAGCACACATAAATATCATATCCATCAATAAGCACACATAAATATCATATCCATCAATAAGCACACATAAATATATCCATCAATAAGCACACATAAATATCATATCCATCAATAAGCACAAATAAATATCATATCCATCAATAAGCACACATAAATATCATATCCATCAATAAGCACACATAAATATATCCATCAATAAGCACACATAAATATATCCATCAATAAGCACACATAAATATCATATCCATCAATAAGCACACATAAATATATCCATCAATAAGCACACATAAATATCATATCCATCAATAAGCACACATAAATATCATATCCATCAATAAGCACACATAAATATCATATCCATCAATAAGCACACATAAATATCATATCCATCAATAAGCACACATAAATATCATATCCATCAATAAGCACACAAATATATCCATCAATAAGCACACATAAATATCATATCCATCAATAAGCACACATAAATATATCCATCAATAAGCACACATAAATATATCCATCAATAAGCACACATAAATATCATATCCATCAATAAGCACACATAAATATCATATCCATCAATAAGCACACATAAATATCATATCCATCAATAAGCACACATAAATATATCCATCAATAAGCACACATAAATATATCCATCAATAAGCACACATAAATATCATATCCATCAATAAGCACACATAAATATATCCATCAATAAGCACACATAAATATCATATCCATCAATAAGCACACATAAATATCATATCCATCAATAAGCACACATAAATATCATATCCATCACTAAGCACACATAAATATCATATCCATCAATAAGCACACATAAATATATCCATCAATAAGCACACATAAATATATCCATCAATAAGCACACATAAATATCATATCCATCAATAAGCACACATACATATCATATCCATCAATAAGCACACATAAATATCATATCCATCAATAAGCACACATAAATATCATATTAGACATACTGTAATTGTGTAAGAAATAATTACATTGTGGTGATCATATTTAATCATTAACAATGTATCCCCTAATGGGTAAAATAGGCAGGTTTAGCAGTTACATTCACTCCCTTTCTTCATTAATTCATTTATGTAGTAGCTCTATATGCAACCAACATACACATAAATTAAAATTTAAACACTATAATGCTTCTAAAGTTTTTAATTTGATAAAAGTTGCAGATATAGTACAGGTTGAGTCTCCCATATCCAAATATTCCGAAATACGGAATATTTTTAGCATGACTGAGATAGTGAAACCTTTGTTTTCTGATGGTTCAATGTACACAAACTTTTTTTAAAGCACAAAATTATGAAAATACAGTATACAATAACCTTCAGGCTGTGTATAAGGTATATATGAAATATAAATTCATTTCATGTATGTACACAAACTTTTTTTGATGGTCAAAATGATTAAAAATATTGTATAAAATGACCTGCAGGCTGTGTGTATAAGGTGTATATAACACATAAATGCATTCTGTGTTTAGATTTGGGTCCCATTCCCAAGATATCTCATTATGATATGCAATTATTCCAAAATACGGAATATTCCGATATCCAAAATACCCCTGGTCCCAAGCATTTTGGATATGGGAGACTCAACCTGTATATACATACAGGACATTATATATATATATATATAAATATATATATATATATATATATATATATATATATTTGCAATATACTTTTGTTATATGAGAGTTTTTTGTTTTTTTTATCTCTGTCTTTCTCTCAACCATAAATGCCAGCAATTCAGTATCATGCATTAGAAACAAATAATAGAAAATAAATAAATAGCACATCTAATCATGTATACAATGTTGCAGCCCCTGTCTCCTGTGATTATTATTTATACTTCATGGAAAAACAATTGGGGGAAATACATGAACACTGCTATTCATAAATGAGCTGGCAGCAAGAACCAAGGAGGTTCAAAAAGGACAGTGGTTAGATACAGTGTGAAGTCCGGTTCCTTCTGATTTCCCAGAATTACATGTTTGACCTATGCAGGATATTATTTGTGTTTATTTGCATACAACCCACCTGTATTATTTTCTCAATACTTTTAACTTGGCAAAACATGTAACTTTCTTGAAACAAAGCGTGTTGTTACAGGGCGTCAGAGTTTTTTTTTTACCATACGACGCATGCTTCTTTGTCATTCACTCTGCAATTGCGTGAAATAAGCAATCCGAAGTTGCATGGAACTCCGTATGTGTGCGATAGCCAGCAGTCACTTTTTAGCGTGAATAGACTGTAACTGGGTCGGGAGTATTAAGGCAAATGGTAAAGTCATTTAAATAGAAATGTCATTGTATTGTTATGGATGTATATTACAACGTCATTACTTTTTAGAGCATGTGCACAGTAATCCAACTAGCTTACATTTTACAGACAGATAATTTACAAGCATGGGGTTGGTGGAGATCCAGATTCTAATTATGACGGTTGCATCCATGGATGCTAACATCCATGTGCAGGATATGCTTAGCACATGCAGTCACATGGACTTCCAACACACACCAAGGCTTCTCGCATTTGAATATTAGAGAAAGTACAAGGTCGCAGCACTTCGGAATAGTGACCGTGGATGCGTCTGATTCAGAAAGAGTCCCAAGGTGTGATATGTCTTATTCTACAATCTGTCTCAACTAAATATCTAAAATCCATAATTCTAGGATTATCAGATGTTTTAGAGTCATTTTTCTGCATAGGACTGTCCGAGAGAATGTGAATCTGTAACTTTATAGTCACTTAACAAGAGAGACGGCAATGTGCTGCCTGCGAGGCCTTCAAAATCTACCCATAACCCTCTCACACTGGCACCCCCACCATGTGCAGGGCCGTTGAGACAGCTGCGGTGTTAGGGTACTGAAGGGGGTGTGACCGCACCAGGGGGCTTTGCATTGCCCCCTCCAGAAAAATAAATCTGGTAAATACTATGCACAGTTTTGAGAAATGCTGCTATGAGCTGCAAAGGCAGCTCCAAGAGGCCTGGGCATAAGTAATTAGTACCTGTCGCCCCTCCCAGCACCCTTGACCACAAATATTCAAATTGATACCACCTGATTTCTTGCCCAAACCCTTGTTGGGCCAGGGAAAATACAAGTGGATTGTGTGTAAATGACCACCTTCTGTTTAATCATCACTGTCAAATCTGTGGCCCACTGCTATTTAACCCTTGCAAAACTACAGCTACTTATTCAAAATTATAAATTGGTGCTTATGCCATTTTGGGTCTATATTTTGACTTAGACAGTCAAGTACAGACACAATAAAGTTGATAGGAACATTATTTAGACAACTAAAATGTCGACATGAACTATAGGGGCTCGATTCTATTCTGTGCGAAGTGAATAGCGCCGGGAATCAGCTCCCGGAGCTATTCAATACACCGCGCTGCTAAGTCCGACTATAAGGATTTCTTCTCGCACCCCTCCGGGGATGCGAGCAGAAATCCAACAAAAGTCCAGGCACGAGACTGTTTTCTGCCCTTCGCGCCTGGAAAATAGCATCGCTCCGGGAAGTTAGGTCGGAGAATGCCCTTTCTCGCGCCTTAAACAGGGTGTGTAGTCGCGAGAATGGGCATTCTCCGACTAAATACCGCGCAGAATAGAATAGCTCAGGGAGCTATCTCCCGGCGCTATTTACATCGCGGGCAATTGAATCGAGACATAATGTAGACAATATATCGACAGGTTGAAATGTCAACAGGGTCAAAATGCTGACAGCTTTTTAAAGTAATTCTACAGTACATAGTCAATACTTTTGATTTTACCCATTTAGTTTAAGGAAACGACTGAGGTTGGGTTTTGTTGTCCTGGGCGGCTCCCCCCACCCTTGTCTCCATTTTGTTTTAACTATATATGGGTTACAATATTATTGCTGTCACAATGACTCTGTTTTTTGTGGTCACTTACTGCATTATCTCATTCTTCACCCAGAAACCCCCTCTGACAGAGAGCGAGCAGGCACCATCTTCTTAAGTCCTGCCCCCTCACAACAAAATGCCGTGATTCGTGGTTAAATTGAGGAGAGGCGGAGCCAATATGATGTGATTCCATTATATACGCATCGTTTGGCTCCGCCCCTCCTGATTGACAGCGAATGGTGGCATTTTGTCATTAGGGGAGGGGCCTAATGACATTTTGCCAGTCTGCCAGGTCTCATCCTTATCAGGTCTACAACCCGCAGCTGCTGCAAGGTAAGTGTGTGTGTAAGGTATGTGAATTATGTGTGATTATATATATATAATTGTGTGTGTGTGTGTGTGTGTGTATAGATCCCCCCCCCCGTGCAAATTCTGCGTTTGTCCCTGCCATAGATGGATGGTCACTGTTGTTTACTGACTTCTAAGTTTTGGCAGTGTTTGGATATCTGTTTACTATTATGTAAATGTATTTGTACTGTATATTGAATTGTGTATTGTTGATGTTTATGGTGCTTTACACAATAAATTATATTAGAAAAAAAAAATGTTGACCATTGAAATCTAGACACATTCAAAATGTCAACATTCAAAATATAGACAAATCATAATGTCAACAAGTAAAATGTAGACACAGTCATAATGTCCACAGTCATAATAAAATGATACAGCCACACCTGACAGCCGGAGGCTCAGATGCTGCTAAAAAGGAGCGTTATGATAAAAATTACCCTTGTTTTTTCTCTTTCATCGAAGTCCATAGGGTCCACAGGGTATAGGGTCCTTCCCCCAATACCTCAGCCACAGCCTGAGGGCAACTCCGTTTTGTTAACAAGCCCAAGGCAGGATAAGGATAGGAGAGATGGAAGACTGGTACACTGAAGAATCACACTCTCACACAAAGAAGGAAACAAGTGACCAAGAGAAGAAGCCCATAGAAGCCAGGTGCGTCAGGGCGGGTGCCCTGTGGATTCTATGGACTTCGAAGAAAGAGAGTTAACAAGGGTAAGTTTTACCATAACTCTCCTTTTCTTCTTCAGGGTCTATAGGTCTCCACAGGGAGACAATGGGGATGTCCTAAAGCAGTTGTTCAAGGGTGGGGACGCTCCTGAGCTGAGAACCCTGTGCCCAAAGGAAGCATCCTGAGAGGCAAATGTATCAAAGGCATAACACCTAAGAAAGGTGTGGACAGAAGTCCATGTAGCCGCCTTGCATAGTTGTTCAGCAGAGGCACCATGCCAGGCTGCCCACGAGGGACTCACAGAGCGAATAGATTGAGCAGATACTGTAGCTGGCACAGGAAGGCCAGTCTGCGTGTAAGCCTGTGAGATAGTCATGCGAATCCATCTGGCCAGAGTCTGTTTGTTAGCTGGCCATCCCCACTTATGGAATCCATATAAGATGAAGAGGGAGTCTGATTGTCACGACCAGGGCTGTTTGTGCTCAGGGGCAGCGGACCTAACCTGTCCTGACACTGTGGTGGGGTCCCGCTGGCAGAGGTGCGGGCACTTGGAGACCGGCGCTGCATGCCGGGTGATTTTGGAGGCACACTGTCCTGAATGCTTGTGCTGAGTATGGGTCAGGTTTGGCAGCGCGACATGGGTGCTGCCATCTTGGATTTCATCAGGTGACACATTCCAACCAATCCAGGCAGAGCATTTCGGGAGTCCCAGCAACCATCATGCACTTCCTCCAGGTATTTAAGGGCTGATCTGCAGTCCTTTCTTTGACAGTGCAACGTTATTCCCAGCCTTGCTGAGTGCTAGTTCTCTGTGCTCCTTTGCTGTGTTCCAGTCCAAGTTTGCTGTTAAGACTCTGCTTACTCCAGCTATCCTCGTTATATCCCTGTGTGTCAGCAGCGCTTCTCCTGGCTTCCGCTCCCAGTGGGATTCCTGCAAATGGTCCGGCTATTCAGTTACCTATTGTTGGTATCCACGTGCCTTACCGGGTAAACTTCCGTCTGAGCCATTCTCTGCCAATCGGGCAACTCATGAGCAGTACTCCTCTCAATCCAGCGCCCTTACAATTCCAAAAGTCTGTTCTTAAACCCGCTCCTGACTCCACTCCGGGTCCAAGTCTTCCACCAACTGGGACACTGATTTCCTGATGGAACTAATGTGGTCCATGTAGATCTTTAGAGCACGGACCACATCCAAAGAGGCCTCACCTGCCGAGAGGTCTGGTGATTGAAAGGCCGGAACTTCAATTTTCTCACTAATGTGGAAACGAGAAACCACTTTGGGAAGGAAGCCCAGGCACGTTTTAAGAATAGCCTTGTCCTGATGAAAGATTAAAAAGGAGGAGAAACATGAAAGCGCCCCTAAATCCGATAACCTACAGGCAGATGCTATAGCCAGAGGAAACAGTCTTCGCAGTGAGCCACTTGACATCCACTGATTCCAAGGGTTCGAATGGAGGTTCCTGAAGTGTGTGGAGAACCACTGACAAATCTCATGGAGCCACAGGAGGGATAAAGGGAGGTTGTATAAGTGGAACACCCTGCAGGAAGGTGTAAACATCCGGTAGAGGAGCAATTCTGCGCTGGAACCAGATGGACAGAGTAGAGACGTGCACTTTTATAGATGCTAGGTGGAGTCCACGATCCAATCCAGCCTGAAAAAAGGCAAGTATTCTAGAGACCTTAAAAACTTGAGGGTCATAGTTTCTAGGGGTACACCACTGGAAATATGTATGTCATACCCTGTGATAAATCCTGGCAGAGGCCGGTTTATGAGCTCAGATCATGGTCTGAACCACAGAGCTAGAAAATCCCTCAGGAGGGATGTCTCAAGAGCCAAGCCATTAAAGACAGGTGGGCCAGGTCTGGTCATAGAGTGTTGAAGAGGAACGTCTATGGAGAGACTTTGGAGGTCGGAGTACAATGGCGTCTGGGCCAAGCCGGAGCTACCAACAAAACTGTGCCCCCTTCCTGTTTGAATTTCTGAAGAACTCAAGGAAGAAGGGATATTGGAGGGAAGAGGTACGCCAACTGGAAGGTCCACCGCACAGATAATGCGTCCACAAAGGCCGCAATGGGGTCTCTTGTCCTGGCTCCATACACTGGAAGTTTGTGGTTGTGTCTTGAGGCCATGAGATCCACATCTGGTAGACCCCATTTTTCCATCAGAAGCTGAAAGACTTCTGGATGTAGAAACCACTCTCCTGCATGCACATGGTGACAGCTGAGGAAATATGCTTCCCTAAGGAGAATTCCTGGGATGAACACTGCGGAGACGGCTGGCAGATGCAGTTCGGTCCATGTGAGAATGCGGGACACTTCTGCCATTGCTACCCGACTTCAAGTGCCTCTTTGGTGATTGAGGTAGGCCACTGCCGTGGCGTTGTTGGACTGTACTTGTACTGGCCTGTTCTGAATAATATCCTGAACCAGAGTGAGAGCACTGTAGATGGCTCGGAGTTCTAGAACGTTGTTTGATAAGACTCAGCTGGAGTCCAGCGGCCCTGGAAAGAGTGCTGGCCGGTCACCGCGCCCCACCTGCGGAGGCTTGCATCTGTGGTTAGGAGTACCTAGCCCGGGATTCAAAAAGGGCGACCCTTGTTCAAGTGAGACATCTGTAGCCACCAGGCTAGGGACAGGCGAACCTCCGGGGAGAGGCTCATCATCTGGGATCTGAGCAGATGAGGCAGCCTGTTCCACCTCGAGAGAATCAGAAAGTGTAGGGGCCTGGAGTGAAACTAAGCGAACTCTCCCATGTCGAAGGTGGACACCATGGATCCCAGGGTCTGCATTGCAGAGTGAATTGACACTTGGCAACTGTGCAGTAGTCTGCGCACCCGGTGCTGTAATACCGAGATTTTTTCTGTCGTTATGGTGCGTACACATGGTACGATAAAAATGCATGATATGAACGATAACGTTCTCGTTCAGATCGTTCTTTTTTTTGTGCCTTCCAACCCTCAAACGACCAGCGATGTGCGGGCACGTATGGATGATAACGATATCGACCATCGGCCGTGCATGCAGGCCAACCTGGTTGATATCATCCAGGTTACATAGGGACGATCGCGGGTCACTGGTCCGTTGTTGGTGGGTTGATGGTGTGCTGGATGATCGATATCGATCAGGGAAATCAGTCAGCCATATGGTTATTGCTGACTGATCGTACTGTGTGTAAGCACCATTAAGAAGATTCTCTGAACCTGACAGTCCAGGAGGGCTCCCAGATGTACAATTTTTTGAGAAGGTGTCAAGGAAGACTTTTCCAGTTGATCAGCCAACCGTGCGTTTGTAGAAAGGCAATGGTTAACTGTAGATGGTGGTGAAAAATCTCTGGGGAGCTGGCCAATAGCAAGAGATCATCTTAATATTGGAGCAGTCTGATCCCTTGACGACGAAGACAGGCCGCCATAACTGCCAAGTATTCTGTTTTTTTTTTGTGTGTGCGTGGCACACTTAAAGGGGATTTAGTACTGGGGGCACTATTAGAGGGGGCTTAGTACTGGGGGCACAATTAGAGGGGGCTTAATACTGGGGCCACTATTGCAAGGGGCTTACTACTGGGGGCACTATTTCAAGGGGCTTACTACTGGCACTATTGCAAGGGGCTTAGTACTGGGGGCACTTTTACAAGGGGCTTACTACTAGGTTGAGGGGCATGTGTGGTGGTCTATACAAGCTTTCATATATTTTGGTAATGGACGATGGTCTGGCTCCTAAATTTTACAAAAATGTATCGAGCCCTGTTTTAATCCCTTCTTTGACACTAGTAACATCATTTTGGACACTGTATTGCACAGGCACTTGATACACTTGGTTTGCGTCTCACTTGAAGGCATTTATATCTTCATCAGCATTTTCAGATTGTAGACACCTTTCTAGCACTGACACTTTAAATACCTTGCACGATACCTTATTGAACATAAGGTTATTCTTATATTAGATTGACTTTAAGCACTGTTTCGTGCTGGTTATCAAGTCCACTGTTCACTATTCTTATGCAAAATTGCAGATCACCACTGCTTTAAATCTCTTGATTCAGCTGACACCCATAACCCCTGGGGTAGTGCACTTTTAAATCTTTTAGCTTCTACGTTATTATTGTAAAACAGAGGTATAACTAGACTCGGGTGGTGCTCATAATGTAAGAGATAACAGTGCCAACGGAAATAAAGTCTCCTTACTATAGTTAGACCTGGGAATTTATATGATTTGTGTTAAAAAATAATAATGAGCAGAAAACGCCGAAGTGTGTTGGATTATAGAGTGTACATATCCTCATTCATATCTATTTAAATAGGTTTATTCATTTTTCTTTGGATCGCAGGAACAGTCTCAGGCTTCACTACCACTTTTAGGTACCCAAAGTATCACTGTGGTGACTCACATCTTGGTATGAGGGTTCTATTTTCATACAGTCGCCCAGCACATGCGCTATGTTGCTTATATGAGTAACACATGCTGACACGCAATCAGTGTTTTACCACAGTGTGGTGGAACGCAAGCACTTCCGCCCTGCAGCACTTTGATTACAGCCGGGTCCAGTGGAGTGTAGCCACTTTTGATGGCGCAATTCCGGTACAGCCAGGTTTAAATACCAGGCGGTCACTGCTGGGATACAACACTTGTTTGAGCGGGTGTTTGGTAACACCCACTGGACGTATACAGGCCTTATTATAACTAGGGGTGAGCGGGTTCGGATTTCTGAAATCCGAACCCCCCCCCGAGCCCCCCCCGATCCGAGTCCGATCCGAGTCAGGCTCGACTTTTCCCGCCTGACTCGGATCTGAAATCGAGGCAAAACGTCATCATCCCGCCTTCCGAGTCTCGCGGGTTTTGGATCCTATATAAGGTACCCGCGTCGGCGCCATTTTCTCACTCGGCTGTGGACAGTGAAGAGGGAGGGTGGGAGTTACGGCTGTGTAGTGTAGTGTAGTGTAGTGTAGTGTAGTGTAGTGCTGCTGTTGTCCACTACTTCAAAGTCCATAGGGGCTGGCTGTGTTGTGCTGTGCTGCTGTTGTTAATAGGGGCTGTGTCCACTACTTCAAAGTCCATAGGGGCTGGCTGGACTGTGTTGTGCAGTCAGTTCTCCATAGGGGCTGTGTCCACTCCAAAGTCCTGTGCAGTGTCCCAGTCCTAAAGGAGTGCTGTAGTGTTGTCCAGGGGGTGCTCTGTCCATCAGGGGTGCTCCCCCCAAGTGCTAAAAAAATAATATATTTTCTGTGTTTGTGAATTGTGTGCGCAGTAGCCGCACGTGCATCAACAAAGTAGTGCCAAGCGTGCGCCTGTGTCATAAGTAAAGGGCCGGCTGGCTTGACCGTTAAAGGGTGCTGTAACCCACAAAGTACACTCCAGTCCAAACCAAAAAAAAAATTATTTTCTGTGTTTAGCCGCACGTATATATCAAATCGATATAACATAAATGGAGGACCAAACTTTCTCCGATAAAAATAAAATAGAGAAAGATCAAGAACCACTTCCTCCTAGTGCTGAAGCTGCTGCCACTAGTCATGACATAGACGATAACATGCCATCAACGTCGTCTGCCAAGGCCGATGCCCAATATCATAGTAGAGGGCACATACAATCCCAAATGGCAAAGTTCAGGAAAATGACCTTGAAAAAGACATTTAAATCAGCTGAAGAGAAACGTAAACTTGCCAATATGCCATTTACGACACGGAGTGGCAAGGAACGGCTAAGGTCGATCCCTAGTATGTTCATGACTAGTGGTTCAGCTTCACATGACGATGGAAGCCCTCCTCCCACTAAAAAAATCAAAAGAGTTAAGCTGGCAAAAGCACAGCGAAGAACTGTGCTTTCTAAGAAGATATCACAAATCCCCAAGGAGAGTCCAAGTGTGGTGGTGGTTGCGATGCCTGACCTTCCCAGCACTGGACGGGAAGAGGTGGCTCTTTCCACCATTTGCACGCCCCCTGCAAGTGCTGAAAGGAGCACCCACAGTCCACTTGCTGATATGCAAATTGAAGATGTCACTGTTGAAGTACAACAGGATGAGGATACTGGTGTAGCTGGCGCTGAGGAGGAAGTTGGCGAGGAGGATTCTGATGGTGATGTGGTTTGTTTAAATCAGGCTCCGGGGGAGACAGTTGTTGTCCGTGGGATGAAAAAGCCCATCACGGTCATGCCTGGGCAGAAGACCAAACATTCCACCTCTTTGGTCTGCCAATATTTCTATCCAAATCCGGACAACTGTCTTGCCATATGTACCATATGTAAAGGTGAAATAAGTAGGGGTAGGGACGTCAACCACCTAGGAACATCCTCCCTTATACGGCACCTGCAGCGCGTTCATAAAAAGTTACTGTCAAGTTCAGAAACTTTGGCTAAGACCGTAAGCAGTCCAGGGACACCTAAATCCCGTTGTCCTGTTGTATCCAAGCGCCTGCAAACCACACCGTCAACTCCCTCCTCGTCAATTTCCTCCTTAGTCAGGATCGGAAGTAGTCCTGCAGGCCATGTCACTGGCATGACTGACTCTCCTATCCGGGATTCCTCTGGAGGATCCTGCATTGCTACGCCTACTGCTGCCGCTGCTGCTGCTGGGAGTCGTTCATCATCCCAGAGAGGAAGTAGGAACACCACTACTTTTACTAAACAATTGACCCTCCAACAGTCCTTAGCGAGGAGGATGAAGTACGACAGCAGTCATCCTGAAGCAAAACGTATAACTGAGGCCTTGACTGCTATGTTGGTGTTAGACGTGCGTCCGGTATCCGCCATTAGTGCAGTGGGATTTAGACAATTGATGGAGGTAGTGTGTCCCCGGTTCCAAATCCCGTCTAGATTCCACTTCACTAGGCAGGCGATACCGAGACTGTACAGAAACGTCAGAAAAAGTGTCCTCAGTGTCCTGAAAAATGCCGTTGTACACAATGTCCACTTAACCACGGACATGTGGACAAGTGGAACAGGGCAGACTAAGGACTATATGACTGTGACAGCCCACTGGGTAGATGTATCACCTTACGCAGCAACAGCAGCAGCGTCACCAGTAGCAGCATCTCAGAAATGCCAGCTCGTTACAAGGCAGGCTACGCTGTGTATCACCGGTTTCAGTAAGAGGCACACCGCCGACAACCTCTTAGAGAAACTGAGGGAAATCATCGCCCAGTGGCTTACCCCACTTAGACTCTCCTGGGGATTTGTGATATCTGACAACGCCACCAATATTGTGCGGGCATTACATCTGGGCAAATTCCAGCACGTCCCATGTTTTGCTCACACAATAAACTTGGTGGTGCAGAATTTTCTGAAAAGCGACAGGGGCGTGCAGGAGACGCTTTGGGTGGCCCGAAAAATTTCTGGCCACTTTCGCCATTCAGCGACTGCGTGCCGAAGACTGGAGCGCCAGCAAACACTCTTGAACCTGCCCCGCCATCACCTGAAGTAAGAGGTTGTGACACGGTGGAACTCAACCCTCTATATGCTTCAGAGGATGGAGGAGCAGCAAAAGGCCATACAAGCCTATACATCCACCTATGACATAGGCAAAGGAGGGGGTATGCACCTGACTCAAGCGCAGTGGAGAATGATTTCCGTGTTGTGCAAGGTTCTCCAGCCCTTCGAACTTGCCACACGTGAAGTCAGTTCAGACACTGCCAGCTTGAGTCAGGTCATTCCCCTCATCAGGCTTTTGCAGAAGCAGCTGGAGAAAGTGAAGGAGGAGCTAAGACGGAGCGATTCCGCTCGGCATGTGGGACTTGTGGATGAAGCCCTTCATTCGCTTTGCCAGGATTCCAGGGTGGTCAATCTGTTGAAATCAGACCACTACGTTTTGGCCACCGTGCTCGATCCTAGGTTTAAAGCCTATGTGGTGTCTCTCTTTCCGGCCGACACAAGCCTGCAGAGGTGCAAAGACCTGCTGGTGAACACACTGTCAGCTGAAGCGGAACGTGACACGTCAACGGCTCCTTCTTCATTTTCTCCTGCAACTGGGGCTGCCAGGAAAAAAACTTAGGTATCCTAAGCAACCCGCTGGCGGTGATGCAGGGCAGGCAGGACCAAGTTTGGACATCTGGTCCGGACTGAAGGACCTGGCAACAATTTCTGACATGTCTACTGTCACTGCATATGATACTGTCACCATTGACAGAATGGTGGAGGATTACATCGGTGACAGCATCCAAGTAGGCATGGCAGACAGTCCATACCTGTACTGGCAGGAAAAAGAGGCAATTTGGAGGCCCCTGTACAAACTGGCTCTATTTTACCCGAGTTGCCCCCCCTCCAGTGTGTACTCCGAAAGAGTGTTTAGTGCAGCCGGGAACCTTGTCAGCGAAAGGCGTAGGAGGTTGCTTCCACAGAATGTGGAGAAGATGATGTTCATCAAAATGAATTATCAGCTCTTCCAGGGAGACCAGCCTCCAGAAGGTACAGAGGGACCTGTGGTGGTGGATTCAAGTGGGGACGAGTTAATACTTTGTGAGGATGAGGATGTACACACTGAAGAGGGTGAGGAATCGGTGGATGAGGAGGATGAGGATGACATCTTGCCTCCATAGAGCCAGTTTGTGCAGGGACACATTAATTGCCAGCTTGTTTTGTGGGGGCCCAAACGAACCAATCATTTCAGCCACAGTTGTGTGGCAGACCCTGGCGCTGAAATGATTGGTTTGTTAAAGTGTGCATGTCCTGTTTATACAACATAAGGGTGGGTGGGAGGGCCCAAGGACAATTCCATCTTGCACCTCTTTTTTTTCTTTGCATTATGTACAGTTTGGGGCCTAGTTTTTCAAACTGCCATCCTGTCTGCCACTGCAGTTTCACGCCTAGATGGGTCACGTGTTTGTGCCGCCCACTCGTGTCGCTTAGCATAGTCATCCAGCTACCTCGGTGCAACGTTTTGGACATAAAAACACTATTGTGAGGTGTTCAAAATAGACTGGAAATGAGTGGAAATTAAGGTTATTGAGGTTAATAATAGCATAGGAGCAGAAAAACCTACAAATTCTGTGATTTTAGCTGTTTTTATGCTTTTTTTTTAAAAAATACAGATCCAAAACACAAAACCCAGAACCCAAAACACGGAAGGGTGGTTTTGGCAAAACCAATCCAGATCCAAAACACGAAGAAAGATCCAGATCCAAAACCAAAACACAAAACACGAAAAGTGGCCGGTGCACACCCCTAATTATAACCACTAGGTGGTAAGTTCCCATTGATATTTATTTCTTCTGCTGTTTTCTATTTCTGTGGAGACACACAGAGATATGGGGCACATTACTACAGCCAGTGACCCCTCATTGTATGTATATGATTATTAGTGCACAGCTAGACATGTGGATCTGTGGACCCAGCATGTTGTTCTTTGGCACCTCGTATGGAAGCCATCATTAAGTAGCAGCATCGTGTTGGCATTTTTTCCACATAGACAGGTACTTTCATCAGTTTTGTTATATATTTATTTGTAATTCACTGAGGTCAGTAGAGTGTCTCAATTGGCTTTAATCTGATGGTACTTTGGTTCTGCAGTTTTTTGTTTGCCTGACTGTCTAGTCTGATGATTTCCTCCCCAGCTGGTAGTGACTTATACCATTATTTGTATTCCATTTGAGCAGATTTTTTTTTTTTTTACATGTTCATATACCAACTAGCAGGTACACTAGTACCTAACTACACATTTAAGTATAAAAAAATTTATCTATGTGTAATAAATTGTGTATATTTACATGTCCTGGGGTTTAGGAAGCCTGTGAGACTAAAGCTGGGCATCCACTATACAATTATCTGTCAGATATCTGTCCAATCTGGCTGGTTGGAATGAAAACCTGGTAATGTATGGGAGCAACTGACAGTTGATCATATGGTTTTAAAAATTGTGTTTACCTGCCATTTATAGGAACAGTAATATATGGCATTGAATATTGAATATGATCTTGCCGAATTCAAAGTTGTGATGGGTGTGGCAACAGATACCAGGAAGGGAGGCATGGCTATTGGTGGTCAGAGGAACTCTTGGGGAGGGCGGTGTGGGTTGGGGTCACAGAGGCACACTTTGGAAACATCTGCTACTGTGTGCCTCTATTATTGTACAGTATGGAAGGCACCGCAGACAGCATGGGGAGTAGAATAAAAGGAGAAGAGTTGGATGTAGGGGGAATAGAAGGAGCCCATGGTTAGACTGAAGTATCCGTCCTATGAGGAGGACCCGGGGCATGCAACTCTCCCCGTGCCTTGACCCCCATCTGAATCCCTTTTTGCAGCTCATCCCTCAGTGGCTTCTGTTTGAAGTCACCCAGTGAGCACCAGGCTTTGCCCAACGACAGCTGGATTAGTTTCACAAAGCATATCACACACAATAATCTGTACATGGAAGTCTACAGTATCCCACTACAGAGCAGAATGTGAACCAGATTACTAATAATTAGTTACCCTCCCCACAATTACAGGAGATCAATAATTACCAAACCAAAATAGCAGTTTAGACATCAATCGCATCCTACCTGTACTAACAAGAAATATATATACTATGCATCACTGCTCATACAGGAATAGTCTCCTCCTGGCTCGGCAGCTGCACACACCTGTGTATAAATTACACAAGAGGGCGCCGGGCACAGCGATGATAGCTGGTATGTAGTGCAGAACGCTGCTGCTGTTCAGACAGTTCCAACTGGGGCTGGCATCACGCAGTATAGACTCCCTCAGATGCGGCCTTGGAGATGGGAGGAGACACTCACTGCTGTTATTGTCAACAGGGGGGCTGGCAGCACGCTGATGATCCCAGCAGCAAACTAGTGATCTGCCTGTGACTAAGCAGCAGTTTGCAGGCAGGATCATCTGTGTGCTGCAGGCCCACCACCATTAGTACTGGCTGTACCACCCTGATGGCAGCCCTGACAGAAAACTTCATTCATCAGACCAGGCAGTCTTCTTTCCTTGCTCCAGGTTCCAGTTCTGACTCTCACGTGCCCACTTATAGCAGCACTGGCAAAGGGTCAGCATGGGCACAATGACCTGTCCGCGGCTACGCAGCAAGCCTTTCTATCACAGCCAGCATTTCAGTAGTTTGTGCTACAGTAGCTCTTCTGAGAGATTGGACTAGACTAGCCTTCGCCCCCCCACCGCCCTTCAATGAGCTTTGGGCGCCTATGACCCTGTCACCGGTCGTCCTTCCTTGGACCACTTTTGGCAGATACTAACCACTGCATACCAGGATTACCCCACAAGACATGCCATTTTCGAGATGCTCTGACCCAGTTGTCTAGCCATCACATTGGCCCTGGTCAAAGTCACTCAGATTCTTACACTTGAAATTTGTGTTGAAAAAGGAGGAAAAATTGGCAAGACCTGAGTGTTCACTTGCTGCCTAATATAGACAGCTTACATTCCAACGAGATAGGTGAAGAGAATAACATTATCAGTGGTTTTAAGGATATGGCTGATCAGTACAGACAGTGTCATTTTTCACAGTATTGTTTTTCCACATAGGAAAAGTATTTTGTTCTGAATGAAGAAACACTGTATACATGGTGTTTCATAAATAAAAATAGTGTATTTATTACAAAAACTGAATACATTATAAGCTTATACACACACTGCACTTTCCCATGTTTACAATATGTACAATCTTTATGTATATTATACATATGCACGTGAAGGGCTACAAAATAAAAAACATGAAATGATCACAAAATCCCAGGGCTGCACATCTAGAGAACAAATCATTTGTGCAGAAAAATTGTTAGTGTGCACATAATAGATCTGTTTGAGCTATAAAATAAATCCAAAACTCGCGTAATCCCTATTTGGTGCTGCATCCGTTCGGAATTTTACATAAGCAGAAAGAAACCCAACTAAAACATTGTAGCAGATACCCGCAGTTTGTACAACAGAAAAGTTTAAATTGGCGATTCTAAGGTTAGATATTGCTTTAACCCCTTTTCTGCTAAATAAAACACTTATCCCTGGTTTTCAAAACAACAGCATTTCCACATTCAACCATTTACTCCATTATCTTTTTTCGAAGAATTCAGCTTTTTGGCAAAGCCTCATAACCGATTGGCAACTATACTATGACATGGAAACAGAAGTGCTTTACTCAACTCAAGGCTAATGCCCAACAATGATATGCTTGTTCAAAACCTGACATGTAGTATCTCTGTGCTGCAATCTTGTGTTCATGGACAGGTCCCTATAATGGTTTCAACTGAAAACCTAATTTTGTAAAGTTAAACAATTAGCATTAACAGCTGCTAAAGTGAAGTATTCAAGTTTTGCCTGAAAACTAAAATCGGGACACACAACAAAGTCCGTGCTGATCCATTCAGACCGTAACAAATTTATCACTTGTGCAGATTACTATATATTCCAGTGAAGTTGAGAACAATTTTTTGTGCGATTCTTCTTACTGCTCCCTGAGATCACAAGGCTTTCCAGTCAATAGGTTCTTTCCCCAAGTCTCGTAGAAAGGAGTTTGTTTTAGAGAAATGACTGCAGCCAAAGAATCCTCTGTGTGCTGAGAGAGGGGAAGGATGAACAGTTTGCAGAACACGATGACGTTTCTGCAAGGGGGAAAAAAAAAAAAAAAAAATTGTATGAGGAAATTTTACATGGCTCTGGCTTAATTTCAAAAAGGTCACTAACCACAAATGTCAAACAAACAAAAATTAAGTTGAAAAGTAAATCGTGGTTATAGCTCAACCTCCACTAATAGGCCAATATCACTATAACTAGCGTACTTAAAACTTTTTGATACGTATTCTGGATTATTATGTCAGTACTAAATGGTTACACACCATCTAAAACATGGGGCCACACTGGAATTATAGGGAGGATAGCACTTGATATAATCGAACAAAGACATTTTATAAATGTACATTCATGCTTAGAACACACCTGGCAGTAAGTATAGGGACATTTTAAAGATGAACATGTGCATTAGTTCTTTAATTTAGGACGACTTTCTACCAGCAAACATTGACAAGTCAACAGACGTTTTCTAAAGCACTCAGTTTTATATAACCACACTCATTTCTGGTTTAGTGGAACTTACTCTGTCAATACCGATGCCTTTCTTCTGAGCATAGGCTCCCCACAGCATGAAGACCAAGCCGTCGAGGTTCTTGTTAAGCCAGAACACGACAGAGTCTGTAAACTGTTCCCAGCCTCGGTCCTTATGTGAATTGGCATTGTGTGCCCGGACAGTCAGCACCGCATTTAACAGAAGAACCCCTGTGAGCAGTCATATGAAAAACCAACATTTGTAAGGCACCACAAAACTCTGCAGCAACAAGTCATACATAAAACAGAAGTACATGCAAGGCTGACAAAGGAGGCGCAGATGTGAGGTGGCTTACATTCTACATGGAGGATACAGGTGACCTAGTGGGACTCTGATGTAGATTTACTATTCAGCAGTTTGTCAAAGCTGCTTTAGCATTTATTTCTGTAGTCGCTTTAAATCTATCGGTTAAAGAGTAGCAAATCTAGCCGTCAGAGTGTGAGTGATAGAAAGCCTAGATGTAGTATTAGTTGGGGGTGCAATGGGTTATAGTGCTGAAAGGTTTGTAAAGAGATTGAATGATTGTCAGGATGGGAAGATCCATAATTGGGTTGTGGCACAGGAAGAGATTTGGAGGCATGAGTGAGATTGGCATCAGAGTAGAGGCACAGGTCAGGGGTAAATCAAAGAGTAGAAATCTCTGGAGTCAGATATATGAAGAGGAATCAGTTGGTGAATGGAAATAACTGGAATTGCATTCTGGAGGTCCTCTATTCTCTAAAACTGTGTAATTAGTGGTTCAATCATATTACCATTCATGCATCATAACATTAATATATACACCTGATAAACTGTACCATACGAATAATGGACTTGTAGATCATAACAGAACTTACTAGACAGAATTTGGATCAGTTATTACCTTGTTTGGCCCAACCAGTTAGGTCTCCATGTCCTGGGTGTACAAAATCCTCAATATCCGTTTGCAGCTCCTTGTACATGTTTTCAAGACTGGAAAGGTCACATCACAATTGAATACAAAAATTTACACAGTACTATTAATCTATAGGGATGAGTTACCAGCAGGTCTCAAACTTTTTTTTTGACGTGCAAATTTAAGTTGTAAAGATGATCACAACATTCTGGCGTAAATTCATGAATCAAGCCTTAAGCCGCGTACACACTGGCCAATATTGTGAACGATTGAATAATAACGATATCATTCACAATATTGTCCAGTGTGTATACAAGATATCGTCAACGATGCGCACTCCCGCGGTTCATTAATATCTTTCACTGCCTGAACATGAAGAGCTGTCACCTGTGAAATAGGCTAAGCCAATACAACAGCGAACAGAAAATCTTTCACATAAAAAACAAAAACCAACACTGAATGGAGATGCTAGAAAAAAAACAAAACAAAAAAAAACCCATGGCACTAAAGAAAACACATACTTCTAAAACAAAAGCCAAACTCTGGAAAAAAAAAACGGAGGTGCAGAGTTGAATAATCTCCACTGGAGGTCTAACGTGCCACTGCATCCGAGAACAAAATTGGGGATGAGATTACTGCCCTGTCTCCAAAGGGTAGAGGTTAACCCATTGTCTCTGTCTCCATTCAGAAGTTCATCTATTGCAGTCTTTTTTTTTTTTTGGACCCAGAGGTAAGCAAATGAATCACAACTTTCTGCATTTAAACAAAAAAAAAAAACAAAAAAAACAACAACTTCGCACAAATACGTTGTACACCATGGGTGTTGAACATGTGACCCTCCAGCTACTGTGGAACTAAAATCCCAGCAAGCCCTGCCACAGTTTTAGCATACCATAATAGCAATAGTGTTTTAGGGCATGATGGGATTTGTAATTCCAGAGCAGCAGGACGGCTGCATGCTCAATACCCCTGGTTTATACAGTGAATTAACCAGGAATAATTGTCAGCCTGCTTCTTAATGAATATCTTAATGTTTGTGACCAGAAAAGCCACTGGCCCAGGAATTTAACAGGAGCCATTTTGCTTTCCTAAATCACAGTCATACTACCACAGAGAGGATATTCATGTGTATAGGAACTGGAAACAAGACAGTAAAATGGGTTTATTACAATTTATCCAAATAGTGATTTGACAGTTGGCATTTATAAAACAATCCTTTATAAAAGTGGTACAAGGCAGTAAATTGTGGTACCTGGGTGGAGGTGGTACAGGTTTCTGAACACTAAAACACAGTCCATGTGCCTGATTGGGTCCATGGTAAGGATCTTGTCCCAAAATGACAACCTTAACCTAAAACACATATTAAACAATCCATTTATTTGGAAATATCAAGAAAACACACAAAACAAACATTTACAGGGCTAAAAGTTACAAAACCACTGGGCTTCTAATCATTGGACTTACACAATTATACCAATGGGAAAATTGGCATTTGAGAAGTTGCTCTTACTGGCATTCCACTTTAAAATGCCTCTTTTTTTTTAATGGAAAATCCACTGAAAGGTTCTCAAAACTAGAACCATTTTAAAAACTGCACAAATTACAAACATGTTGGCATGAGTAGCAAGATTTAAAGTTGTATAGTAGGTCATAAAGAGACTGTACAAAGAAGGGCAACTAAAATGGTACATGGCCTACATCACAAAACTTACTAGGTAAGACCTAAAAGATCTTAATAAGGGAAAGGGGGGACATGATAGAAACTTTCAAAATATATCAAAAGCAGGGTTGCATAAAATTGGATTTTTTTTAAATAAAAAAAAACAACGAATTTTTTGAATTTAAATAGGATTTTTTAGTAAAATTGTTTTTTAAATAAGTGTTTAAAAGGTTAAAACATTTACTTTAAAAAAAAAAAAAAAAATCCTATTTAAATCCAAAAAATCTGATTTAAATCAAATAAATCAGTTTTATTTTTTTTTAAATCCAATATTTTATGCAACCCTGATATCAAGGTATAACAAGGAGGGAAACATTCTTCAAAAGAAGAGAAGAACTAGAACACGAGGACATGCATTAAGCCTGGAGGGAAGTAGATTCAAATGAAATGAGGAAAATGTACTTCACGGAAAGGGCAGTGGATAAGTGTAATAGCCTCCCATCAGAGGTGGTAGAGACTAATACGGTAGAGCAATTTAAACATGCTTGGGATAGGCATAAGAATTTCCTTACAAAGAACTGAGGATCACATAGGCTTGAGGTTACCAAAAGTTAAAAAAGGGGCAGACTAAATGGGCCAAGTGGTTTTTACCTGCTGCCAAAATTCTACGGGGGGGGAATATCGAATTAACCGCGGTAAATTACCGCAGCTAATTACCTCGATTGGGGCTATCCAATTAGACCTGAAGTCGTCCAGATGCCGGCACTTATTAGGGTTTTTCTTTCGGGACCTTATGTGTCCCGAAAAATAATCCACGATAAGTGCCGCGAGCTTTTCGCAGCTCATATGTGTTTTCGGGAGAACTATCCTATTATTTTGACTGAAATAGGATAGGGTGATAAAAAACATTGGCGAAAATTGTGGATAATCGGCGAAAAATCCCAGTTTTTTGACGTTCACGGGGATCAATTCACGCCCAAACAATGTTCCAGGCCAATTAGATACTGCTCTAAGTTTCTATAAAATAGGCAAAAGAAAACAGCTACTTACATCTGTAATGTTGCACATCTGTGTCCATGTAAACACCTGATATGGAGGAGGGTACACAGTGTATCGTTTTCGTTCTTCTGAGATAAAACTAGTCAGCTATAATGAAAAAATAAAAAACGTAGGATGTGTTGCACATACCTTTATATAACAAACACATGCATCACAGAATTAAGTTGCTGCTTTTAAATACCTAAAATACCAGAAAAGATATAGGGCAAGTAGCCAATAATCCCCAGGTCATAATCCCATTTGATAGGATCATCATCAAATAGCATTGGTTAACTGGTTTTGACAGATAACTTTTTTTGAATGTGTGGCAATCTTTCAACTGCAGGTTCCAACAACAGACAAAGCTGCTGAACCAATCACCAACAGTTTCAACTGCAAAACAATAATGTGTTGCAATTTAAAATAAGCACCTGAAACCACTTAATCGTTATGTTGGACAGTCTGAAATGAACTACAAACGGGAGCGCGCTTGAACAATTTTCGTTAATCGTTATAACTCAGAAACTGAACGATTTTTTGAACGATTGGACGACAACGACGTCGTTAATGACAAATCGTTCAAAATATTGTTACATGTGTAGGCACCTTTAAGGTGCCTACACACTAGGCGATGTGCTCACAATGCTATATTGTGAGCAATTTCCCTTGCTCTCCCCGGCAGCTCCCAGGCTCTCCAGGACACGATATGGTGCTAAAAGAAAAAAAAAAAAAAAAAAAAAAGTGTCCAATCTGACTAAAGATCTATCTTGCACAAAATCTATCTATTGCACCAAAACGTGTATGAGATTGGCAAGTCTTACCTGCAGCAGGCAAGATCTGAAGATGCGATGTACAACCAGCGGGTACGTGCATCGTAATTGAACACTCACGATTTGGACATATTTTACACGATTTGGCGTTCTGATGCGTCGAAATCGGGCAAATCGTGTAATATATTATATCTAGTGTGTAGGCACCTTAAAAGGTCCCCATACATCTGCGACAGATCAGGGAAACACCGATTTGCAGGTCGGAAATGCCAACCAGCAGCCATCGATGTTCAGCGATACGTCACAGGACTGGTGAAATTCTACATGTTAAATTTCACAGAACTACCAATCACGATAATTTTTTGATAGTGATCGACATATCTGTGAAATCCAACATGTTGGAGTTCAGCGATCCTATGATGCCATGTTGCAGGATCGCGACGATCCGTCACAGATGTATGGGGGCCTTAACATCTTTAAGGTCCCCCCCTGGGTTACTGCAGACCGATCCCTACTATAGGCCACCATGTAAAACATATCTTCAACGCTAGTACTTTCAGGTCCTCGGATGTTAACTTCGAAAATAGTTTGACAAATTCCCCTGTCCCAAGTACAAATACATGCAAAGTCATATCTGGTATTTTCTTCCATATTTAAATATTTTTATTTACTCACACCACAGGAATTAACATTGACTTCATGAAACCACTGACTGAACAATCAATGGTTTGCTCCCAGCAACAGCCATTCCTATTGGGGGCACTGCGGACCAATTATGCTTTGGAAGCAGGGCTTGGCATAACTCAGGGGCGGGAATAAGCTCAGAGTCG
Organism: Taudactylus pleione; assembly: GCA_031769625.1. Taxonomy (NCBI): domain Eukaryota; kingdom Metazoa; phylum Chordata; class Amphibia; order Anura; family Myobatrachidae; genus Taudactylus; species Taudactylus pleione. The sequence goes on along the minus strand of JAUIMM010000748.1, from coordinate 1,667,669 downwards.
CTGCTTTTGCGGGCAATAAACAAATATTCGCTGACAGGCTGCCACTGATTGCAACAAACCATTGAAAAAAAAGCTAGGTAATACATCAGCATGCAAGGTGTTACCTAAACCCAGCAAGGTTGGAACCAGCAAAGAGTAGAGGCTATGCTTGATCCCTGCCTAATCAAGCTACAATGGCCTTGTGTGCATTTTACTATAACCTTTTGCAAACAGCTATAAGCAACCCCTAAAAAAAAAAAACCTTGTAGAGGAGCATCAATATTCCCACTAGATTTTTAAACACCAACAAAACAGAATTTGTATACTACTAAACTAAGCAGCAATTGAGAACACAGAGTAGGGATGGCCATAAACCATCGATGGTTAACCACCATCTCTGATTAAAAACCAATGTTCAATGATTTTTCGATTGATAGTGGAGATCCAATGGTTCTCCATCAATGGCAGAGCCCACCTTCTCCTGGGCGTCAAAACTAGCCCCTCCCCTGATGACGCAATGCCTCACCCCCACCTCTGATTAGCCTGGTGATAAAGCAAGGCCGGGCGAGACCATAGAGGTTAATGACGCAAGGCTGGGCGAGACCATAGAGGTTAATGACTAATGGTACCATCAATGGTTAACGCACCAACGGCCTTTCCTACCACTTGCATAGAATATGAAATATACACCTCTCCTGTATGTTTGCACTGCCACCAGGTGCCATACCTTTGTGTAGGGTCCGACCACCGACTGTTAACCTCCCGATGGTAGATCGTTTGCCATCGATGGTAGAGAGCTCTCCGATGTTTTTACTTGGCGTCAGGACACGGAACCTAGCTCTGCCCATAACCACCAGCGAGGGTCCCCTACCGTCCACATCACATTGTCATCCCTGCTCTTAATCTGCCATCGATGTTTTATAGCCAACGATGTTCATCCCTAATTATTATGTACTGGTTCAAATATCAGTGGAAAGGATAAGAGTGGCTACACAATTTTTATTTACCATTACCTAAATCCTGCTTTCTGGACTAAGCAGATTTTAAAATAAAAATATCTGTATAGTGTATACCACGTCGTGGCCTGACTTTACCTTCACGAAGTAGGGCTTGGTAAACTCCGAAAGCAGTTCCTGCCTCCAGCTCTCCCCAACCCCTTCTGGGGCATAGCGGGCTGCAAGCTTCTGTAGCGCTGCTGCCTTGTTCTTCTGTATGCGATCAATTTGTTCAGGGCTTAGTGGAGGCGATATCACCCTGCGGCCGTCATCTCCCTCCTCTGACGGCCTGCTCTTTTTCACGGGAGTAGTCTGGTGATCACAACAGGAGAACGGCCGGATTACATACCTTATACTGTTAGCTACCATGTGACCCTGTACAGCCCTCATGTTACATATCATGGATATTATCATTACGGTTTATACAAGCCAATGCACCTAATCATTTATGCAAAAGAACTGTACAAACGGGGGGAGCCCTGTCCTCAAGTGAGTACATTTGCTGCTGCTCCCCCGTGTGGCCGTACACAGTAGTACACTAGCCGGGGCACGGAGGAACATGCTGCATTTTCGCGGTAAAAAGTAAGTGGTGTTTGATGCCGCCCCCCGGCCGTATATTGGGCAATGATTGGCTCTCTCAGGCCATGGGGGGGGGGGGGAAAGAACATGGAGGTGAGCGGGATTGAGCAAGAGCAGGGAATGAATGGCGGCGCAGTGTCTCCCCATACGTACAGCAGGAAGGTCCCGCACACATAAACACACCAGCAGCCGCCTGTTAGCCCACCTGGTCTCCGTGTGGTGAGAAGCCGGGATAGGAGGTAATAATGCCCCTTACTACTGAATTACGCCCGACATCTACAGCTGCCCGTCTATGGAAGTCTGAGCACCCCTGTACATATACTGTGCAACAGCAGAACCCCTCACTGTACATATACTGTGCAACATCAGCACAGGTCAAGCAAGTAAGCAGGTCCCCCTTCCCGGGCGCAGCATACAAGCAGAACTGGAAGAATGACCCGGCTAGCCAGGCTGTACCTCTCCGCTGCCCCCCTCGGCTCCAGCCCATGTGTGGGGAGAGGCCGGGGCCGATCTCTTTTTGGAGACAGGTGTAAAAAACGAGCTGATGGTTTTCTGCCCGATCATATTCCCCCGCCTGCAGGAGCTCAGTGTGCCGGTTACTACAGCCGTGATACTAGGGGCGGACTGGCGCCAAAATTCACACACTTCGGCGGCACTGCCTTCTAAGGGGTGGGACCTCTGCCCCGGCTGCCATGGTAACTGGCTCTTCTCACAAGGTGCGTACACACTGGGTTTTACTGAGCGATTGTACAATTACGACATCGTGATCGATTACGATAATCGCTCAGTAATCGTGTACTATAATGTCGGAAACAACCAGCAATGCGTTCTCCCGCTGGACATTCCCGATATTGTCCATCGCCTGAACAGGCAGGCGATGGAATTGAAGGAGGGTGCCTACACTGAACAACTGATCGTTCAGTGAAGGCACTACAGGGGACCAGCAACGGCGGTAAAATTACGATGTCGTAATCGTACTGTCTTTCCTAATCACCCAGTGTGTACGCACCTTGACCAGCAGGTTCAACAGATAGTCGGCGTCGGCAAGCACCCAGCGTGCATGCGCATCGCTGGTCCTTGCTGGCTATCCATTAGATGACTTTCTGAACGATGCGACCAAAACCTGGTTTTGGTCGGATCGTTCAAAAAGTCGTCTAATGGATAGGCCCCTTTACTCTACAGACACATAGACAATATATGGATCAGACGACATATCGTCCAGTGTGTACATTCTATGTCACTGACGATACGCACTCCCGCGCATCGTCAGCAGCAGGTCCGATGGGTGACATCGTTAGAGAGGGCCACGCTACATGCCGATGCCGGCACCCCGCCAGGTGCCGTCGCTAACTAGGACAGTACACACTAGACATCATCTAATGCACAGGTTCCCAAACTCGGTCCTCAGGACCCCCAAACAGTGCATGTTTTCCATGTCTCCACACTGAATCAAGTGAAATAATTAGCTCCACCTGTGGACCTTTTAAAATGTGTCGGTGAGTAATGATTACACCTGTGCATCTGCTGGGTGACCTGCAAAACGTGACCTGTGTGTGGTCCTGAGGACCGAGTTTGAGAAACACTGATCTAATGTGTACCTATCTTAAGATTACAGCTGTTTGTCACTGCATGGTTCTCTCAGTGCGGTCCCCATTGCCAACAAAGGGGGCCCGACAGCAGCATTTCTGGCTTCAGCTAAGCCTTGCTGGCACTGCTGGGTCTTGGCCAGGTTAAACAGTAATGCACCTGCTGAGACTGACAGTCACACATGCACATGACATACCTACCCTCCAACATGACCCATTCCACAAGGTACAAAATGCTCTGCTCCTTAAACTCCCACCTAATGTATGATTGCAGTCACCTGTGTTGAACTAGTTAATTGATGAGAAAGTTGTTTAAACGCAGGTGGCTGCAATCAGAAATTAGGTGGGAAGTCCAGGAGCAGAGCATTTTGTACTTGGTGGAATGGGTCATGTTGGGGGGGTCGACATAATAGCCCATCGGCATAAACGCCGATATGGAGAATTGAGTGGAAGTCACCTGGGTCCCGGGGAGAATACTCAGCGTGTCACCCACCGCTGCACCTGACATCTGACCGCGCTCGCTAGTCAGGAAGTCGGCGCCGCGGTAACAGCCGATCCCAAGCTGAATCCTGACAAACCCTCCCCCTAGTGCCTACCCCTAACCCCGCTACTTACCTTCAGGATGCCGGCGCCTGGATTCTGACAGGTCTCAGGATTCCGGCGCTGGGATTCTAAGTACTGGCATCCCGCACGCCATGATACTGAGTGCATCCAAGGTCAAATTATTAACACCGGATTAGTACTTTGTTGGGCCACCTTTTACCCTTAATTCGGCTTGAATTCTTCTAGACAGAGATTCTACTAACTGTCCACAGGAATCAAAGGACCCAGACACTTCCATGAAAATATGCCCCATACCATAACGTTGCCTCTGCCAGCCTTAAGGGTCATGATAATGCAAGAAGGCTCCATGCTTTTGTACTGTTGTCTTAATATCCTCACCCTACCATCTGCACGGTGTAATTAAAATAGTGTTTGCAGCAGATAGCAATGGAAACGGTCAGGCCTTCAGCATCTTTAAACCATACAATGTAATGTGTGGTGTACGGTATGTTGAGAGGCCATCTGAATTTGTCCATGGTTCATATTATGTATAATTTGATGCACTGTTGCAGCAATGAACAAATCTGTCCACTAACTGTTGTGCTTGAGCATCCAGTAGCTGATTCAGCAAGGATCTCTATTCTGCTAACACTCACGCAATGCAGTTGCTAATATCAGCGGTGATGTGCAAATAATTTCATTTGCATTGTGATTGCAGCCTACCATAAGGACGCCCACTCCTCCTTACATCCGTATACTTTAGCAATATAGCAAAATAATCGGTAACATTGAGTAACATCGGACCCATACGCACAGTTAAGGCAGGTCAGACCTCATTCAGGAACTGCTAACTTCACCGCACGCTATGGCACTGTGATGCGTATGCATGTGCAGTGCGAAACAATCGGTCGATTGCGTGCGTATTAGCAACTGCGATCCTAGCTGAATCAGGCCCTGTGTACACTTTAACAACTGCTGCTAGAGGCGTAACTAGAACTGATGGCGCCCAGGGAAAATAAAAAAATGGAGCCCTCTGAAAACTGTTGTTTAAAATTTAGTCAATTTCTTATATTGGTACTCGGAGAAACACACACTGGAAGCCCAAGTTAGAGAAACATAAGATGTAGTTCATTTTCATCTGGGGAGCCCTTATTTTAATGCTCAGATCTTCCAATTTACATTGCAGGCACTCTACTGCAGTCTCAAGTCCATGCACGAGCCGAAGAGCTAGTTCTAGATTTATACACCATAGTATGGGTGTTGGCTTTCCGTATATTAAGCCCATATTACTGGATGTCAAGCACTGATTGGTACAGCATAGCATGGACCATTCTTATCTCTTGCACATGCTCTGTAAGCACTAACATATACTCAGGACAAAGAGATACAGTTATGACATGTCCTAAAATGTCTGCAGTTACACTCTGTTTCAAAGCCCCTTTGTGTAGAATATGGACATCACTATCAGTAACCCATAATGCTTAGAGTCTCTACACATTTAACAATGGTCACCCCACTGGAATGTGGCTAGCTGCTAGTAACACCATATAAGGTATGAAGGGCTCATTATACATCTCTGCTAATGACAGGTACAAGTTGGGCCTCTCAATATATGTCTTGTCTGACACTAAAGGTGATCTGACCAGTCTATGCATAGACTAGAACTACATGAATACAATGTCCTATTCAAACCTTCATGGGGCCCAGCAAGGGTACATGTGATACAACTTATATGCCTATGTAGAAATAATTATTTAACCCACTGGTTACACTCAGTCAAATCACCACAGTATCAAGTTTATAACCGATGTGTGCAATATTTATTTCATGGTAGTGACATTCCTTTTTCAATAACTGGTGATTCTGATAACCCCTCCCCCTGACAGAAGTACCTTAGCATATTCTTTATATTGATAGAGCAGTAAAAGGCTGAATTCATGTGCAAATAAGAACAATTGCCACTTTTTGTTTTGTAGACTCACATCACAGAAAATAAAAATGGAACCTTGAGAGCTGTATTCTGGCATTTCACCAGAAAGTTACCTTCAACTGTTATCTGGATAAGTACATTGTTTCATGTAATGTTTGAAAGCAATGGATAAATTTGTTATTAAAAAAAATGAAATGAGAAGCAAAAGGAGTCATACAGAAGAATGTGCAGGACACTCAGACAGCGGTTCTGAAGAAGGGCTGATGAAGAAGAAGAGTAGGCATGATGATGAAGCTGGACCGTTACAGGAACAGAGCCATGTGTGGAGGAGAATCCGGGCAGATAACCTGAGCTGTGATTACACTTCTCTATTCAGCAAGACTGAAGCAAATGAGATTCTTCTGCAGCTTGAAAGGGAAATTGTGTATTTTTCAGGTAAATGTTTTGGCCACCTCTGTCGTCAGGTATCCATATCTTATATATGATATCATGTATTTGCCACCCAGTTTGCTTCAAAGCTCAGGTACTGCCTTTTATCAGTTTAGCCACGTAGGGCTATTCAGAGTTGTATGAAATTGGTCCAACTTTAACTCCTGTTTCCATCATTTTTAGTTTGTATTGTGTGGTTTGGTTTGTTTATTATTCTATTTTTGACAAAATAGATAATAGCACTAGTAGTAACTTTTATTTTTTTTTGTGCTCTTATTTTTATTTCCTTGCAAAGCAGTAAAGTTCGTTATTTGTCTACTTACATTTTAATACCATAATATTTTTTGAAGTACAGTAGTTGGTTTTAGTATTCATTCACTATGGAATTAAATCATATATTTACAGAGGATATGAGTAAAGTTCAAGTATTTGGAAAATGGCATAATGTTCCCAGAAAGCAAGTGACGTTCGGAGATGCAGGATTAACTTATACATTTTCTGGCATCACCTTGTCTCCCAAGCCCTGGATTCCACTCCTGGACCTTATAAGGGAGAGAGTAAAGTCCGCTACAGGACACGTTTTCAACTTTGTTCTTATTAACAGGTACAGTAAAGTAAAGCTAATTACAGATTTGATGCATCTATTTATGATGTTGAAATTGTAAGCCTTTACTACACTAATCCACACAATGGTAATTGTTAATTATACAGTCACCACCATTGGGGAGAATGTATTAAGCAATGTAAAGAGTGAATACGTGGACTGGTGGAGAAGTTACCCATAGCAACTTATCATTTTATTGAATGTACTTGATCAGTGATTTTGCTGAGCAAAATAAAAGTGGGTCTCAGGGACCCCTCACTTTAAAAAATTGGGCTCCTACTCCACAATTTCTGGGTCCCATCACAATTTATGATTTTTGAGCTTCCCATATGCCACCAGACCACCACACGTGCCCTATACATACTGTAAACTACGGAAAGTCATACTCATTTTGAGGTAAGAACAGGTAATGCTTAGAAATATATTTCCTTGATGTCACCATAGCCAACAGGTGCAGTGCTGGGGGCAGAGAGGGGGGCTAAGGGCAGGCAGCAGTTGGGACAGTGCTCGTGGTGCAGCTTGGGCAATACTCACATACAATTGTGTAATTTGGATAAATCCACAATTATCAAAAGGGCAAAATAAAATCATGTGGGTCAATAATAGTGTAGAGATCTCAATAAATATAAAACAATAGCAACCACATTAGGTAATGCCGATGTCTGTGTGGTTAGTAAGCCTAAGCAAGCCGTTTTCAACTGCTAATCACTCAGCACTTTAAGGGCCTGATTCAGAGATGTACACAATGCTGATTTTTACGCAGATCAAGCGATTTTTTACAATTGCGCATGCATATAACCCGCACTGTGCACGTGCAGCGATTGTTTTGTGATTCTGCACACACAGAGAACCCATTTGCAAAGTTAGTGACAGGTAGTCCGCTTTTGGGGGAGGTAATGGAGTGGTTAGAAAAACGCAGGCGTGTCTTACCGTTTAAACATCGTTACATGGGCGTGCAAAAATTAGACATTGCTATCTCCTACGCAGCGTCTGGAGAGACGCTGTATATGAGACAGGCCAGACGTTCCACAAGGGCTGCATGGCTGGTCGATGCTACTGGTATTTACGCTGGCAAATGACGTAGGACGCAAATGAGAAGGCAGCGGTGGGCATCCCTATGCTAGCATATTTTCACAGCTGTGATCCGTGCGAAATTGCATCTGCGATCACATTAGCGTCCATCTCTGAATCAAGCCCTGTCACCGTCCCAATATGAGGACATTCACATGGATTAAATATGGTAATTGTTATTAGTATATAGGTTATTCTTAAAAGTTAATGCACTAAGGTCAACTACTGCTGAAATATACATTGTAATGTTAATGAATTCCCACTTTGTTAGTGATAGCTGCATGCAGTGAAAAAGCAAAATATTATTCATAAAATAACGTCTCATGTGAACTGTGAGCAGTGGCATAACTAGGGCAGGGCGAGCGGGGTGCGTGCCCTGGGTGCCGTTGGACCGGCAGCGCGGGGGGGCGCCGCCGGCCACGGTACCGTCCCGCCCGCCTAGTTAGCCAGTGTAGCGCCGACCGCAATGAGTGTGGTCAGCGCTACACATTTACACAGGACCGGCGCTAGTCTTCCAGCGCCGGTCCTGTGCTGCACACCTGAGCCCGTTCCCTCCCCCTGAGCGCTTGCCCAATAGCGCTAGGAGGCGGGCTCAGGCTGTGCATAACACACGCATCGCCACCAGCGATGCGTGTGTTAAACAGCAGCCAATGAGAGTCAGATAGACTCTCATTGACTGCTGCAGCACCCACTGCAAGAGCCGGACTTCCGTCCGGCTCCTGCAGTGGGTAATGGGACAGACGTCATGATGTCTGTCCCATAATGCTGAGCGCGCCAGCCGGGGAGGACTGGCGGGCGGCGGGAGCGGTGTCGCGGACCGGAGCAGCAGCAGCGTGGATTCAAGTAAGTATATTTTTCTATATATTTTTTTTTTAACCTATCTGCACTACTGGGGGCACAATGGGGGAGGGGGGTGGCTACTACTGGGGGGACCTCTACTGGGGGTGGGGGCACAATGGGGGTGGGGTGGCTGCTACTGGGGGCAACATTATTGGGAGGACCTCTACTGGGGGGGGGCTACTACTGGGGGTACTTAATCGGGAGGGGGAACCTCTACTGGGGACTACTACTTGGGGGGAACTACCACTGGGGGCATTATAAAAGGGGCCTACTACTAGAGGCACTGTACTCGGGGGACCACTACTGGGGGCAATAATAGGAAGGGCCACTACAGGGGGCACTGGATAGGGGGGATCACTACTGGGTGCCTGCATAAGGGGACCACTACTGGGAAAACTGCATGGGGGGGACTACTGCTGGGGGCACTATATAAAGGGCACTGCATAGGGGGGGGGGACTACTACTGGGGGCACTATATAAAGGGCACTGCATAAGGGGATACCGCTACTTGGCGCACTGCATTGTGGGGACTGCTACTGGGGGCACTGCATAAGGGGGAACACTACATGGGGCACTGCATTTGGGGGGGCCACTAGTGGGGGTACTGAGTAAGGGGAACTAATTGGGGGCTGTATAAGGGGGACCACTACTGGGGATACTGTATAAAGGGCACTACTATGGGCCTGCATAAGAGTGACCACAACTGCATACTGGGGGTACTGTATAAGGGGTACTACTGGGGTTAAGGTGCATATGGATAGGAATGTTCAGTGTGAAAATAAAGGGGTGTGTCATGTTGACTGCCGGCAGCGATTGGTTGGGGACACACTGAGGATTTTCACATGTCCGTGAGTCACAGCGTGTCCTAAAGGACCTGAACATTTTTAAAATCTGTGTCCCGCACTCACATAGTGCGTAAAAACGCGCTATAGCGCGTGTTTTGCGATCCTTGCTTGATAAGTGCCAACTCAAAGCTGTTTGGTTGCTATGGGCAACCTTACTGGTCCGCTTCACTGCTTGATACATCTCCACCTGAAACTGTCTTACTAGCTGAAGTCATTAAATAAATAACTACATTAGCCAGGCATTGGTGCTACATGGTTTTCCACGGTGTATCACATTAGCGTTGCACATGCTGTGCTTGTACCACCTTAACCTGTAAGTCTGTAGTAAAACAAATGTAATATAATACACTAAAATGTAAACTGCAAAGCTGAAGGCCAGGCAGCATAAGCATAGCAATGGTAACAGCGCATAGGCGCCCAAATAGGTTGCTCGCCTCCACCCAACATTTCAGAGAGGCGCCAATCAATGACTCAGGGCACACTGAGTGCACTGCTGGGAGCATGTGACTTGGAACAAAAGGTCAGAGAAGTATGTGCTGAGCTCTGATTGGTGTGGAGTTTATCTCATGCTTTTCTGACCCATGTAAAAGATCAGCAGAAGCCTCATGGGAGGGATTCATATGAGCGAAGTAACAGTACCTGCTGGGTTTGTATAACCTTTGCTGAATGCTGAGGAAGAATGGAGCCCCTTGTAATTAACAGAAGCACTGAGGTATTTACTATGTTGGATACACATATACACTGTCACAAGCGTGGAATTTAGGAGCTGTGTTCCCGGACTGGGCCTTGGATCTGTGTTACTTGGCGCAGGCGCTCGCTGGAGGAGACTTGGCTTAATGAAGTTTCTCCGCATGAGAGGGTGCAGCGAACTGACAGGAGTTTGAGGAATGCGGCAGTAACGTGGTAGCTAGGAAGCTACGTGGAGCGGCTGGATAGCCGTGGGTAGACGTTGGTAGCTGAGTGGCTACGTGGAGCGGCTGGATAGCCGTGGGTAGACGTTGGTAGCTGAGTGGCTACGTGGAGCGGCTGGATAGCCGTGGGTAGACGTTGGTAGCTGAGTGGCTACGTGGAGCGGCTGGATAGCCGTGGGTAGACGTTGGTAGCTGAGTGGCTACGTGGAGCGGCTGGATAGCCGTGGGTAGACGTTGGTAGCTGAGTGGCTACGTGGAGCGGCTGGATAGCCGTGGGTAGACGTTGGTAGCTGAGTGGCTACGTGGAGCGGCTGGATAGCCGTGGGTAGACGTTGGTAGCTGAGTGGCTACGTGGAGCGGCTGGATAGCCGTGGGTAGACGTTGGTAGCTGAGTGGCTACGTGGAGCGGCTGGATAGCCGTGGGTAGACGTTGGTAGCTGAGTGGCTACCTGGAGCGGCTGGATAGCCGTGGGTAGACGTTGGTAGCTGAGTGGCTACGTGGAGCGTCTGGAGCGCAGTGGGAAGGCTTGCTTAGCTAAACTAAGAAACTAGTTGCACTGGCAACTTGTGTGAGCATTGGGGATCCTTTTATAGTGGACACTGGGAGCTGACAGGCTGAGAGAGAAGGAGAAGGCTCCTCATTGGTGGTAGTGGGGTCACATGGGCAATCCAAGATGGCCGCGCCCATGGACCGGAGGACAGCGCTTCCTGGAGGTAGTCAGCGGGGACCAGCGGTCAGCAGGAGCCGGCGTGGGAGCAGCAAAGCAGCGGGACCCTCCAGAGGACAACAGCGGAGACTGCCTTGGGAGAAGAGAAAGGAGCGTACAGCGCGGGAGCCGGAAGACAGCGCGGGTCACGCCCGCACAGGTAAGCGACGGGGTCTGATTCTGGGGTCTCCAGGCCGGCGTGTGACATACACCTGTATGTGACATGTCTGACTTTTTAGAGGATAAAGTTTAGGGAAATTGAGTTTGCGTATTTGTTTATTTTTGACAATATTTGCCAACTCACAATACATACTATTGTCACCTCCTATAGTATTAGGACTAAACAAAACCAACTTAAATGTGCAGCTATTTATATCCTACTGAAATGATTATTTTTTTTTTTGTACAAGAACGTTTTCTGTTGTTGGATTTTGATCATTATAATGTGAAGTCTGAGCATGACTTTCTCTTCTGGATGTAACCAGCCCAGCATAGTGTGTGTAGTGGTTTCTGATAATAATTTCCATGTGTGGCATGAGTGCAATGTGTACTGCATCTATTGTTCTAAACGTAATGCATTATTAGAATAGATACCGATGCGGTATTAGACAGGCGCTGGAATGAATGGTTCAACCAAGCAGTTACTGTAAAAAGCAATAGTCACTCCCTAGCAAGTATTACGTTTGGCATTTTACGTTTGTAATTGGAACCAGGTGCTAATTAGCAGCCATTTTTAGAGGGGTATAAAAACTACCATCTGTACACAAATTGGACACCTTTGAAAAAGCTGCACCTTGATGCAGCGAAACGTGTCCGAAATACCAGGTCACCCAACTTTTATTCTTTACTGGATCTATCTATTTTTGGACTTTTACCGACTAGCCTGAACCAGCCCTTGAGACCAAAAAGGACGAAACCAAACTGGGAGCAAGCAGACACTGTCAGCACTCTAGGGGAATTGGCCTCCTGTGATGGACCAGGTGCTGCTGACTGAGACACTGGCAGCAGAAACTGAGGAGGCTTCAAATAGCTCTTCCTCATAGAAAAATACAAAAACAGCAAAAGAGTTGATGATGAAGAATACGAGGTTTTATTAGTATCACAGCACTGGTTAGAATGGTGCATACTAGTCAATGTAGGATAAAAGTCCAGAACGTAGAGATAGGAGATGCCAAATATGTCCAGGTCAGGGAAGTGACTTTAGCATACAAATCCTTGATGGTGGTATTGTAATTGGAGTAGAACGACTGGTACCAATGTACGAGCACTGCAACAAGCCGAACACTTATACCCCTTTTCCACCTAAATTCCGGGTCTGACCCGGAGTTGGAACAAAGTTCCTATCCGGATCAGACCCGGAATTTTGCCGGCGCCGACTCGGGATATTCCTGAGCCAGCGCCGCTCACACCGCAGTCGGGTCTGCATAGACCCGGCTTTTGCGGAGTGAAAGTGGTCGCTTGGAAATTACGTCATCTCCAAGCGCCACTGAAGCCGGACCAATCGGCCGGTTAGCAGCGCACTCCAGGTCATCGTGACCCGGAGTGCGCTGTTCTCACAGCAGGGTTTCACGGGCTACGCTCGTGTTAAACCGTGCTAGTTACCTGGGTTGGATTGCTGGGTCACTCGACCCGGCGATCCAACCCTCTCCCCTTTTACACCAGGGAGCTGCCCGGGTTAACCCTTCAAAAACCCGGGTTTTAGCTCCAGTGTAAAAGGGGTATTAGTCAGATGACACTGAATTTCCTCAGCTAGACGAGAAAAGGAATCCTGAGTCAGATGCACTGGGGTAGACCCAGCTAGAAGAGAATGAAATCCTAGGTCAAAAGATGCTGTGGAATATCCAGATAGACACTGCGGTAATCCTGGCTTGAAACTAGATGCGTGGACAAAGTACACAAGGATGCGTCATAACTCCTCTAGTAGTTCCCCGAGATGCGTCTTTAATGTACAAAAAGGTGCGTCTTTAGACAAGGACTGTTAGTACACTGAGATGCGTCTTTAGTCAAAGATAAAGCAGGAAAGGCATGGGAAATCCAAATACACGGGAGTATCAGGAGCCAAATACTTAGACTTGAAGAGACGTTGTACAGGCACTGAATGAACGTCCATGAAGGGTTTATATAGGCAGTGCCTGTCTCTGATTGGCAACTAATTACCAGCTGACCTGAGAAATCTGATCTGACTGGGAGATCCAGAATCACATCATGACTGTAGCAAGATGGCCATGCCCATGAACCAGAGTCCTCGCAGATAGGGTTGGAGGATGACTCATCACTGCACCAAGAAACGTTAGTCAACACAGTAGAGAAGATCTGAGACTAAGGGACCCACGCTCAGCGCTCGTGATCCAGAGACTGGAGGTAAGTAACGCAGCTGAGCAGGCTTTGTATCGGGACCTGGTGGTCACATTCCTGACAGACACCATCTTTGTCTTGGACTATTCCACATATGGACATCGTGCATTTGAGGACCCATCATTTTGAATTGTTATGAACATCTAAAAGGGACATCCCTCTATTGGTGACTAGGATTAATATCCAGTGGACAGTAATAAAATTTGCACACTTTGGCTCTCCCAGTGTTCACCACTGAGGTGCTGTGTATGAACAGGCGGACATTGGACTTTAAGGGTTGTGGGTGAGATCATTTGCTTTTTTATTTGTCACACCAGTACTGTGAGTTTAATTACATATACATCTGACACAATAGTATAGTGACATTTTACTATATTAAAATAAATACTTTTTATTGATTCTTTATGCCACATATGTACATTATTACCATTCCACCTATGTAATCAATGTTTAGTGCTACTATTTGTTTTTTTATTTCTATTAATGCATTATTAGTTGTCACATGAATTGCTGTATTGGAGGGATTGGGAGTCCCTATGTCTTTTATTTGGGTGGAGTCTGACATTGTAGTCACTATGGGGTAAATTTACTAAGATGGAAGTTCTATTTAAGAATTGATGTTGCCCATAGCAACCAATCAGATTCTACTTCTCATTTATCTAGCACCTTCTAGAAGATAATACCTGGAATCTGATTGGTTGCTATGGGCAACATCACTTCTTAATAGAACTCCCATCTTAGTAAATTTACCCCTATCTGTGCATGCTCATGTCTGTACATAGGGCAGCCAGATGGATGGCATTTAATATGGGTTTTTGTTTTTATTTCATCCTTGAATTTTTTCTTGTTTTATACCTTCAGAATATTTGCAGTGCTGTTTGTGTATAATACAGGAAATAGCAGGGTGCATATAGTGGGTTCGATTCTATTAGGTGCGAGTGGGGTCCTGCGAGCCGTTCTCACGGAGAACTCGCACTGCGAATTACATTTGGAATCCAATTCCAAACTTGCATTGATTTTTTTCAGAGGAAATGTGCTTTTTTATTGTACGTACCTCCCTGAGCAGATGAAAAGGTAGGAACAATCTTTATGTTAAGGTTAAAATATCAAGAGACAGTGCAGAACCTCTGGTACACCCCTCCCAATGAATAATCATGCACTTGGAAGGGGTTTAAATAGTGTAATTTAGCCAATAAAAAGATGTCAGTTTTCAGGTGAATTTTTCTGAAAAGCTCAATAATAGGTTCAATGATGTGGGACAGGTATGTGGAGGAGTAAATGATGTGGGACAGGTATGTGGAGGAGTAAATGATGTGGGACAGGTATGTGGAGGAGTAAATGATGTGGGACAGGTATGTGGAGGAGTAAATGATGTGGGACAGGTATGTGGAGGAGTAAATGATGTGGGACAGGTACGTGGAGGTGTAAATGATGTGGGACAGGTACGTGGAGGTGTAAATGATGTGGGACAGGTACGTGGAGGTGTAAATGATGTGGGACAGGTACGTTAAGTTGTAAATTATGTGGGACAGGGACGTGGAGGTGTAAATTATGTGGGACAGGGACGTGGAGGTGTAAATGATGTGGGACAGGGATGTGGAGGTGTAAATGGTGTGGGACAGGGACGTGGGAGGTGACATTCAACGATTTACGGGTGATAAAATGAAAGTATATCTTGGGACACCCCCCCCCCCCCAACCTAAAACCGTTATGGTGCCCCTATAAAAGCATCTCGTGTGGCCGCACTGGTATAATATGTGGTTTACACATATAAGTACCAGGTACCCAAACAACACTACGTGCGTTTTGCACTTAATAGTATTGCTGTTTTAAATTTTGCAGACAAAAATGCAAATAATCATCAGCTTTGAAAAAATAGAATTCTCACTGCACTTATGCAAAAAGCAAACAGATCAGTGTGCAAGAGGCTGAAAAATTATGTTGGTCATACACCTTAAAGGAAATAGTACTTGGGTCTAATGCTTGCAGAATCCAGATACATTAATGGTAATTTGTGACTAAAATTATTTTGATTAGAGTAGTTACTGGACCATTGTATAATTACAGAGCAGAAAGGTGTGTGGACTTACAGCTATTCATTGGAAAGTTCCCTTAAGCTTTTGCAGAAGGATGTAATACAGAACAGCTTCATGCACCTCATTAGCAGTCCATGAGCAGGGGTGTAATTGGGTGCTCTCAGGAGATGATGTTTATTGTTTGGCCACGGAATGATATAGTGAAGGTTGTCTCCAAGATGGAAGGCATCAGAGAAGTCCTATAGTTAGGATTACATCATGGTGATTATGAAGCACATCCTTCGCATGTACTTGGCCAGAATGAGAAGATTGTCCTGAACAGTCCTAGCCAGTTGTTGTTTCTCTTTATAGATAGATTGCACTTCCAGACTCGTAAAACAAAGCCCCAATCCTCACATTATGTAACATCTGCTTCTAAATTCAGCAAGAATGACTCTTACCGCCTGTACCTAGAGTAGAGATTACCTCTGTTGATTTCTAGCTTTATTGTGGTTTCACAACATCTGTAGCCCACTATAGCCCACCCATGCTAGTTTAGTAAGACAGTTACTTCACTAGTGAGAGAGAAATTCCTAGCAGTAACAGAAATGAATAGGCAGGAGCAAGAAGTGAGAGATGGAAGGAGTGAGTGAGAGGAGCAGGGGCTGAAAGACGCAGGGGAGGAGGAAGCAGGCAGTGAGAGGTGCAAGGGGTAAGTAAGAGAGAGAGAGAGACAGGTGATCAGACACAAAGCAGACCATGTGGGAGTAAGAGGGTTACCTAGGATGAAGATATGGGTACATGAGTAGAGTGACAGACAAAGGAAACAGACGAGAGAAAGCAGAAAGGACACATGGAAGACATAAAAGATAGATGAACTAACCCTGAGGAAACATAAGAGAGAGATACTGTAGGAACATGTGAGGCATTAAGGAAATGTATAGCCTTACATCATATAATATGTTTTATATGCTACTACATAGTGCTAAAAGCATCTAAAATGAATCTCATAATATCAAAATCCCTAAAGCTTCCAGGCGCTGGGGTGACCCCTGGCCATTCGATTCAAATTTCCATATCCCCACTTCGATCACTGCGTACATCCATATGTGTGTCATAAACAAATAATGCATTTCCATACTGTGCATGCATACCTCAGTGTGTCCTTATGTTCATTTCAGTATATCTTGGACTTGTAGCCCCCTATAGTTTGATGCTGAGAGGAGAGAGATGGGATAAAATAATAATAAAATATTAAACTGGTCATAGGGTAAGTGGCGGGGGGGTGTGTGTGCAAAAAATGGGGTTTCTGCTTCAGGGTCCATGGGGGTCCACAGGGAGACAATGGGTGGGACTTGGGGGACTGGACACCAGCAGTAAAGCTTTTCAATCCCAGGTTGGTCTGGTCCTTCCCCCCCCTATACCCCGCCCACAGCCTGAGGGCAACTCAGTTTTGTTGGTGTCCGGCATGAGGTGGATCACCGTTTTAACAGGAAGCTGCTATTAAGAAGCCCAAGCTTATTTTTATGATTTAATATTCGTTTCATTTATTCTAATGAGCAGCAGCACGAGACAGACCTTTGGATGTCTGCACTGCTGCTCCATCACCCCTCTGTGGCGCCTTGACACCAGCCCTCGGTGGGGCTCTGAGGGGGACCTAGCTAGCGAGGCACCCCGGACCCCAGACTGCAGACGGGACTCAAGAGGCAGGTAAGGCAGATCCCTGCTCTCGGGGACCCACATGTATGCTCAGTCTTACCTCCGGTCTTAGGAGACAGACCGGAGGCACTGATGTGGACACTGGGTCGTCCGGGTCTCCACTAGACCACCAGGGAATTACAAGCACTGGTGCAGGGCATGTGTAAGGCCAGGGGACCCAGTGGTTAATGTCAGCAAAGGGGAGAAGGCGCTCTCCCTGCGGCCCCTCCCCCAGCTCAGGGCACCATTCCACTGCGGTCTTGCTGCTCTTCCTTCACCCTCCGTCCGGCTGAGACTCACGGCAGCCATTTTCTGAATTCAGATCACCGGGAACGCTGCGTCAAGTCTCCCTGTATACCTCTCTCAAGGGCCAGGTTATACAGCGCTATAGCTTACCAGCCACTGCGGTCTGTGTAGTTGATTTTAGTATTTGGAATTAAAAGGGTAGTTCCTAATTCTAGTCTGAATTAAAGAGCTTCTTGAGTGTTCTCAATTTGTTCAAAAATATATGTAAAAAATGGAAAACAACGGTGGTTGCGGAATGCAACGTAGAGCCTGTCAATATTGTCCGTGAGTACCTCCAGATCGATGTGTATTATTGGGGGAAACAAATATAACAAGCCTCCATAGTGCAAATCAGTATACCCAATGCAAGGTCCTGTAATGTCAAGTAACCTATACACCTATATCCTATGAGAACAAACTTCTTTTACATTATTACACAATATTGTGGTTTCCATATTTTACCTATATCTCTGAACAAACTGAGAACACTATCAAGAGGCTCTTTAATTCAGAATAGATCACAGACCGCGCCAGAACTACCGTTTTAATTCCAAATACTTCTCCAGAGGGGCCCTGTTGAAAAGCTCCGACTGTTCCTGGCTGCACATCTGGGTCTATCATCGGATCTCTAAGGGAACTAGGCGCCAGTCACATGCACTCTTAGGGGTAAATTTACTAAGAATCGAGTTTGGGAGAGTTTGCAATCTCTGAAGAGTTTGGGCATTTTTTTCCACTCGCAAATTTACTAATGTTAAACTCGGGAGAGAGATCTCCTTTACTACAGGAAAATACTGGAGAGTAGCAAACTCTCTTCAATTCACCATCGGCTATACTCGAGAACCTTTTCACTAGTGAAGATAGGATTCGGGAATTTACCAAGCAGAGAGTTTCTAAACTCTCATGAGATGGGACAACTCTCCTGTAAAAATTTAGGAAATAAATTCACCTGCCCGTGATCTGCGAGTTTGGCAGAATATGCATTACTGTGATCCATGTATGTTTCTACCTGTAAATAGAAAAAAAAAGGGTTCATTTTTATTTCAAAACTACGTGAGGTCCCCCCAAAGCCTAACCAGCCTCAGACTTTTCACTGTCCTGGTACCTAAAACAAAACAAAACAAGTAGGATTCCACTGTAATTTAGGTACCAGCACCAGGCTGCAGGGCCAGTCCTGGTTTTAATTATAGGGGGAAAAAAAATTGCGTAGAGGTCCCCCTATTTTTAAAACCAGCACCGGACCGAAAATGGCCAAGCTGTAATGCCACAGCCCGGACACCCTATTACTGGGGCTCCGTGGCCAAAGCATTATCTGCCCAAGCCACTCAGGCTAAGCCCGGGGATCTCAGAGGAAGTGGGTCCCACCCAAGAAGGGGTTCCCCCCCGAAACCCCAGGCTTGGTCTGAATCCCGGGGCTCTTCCCCGCACCCCTGGACTGTAAAGTGAAAAATATAAGTAAACTAATGTATTTTACAGTGGGACTACAGGTGCCAGCATGCCTGCCCTTTGGCACTTGTGGAACTACAAGTGCCAGCATGTGGCCGGCACCCGTACCCCCACTGTATAATAAATAGTTAAATAAAGACACCACACACACCGTGCCTAGTAAAACTTTATTCCATACACCTACCCACTCATACTTACCTGCTTCCAGATGTTTCTTTCCCCTTCTCCAAGTAGAATCCACGGCAGGAGCTGAAAAAAAGAGTCTATACTCCTCTAGATCCTGGCGCTGGTCTCTGTAGCATCCAGGGTCTTGTTAAAACAATAAAACGACTTACCTGAACCAGGGCGTACATGTGTAAGTATATACTGTTGCATATACTTACACGATGCGAAATGACAGATGACCGAAGTCAGCTGTAATTTCTCACGGGCCGTGAGCCAATCAGCGGCCGCTCATTTGCTGGGACCCACGTGGAACTAAGATTTCAACCAAGGATCAAGATAGTTATCCGCCACTAGTGCTGCCTGCATACAAAATAGTAACATATTAATATTAGGTGGGTGAAACTGCTAAGTATTGGGCATGGATGTTGTGATACTACCATAAATCTGAGGACTGCTCAGTTTCAGTGATCAAGTACTACCAACAGGTCATGTTTTGTGGATTTCTCTAATCATGCACTGGTGGGATTAATCTATTTTGTGTTGAAGTATGGAGTGCGCTCCTGCATAGTCTCCATAATACTCCTCTAAGGAAGCATTTGCACTTAATAAGTTGACCACCAGGTAAGTCTGAGCATTTGCATTGCCTTCTTGTTACGGTGTTTGAGCACCACAGTGGGGCATGGCCGTTTTCTTCTTAGCTCCAGAGAGACCCTGCAATTATCCTCCGAGATACCTGCTACAGACCATACTGCTACCCTGTAATAAATATATATACACAGTACTGTGCAAAAGTTTTAGGCAGGTATGGAAAAAATTAAGCAAAGTAAGAATGCTTTCAAAAATAGAAGTGTTAAAAATAAACTATTATCAGTTAATAAAATGTAAAGTGAATGAACAGAAGATAAATCTCAATCAAATCAATATTTGGTGTGCACACCCTTTGCCTTCAAAACAGCATCAATTCTTTTAGGTACACTTGCACAAAGTCAGGGATTTTGTAGAATTATAGTCAGTGTATGATTAACCAATCATACCAAACAAGTGATAATGATCATCATTTTCATATGTAGGCTCCCTGCTTATTACAGCTGGACAGGCAGTCCCAGGGGGAGGTGTTTTCTCCCCCTGGGACTGCTAGTCTGGACTGCAATTAGGGGAGTGGCTTCCAATTGGAAGTGCTCTCTCTGCTGCTATAATGGCAGCCCTATCTGGCTTCTAGGGGATGCAGCCAATGCAGTCCCTAGAAACCTGTACACGTCAGACAGGCAGACCTCCTGTGAAATAGAGGTAGGAGCCGCTGCTGGTTACAGTGTGTTTTGAATGGTGTATTTTATATAATTAGCTGTTATATTTACTTAGTACAGCTGGACATAATGATGCTATCATCAGTTGGCCTTAAATAATGTTTGGTGGTGAAAGTATTTTATGCCCTTGCTGTTGCTGCTATGACAATGAAAATGTGAATAGATTTTTATTTCATCTGCTTTAAGTCTGGTGAGTGCCTTCAATGCAATTGTGGAATAGCTTAAAAATTAATATATGAAGAACAGCTCAGCAAATGCTGATAATGCGTGTGCTCTGCATACACACACAATGGTTTTGATTAATCCTATATAATTGGTCCTGTTGCCTTCCACAATGGGGTCAGTGAGACAGCTATACAGTCAGGTGCATAAATATTGGGACATTGACAGAATTTTCACATTTTGGCCTCTATTCACCACCACAATGGCTTTGAAATGAAACAAACAAGATGTGCTTTAACTGCAGACTTTCAGATTTAATTTGAGGGTAATTACATCCAAATCGAGTGAACGGTGTAGGAATTACAACAGTTTCTGTATGTGCCTCCCACTTTTTAAGGGGCCAAAAGTAATGAGACTATCAACTCAAAAGCTATTTCATGGACAGGTGTGGGCTATTCCCTCATTATTTCATTATCAATTAAGCAGGTAAAAGGTCTGGAGTTGATTCTAGCTGTGACATTTGCATTTGGAATCAGTTGCTGTCGACTCTCAATATGAGATCCAAAGAGCTGTCACTATCAGTGACGCAAGCCATCATTAGGCTGAAAAATCAAAACAAACCCAACAGAGAGATAGCAAAAACATTAGGTGTGGCCAAATCAACTGTTTGGAACATTCGTAAAAAGAAAGAATGCACCGGAGAGCTCAGCAACACCAGAAGACCACGGAAAACAACTGTGGTGGATGACAGAAGAATTATTTCCCTGGTGAAGAAAAACCCCTTCACAACAGTTGGCCAAATCAAGAACACTCTCCCGCAGGTAGGTGTATATGTGTCAAAGTCAACAATCAAGAGAAGACTTCACAAGAGTGAATATAGAGGGTTCACCACAAGATGTAAACCATTGGTGAGCCACAAAAGCAGGAAGACCAGATTAGAGTTTGCCAAACAACATCTAAAAAAGCCATTACAGTTCTGGAACAACATCCTATGGACAGATGAGACAAAGATCAACTTGTACCAGAGTGATGGGAAGAGAAGAGTATAGAGAAGGAAAGGAACTGCTCATGATCCAAAACATACCACCTCATCAGTGAAGCATGGTGGTGGTAGTGTCATGGCGTGGGCATGTATGGCTGCCAATGGAACTGGTTCCCTTGTATTTATTGATGATGTGACTGCTGACAAAAGCAGCAGAATGAATTCTGAAGTGTTTCGGGCAATATTATATGCTCATATTCAGTTAAATGCTTCAGAACTCATTGGACGGCGCTTCACAGTGCAGATGGACAATGACTCGAAGCATACTGCAAAAGCAACCAAAGAGTTTTTTAAGGCCAAAAAGTGGAATGTTATGCAATGGCCAAGTCAATCCCCTGACCTGAATCCGATTGAGCATGCATTTCACTTGATGAAGACAAAACTGAAGGGAAAATGCCCCAAGAACAAGCAGGAACTGAAGACATTTGCAGCAGAGGCCTGGCAGAGCATCACCAGGGATGAAACCCAGCGTCTGGTGATGTCTATGCGTTCCAGACTTCAGGATGTAATTGCCTGCAAAGGATTTGCAACAAAGTATTAAAAAAATGAAAGTTTAGATTTAGGATTGTTTAGTTTGTCCCATTACTTTTGGCCCCTTACAAAGTGGGAGACACATATAGAAACCGTTGTAATTCCTACACCGTTCACCTGATTTGGATGTAATTACCCTCAAATTAAATCTGAAAGTCTGCAGTTAAAGCACATCTTGTTTGTTTCATTTCAAAGTCATTGTTGTGGTGAATAGAGGCCAAAATATGAAAATTCTGTCAATGTCCCAATATTTATGCACCTGACTGTATGTGAAGAAGTCGCTGATGCCTGCAAGTCACAGGCTATTACATTTACCCCTTAGAGGCTGCTGTAGAGCGAGTACTGTGTTTCTCTATGTAGCCTATTTAGCGTGAATTCACACTGCGTATGCCACCACGTGCGCCTGCAAGATTGGCATTATTCTGCTAGCCGCAAATGGGCGGTTTATGCATTTGTCAGCTGGTATTTAGCACTTTCTTGTTTTGTATGCTGGGAGATGTTTCTGTTGTATTACAGAGTTTGTTACACATAAATTAGTTTACAACATAAGTGACGCATAAGTTTCTGTAACATCTCAACCTCTGTATATGGGCAGAATTGTGCTATTTTTTCTGGAACTTTTTCAATTGAAAATTATAAGAAATCCACCTTTTTTTAACGTATTGCCAACTGCCTGTTGCACAGATTACATAACTGATGGTGCAAGGATGATTTGGATCCATGTGCAAGATACTTAAAAATTATGTGTTACCTTACAGGAAATGTTAGTTGGGTCTAATGCTTGTAGAATCCAGATACATTAATGGTAATTTGTGACTGAAATTATTTTGATTAGAATAGTTACTGAACTTGTCAGTTAATCTGTGATTGTTTTTTTATTTTATATTTTTCTTGGAAGGTATAAAGATGGGAATGATCACATTGGTGAACACAGAGATGATGAGAAGGAGCTTGTCGCACAAAGTCCTATCGCGTCGGTGTCTTTTGGAGCTTGTAGGGATTTTGTCTTCCGGCACAGAGATTCACGGTGTGCAAGTCCTGTTCGTCACATAGAGCATGTGAAGGTGGAACTGGCGCACGGCAGCTTGCTTATGATGAATTTCCCAACCAATGTTTATTGGTATCACAGCCTCCCAGTGAGGAGAAAAGTGATTGCCCCCAGGGTTAATTTAACTTTCCGCAAAATTGTGCCACAAAGCCAGAAATGAACAGGACATTTATGGTGGATCAATTACGCCACGTGATATAATAGCCATAAGCCATTTGCAGCGAGATCCATATTACAGGTCATCTTTAAACACAAGGTGGGTGTGGCCCTGTTATAATATATTTAAGTAGAGGATTTTCCTTCCATCTAACCTGTTTGCAAGCAGTTGTGGAGATTGTACTTTGGAAATTGGAAATAAATTGTTGGAAAGTGGTGTAATAAATGTTTAATAGTATTTTAACTTTTTGAGAGGTACTTGCATTACAGAACTCCATTTTACAGTTACATTAAATCCAGCCAGAATGTGTAATGTTGTGTAATGTTGCACCTTTCTTCCTTAGCCACAGGGTACACTGGAACTCAGTACCGTGGGGTATAGACGGGGTGTAGAGAGGAGCCGTCACTCCCTGGTGTAAAAGGGGAGAGGGTTGGATCGAGTGACCCGGCAATCCAACCCAGGTAAACAGCAGGGTTTAACACAGGCGTCGGTGTGAGCGGTGCTGACTCGTGAATATCCCGAGTTGGCGCCGGCTAAATTCCAGGTCTGATCCAGATACGAACTCTCTTCCAACTCTGGGTCAGACCCGGAATTTTGGTGGAAAAGGGGCATTAGTGTGACTGGCTTCTCCCCCCTCATCCCCAGTCAAGAATTGTGCCTCGAGGGAGTCTGTTCCCTGGGCATCAGCTAGATGCTGTTTTACAAACTTTTACTGGGGAGGTTGTGCGACACTCCTCTCACTCTATTGCTGTGCTGCTCAATTTCTGCATTCTCACTGTGTGCCTGTGGGTTGATTGTTCTGCTGTTATTGACTTGTGTGTGTAAAGCATGACAGGCAAGGGAGCAGCTTCAAATGCTTCACATAAATTATATGCCTGTAAGAAGTGTAACTCTTAAGTTCACTCAGGCTCACTTGGAGGGGGCTCTGTTGTGTGATGTGGATTGCTACAATGACAGGTATGTCGGATCTCTTTGCTGAGTTAGCAGAATTACGCAGAGAGAGGGAAGCATCCAGGGCGCGGGGTTCTAGTTCGGGGCCCTCATCGGCCTTGCAGACCAGCCTGGGTGCCGACACTAACCCGGTCTATGGAAACAGGTGAGGTCCTCCTCCCGGGGTCAGAGAGTACTACCACAGCCACCACCTGGAAAGAGCACTATACCGGCGATTTTGCAATCTGATGAGGACAGTGCTTCTCAGGTAGAGGAAGGAGAATTTCTACAGGACAGATGAGGATCTGCTTGCTGGATGTGGGTCCTCAAGGATTGGACGCGCTCATTCTTGTGGTACAGCAAGTACTTAAGGTAACGGACTAGGGAGTCTCCAACTGAGTCGTCCCTTTTTGCCAAAACACAAGTCGTCTCTTACTTTTCACATGAACTAGATGTCCAGCTTGTGGCGGCTTGGAAAAATCCAGACAAGAAGTTCCAGATCCCTAAACATTTCCTCTCCTACCCCTTCCCCGCAGAAAGCAGGGCTAAATGGGAGTCTCTCCCGCCAGTGGATTCTTTG
This sequence comes from Taudactylus pleione, assembly GCA_031769625.1. NCBI lineage: Eukaryota > Metazoa > Chordata > Amphibia > Anura > Myobatrachidae > Taudactylus > Taudactylus pleione. The sequence continues at coordinate 1,642,935 of JAUIMM010000748.1, read as the reverse complement.
GTATCCAGACTGTCCAAGAAGACTACTCTTCGGGTGGCTGGAGCAATTTCTCTGAAGGAAGCCTCTAACCGTAAGTTAGAGACTATGCTGAAGTTCATTTATACGGTAGCAGGGTTACTTCTCTGTCATGCTTTAGTGGGGTCTTGGGTCAACAAGGCTAAGGAACGGTGGGCTGAAGAGTTAGTCAGGTGCTTGCATGCTGGGACACCAAGGTCTGATCTGCTTACTCTGGTGGTAGACAATCATCTATATACTTGGGGGAAGCTTCTAGAGATATTGGTTTGCTTAGCCCCAGAATTTCTGCTTCGGCCATTGCCGCTCTCTTGCTCCGTTCTTGGCAAGCTGATGCAGAGTCCAAAAAAGCGGTGGAGGCATTACTGTTTTAAGGGGATATGCTCTTTGGTCCAGAATTGGACAAATGGATTTCTCAGGCCCCGGGTGGCAAGTCCACTTTTCTGCCATCTTCCTCCGGATCAGCTTCTACACCACGGAGGTCTTATTCAGGTACTTTCTTTCGAGTCCCCACTAGATTTAGAGGTCGAGAAAAAGGATCCTCTACTGCTGCTATAGAGGAGCAAGAGGTAAAGGAAGTGCTTCTCTCGCCGATAGGACCCCAAGCCCTGTCGACAAGCCTGTGGAATGATGGGCTGCCGGGCCCCCACGGTGGGAGCTCTACTTTCTCGTTTTCGGGACATGTAATCACAGACTTGCACCGACGTTTGGGTTTGAAATGTGATCTCTCGGGGCTACCGAATACATTTTGCGTTTCATCCTCCTCTTCGTTTCTTCACGATAGCTCTCCCTCACCTGCTACAGCAGGCTATCACAAAGCTCCTGGAGGTGGAAGTTCTGGTACCAGTTAAGTCGCAGAAAAAAGGGGGGAAGCTGATGCACACTAAGTACTAAGAATAATAAATATAATTTTTTTTTATAATAAACTATCAATTAACATGGTGTTATATAGAGGTTCATGTTTGGCCAAAGATGTTTGCCCACCTACTACTTCACTGTGACCTCAACAGGTGGGTCCCTAACATCCCTTATACTGACACATTGTATAAATATAACTAGGACTTACCTGTAGTAGTGCCCATTACATGTGTGTACTGCAATGCAAGGACCAATACTAATTAAAATCACCTGGGGCAGGTAGGAGGTGTGCTAGCCCAAGCACCTCTGATAATGTTGTAATTAGGTTGTGCAGCCCATCCCCCCCCCCCCCCCTTTTTTCCCATGTAGGTGCATTTAAGGTACACTTGAAGGTCCGAGACCCCTTCTCTTGGGCTAGCACGCCTCCTACATGCCCCAGGTGATTTTAATTACTATTGATCCTTGCATTGCAGTACACACATGTAATGGGCACTATTACAGGTAAGTCCTAGATAAATTTATACAATGTGTCAGTGTTAGGGACCCACCTGATGAGGTCACCGTGAAGTGGTAGGTGGACAAACATCTTTGGCCAAACATGTACTCAGAACCTCTATATAACACCATGTTAACTGATAGTTTATTACTCTTAGTACTTAGAGTGTGCATCAGCTTCCCCCCTTTTTTCTGCAATAGAACTACTGACCACTTAAGTCGCAACAGCGCAAGTAGGGATTCTATTCAAATCTTTTTATCGTGCCCAAACTGGACGACTCTATCAGACCAAAGCTGAACCTAAAATCATTGAATCTTCACTTATAATATTACAGTACTTGGCTCAGTACTGAACTGGGGATGAGGGAGGGCATAGAAGGGGAGGAGCCAGTCACACTTATTAATTTCTTAAAGTGCCGGCTTCTCTCTATACCCCACGGTACTGAGTTCCAGTGTTCCCTGTGGCCTCAAAGAAAGTCTTGTTTTTAAAAATATGGGGGGGATTTAAAAAGTGCTGCCAGCTTTAGGGGGCAATTCAATTAGGTGCACACATAAGCCACACTTATGGTGAAAACGGCATTGTATAGTTTAGTTCATATCCCTATGTGGATAAACTAAATTCAGGTATAGTTGCCAACGTTCCAGTGGCACATCGCGGCCTTCATCCGGGATTTGCCCATAATGGAATTGACCCCTTAAAGTTAAAACAGGGGCTCCTCCTAGCACAACTTTCATTTTGCAGTACATAATACAAAAGGGAAAAAAAAAAAAAAAAAAAAAATCGGGCCTGGATTTTCATGTATTATTTATTGCCCTTTGAAATTTGCTGATAATCGATGGCAGAGCACGATCACAAGGGATGAGACTGTCAGAAAATGCTATCTGGCTGCAGTTGCACTCCTTTTTTCATTTTTTTTTTAAATTAATGGCTAGGTCATCCACTGATGTATCCGTTGTCCAAATTTCTCTACATTACGAGCCTTCGAGCTCTCCCCAAACTGCTGTAAGTGGGTATACTTTACTAAACGGTAACCAGTCACATGGTCGACATTCATAATGTTGACATCACAATGTAGACATGGTTCAACATATCGACAGGCACCAGGTCAACATCCTCAGAATTTCGATATCTGAAATGTTGCCAAGTGTAATGTCAACATTCTCAATGCTGACGGCTAGGGATAGACTGCAAGGGGGGGAGGTTAGGACTAGCGTTAGGGCAGGTACACTAACTGACGCATCAGATCACTCCACCGAAACTGGTAGGCACATGACCACTGGGACCCAGAAGACATTGAAGACGCTGCTGCCATCGGGACCTGGTAAGTAACTGCTGGGCCACAAGGGATATTAGATTGACATTTAATTATGTCGACATGTCATCCGTATATACACATGGCGAATGTCGACATTCTCATGTTGACCTCATGCATATCGACATGAGAACATGCCACTAACATACCACTCCCACTCCCCCCCACCCCCAAACTGCAATGCTGCCAATCACATAACTATTGCAAGAATAAAATACACACAAATATGTTACAGCATATAACGAATACAATAATCAAAAAAAAAATAATCTTTATTACTATTGATATATACAACATATTAAAACAAAGGTAAATTACAAGTAATTTCATACAATTTGTCCAGATAAGAATAAATATATCTCTTATGTACAATTATATACAGGATGTTCATTTAATACAGCAAGAAAATGATCTGTTCTGGCACTTTACTCTTCAGTGGATAAAACATTGCCTGGAAAATATGGTCTAAATCAAGGCTGGGGAACCTCAGGCCCAGGGGCCGTATAAGACCCCCCCCAGTAATTTGGTATGGCCCTCTGAGTTTTTTTCTGCTAGCTTCATCTGGACAGCAGGGTGCCTATAATGGCACCCTGCGGCCAGAATCTATGCAGTAGTGCCACCTGGAGTGTCATTAGGACGCTTCAGACGGTCACACCGCTGCCCTTACAGCTCCACGGAGCATCCTCAGGATGCTCCAGGCATTGCTGTAATCACTGGCGATTGTTGCCCCGTCCCCGTGTGATATCACACGAAGGGGGCGTGGCCTGCACTAGGCCCGCAAATAATGTTATATATATATCAAAATGGCCCTAGTCAGAAAAAAGGTTCCCCACCCCTGGTCTAAATAATGAGGCAGAGCATGCTGGGTCTTGTAGTTCATCTGAAGAGCCACCGGTTCTTAATTTCTGGTGTAGACAGATAAAACATCACTTCCAGTTCAATTAACAGTTTACACAAAACATCTGCACAGTGCTAATAAATGCTCTGCCAGCCACAATTTGCAATTCAGCAGCTACAAAGCAATAGGTTGTTTACCCTTCTTTTAGATCCTGTATCGGTAGAAATCAGGGTGGACAGTAACTTCTAGAAAGGTACAATATATTCTGCATGTAAACACTGACTGACCCAGTATAGTAATATTTGGACACTATGAAGAACTATACAAAAGGTATCTTGTTACATAAGTGGTCCATAACTACAAATGCTGTGCATAGGATCATTATTTTCTTTGGTTCTATGCATCAAAACTGGCAAAATGTTATATTACTTCTAGAAAATGAAGGTGGGGATCTTTGAGAATACGATTGGCTATTCTTTTATTGCAACACTTTAATTAAACCAGAAAATATGTACTACAAATAAATGGGTGACAAGTTCACGTTTCAAACTATTTACACTTTTCCGAAAAATGTAGGTTTCTAATACCCAAACCAAATCTGCCCAGAATTACTTGTTTTTTTGTACTTCTTTGTGATTATTACGACAACCTATATGCGGTGAGGACAAGAAATGCCCAAGCTGAAGTCATGGTTTTGCTTTCTTCATTTTTCTGCCCGGGTCTCAGATGCTGGAATACGTGGCTTAGACCGGATACGCTCATAGAAGAGCAAATAGGCACTAGACGAAAGGACTTCTTGTATGTTTGCCCTGCGCACAGTGTCATCTGAAACCCACAACCATTGCTGACTTGGATGTTTTGGGGTATTGGCTCCTGGAGGGGAACGTCGATAAGTAACAAAATGTCCTGAATCCATGTCTCCGTGATGAACTATGACGGCCATCAGTCGGAAGATATACGAGGAAGAGCTGGAAAAATCATAAATAAAGACAATCAATCATTTTACAGGAAAATTAGATGGTGAAATACACAATTATGCTATTTTTTGTCTTATAAAAAAATCTAATTGTTTTTAACAAGTTATAGAAAAACTGCAGTTTCTACAAGTAGGCTTACCATACTATCCCTTTAAACCGGGACGCTTATGAATTTACACAGGTTCTGTGGCTGGCTGACTTCAAGCCTGCATTTCACCTTGCTTTAATCAGCCACAGAACCTCTGTAATTCATGAGTGTCCCGCTTTAAGGGGATAGTATGGTAAGCCTATATATAACTTTATGAATTGTTGTTATGTGCTAACAGCTTAAAGCAGGAGATTTAACAGAAATCGTTTGCAGAATTATCTCTGCAGACCGCAGTCCCTATTATTATCAATGGGGACTACGGACTGACCTCTATGTACCAAACTTTGGCTCCGTAGGTTTACTTCATCCTCAGATAGTATAAACCGCTTTAATCCTATGGAGGCAATCTTGCAGGAGAGGGATTCTTACGATCCCTCTCCTGCAGCCTCCTGTTGGCACAAAATCTGACACTGTACGCATGCGCAGTTTCAGATTTGTCCCGAAGGAAAAACTGCTGAAATATGTTGGAAAAGTAACTTGCAGGAAGAACAGTTAGCGGTAGTACTCTCCCTGCAAGTTACAGTTAGTACATAGCTGGGATGTTTTCATTTAAAATGAAAATATCCACCACAATACAGAATGATAATTGCAGCAAAGGACGTTTGGTTTGTTTAACTTCAACTCCCTGCATATTCTGCTGGTTGCTGATATGTAAAGCTTATGGAGCATACACACAGTCAGATTTGTCAGATGTGTCCGATGAACGATTTGAACTATGAACAAATTTTTGACTGCATTAAAATTAATGGAATCGTCCAAATCTGACTGCAAACACATCAGATGTCAGATATCGTTATCTGACTATCGGGAACGCGCATCGTTCAGACATGTCAGATTTTCCTTCAGATATGAACGATTTTTTAAATCATTATCGTTCAGATCTTTAGAAAAATCTGACTGTGTGTATGCACTATAAGCCTGATCTAAGAAACTGAGACAAAAAATAAACCAAACGGTTTCTGCGCTAATAATACTATCACCAAGATATTTGTGAGATGGCAGAAATTAATATCAGTCAGGACACCGCTGTATAAATCAGAAACACAAAATAGTTAATTTAATACTAACAAATTGCATATAAATTTGTTTCACAATAAAAAAATGCCTCATAACCATACAATATTATTATACATGACAAAATGTGTCCAGTACCTTATTTGTTGATAAACTGTAGCACTATTTTATCAGAATTAACATGTTTTTGGGAATCCCATGAAACATTGTTTAACGGCTCAAATTTTGTCAGTCTGCCATCAATTAAACAATTTCACTGATTTTGTTCCATAGGGGATCTGTAGATACTGCTATAATTGTAAATACTGCAAGTGTTCCAAATAGTTACCGGCCTTAGAATTTGATCCTCCCTTTCATGGGAGTCTTCCCAGCATCGTATCAACAGCTATTAGGAAGCAGTGCTGTCTTTTAAGGACTCTGTCCACCGGTCCCGGGGCGGTGGGCAGAGCACTTGAAAAACAGGTATGAGAGACTATTTCTCTCCAGGAACTATACAAAAAGGGGGAGCCAGACCTAAAATAAAGCTCCAGTTACAAAAAGAACCACCGGCAGATGCGGATGATTTTTTTTTTGAGACAAAACAGATTAAACAGAAACTAATTTGAAAATACAAAAAGAATAAAGGGATATAGAGGATGCAGAAGAAGAAGAAATAGGATGAGGAAAAAGTCTAAGAAAAATGTAAATATGAAAGGCATATTTAATGTGTCATCAAGAATCAAGTACACAGAAAAAGCTATACTTAGCAAAGGTTTAAAATATGCCCCAGCGAAAAAACCTAATTTGTTGAATTTGACTTAAATCGATTCACCAGAAATCTAAGTAGAAAAAGATATTTCTAATTAAAACAATTGAAACATAAAAAAGATGAGACGGTGCCAATTTTATTAGATGAGGATGATAGGGAAGCTATTAATATGTTGGAGGAATTGGCTTTAGAGGGACAATACTATAAAGAAAACCCAAATTCTTAGGAAAAAGTCTGATTTTTATCGTCTACAATTTAAAGGCCCTTGTGTAGAAGGGTTTTATAAAATGACTATGGATGATTTTAGAAATCTATGTGAGACAGCTGAGAAACCTCCCCGGAGGATAATCTTACCTTTGATGAAAGGAAGGCATTAAAATCTCTAATGTTAGATAATATCACATAACAATAAAGATGGCTGTTAAAAGGGGAGGTGTTGTATTGCAAAATACATGTGATTATTTAAAATAAGCATCTTCAGTGTTAGGGAATGTTTTATTCTATGAAAAACTTTCTTATAATCCTACTCAAAATTGAAAACCTTATTAGATGATGCCCTCGCCAGCGGCGCAATCTCCAGGGAAACTTTATTTGTCACTTATCCTGTAGTCCCTCTATTTATTATCACCTCCCCAAAATACTCAAGTCCCACACTGCACCCTCTGGGCCTCTAATTATTTTGGGGATAGGGTCCCTCACTTCCGACCTATCACATTTTGTGGATACATACCTACAGGGTCACGTGGTCACCTTAAAATCATATATTAAGGATACTACACAATATTTAAATATGATTCAGAATATTAAATGGAAGAAAACCTACTATTTCCTCACCTGTGATGTGGAATCTTTGTATTCCAATATCCCTCACACGAAAGGACTTGAGGTAGTAAGAAAGTATCTAGAAAATCATCCTAATATGGAGGAGGGACTACGTGACTTTGTGGTAGCATCTATAAAATGTATTTATTTTGGAGCACAATTATTTTTTTGACACAACTTTATTTACAAACACAGGTGACTGCCATGGGGACCAGGTTCGCCCCAAGTTACGCCAATTTATATATGGGCTCCTTAGAGCAAGAGCTCATATGGGACGGAAGCTATGGGGCGAACCTGGTACTCTATGGCAGATATATAGATGAAATTGTTTTCATTTGGGATGGAGACACCACTTCGATCACTACTTTTATTGACTATTTGAACACCAACACATATGGTCTTACGTTCATGAGCACTATGAGTCAAACGCACATACAATTCCTGGATATTGCGCTGCTGGCCATGGATGAACAGATTTGTACCTAAACCTTTTTTAAAAGAAAGTAGATTCTAATGTTTTTTTTGGAATATAGTAGTAGCCATTTGGAAGCCTGGTGTAACAATATCCATAAAAGCCAGTTTCTCCAAATGAACAAATTACCAAAAACAGATGCAGAAAGTATACAAAGCCTTTGAAGAACAAGGGTATTCTACACATATTTTCGAAAAAGCACTTGAAGACACCAACGAGAAAAATAGAAAATATCTGTTGGGCTGTAAGGTATCGAATTAAACAAATAGTTCAGATAGTGAAAGATTAGAAGGATATAGTCCATTCACACAGTTTAATACTCATGCTTCAATAATTAAGAAAATACAGAAAAACACACCCATTCTAAAAGTGGATCCAGTTTCAGGTCCACTGACAGGAAATTAAGTAAAAGTTGTATATAGGAGATTGGAGAATTTAAAACAAAAATTGGCACATAGTACTTTTATTAGTATTTCTATCCTTTGTAAACATACTATCAGAAACAAGGAGAAAAACATAATTGGTAAAGAAAAAGAACATCTGTATTTTTTACCAGAGAAGCTGAAAGTATTTTTTAGATGTAGAAGAGATAAATGTATGACTTGGAAGAACGTGGCTCAAAAAATATTACATTTTCAGTCGACAGTCTTATAGGAGTCTTTCTCCATTGATGGTTTCTTAAACTGCAACTCCAACTATGTGGTGTACGTTATTGAGTGCATGTGTGTGTGGCAGACCATATGTACACTCAATACCCGTTTTTTTGGAACATCGACAAAATATCTTGAAAAAAGTTCCACTCATAGCATCTCTAGACACACATCGGGTTGTGTATATGGGGATATTAGCCAGATCAAGATGTTTCATACATGTTTATTTATCCATTATTAAATATAGATGAAGTAGTCCCCAGAGTAGTCATCGTTGATTATTACTTTAAAATAATTTTTTGGGTCTGGATTTTTATGGGTTGGCATTTTACTGAGTCATTTATGGGTCCTTAGGATTATGCATCCCCTTGGAATTCTCGCATACAGTGTAGATAGTTGGGGGTTTAGATCATTGTAAAATATCTAGAAGTGACAATTGTGGAAATGAATGAATACAGGAATATTGCATTTATTCCAGAGATTGTAATGTAATAATTTAAGAATGTTCTCTCAATAAACATAATAAAAAAAAAATATGAGATATGGTAAGAACTTACCTTTGTTATCTCTATTTCTACGAAGTCTATGGACTTCGTAGAAATAGAGATAACAAAGGTAAGTTCTTACCATATCTCATATTTTCTACTTCAGGGTCCATAGGGTATCCACAGGATACCTTGGGGATGTCCCAAAGCAGTATCCTTTAAGGGTGGGGACGCTCCTGTGCTGAAAGGAGAATCCGCCGCCCGAAGGAAGCATCCTGAGAGGCGAAGGTGTCAAACCTGTAATACCTCACGAAGGTATGGACAGTGGACCACGTAGCAGCCTTGCAGATCTGGACTGCAGAGGCACCACGTCAAGCTGCCCACGAAGGACCCACAGACCTAGTGGAATGAGCCTTCACAGAAGGAGGAACCGGCAGGCCTTCATGAAGATAAGCTTCAGAAATAGCCATACGGATCCAGGCTGCCAAAGTTTGCTTTGAAGCAGGCCAACCCTTTTTACGGAAGCCATAGAGGACAAACAAGGCATCCGACTTCCTAAACGAAGGAGTGCGGTCAACATAAGTCCTCAAGGCCCGCACAACATCCAAAGTGGCCTCACCCACTGAAAGGCCAGGTGAGTTAAAAGCCGGAACAACTATTTCCTCGTTAACATGAAACTGGGAAACAACTTTGGGAAGAAATTCAGGACGAGTGCGTAACACCGCCCTGTTCCCATGAAAACTCAAGAAAGGGGGTCTACAAGAAAGAGCCCCTAAATCAGAAACACGTCTGGCCGAAGCTATGGCCAGAAGGAAAACAGTCTTAGCTGTTAGCCATTTAAGATGCACTGAGCCCAGTGGTTCAAACGGCGGTCTTTGGAGAGCCCTCAGGACCACAGTCAAGTCCCAAGGCGCAACAGGTGGAACAAAAGGCGTCTGAATTCGCAGAACGCCCTGCATAAAGGTGCGCGCATCAGGGATTGTAGCAATCCTACGGTGAAACCAGACAGACAGGGCCGAAACCTGTACCTTCAAAGAAGCAAGGCGAAGCCCATGGTCTAGTCCCGCTTGTAGGAAGGCGAGTATCCGAGACAGACGAAACTCCCGCGGTGCATAACCTCTCGGTCGACACCACTGGAAGAACGTATGCCACACGCGATGGTATATCCTCGCGGAAGACGGTTTCCGAGCTCTTAACATGGTACGCACTACAGAGCTGGAAAACCCCCTGGACCTTAACATGGCTGTCTCAACAGCCACGCCGTCAAAGACAGCCAAGTCAGGTCCGGGTGAAGACAAGGACCCTGTGACAGAAGGTCTGGTCGTTGCGGCAACCGCAGAGGACTGTCCACGGACAGACCCTGAAAGTCTGAGAACCAGTACCATCTGGGCCACGCGGGAGCTATCAACAGGAGGATCCCTCCTTCCTGTTTGAATTTCCGGATTACCCATGGAAGGGAAACCGGAGGAAACAGGTAAGCGAACCGGAACGTCCACCGGACGGACAGAGCATCCGCCAGAGACGCCTTTTCGTCTCTTGTGCGAGACCCGTACACCGGCAACTTGTTGTGCCAGTGTACGGGTGCCAGTGTGCCAAGATGTCGATCTCTGGAAGACCCCACTTGTCCACCAGAAGTTGAAAAACGTCCTGGTGCAGGGACCATTCCCCCGGATGAACGTCCTGGCGACTGAGAAAGTCCGCCTCCCAATTTAGCACTCCCGGGATGAAGACAGCTGATATAGCCGGAAGATTGCGCGCTGCCCATACCAGGATCCGAGACACCTCTACGAGAGCCGCCCGACTTCGGGTTCCTCCTTGCCGGTTTATGTAGGCCACGGTGGTAGCGTTGTCCGACTGGACCTGCACTGGACGACCCTGGAGAACCCGATGTGCCTGCTGGAGAGCATTGAAAACCGCTCGGAGTTCCAAGATGTTTATTGGAAGCTCTGCTCCTGTCGGAGTCCACCTGCCCAGGAACAAGTGTGGACCCGAAACTGCTCCCCAGCCCTGAAGACTGGCGTCCGTTGTCAACAGGACCCAATTCGGTACCCAGAATGGACGTCCCTTGTTGAGATGGGTCTTCTGCAACCACCAGGCAAGGGACAGGCGAACCTCCGGGGTGAGCACTATCGTCTGGGATTTTAGAGACTGAGGCAGTCCGTTCCATTTGGACAGGATCAGGTGCTGCAGAGGTCTGGAGTGAAACTGGGCATATTCCACTATGTCGAACACCGACACCATGGAGCCCAGTAACCTCATCGCCGAGTGTAGAGACACCCGGCGGCTGTGCAGACAACTGCGCACCCTCGACTAAGGCAGAGATCTTTTCCCCCATCACAAAGATCCTTTGCTGTCCCGAGTCCAATAAGGCTCCGAGGTGCAGAATCCGCTGAGACGGGATTAGAGTGGACTTCTGCCAGTTTATTAACCAGCCGTACCGTTGCAGTAGCGCAATGGTCAGGTCCAAGTGGCGCAGAAGGAGCTCCGGAGATCCTGCCACTAATAGAAGGTCGTCCAAGTACGGCAACAAGCGGACCCCCTGCAGCCGCAGGGAAGCCACCATGACCGCCATCACCTTGGTGAAAACCCGTGGTGCTGTCGCCAGGCCAAAAGGTAACGCCCGGAACTGAAAGTGGTCGCTGCGGATTGCAAACCTGAGGAACCGCTGATGGCACAAAAGAATAGGGACATGCAGGTAAGCGTCCTGTATGTCCAATGACACCATGTAGTCCCCAGGTTCCAGCGCCAGAATGATGGACCGTAGGGTCTCCATCCGAAACTTCGGCACCCGCAAAGACTTGTTGAGAGCCTTGAGATTAAGAATCGGACGATACGACCCATTGGGTTTCTGCACCAAAAAGAGATTGGAATAGAAACCCTGGCCCCTCTGGGAGAATGGAACAGGCACTATAACTCCAGCCTGGAGCATAGTGTGCAAGACCTTCCGCAGCTCCGTGGCCTTGTTCCGGTCTGATGGTAGACCCGTGGTGAAAAATCTAGCCGGGGGTCTGTGCCGGAAGGAGAGGGCATACCCGTGGGAGACCACCTCGAGAACCCAAGTGTCTGTCGTGGTGACCGACCAATACCGGGTGAACTGCAGCAGGCGGCCTCCCACTTTGGGATCCCCCAAAGGGAGGCCCGGACCGTCTGACCGCAGGCTTGTCATCTGGCTTGGGGGCCGGACGTCTGGTACTCCAGGTCTTCTTCCAGGGCTTGGCCGATTTCTTGGGGCCAGCCTGTCGGGGAAAAGACTGTGGTTTGGGCCTGCCCTGGGCCCTATAAGACCGAAAGGACGATGGTCCTGAACCAGAAGGGACAGCGGCCGACGGGAGACATGCCGATTTGGCTGCCGCCAGTGTGGCTACAATCTTGTCCAGATCTGGACCGAAGAGAACTTCTCCGTTAAAGGGCAACGCCTCCAAACCCTTTTTGGAATCAGCGTCCGCCTTCCAGGATCGCAACCACAAGGTGCGACGAGCAGCCACCGCTGCTGAAGAAATTCGAGACGCCAGGGTACTAATGTCTAAGGCCGCCTCGTTGATATAAGTGGCCGAATCACGGAGAATACCAATCAACTCCGCCTGCTCAGCCGGAATCGAAGGACGCCTCCAACGTATCCGCCCAGCGCTCCATAGCTCTGGCAACCGAGCAAATGGCCATAGCCGGCCGCGCCGCCCCCCCTGCAAGGGAATAAGCGGACTTCAGGCAGATCTCCACCTTGCGGTCCGTAGCATCCTTAAGGGAGGACATGGATGGCATTGGTAATGTGGCACTGCAGACAAGACGTGTCACATGAGAATCCACCTGTGGAGGAGATTCCCACTTAGCAAAATAATTATCCACGAACGGATAAGCCACCGCCAGACGCCTCTGCGGCTGGTATCGCTTGCCAGGCTGTTTCCACGCCTCCTCTAAATGGTCCACCAACTGACCCGAAAGAGGAAAGACTGTGGACTCACCCTTCACATCCTTAAAAAAGGCATACTTGGATTTAGCCGCTGGGGGAACTTCGTTCTCAATCACCAAGGCTGTGCGGACTGCCCGAATAAGTCCAGGAATATACACCTTGGACCTAGCGTCTGCTTCCTTAGTACGGAGAGGTTCCTGATCGGAAAGATCCAGAATCTCCCCATTATCAGACCTCCCTTCGTCATCCTCATAAGGAGCCGACAGACGCCACCGGCCGTTTATGTGGCCGTATCACAGACTCCCCTTGCAACACATCCGACAAGTGCTGTACAGAACTCGTCAGGGAGTTAACCCACGCCGGCTCCTGAGAAACCGGGAGAGGGGAAATAGGGAGACTGCGGGGTACCACCAGTTGTCTTGGGAAACCCTGCATGGGTGACGACACCACTGATTGCTGAGACAAACCCATCTTCGTAAACGCGGGCTGCGGAGCTAACTGGCCCACTAAGGTTGTAAGCGCCTGAGCGAAACAAGCCCAGGGCGGCTCCTGTACCGGTGCTGTAACCGTAATAGGCCGCGCCAACGACAAACACTGCCGGCATAGGCCCTCCGCTCTACCCTCCCCCTCCGCTAAAGGTACTTTACACGTAGTACACTGCAGCCGGAGAGGAAAGTCACTTTCAGACATGATGGTAGAAAGTATGTGACCCCTCTCACCAATTTTTTAAAAAGGCGAGAGACCACCCTGCAGCACCGCACCGCAAGGGCTTTAGCTGAAAGAACAGGGACAGTAATAAGGCTGACAGTCAGAAAGGAAAGTACAGGCAGCAGCGCTAACACAGTCACATATAATGCAAAGAAACTCAATTCCTGCACTAACAGCGCTGATAAATCAACTACACAGAGTCTGGTAGGACACAGCGCTGCATACACAGAACTGACCACAGCGGAGGAGAGGTATGCGGGGGGACCCAGACCACGATGCCTCCGTCCAGACTTCCAGCAGCGTTCACCATGCGTTCTGAAGATGGTCGCCGAGGAGCAGAAAGGAGGCTGGCCTGGGGGAGGAGCGCTGCCACAGGGCCAGTCGGCGTGGTGCAGAGAGGGCTGTGTGCAGCGGGAGAGGCGCCGGCTGTGAGACAGGGAAGGCGCGCTCCCCTGGCATGCAATTAACCACTGGGAGGCAGCAGCGCTACCGCACTGCCGCGGTCCTGCTGGGGAGTAGTGGAAGCGCAGGTTAGTACCTGGCTCCACGCTGCAGCCAGTCCCCAGGGAGCCCCCTGCCTGGGGGCTTCTGGACCATGTATCAGCGGGGACCCACCACGGGACCCCGCTGCTTACCTTGGTGCCCCCCTTGAGTCCGGCCATGGTCCTAAACATCTGGGGTCACCGCTAGCTGTGACCCCAGATGCTTACCAGCATCCCCGGATCGGTACCGGCGTTCTGGTACCGGTGGGGGTGTAGGGAAGACAGCATGGACGTCAAAACTGACTGTCCATGCTGTACTTCCAGATGTGCAGCCACAGCTGCAAAACGAAAACTTCAGGGGCTCTTCATGGCCCCCCTCTAACAGGTGCCTCCGACTCCGGCTGGGCACCGAACTAAACTGAGATGCCTTGGCTCGGGGGCGGGGTATAGGAGGGGGACCCTAGTGCATCCTGGGAGGCTGAAAGCTTAACTCTATGGTGCCCGATGACTGACGTCACACCTATACCCCAAGGTATCCTGTGGATACCCTATGGACCCTGAAGTAGAAAACACATTTTATATATGTAACTAGGCACCTCATTGTAGCATTGTAATAGGATTGAAATGCAAATGTATTTATTTTAACGGTTTGATTGATTTATATGATATCGGAGTCCGTTTTTATCAGAGTTGTATCAATAAGGCATGGAAACCATTAACAGTCAATTAGGTAGATTGGTTACCAATCAGCGCCCATTAGGAGGGATATAATGAGGCTCCAATAAGCTTTGAGCTATCCTCTGATGAAACCACCATGTCATAGGGTGGAGAAACGCGTCAGTAACTTGTGGAACGCAAACCGGAAGCCCTGAAACCGTAAGTAACGCATTGCATGATTACCAGCGTCCCCTGACACACTGCAGCATCGTGGCCGTCCAGAAGTGCCATGGATTAGAGGTCCCTCTGCCTTGGACCCCAGCACCTCCAGACCACATGGTGCCAGTGTAAAGCTTCTGCATTGCAGTACACAACGACAGATCAGAGATCCAGTATCCTCCCCTAGTTAGGGTAGAGGTAAGAAATATATGGTAACAGGCCCTTCTTCAACTTGAAAAGCTGCTGGAATGTAATATATCTCACTTGTCATAAAGTAGTATTTGCAGTGACTGAACTTTCTTCATATGATCATATTAACCTCCATGCTTTGCTGCTAATTAACATGTACAATTAGAATGTGCTTATTTGCATGAATACGTGCTGTACTGTGACTGGACTTTCATACAACGATCTATTTTCATGCTTTGCTGCTAATCCTTGCTTACAAGACTGGTCAATTGTGCTAATCTGTTATCATTAATATTTTTATTTTCGATTTTTTATGCTTTTAGCCAGATCTGTGCAATATTTAATCAATATTATTCCATCTGCGTACCATGGTATTGCATTATTTTAATGTATTTGATTGATTGTTGAATAAACTGTTTATTACTTTTCAAACCAGCATCTGTGTAAAAGCGCCCCATTATTTTCTCTATGCTACAAGACTTACCCGAACACGATTTTTTTAGAATCTGTGAAAGCATCTCTACTGGAGGGAACTGGTAGATCAGATGAAGCTCCAAGGAACGAACATAGCATAGATCAGAAACCCCTACCCTCCAACATCTTGGACAAGAAGCGCTTTACCTTGTCGTTCAACAGATATGTCATCATGTCGACATCTGTTTGCCTCACTGGCCCAACAGCTGCTGAAAGACCTCAAGATTATGGGCCCATACCCAAAGAGTTTGTTGAAGTAGGTTTCTTAGTTTCCCACTGCAATGGGGGAGGGT
Organism: Taudactylus pleione; assembly: GCA_031769625.1. Lineage (NCBI taxonomy): Eukaryota > Metazoa > Chordata > Amphibia > Anura > Myobatrachidae > Taudactylus > Taudactylus pleione. The sequence continues at coordinate 1,627,174 of JAUIMM010000748.1, read as the reverse complement.
AAGATTTTTCTCTGCAATGCATGATCCTGCTGGTCTCTCTCACGAACAGAGCACACTTTTTGCACTGAAGGACTGGATTTTGATGGCTCTTTCTGGCAAGAACTAGTGTCCACTGTCCAGATTGTTGAAAACCATTTTGGGCTCCAGAACACAGAGCCCGATTCAGAGGTGGATGCAGTGGCGCTGTTGCATGTAAAAATGTTAAGTCTGTGCTGCATGAGAGTCTCACTGCGCATGCGTCCTGTTTGTTATCACTCAGAGATGCAGTACAGATTCGGACGCATCTTGTTTGGCGTACCTGGGAGGTAATGGGGTGGCTAAGTCGATTGGGGCATGTCAGTGAAAGTGGCTGCGCCCAATAATACTGAACTGCTCATATACTCAGCCATAAAAACTGCACCTGCCATAGTGCTGGTGTAAGTGTCGATGACAGGTCTAAAGACACTCTGAGGCAGAAATGCACCATCTCAAGACGCTGCAAGAGGGCATCTCAATTTGCTGAAAATCGGCTGCGGCATTAGAATAAGACTCAGGCACGACTGCAGTAAAAGAAGTTAGGTTGGATTTGAGAATCCAAACGTGAGACTCCAGGTGGTAAATATACTAAAGTGCGGGTTTATAGAATTGGAGATGTTGGCCATAGCAACCAGATTCTAGCTATTATCTTCTAAAAAGGTGCTAGATAAACAAGAAGTAGATTCAGATTGGTTGTATTTACTAAAGTGCCAATAGCAGTCAGGTGCATAAATATTGGGACATTGACAGAATTTTCATATTTTGGCCTCTATTCACCACCACAATGGCTTTGAAATGAAACAAACAAGATGTGCTTTAACTGCAGACTTTCAGATTTAATTTGAGGGTAAGTACATCCAAATCAGGTGAACGGTGTAGGAATTACAACGGTTTCTATATGTGCCTCCCACTTTTTAAGGGGCCAAAAGTAATGAGACTATCAACTCAAAAGCTATTTCATGGACAGGTGTGGGCTATTCCCTCGTTATTTCATTATCAATTAAGCAGGTAAAAGGTCTGGAGTTGATTCTAGGTGTGACATTTGCATTTGGAATCAGTTGCTGTCGACTCTCAATATGGAGATCCAAAGAACTGTCACTATCAGTGAAGCAAGCCATCATTAGGCTGAAAATTCAAAACAAACCCATCAGAGAGATAGCAAAAACATTAGGTGTGGCCAAATCAACTGGTCACCAACACCAAAAGACCACGGAAAACAACTGTGGTGGATGACAGAAGAATTATTTCCCTGGTGAAGAAACCCTTCACCACAGTTGGCCAAATCAAGAACACTCTCCAGGAGGTAGGTGTATATGTGTCAAAGTCAACAATCAAGAGAAGACTTCACAAGAGTGAATATAGAGGGTTCACCACAAGATGTAAACCATTGGTGAGCCTCAAAAACAGGAAGACCAGATTACAGTTTGCCAAACAACATCTAAAAAAGCCATTACAGTTCTGTAACAACATCCTATGGACAGATGAGACAAAGATCAACTTGTACCAGAGTGACAGGATGAGAAGAGTATGGAGAAGGAAAGGAACTGCTCATTATCCAAAACATACCACCTCATCAGTGAAGCATGGTGGTGGAAGTGTAATGGCGTGGGCATGTATGGCTGCCAATGGAACTGGTTCCCTTGTATTTATTGATGATGTGACTACTGACAAAAGCAGCAGAATGAATTCTGAAGTGTTTCGGGCAATATTATATGCTCATATTCAGTCAAATGCTTCACAGTGCAGATGGACAATGACCCGAAGCATACGGCAAAAGCAACCAAAGAGTTTTTGTAAGGCTAAAAAGTGGAATGTTATGCAATGGCCAAGTCAATCCCCTGACCTGAATCCGATTGAGCATGCATGTCACTCGATGAAGACAAAACTGAAGGGAAAATGCCCCAAGAACAAGCTGGAACTGAAGACATTTGCAGCAGAGGCCTGGCAGAGCATCACCAGGGATGAAACCCAGCGTCTGGTGATGTCTATGCATTCCAGACTTCAGGCTGTAGTTGCCTGCAAAGGATTTGCAACAAAGTATTAAAAAGTGAAAGTTAGATTTAGGATTGTTTAGTTTGTCCCATTACTTTTGGCCCCTTAAAAAGTGGGAGGCACATATAGAAACCGTTGTAATTCCTACACCGTTCACCTGATTTGGATGTAATTACCCTCAAATTCAATCTGAAAGTCTGCAGTTAAAGCACATCTTGTTTGTTTCATTTCAAAGCCATTGTGGTGGTGAATAGAGGCCAAAATATGAAAATTCTGTCAATGTCCCAATATTTATGCACCTGACTGTATACCCCCTGGTCTGAGCGGCCTGCAGAACATGTGCCTAGAACAAGGCCGGAGGGTGTGCCGTGATCAGATCGTCCAGATAAGGGATTACAGTCACCCCTAGATTTGAGAAGTGTAGCCATCAGCGCCATGATCTTTGTTAACATCCACAGCGCTGTGGCCAGGCCAAAGGTCAGGTCCCGAATCTGAAACTACCTAGGGCAAGTCTGAACCAGATGTCCCTGCAAGATTAGAACTAGTGAACAAAATGGAAATATTAAGATCTGCCTTTTCTTGTCATACTACAAAAGTGGATCATATTTCAATCTGAAAAAGTTAAGCTTGACTATGATATTTAACAATACATTAAAGAACGTTTCTGTGATAGTTGATGTTTTTATAAAGTAAAACCACAGAATTTCTCAGAATTTAGTTTGTTATACTATATACATTTTTTGAGACTATTTTGGTGTAGTCCCTATTTTTGAGGAAAGGCAACAATGAAGTGCTTGAAATCGCTCTATTATTTAATTTACATAGAGACTCAAATTGTGATCTGGCCATAAACTTATTTAGTACCCCAGATCATAAAATGTATTACATTACCTTTGTTATAAATAGATATACAATATTAGGCCAAAGAAACTCACGTGCACTCAGGTAAAGTAAACTTGGAATTTGTATAAGCAGATGACCGTAAGGACTCAGAATAAGCTCCATTCAGCAATTGTATCTTGGAGTTAGGAAGACCATCAGAAGCTGAAAGAATTAACATTAAAATTAGTCCAATTCACACACACTCATGGGACACAAGTGTGCTAACAAATTAACAATACTCATTCATAAAAATTGCAAATACTCCAGAGCAACCCATTCATTTTCAGTAGATAATAAACTTCAATTTCCGAGATTCTGACAGATGTAACAAGCTGACATTTTAATAGTTTGACAATTGCCTACTCTTGACCTATAGCCTCCAAACCAAGCTTAAGAACCGATTTACTGTATAGTCCACCTTATATAAATAAAAACCACAGTTATAAATCATACAGCTACCTTATAGCCTGGTGCACTTACATTATTGTGGACAGATGCGGAATACCCTATTAAACAGGTTATTTTATAATATTAGTTTTAGTCATATAGTGCTTTTCTCAACATATTTTGCAGCACTTTACAGAGGATATTTAATAATTCATGTCAGTCCCCGTCAGGGCCGGATTAAGGTCTGTGGGGGCCCCTATCAATAAAAGTTGAAAATCATAATATATATATATATATATATATATATATATAAAACAAGTTCCATTAGGTCGGCACTCCCTTAGATAGAGTTAAAAGTACCTTGGTGCCAGCAACTCAAATTCCAATCAACACATATCCATTTGTGTATATATATATATATATATATATATATATATATATATATATATATATATTGAACGCAGGGCGGCACTCTGTAATAAACATGTCCAAAAACAGAAGGTAGTTTTGCAACAACCCGTTTGTCTTGTATGCTTGACGAAAGCGCGGAATTAAGCGCTGAAACGTTGCAAAACTACCTTCTGTTTTTGGACATGTTTATTACGGAGTGCCGCCCTGCGTTCAATATGTTCAGTTTGCCCTGCTGTTAGAGGCAGACTGTGGAGGGCACCCGGCTCAGTTACCGGTGGAACCCGTGAGTACACTAAAAACACCCAGACAGCCCCCTACTATACTACCAACACCCAGACACCCCCCTACTACACTACCAACTCCCAGACACCCCCCTACTACACTACCAACACCCAGACACGCCCCTCCTACACTAAAAACACAGACACCCCCCAACTACACTAAAAACACAGACACCCCCCCTAACTACACTAAAAACACACCCCTCCTACACTACCAGCACCCAGGCACCCCCCCCCTACTATACTACCAACACCCAGACACCCCCCTACTACACTACCAACACCCAGACACCCCCCTACTACACTACCAACACCCAGACACGCCCCTCCTATACTAAAAACAGACATCCCCCTACTACACTAACAGCACCCAGACACCCTCTACTACACTACCAGCACCCAGACACCCCCTCCTACACTAAATACACACAGACACCCCCCCCTACTACACTACCAGCACCCAGTCACCTCCTAGTACACTACCAGCACTCAGACACCACCTCCTACACTAAAAACACAGACACCCCCCAACTACACTAAAAACACAGACACCCCCCCCTAACTACACTAAAAACACACCCCTCCTACACTACCAGCACCCAGGCACCCCCCCCTACTATACTACCAACACCCAGACACCCCCCTACTACACTACCAACACCCAGACACGCCCCTCCTACACTAAAAACACAGACATCCCCCTACTACACTACCAGCACCCAGACACCCTCTACTACACTACCAGCACCCAGACACCCCCTCCTACACTAAATACACACAGACACCCCCCCCTACTACACTACCAGCACCCAGTCACCTACTAGTACACTACCAGCACTCAGACATCACCTCCTACACTAAAAACACAGACACCCCCCAACTACACTAAAAACACAGACACCCCCCTAACTACACTAAAAACACACCCCTCCTACACTACCAGCACCCAGGCACCCCCCCCTACTATACTACCAACACCCAGACACCCCCCTACTACACTACCAACACCCAGGCACCCCCCTACCTTCCAGCTGCAGTGTACTGCTTGTGCTCCCTCCATGGTGCTCACTGCGTCCACTGACAGAGCAGAAGAAGCAGATCCCGGGCCCCCGGCCACCCTGTGTGTTCGTGGAGAAGAAAGGACAGGAGCAGAGGAGCCGATAAAGGAGGTAGCCCGGTCAGTTTGAAAAGGGGGCGGAGCCAAATCGCGGGAGGGGCGGGGCCTAATAGCAGGCCTCGGCACCATTAAAAGAGTTTAAAAAATTGTTTATTATGGGGATGGGGCAGTGTGTGGGGGCCCCAGGACAACCGCCCCGTCGCCCTGCCCTTAATCCGGCCCTGGTCCCCGTCACACTGGAGTTTACAATCTACATACATATTAGTGGCCACTACTCTATTGCTATCCCCCAATATGAAGACATGGGATTGCAACAGTGAAGAGACAGAGCTAGAATACTGCAGAGTGAGCAAGTAGTGTGTATTACCCTGGACTTGGTAAGTGGGGGGACATGTCACTGATCCAGTGCCCCAATAGTGACAGCTACTGCTCCCGGATAGTGAAAACTCATCAAGTGCCTGAAATAAGTTCAATATGTAACCATATAGCCAGTGTACCTGTCAGTCCATCTGTTGTCGCTTGCACGGCTACACGATGAGTAGTGCATGGACGCTTGCTGAATGAATTTCCAGTGAGACGATACTTATACCTATCCAAGGAAAGGAACTCACTAAATTGGACATGTTCATTACGTTTCATTGGGCTACCCTGATTAGACCAGCTCAGACGCTGCAAGTGGATGCACAAGCACTGAGGGAGCTAGAAGGACGAAAACAGTGACAATTTAATATACATTTCAATATCAAAATGGTTTACTCAACACTACAGCACCAAAAAGGAAGAGAAATGGCTCAAAACAAACTGGATAATATGCAATTGATATGATCTTTGAACCAGGGATCACCCACCTAACTCCATCAGTGAGCAGTAGAAGAGTATTAATTGGTACAAATTAGTACTTTTCCCCATTGATGCTAGCATACCCCTTATCAATTTTCAGCAGCTGCTGCCTCAATGGGAAGAGTCTGAATTACTGTGAACCCTGCATATTTTTGACAAAAAATATTATCCATTCAGCGGATGTATTAATCCATTCTCAAGGTTCTAATAATATATACTGGGCAGTTGGGTGCTACTGCCCGATATATACTGGATAATCCACTGACGACTGCAAATGTTGTTTTGCAAGATGACTTCAATCATTATAATTTTTTTTTTTTGTGGTGAAATAGATGGGGTTGTGATATTTACCATTACTTTTCTGACGCAGAACCCTTATTATGCTACTGATTATTGTTACTGTAACATATGTAAGACTGCCTTACATGTACACATGTATACTTCATTATATAAGTACACAGCTATGCAAATAAGGACCTCTTAAATAAAATATACGAGGGCAAGTCAAAAAATATCAGCACTCTGGCTGTAGAATTTATTTTAATCAACTTTCAGAAAAGACAAATACATTATTTTTCGACAATCTCCCTGCTTTTCAGTACACTTTGTCCATCTGTCAACAAGCTTTCGTATTCCCTCATTAAAAAAAGTTTTAGGCTGAGCTGCGAGCCAAGAATGCACCACTGTCTTCACCTCTTCATCAGACGTGAATCTTTGTCCTCTTAGCGCTGCTTTCTGCGGACCAAACAGGTGAAAGTCCGATGGGGCAAGATCAGTCCTATAGGGAGGATGCTTTAACACCTCAAAAATATGAGATATGGTAAGAACTTACCCTTGTTATCTCTATTTCTACGAAGTCCATAGGGTTCCACAGGATACCTTGGGTATAGGTGTGACGTCAGTCGCAGGGCACCAAAGAGTTAAGCTTTCAGCCTCCCAGGATGCACTAGGTCCCCCTCCTATACCCCGCCCCCGGGCCAAGGCACCTCAGTTAGTTACCAAGCCATAGGCCGGAGGAGGAGAAGGAAGAGAGAGAAGAAAGATCTGGACACATACAAGAATCACATTCTCACCAGAGGGAGACGGAAAACCGGTGACCAGAGCAAAGCCCATCTGCAGCACAGGTGCGACAGGGCGGGAGTCCTGTGGAACCCTATGGACTTCGTAGAAATAGAGATAACAAGGGTAAGTTCTTACCATATCTCATATTTTCTACTTCAGGGTCCATAGGGTATCCACAGGATACCTTGGGGATGTCCCAAAGCAGTATCCTTTAAGGGTGGGGACGCTCCTGTGCAGAAAGGAGAATCCGCCGCCCGAAGGAAGCATCCTGAGAGGCGAAGGTGTCAAACCTGTAATACCTCACGAAGGTATGGACAGAAGACCACGTAGCAGCCTTGCAGATCTGAACTGCCGAGGCACCACGTCGAGCTGCCCACGAAGGACCCACAGACCTAGTGGAATGAGCCTTCAGAGAAGGAGGGACCGGTAGGCCTTCATGAAGATAAGCTTCAGAAATAGCCATACGGATCCAGGCTGCCAAAGTTTGCTTTGAAGCAGGCCAACCCTTTTTACAGAAGCCATAGAGGACAACAAAGCGTCCGACTTCCTAAACAAAGAAGTGCGGTCAACATAAGTCCTTAAGGCCCGCACAACATCCAAAGAGGCCTCACCCACGGAAAGACCCGGTGAGTTAAAGGCCGGAACAACTATTTCCTCGTTAACATGAAACTGGGAAACAACTTTGGGAAGAAACTCGGGCCGAGTGCGGAGCACTGCCCTGTTCCCATGAAAAACCAAGAAAGGGGGTCTACAAGAAAGAGCCCCTAACTCAGAAACACGTCTGGCTGAAGCAACGGCCAGAAGGAAAACAGTCTTAGCTGTTAGCCATTTAATATCCACTGAGCCCAGTGGTTCAAACGGCGGTCCTTGGAGAGCCCTCAGGACCACAGCCAAATCCCAAGGCGCCACAGGTGGAACAAAGGGCGGCTGAATACGGAGAACACCTTGCATAAAGGTGCGCACATCCGGGATTGTAGCAATCCTACGGTGAAACCAGACAGATGGGGCCGAAACCTGTACCTTCAAAGAAGCAAGGCGAAGCCCATGATCTAGTCCCGCTTGCAGGAAGGCGAGAATCCGAGACAGACGAAACTCCCGCGGTGCATAACCTCTCGGTCGACACCATTGGAAGAACGTATGCCACACGCGATGGTATATCCTCGCGGAAGACGGTTTCCGAGCTCGTAACATGGTACGCACCACAGAGCTGGAAAACCCCCAGGACCTCAGCATGGCCGTCTCAACAGCCACGCCGCCAAAGACAGCCGAGTCAGGTCCGGGTGAAGACAAGGACCCTGAGACAGAAGGTCCAGTCGTAGCGGCAACCGCAGAGGACTGTCCACGGACAGACCCTGAAGGTCTGAGAACCAGTGCCGTCTGGGCCACGCGGGAGCTATCAACAGGAGCGTCCCTCCTTCCTGTTTGAATTTCCGGATTACCCGTGGAAGAAGGGAGACCGGAGGGAACAGGTATGCGAACCTGAACGTCCACCGGACAGACAGAGCATCCACCAGAGACGCCCCTTCGTCTCTTGTGCGAGACCCGTACACCGGCAACTTGTTGTTGTGCCGGGACGCCATGAGGTCGATTTCTGGAAGACCCCACCTTCCACCAGTAGTTGAAAAACGTCCGGGTGCAGGGACCATTCCCCTGGATGAACGTCCTGGCGACTTAGAAAGTCCGCCTCCCAATTTAGCACTCCCGGGATGAAGACCGCTGATATGGCCGGAAGATTGCGCTCCGCCCAAACCAGGATCCGAGAGACCTCTACGAGAGCCGCCCGACTGCGAGTTCCTCCTTGCCTGTTTATGTAGGCCACGGTGGTAGCATTGTCCGACTGGACCTGCACCGGGTGACCCTGGAGAAACCGCTGTGCCTGCAGGAGAGCATTGAAGACCGCACGGAGTTCCAAGATATTTATTGGAAGCTCCGCTTCTGTCGGCGTCCACCTGCCCTGGAACAAGTGTGGACCCGAAACTGCTCCCCAGCCCCGAAGACTGGCGTCCATTGTCAACAGGACCCAATTTGGAACCCAGAACGGACGTCCCTTGTTGAGGTGGGTCGTCTTTAACCACCACGCAAGGGACAGGCGAACCTCCGGGGTGAGCACAATCGTCTGGAACTTCAGAGACTGAGGCAGCCCGTTCCACTTGGACAGGATCAGGTGCTGCAGAGGTCTGGAGTGAAACTGGGCGTATTCCACCATGTCGAACACCGACACCATGGAGCCCAGTAACCTCATCGCCGAGTGTAAGGACACCCGGCGGCTGTGCAGACAACTGCGCACCCTTGACTGTAAAGCAGAGATCTTGTCCTCCGTCACGAAGATCCTTTGCTGTCCCGAGTCCAATAAGGCTCCAAGATGCAGAATCCTCCGAGACGGGATTAGAGTGGACTTCTGCCAGTTGATTAGCCAGCCGTGCCGTTGCAGCAGTGCAATGGTCAGGTCCAAGTGGTGTAACAGGAGCTCTGGAGATCCTGCCACCAATAACAGGTCGTCCAAGTACGGCAACATGCGGACTCCTTGCAGCCGCAGAGAAGCCGCCATGACCGCCATAGCGTCCTGTATGTCCAATGACACCATGTAGTCCCCAGGTTCCAGCGCCAGAATGATGGACCGTAGGGTCTCCATCCGAAACTTCGGGACCCGCAAAGACTTGTTGAGTGCTTTGAGGTTGAGAATCGGACGATATGACCCATTGGGTTTCTGTACCAAAAATAGATTTGAATAGAAACCCTGGCCCCTCTGGGAGAATGGAACAGGCACTATAACTCCAGCCTGGAGCATAGTGTGCAATACCTTCCGCAGCTCCGTAGCCTTGTTCCGGTCTGATGGTAGACCCGTGGTGAAGAATCGAGCCGGGGGTCTGTGCCGGAAGGAGAGGGCGTACCCGTGAGAGACCACCTCCAGAACCCAAGTGTCTGTCGTAGTGAACGACCAACACCGGGAGAACTGCAGCAGGCGGCCTCCCACCCTGGGATCCCCCAAGGGGAGACCCGGACCGTCAGGCCGCAGGCTTGTCATCTGGCTTGGGGGCCGGACGTCTGGTACTCCATGCCTGTTTCCGGGGCTTGACCGATTTCTTAGGGCCAGCCTGTCGAGGAAACGACTGTGGTTTGGGCCTGCCCTGGGCCCTAGATGACCGAAAGGACGATGGTCCAGAACCAGAAGGAGCAGCGGCCGACAGGAGACAAGCAGATTTGGCTGCCGCCAGCGTGGCCACAATCTTATCCAGATCCGGACCGAAGAGAACTTCTCCGGTAAACGGCAACGCTTCCAGACCTTTCTTGGATCTGCGTCCGCCTTCCAGGATCGCAGCCACAAGGTGCGACGAGCAGCTACTGCTGCTGAAGAAATTCTAGACACCAGAGTACTAATGTCTAGAGCCGCCTCGTTGATGTAGGTGGCCGAATCACGGAGATTGCCAATCAACTCCGCCTGTTCGGCCGGACAGTCGGATTCAAAAGAAGCCTCTAATGAATCCGCCCAGCGCTCCATCGCTCTGGCAACCCAGCAAATGGCCATAGCCGGCCGTGCTGCCCCCCCTGCAAGGGAATAAGCGGACTTCAGGCAGATTTCTACCTTGCGGTCCGTAGCATCCTTAAGGGAGGACATGGATGGCATCGGCAATGTGGCACTACGGACAAGACGGGTCACGTGAGAATCCACCTGTGGAGGGGATTCCCACTTAGCAAAATAATTATCCGCGAACGGATAAGCCACCGCCAGGCGTCTCTGCGGCTGGTATCTTTTGCCAGGTTGTTTCCACACCTCCTCTAAATGGTCCACCAACTGACCCGAAAGAGGAAAGACTGTGGCATCGCCCTTCACATCTTTGAAAAAGGCATACTTAGCAGCAGCGCTAGCACAGTCACATACAATGCAGAGAAATAACAATTCCTGCACTAACAGCGCTGATCACTCAACTACACAGACACAGGGCCTGGTAGGACACAGCGCTGCATACACAGACCTGAGCCACAGCGGAGGAGAGGTATGCGGGGGGACCCAGACCACGATGCTTCCTTCCAGACTTCCAGCAGCGTTCACCATGCGTTGCAGAGAAGATGGCCGCCGAGGAGCAGAGAGAAGCTGGCCTGGGGGAGGAGCGCTGACACAGGACCAGTCAGCACAGTGCAGAGAGGGCTGTGTGCAGCGGGGGAGGCGCCGGCTGTGAGACAGGGAAGGCGCGCTCCCCTGGCATGCATTTAACCCCTGGGACGCCGCAGCGCTACCGCTCTGCTGCGGTCCGCTGTCCCAGGGGGTAGTGGAAGCGCAGGTTGGTCGCCTGGCTCCACGCTGCAGCCAGTCCCCAGGGAGCCCCCTGCCTGGGGACTTAGGACCATGTGATCAGCGGGGACCCACCGCGGGACCCCGCTGCTTACCTCTGTCCCCCTTGAATCCGGCCATGGTCCGGAGCATCTGGGGTCACCGCTAGCTGTGACCCCAGACGCCCACCAGCATCCCCGGATCAGTACCGGCGTTCTGGTACCGGCGGGGTGTAGGGAAGACAGCATGGACGTCAGGACTGACTGTCCATGCTGTTCATCCAGATGTGCAGCCACCGCTGCATGAAGAAAAAGCTTCAGGGGCTCTTCTAGCCCCCACTCCAACAGGTGCACCCGACTCCGGCCGGGCACCAAACTAAACTGAGGTGCCTTGGCCCGGGGGCGGGGTATAGGAGGGGGACCTAGTGCATCCTGGGAGGCTGAAAGCTTAACTCTTTGGTGCCCTGCGACTGACGTCACACCTATACCCAAGGTATCCTGTGGATACCCTATGGACCCTGAAGTAGAAACAAAGTTTTTGGAGAGTGCCGACAGTATGAACAGCATGGTCATGCAACACCACAACACCCTTGGATAGCAGTCCTCTGTGTTTTGTTTGAATTTTAGGCTTCAGCTCCTCAGTGAGTATTTCACTGTAACGAGCACTGTTGATTGTTGAACCTTTTTCCTGATAATGTTCCAATACTGGCCCTTGAGAATCCCAGAAAACTGTAAGCATCAATTTTCCAGCTGATGGTTGGCTTTTGAACTTTTTCTTCTTCGTCGATTGAGGATGTTTCCATTCCATACTCTGCCATTTACGCTCAGGCTCATAGTGATGAATCCATGTCTTGTCACTAGTAATGATTATTTTTAAGAAACGTTCATCTTCCTTAGAGTATCGGTCCAAATTTTGTTTGCAGATGTCCAAACGCTTCTGTTTGTGCTCTTCCGTGAGTTGTTTCGGTACCCATCTCGCACAAACCTTAACCCAAGTCTGTCGTGGATTATTGCATAGGCAGAGTCATGGCTGATTTGCAAGTGATTTGTAACAATCCACTGTCACTCGTCTATCCAACAGAATCCGTTTATGTGCACGCTCAATGCTCTCATCAGTCGTGGACGGGTGTCCGACTCCTTCTACATGGCTGACGCTTGTGCGACCTTCTTTGAACTTCTCTATCCATTCATACACACTTCTTTGCGACAAAACACTTTCTCCATACTGTGCACAAAGTCTTCGATAAATATCGGCACCAGATACACCCTCAGACTCCAAAAAAACGAATCACTGCACGCTGCTCTTCTTTTGTGCAAATATCAAGTGGGGCAGCCATTTTTTCTTGCACTGCAGTCACAAATGAACTAATGTAACACGTTCAAACTAGCACAGCAGTGACTGGGGAGACAGCGACCTAGTACGGAAAGTGTTTATAAGACAGTGCAGCCAACAGAAGTTTTACTATAACTGGAGTGTGGATAATTTTTGACTCACCCTCATATAATAAATATACGCAATAGGTTTTGTGGGCTGAACCAATATTTAGGAGAATGTAGCCCTTAAACCACTGATGACAATACTGAGGCATGAATGCAGCTCATTAATTAGGAACTAGTGGTCATATGGTGAATGCCACATGTGTTCTTATTCTCAATCACAAACACCTTACCTTTCCCAGCTTCAACTGTTTGACAAACGTTGTTTTCTGGTCTTCTATCAATTGACCATTTGCTCTCTCTTGAACTTGTATCTGGAATAAATACAAAGGAAAACGAATGAGTGAGAAAGAGCTCAATTTCATCAAGGTATATATTTAATAGTGTTTAGCAGACAGAGGCTGAAATATGATAACTAATAGGGAGGCAAATTCTTTATGATCAGCATTATACAAGTTGCAAATTTTTCCTCTAAATTCCGACATATGGAATAATACGGCACCTGTGACACATTTCCAAATGTTCCTAAGAGGCATATTGCTATACAACCTCCCTAAAAGTTTAACTAATAAAATGAGGTGATTATATTAACCTAAACGTTTGCCTTGTAGAATGATAATCACAAACGGGAGAGTCCCAGTCCCTGCTATTAGCGCTGTTATGAAGAGTCTGTAAGAGCTACTACTCTCAACATTTATTAGTTTTAACTGGGCCAACACCACCCAGAACACATCTCACAAACACACCGTAGCACATATCCTAGACACGGGACTAAGAATAGTATGTACAGAACATATAATTTCCTTACAGCCACTTACACAGGTTCAGCTACATATTTATCCACTACAAACAAACTATATACACTTAATACACATCACAGGGACATTTATACTTATCAGGATAGATTGCACGTAGATGTGCAGCTTTTTTAAATCTATTATATATTCTCAATAATAAAAACCAGCTACTCGCTCAAGTCCAGGAAAGCCCAAGAGGAAATAGCACTGTGGAATGGCATGCCCGGACTTGTGCCATCAAACATAAAAAGTTTTTGTATTCGGTATAACTGACCATCATACTATAGACTGTAGCAAGGGGTGGTGGTATGTGTTTCCCAATAAACTTAATAAAGGATTTTATAGAAACTACAAAAGAAATTCCTTTTTCTCATTGGGGGTTGGGTATGTCCATAAGGATGTCAAGTGAAGATGAGAAGGTGGCTCCCTGTACAACGTGACAAGCTATAAAATACCATTTCCCGTAGAAATTCGTAGCCTAAAATTACATCCACAGAGCCTAAGAACTTAGTAGAATTTGGTAAACAAGTGAAAGGAAGTATGTGTGGTCACCATACAGACCTGTGCAACTGAAGCCTGGTGAAAAAAAGCCCATACTCTTCTAACAGACCTGATAGGAAGGGCAAGGCCTAGCCCTTTAGTCAGCACACCTTAATGATAACAGTAGATCCAGCAGGCATTGGATGATATAAAACACAATATAGTCACCAGTGCGCACAAAATACAAGGACATAGAGTCAGAATAATAAATGCTACCACTGTATGCTCGTATACAACGTGACAAAAAATTCAATAAAAATATGTCATAAAAGTCTCCGTGGTCACAATAGGAGGGTTGCTTTATTATGTTCAAGATGCATTTTTCATGAAGGTCTCCTTATTCCCATGTCACTCTCGTGCACATAAAAGAAAGGAAAAGAAAGGGACCTTCCTAGTGTATTACCATTTATTAAAGTGAGACATGTAAATACAAGACATAAAAATATCCACCGTATTATGATAAGAATCAAGGCGTACCGGAAAGTGGGGGTGTAGACAAAATACACCAAAAGCGCTATAGGAGTCCTTCCTGGAAGACAGGAACAAGGGGTCCCAAAACGACCTGCAGTGTCTTTGAAAAAGCTCCACTTCCTGGATCAGACCTTGAACACCAACGCGTTTCAACCGTAGAGAAAACACTTTCATATTATTCCTTCTGTTTGTTGCCTCATCTGATGATGCCTAACCCTTATTTGTTTTCTCAGAGAACAGATAATGGTTTCTCCAAAATAGATAGGTAAAAAAGTAGAATGTCGAATTTGTGCAGTGCCATTTCCTGCAGATGAGACACAGCAGATCGGAAGGACTGCATGACTGTGAAGGCAGAATGGGAAACCACCTTTGGCAAAATGTCATCAACCAGGCTAAGCACTGCCATGTTTTCATGAAGCAATTGTCAGCTCAGAATCCCTTCTGGTGAGAATGCGGGGAGCCCACCTCTGGCATTATGGAGGCAATTCAGAGTTACATGCAAGTCAGATGAAATTACAGATATGTCCTGCTACGTCTTAGCTCCATACGCCATGTACCGCGCCCTGCTATTCGCGCTGTGCCATGTCGTATTGAGTTGCTTCGTAACGTACTGAAGCGCATGAAAATGCAGAGCGTGTAATACAACTTTCTGTCCACCAGATGTCGCTCTTCCTAAACTGCACTGCACATGCGTAAAAAAAAAAGACAATACAAGGTCTGTAGTACCACCCACTGATTGGCTGACTGGATCGAGAGCTGTAATTGAGTGTGTAATAAAGGATTAAATAATTTGGTGTGCGAGTTCCGAGTGAACTTTTGAAAAACTATTTATTGATGTCCGTGTTAATTTGATTTGTTTTTTTAATCTCTATTTGTAAACATAGTTGAAAGTGAATACAGCAATCAAGAATAAAAAAAACAAATATCATATACAATATGTTATAAATAAAACATACATTAAATCCAGTAAAGTAAAAACAATTTATAAATGTGTTCTGCCATAATTATTACAGTACCTGTATATATTATTACACTACCTGTATATTATGCTAGATACATGTATCAGCACAATAACACCTCATTTTAGAAAAGTCAGTACCATTCTGTGCGACTTGTGCCGTGCGGCACTCACATAGTGATAACGTGCATTAGAAATGAACAGTTGGGTTTGAAGGATACTGTTTAAAACCATCACTGAACTACAAGTCTCAGCCCAGAAAGAGGTATGTTTAAATTACAAACTGACTGTGCGTTTTATGGAGCACACCTGCAGCGATATTGGCACTGCAGTGCCACTAGGTTACCGCTAATTGTTAGCCTAGTGGCTAATCAGTACAAATCAGTAATGCTGGCCATACACTGGACGATTGATCACACGATTTTGGCAGTTTCTACAGGTTGGACAGACCAATCATTTGAAAATAGTTGTATTTCGAGTCTTCTGTGACCCCGATGCGCGTCCTCGCCGTCATCTAGTTGGATCGCAGATCAGATGGTTTTGCAGAGAGATCTCAACTGATCGTGTAGGAATTGACACACATTATGTGATGTGATTGATGAAATCATATGGTCTTATGTGAAATAGTTGCATTTTAAACACAAATCGTCCTGTATCTGAAGGGAAGAATTTTCAAGGGAAATCATACAAATGATCTGACCAACTTTTGAATCTCACAGTGTATGGCCACCTTTAGTGGTGTGTAGTACTCACACAGTGATTGCATATAAGTCTCAGACTAGAAAGAGGTATCTTTGAATTACAAACTCCCAGTGGCACAGCAGTGCAGACATTGCCGCAAGTGTGCTGCAGAACACACATTCGACATGTAATCAAAGAACACCGCTTTCTGGGTTGAGATTTGTGGTTCAGTGATGGTTTTATATACCGCTGTTCAAGCCCCACTACTCATTTCTAAGGCACGTCATCTCTGTGTGAGCACTACACACCACTTTCTACAGTGCCACAGTGACCGGTCCTTACTGCTGTGTACCGATTAGCGACATGTTGTGCAAACTCCTAGCAGCACAGCAGTGCCGACATTGCAGCAAGTGTGCTACAGAAGACGCAAAGTCAGTTTGTAATTCAAAGATCTAGAAAGCAGAAAGGTGTGCTGTCAATTGCTCCCAATATCAACTGTATCTGTTGCAGCTCACATGAGGGTTCTGTACCCCACACTCGAGCGACAAAAATAAAACAAAGTAAAGCGCTCAAACTGACACAGTTGGTGAGTCTAATGGTACTTTAATTCATAAAAAATTATATATATATATTATAGATAAATAAAATAACCAAGCATATATTACACTTGGTAAACATAACATTAAACAGTAAATTCCAAGTCCTATAGTCTAGTATTAGTATCCTAGAAAGACATAGATCATAATCCTCTGCAACAGTACTCAAAACGATATGCAAATATAGCTTAAAAGATGACACAATATAACAATCGTTAGCAGGAATTTGGTATCCACTGATCAGTCTAGGAAATTAAAATGTTCCTCCTAAAAAGCCATTTGGAATAAATAAAAGCTCCTTATTGAGAGAAATGAAACGCCTCTTACCTCTGAATCTTCATATAGAAAGATGATAATGAAGCAATGAGCCGGTTGATAATGTAGAAGCTCTCCTTGAGTGCTGGTTCCACAAGTGTTATTTAACCTGTCTAAAGGAAGAATCCTTAGGCCCTGATTCAGAGCCGGATGCTCTGACCAGAGCGCTCGCTCTGAATCAGGGCCCACCTCCATAAATATGGAGCGTCCTTCTGGACGCTCGTATAGCTGTGGGTCACCACCCACAGCATATACGAGCGTGCAGGATGATGGTCGCGATGGTCTTGACCATCTCCACTGTGAGCAGAAGCCTGCGGTTGAGTTTCTCAACCGCAAGGCCAGGAGTGATTTTGGCTCTATCAGAGCCAAAATCACTCCCACTGACATCACTAGTGATGTCAGTGGGGCCGGCTTCTGACGGAAGGCGTTCCCTTGGGAACGCCTCCGTCTGGCAGGCACGCCCACCAAAGGGGGCGTGCTGTCAATCAACATCGACAGCACGCCCCCTTTGATCAGACACTACGAGCGAAGGAAAGTCCTTCGCTCGTCGCGTCTCGCGCATGCGCACGACGGAGCTCCCTCCGTCGTGCGCATGCGCACTGCAGACCATCGACCCACTTGCGAGCGGACAGCCGCTCGCGAGTGGGTCTGAATCAGGGCCTTAGTTCAATCGGCAGGTGTGGTTCCAAATAAAGCACTCCGTATAAGTCAGCGTCCGCGGCTTTATGCAATCCTAGCTCCCAGTACCCGTTACAGCACGGCCCCGCTGGCAGATCACCACCACTTGTTAGCGGCAAGGAGCGTTATCTCGTGACTCACTGTTCAGCAATAGGAGCTGATTGTATATGGCAATAGGAGATGGGGGTCACGATTGGAAGAAAGCAGCATAGATATTTGATGCGTTTCTCCAGGCACTATAACCCTAGGTTTCATCAGAAGGTTAGGCCCCCAATCGTGACCCCCATCATCTCCTATTGCCGTATACAATCGGATTCTACTGCTGAACAGTGAGCCGCGAGATACTGCTCCTTGCTGCTAACCAGTGTGGAGTGCTAATTGAACAAATGGACATTACCACCGCTTCCTCTCCCTAAGTATCGACTCACGGCTGTCTAACACGGAGACAGTGACGGACACCAGCCGCCAGTGATCTGCCAGCAGGGCCGTGCTGTAACAGGTACTGCCGAGCTAGGATTGCATAAAGCTGTGGACGCTGACCTATATGGAGTGCTTTATTTGCCGATTGAACTAAGGATTTCTTCCTTTAGACAGGTAATATCACTAGTTAAACCAGCATTCAAGGAGAGCTTCTACATTATCAACCGGCTTATTGCTTCATTATCTTTTTATATGAAGATTCAGCGGTAAGAGAAGTTTCATTTCACACAATAAGGAACGATTATTTATTCCAAATGACTTTTTAGGAGGAACATTTTCATTTCCTAGACTGATCAGTGGATACCAAATTGCTGCTAACGATTGTTATGTTGTGTCATCTTTTAAGCTAATCTGCATATCGTTTTGAGTACTGTTGCAGAGGATTAAGTCTTTCTAGGATACTAATATTAGACTATAGGATGGAAATTGTTATTTACTGTTTAATTTTATGTTTACCAAGTGTAATATATGCTTGGTTATTAAATATTTATATATATATATATAATTTTTTATGAATTAAAAGAGTACCATTAGACTCAGAAACTGTGTCAGTTTGAGCACTTTACTTTGTTTTATTTTTGTAATTCAAAGATACCTCTTTCTGGGCTGAGATGTGTAGTTCAGTGATGGTTTCATACAGTGCTGCTAAAACCCCGCTACTAATTTGTTTACTATTGTATTCTGTAGTGCCATATCCATCCACTGCTGCATTATTCACCGCTGTAGTTTTAATCAGTGGAGCACTGCCCATCCAGCAGTGAAGAGGTGTATTGCATTCCGTGGATATTGTCAAGTCTCATTGCGCCACGCTATTCTCAAGTCGCAACTTAGAAGCCTGTATGGCACGCTATGAGCAAAGATGTAGCAGGACATACCTGTACAATCACACTATGTAAGCGGAATTAAATGCGGATAGTATGTGACTGCACTGCCCTAATTTCAGCATGCACCAGCCATACTCCTTGGATCCATCGGTTTTCAGGCAGTTCTCTGGCATCTGCCCTTCTGCTCCAAGGAAGTTTCTGTCCTCCTTGAGCTCACCATAGGACACCTGCGATATGGTTTGACAGGTGTACTGCCCCAGTCAAACCCCCCACCTGCCATTGTATAGTTTTGTGAACATAAACTCACTAAGCTTGGCCTATGATAAAAAAAACCACTTCTTTACCACCCAGTTACGCCCAGTCGCAAGTGAATATGTCCCTGTGATGCACATGTCTCGGAATTGCTCATAAATGCATAAACTCGGCTACAGAGCATGCACAGTGCTAAAATTGCGAGATCTGTCCACAAAATGGACTTGCGTTCAAAAGGTCAGCCTAGCTATCAAAGTGTCTTAGATAGATAAGGTAATACATTTGCAGCACTGTGTTCAGGAGTGTGTTCTTTGTTGCTCAAATAAAGCACTCATGCACTAGTGTCACTGTCAGTCAGTAGACTCTGGCTATATGTGTCTCTGCTACAAGAGCATTAGAGGAATAAAAGCAATGGTGAAGGAAATCCGTAGGGTCTCAGCGAGGAATAGTTCTGAGTTGGACACAAGTCCAAATGCAGATGAATCTCAATCTGCGCATGTGCCATAGAAAGCAATCACTGACAGTGCATGCACTGCATCATGTAAACGCACATGGACAGAGATTGATAGTGTGGATGGATTGATCCCTCCTTTAGCAGATCACTCTTTCCATGAAATACGTGTTTCTGGACAGCAACCATTCAGACACAGAACTGATCCGTCTTGTGGGAGTGTCATGGCTGTGTAGGCTGACTTTCCTGCTGATCAGTGTGAGGACAGAGATGGAAAGTCTGTTTCAGACAGATCTTTTGAACCTTACATGGAGCGGGTGTCAGTGCTAATATTAATGATGATGGCTACGACTGGAAAACTAGTGGGTGGCCCGGCTATCCTAATGAGGATGGCCGAATGTTAAGCATAGACGGGCAAATGCATTACCATAAGGTACCAGGAGGGCTGCTGCAGACAGATGGAAAAGCATCCCCGTCAGAATCAGGCCCATCCATTACAAGAAGATTCACAAAAGGACAGATTATTACCTAATGAATATATACATGACTGTACATACATTACAGAAAGGTAAAACACCCAAAATGCATATGGATGCTTTTGGTTCTCTAAACAACATGCGGATACTGCTGACACTGCACCGATTACAGCCACCGAGGAAGAAAGCGATGTGGATGCTCCTAATTGTGACCACTTTTGGTTTCATGTGGCTGCTCAGGAAGCGGTTGTGGTTTGATTGCTGGTATCAGGGGAGACTTTTTGCTTCAATTCGCCTATTAGGAGGTCACACGTTTGTATTTCTGTAATATTATAATTTTGGTTTTGATACACTATGAAGGTCTCACCAAATTTAAGTTTCTACATATAATAATCTACTAATATAGCATTTGGGCAGTGTCTAAAGATCTCTAAGCCAGACACATTTTACTAACGTAGGTACAGTGTAAGTTATACGGGTATCTATTATTTAACAACATTAAACTACAGTATTGTGTGCTCTCCGTTCCGCTCTACATAATAATGTTTTATATACATTAAATATCTCTAGTTTTCAGTAAAAAAAAAATGCACTACAGTGTATGTCCACATGTATTAAATAAATAACTGCCTTTTATTGTCCGGATGGAAATACTTACTACTCACTTTTGTACAATGTTCACAGACCACATCCTTAACACTCTCAGTGGAGATAAAATGCTGCAAGCAGTGATCAAGGGTTATAGTACAACCCTAATGAGAAAAATGAAGAGTTATGATACACAAATACATAGCGCCGTACATGACAGAACATAAAATATAGCCATTTCTAAACTTGCTAAAGTTCTCCTTGCTGTCCAAAGAGGTCCTTAAGGGAGGGTGCACTCACAACGGACAGTACGCAGCAACTTAACACCCATAAATATTTACTATTCAATTTGTAAAATCTTGCGAAGGTGATGATTAAAGAGCAGGTGGCCACCTGGCACAAGCGCTAGCAGCCACCAATCAGGAATTGCCACCAGGGTTGCATAAAAATCTGATTTTTTTTTTTTTTTTTTTAAACAAAAAAAAACCAAAAAACGGATTTATTTGATTTAAATCAGATTTTTGGGATTTAAATAGGATTTTTTATTCAATTTTGTTTTTATTTTGTTTTTTTAAGTAAACGGTTTAATTTTAGATGTTTACACCTTGTTTTAGTAATGCATGACATTTTTTTTAAGTGAGAACAGTAAAAAAATTAACACAGTAATAGAATAAATACACACTAAACAGTTGCATCAAGAAGTGCAATTAGGCTCTGAATTTCACTCAGTTGTTTGAGTCTGAGTCAAACATGTACATGTCTTTGTTCATGTCCTCACGTCTGTCCTCAACAGAAAAGGTTCTATAGCATGCAACCAGCTTAGCCGCTTTTTCATTTCCCAATCTGTTGCGTGTTTTGGATTGTACAAAACCGTACGTTAAAAAAATCCTTTCAATTCCTGCACTTGATGAAACTGCAGTGAACATCTGCTTCAGAAGATTTACTACAGAAGTGTCTAACTGAAGTTGAGCTGCGTAGGACATCCACCAGGCTAGAGGAGAAACTTGGCGTAAAGTGTCCACTTCAAACATGTATGGTGCAAACGGTTTCATGGATGCACGAAAGTTGCTGATGACTGGCATAATTTGACGATTATTGGCATGAGCAAACTCTATAGCAGTCTCAATTTCAGCAGGACTAAGATTTTTTCCCCTGTACCTAGGATCAAGTAGATTAGCCAGCAAGTGGGCATCTGAGAGTGTAATTTTAGCTCTTGCCTTCGCCATCTTTACTCCATTGCTGTGGTGTCCAATTTCTTCAAGATCATCTAACAGCTTCTTCCACACTTGTACGACCTCACTGATTGTGCAGTTGCGTCTTTGTGCACGATCCAGGGCTACAGCTACATCATTTTATTTAAATCGTTTGATTTAAATCATGCAACCCTGATTATTTAAATCAAGATTTAATTATTTGATTTAAATTGTGCAACCCTGCCACTGACATTTTCAGAAACAGACAGACCTGCCCCAAGGTAAGCCTAGCGAATAACCAAAGTAATTCACCTGACATTCGTCTGTTTGGAAGCTGACCAGCCTTTCTTATGAATGACAAAGAACACATCATCAATTTTGTGCAAGTCTTGGTATCTATAAACATTTTCAATGCTTTTACAACACCCACATAACAAATAGAGCCCTATTCTTCCACTGACCTAGGTCAGTCTACTGTTGCCCTAATTCATAGGAAACTTAGTAACAAAACTTCCTTTCAGCCAAAGGTAGCTTCTAAGAACAGCCCTGTCTTCAAAAAATATTAGGCAAGAAAACCTAGATGACATATCCCTCAGTTTTTAAACTCACCACAGATAAGGGGATAGCTAACTGGAAGCTAACATGAAGGAACTTCAACTACACCGAATCCATTAGTTCCAAAGGAGTCTGCTGCAAAGATGTCAGCACAACATTAAGATCTAAAGAAACTATCGGGTGTAAGTATGAAGGCTACACATACATATCTTCCTGTAAGGTCTACATTTCATGTAAGGCAGTTTCCTCTGAAAGATAACTAAAATGACTGAAACCTCAACATTCAAATAGAGGAGATTTAAATACCCTGTCCTGCATAAACAGTAGCAAAAGGGCCAAGCTAAAAGAAGATGTAGGAAACCCCTTTGCGTCACACCGAGTGATGCCAATCTTGCAAAAACCTATGGTACTTCCTGGGTGAACCAGATTTAGTATAATTTGAACCACACGGTCAGAAAAACCATTAGCACCAAGGTTCTTGGCTTCAACAGCCATGCTTTAAAGCCAGAAAAACTCTGGCATGGGCCAGAGTCTGTGCATGCAGTAATGCCAGCTGGTGCGTCCTTAGACGCCAGAATCGGTCGCACCATAGAAACTTGCACCAGACGTATGGTAGGTGTCTGACTATGGCCTCCTCTGTCTGCAGCTGTGCTTTCACTGGCACACGTGGCATTCCCATAACGCCAATAAACAGGCCATGTTTGCGTGCATTTCTAGCCACCGCCCATCACTTTTCTACAAGTTTCTGATACTGTGCGTGTCAATGGTAACAGTGCCATCGTGCGTACGCTCTGTGTAACGCAAGCGCTGTAGTAATTATCAATATTCGCTCGCTCACTTGCAAAACATCACTCAGCTATGTGAATATTGGCGTTGCGTGCGGCTTTGAAACGGGTCCCTTATGTTTTTAAAGTAATAAGATTGCGTTCTAATGTTTGTCCCCATACTGTGGCCATATGTGAGTAAGCAAATCTTATTTATTTCTTTTATCATATTTGGAGTGTTGAGTTTTGGAATCTGCATTTGACACTCACAAGATACAAGGGGGGTGATTCTAAAGTGACCGGGAGCTATTCAATTGTTTGAGCGAAGAGCCTTGAGCTGGTCGCGATGGCTGCATTCTCGCCCCCTAATGTACAAGATCGGAGCGTTGCAATTTCTCCCATGCTAAGTGCTAAAGCGAGCCTGGGAATCATAACCAGCCCCAAAGCCCTGCCTTACGCAGATTTCTGCTGGTGCCTCAGCAGGGAGTCTCAGCGCTGGTTGCCCAAATCAACTTAATAACTCCTGGTCACTTTAGATGTGAGCGATAAAGAAATGAATAGCCCCAAGGAGTGTCATGTGGATGTCCTAGGTGTATGGGATCCATAAACATTTATTTCTGATTTAAGGAAAAAAAAATAATTTGGGTTTCTAAGGTCTACAAGAAAGGAGTATGGAATTTTAGTTTTGCGCTCGCATACTATACTTACCCAAGTAGCAGAAGGGATACTTAAGGAGAGGCTGTCAAAGGTGTCATATCTCATGGAACTCTAAAAGAAAAAAAAGATATCAAACCAAATCCCATTTCGTAAGGATTTGCATCTTAGAGTCGAGAGATACCTCCTTTACTAGTTCTTTAGGATATGATGGATATATTTAATACATATTGCCACAGGAGCACAAATGCCATTGTGGTCTATGGAGCATGCTCAGGGTTGCTTCTGATGGAGCAATTTAACATCTTGGCCTTAAGAAGGCACGCACACACAATAACATGTCAAATAGCATAGGTCAGTCTCTTTTCTAATGAAAATGCATTATGTAAACGTGCTATACTTAAAATTTCAGAATCTGCTTATGAATGGAGGGCTTCTACTGAAATGGTTAAAAAATTTATGTAAACCAGTGGTTCCCAAACTGTGTGCCGTGGCACCCTGGGGTGCCTCAGGTTGGTGTCCAGCACCAAATCAAAGTCTTTGTGGTCAATGTAATGTAAATATGTGGACAAACAGAAGCACAAACCTGTCCCCCCACCACATAACTGAACCCAAGGATGACAGGTAAGCACAATTTACTTCACAAAATTTTTTTTTTTGCTTAGGGGTGCCGTGAAAACAATGCTGAGGCACTAGGGTGCCGTGATTCAAAAAAGTTTGGGAACCAATGGTGTAAACACAAAGAAAAACATCCAGGGACAACAGTTCCATTTTTGTTATAAAGCATAGTATGGAGTTAGTAAAGGGTTTTCCCATTCCACTATCCTGGGGAAGGGAGTCTCATGAAAAAAGTATCATAAGTGTCCCCGCAGATCATGTACAGCCCACATACGGTCATAAACAGAAACCAGGCTTTACACCACTTATATGCATTTGGCAGCTGTTATGCTATAGGTACAGACTCTTACCTGGTGTTGGCAGTTCTTGCAAACCATGCTACTAGTCAGTCTTCCATGAAAAGGGTGCTGAGATTTCCATTGTCTGGGGATGGGGTTTAACACCCCTTAAACAGGAGAGACTGATTAATAAATATACATAAAGTAGTACTAAACAGTATGAACAGCATTGTACAAAAGACGTGTGCGCTGTGATCTTTAGGTTGGTTCTAGATGCACAACAAAAGATTTCATAGATGCTGAGTAATACACACCTTGTGTCCTGCAGTGAATTTGCCTTTCAGTCTCCTGTGGCAGCTGTGATAAAATAAATCCATGCTGCACATTACCAATATATAAGACATAACAAATAAAATTATAAGGTCTTATTTTACCAATGCAAATAGATCATTCTTAATGAGACAAGTACAATCAGATTTCCCAGTCCTTCTCCCTAGAATTCAGCTTTACTATATGAGCAATTTACCTTTTTTTTTACTAGCTATAAAATTATTTTGCATTAAAAAAGTACTACTTTTCTGAATATAGGACTCACTTCCAAAGCATGGATATCAAACAGATGAGAAACAGGAGGCTGACGATCTCTCTCATCTTCTAATGATGATGTCAGCACGTGAAACAGTTCATGAGCATCCTGTGTAAGTGAATACCAGCTGTTACAGTGGATTGTAAGTAGTAAAGTAACAAAAAGCACTTCATATACAGATTCAGAGACTCCAAATTTAGATCAAGACAACACTGATTATCGGATCAAATTTAGCACGTCAAGCAGCGGCCGCAACTTCGGAAGAAACATATTTTCTAACCTGTTCTTCAAAAGAAGAGATCTGCCACCTGTATGTTCTGAGGACATCTAGAAGGGAACTTGCATCTAACACCTCATCTTCTGCAGCCTCCTGAATAGATAATGCTAAAAGTAATAAGAATTACATAGCTTATTAGAAAAATTACTAAATAAAACAAATCAACAATTATTTTAAACAAATATACTCAACCTACATTAAATCCTTTTCTTGCAGATGATTAGGAAACAGTGGATTACCATGGGTATAAAGTTTGGCACTAAGGCAAAAAGTTCAAACTCCTCCTGTTCTATACCCTTGCTGCCTGAGAACTTTAATATTTGTCTAACAAACCCCCAAAAGGACTGGCCAGGAGTACAGAACAAGCAGTAAAAGAGAACAACGTTTTCTTACAAGAACAAAAATCCTAACTAGGACAATAGAGAATGAAGTAATGAACAAGAACTGAAAATACAAAAACCATCAAGGGAGGGTGCCTACTGTCCACCCAATGGACTGCAAAAAAAAAAAAAAAGGATAAAAAGTATAAAAAAATATATATATAACTACTCTCTCCAACATCTATTCAGGGACACAGTTTCAGCATGGGGACGTGCCAAAAATTGTTTCTAAGATACCAAAACTGGAATACGGAATTCAAAAAATATTAAATCTGTCAAATGTTGTGAAGGTGTGCATCGAAACCAGATGGCCGTCTGGGACAACTGCTAACAAAGGCAAGTGCTGTAAAGCCCAATGAGATGCCCTCACGTGTATTGAAACGAGCAGACCTGGTCTGTATCTCAGCAGTTTGTTGCATAAGCTGAGTGTGCTAATAACACCAGAGCAAAGAGCAACACAACAGACAGGAAACGCAGGTTGTAACAGGTGCAGGGTGGTAGAATGAACACTATAGTATGTAACTTAATATGGGGTTAACATCCGGCAGCCACTGCCCTAATCCTAGTTTAAATAGAGGGTCCCTGCACAATAGTTTCAGCTTCCTGATCTGAGATTGAAATAAGGTGCCTGCTTGTATACTGATTGACCCAGACATAAAAGAGAGAAGGAGCTCCCTGGAAACTACACCTTATGTCAAGAAGAGGATTACCCTGCATTGCTTGATTAAAAAAATACTATAATAAAGCTATTAGTTGTCTTTACGACTAGTTAGGACTATGCTTCAAACGTGCGATGTAAGAAGTGGGGTATTTTTTTAAATGTGGGAGATTTTATATATATATATATATATATATATATATATATATATATATATATATCATACAGTACATACTTGTTTAATTATTACCTTTTAAAAGCTGCAGCAAAGTAACTGACAGATATCGATGCACTACGTCTTTCTGTTCTAGTTGGTACTGTGCTGTGAATTCCTCCAACCAACGAATAAAAGAGGGGCAGGCTGATAAACTTTGCAATAAGGAATTCATAAAACAAGTGTTTCCCAAATTCATCAACCCTGGCACTAATCCTAGAAAGAAAAAAAAAAAAATAAGATAGTTAGTTAATGGGTATGTAGTTAACATGTCTACATTAACAAAGTAGACAGTCATTATGTTGACACCAAAAAAGTTGAATTGTACCATGTCAACATTGTTAAATTGTTGACTTGTCTACATTGTCAAAATGTTGACAAACACAAGCATTAGGGTTAGGAGTCAACATAGGAGGATCCAATAGAAATATTGTTAATATGGACTAGATGTTCCTACATAAAAATACACGTCATTTCAAAATTAATTTGTCTCTATCAAAGAAGTTTGTTAAAAACCCACCATCATAATACAGCCATTTTTCTGAGTCCATGTGGGATACTGGTAACCATGGGGTATATTGGAGCTGCAGGTGTCCTGGGCACCAAAAAGAGTTAACTTCTTTTTGGATAGCAGTGCAGGCTCCTCCTCCCCTATAACTCAGCCCAAAGAAGCCAGTTATATTTAACAAGCCCAAGGACCAGGAAACGAAGGAGAGGAGAAAACCGGCACACACCCAACCAGGCACACCAACTGTCCCGGATCAGAATGCCGGAACTATAAAACCCTCAGCCAGCCAGGGCATGACGGTGGGCGCCCAGTGTCCTCCATGTACTCAGAAATAAGGATTTTACAGGCAAAAGCAAAAGTCCCCTTTATTCTTTCATCAATGGGGGACAGTGGAAACCATAGGATGTCTCAAATCTGTCCCTTTAAGGGAGGGAATGCTCCTGTGCTGCGCTCAAAACCCATATCGGCTAAGGCGAAGCTGTAGAATTTGATGAAAGTGTGGTCAGAGGACCACGTGGCCGCCTTACAGAGATGCTCACCAGACGCACCATGGCAAGCCACCCAAGAGTTCCGCCACCCAGAATATATACCGAGAAAAAAGCAGGTAGGAAGTGTTCAGCCCACTGAATAATAAGGCTAAACTCCAACATGGTGCAGAGACTTTTGGTACCCCCCTGATGGTTGATATAGGCGATCATGGTCGTATTGCAAACAAAAAGTACAGGTGCTTGTAAAGGGCGGGGTTTACACTGAACTACAGAAAAAAAGGGATTTGCCCTCCAGCACACTGCAGCAATATCAACAAAAATACTTGAATCCTACATAATAATAGAAATTCAGGAGGTATTAGTTACATACATTTGCAAATATATGAATAAGCGCCAGGCCAGCGTCAAGGCTCCTCTATACTGGCGTCCCTAACATTATGGGGTTCACGTCCGAGACGCAGGGAACCCCAAAAGAATCTAGCCAAGGATCATCCCCAGGGCATCACACGAAAAAGGGAGAAAAGGTAATAGTGAAGTGTAAATTGTCAGATTGTACCTTCACCACTTTAGTAAACTGCCCGAAGTTCCAGGATGTTGATCGATAGTATCGCATCCCGATCTCACCAACACACTTGGAATGTGTGAGGTCTGGTCATAGCACCCCACCCATGGAGGCTTGCGTCCATGGTGAGAAAAACCCAAACCTGGGTTAGCACCCTTGTCCAGGTGGGAGGACTGGAGCCACTACAAGAGGGAGCGCCGCAATTCCAGAGACAGAACAAGTGTCTGAGACTTGTGATGGAGTGAAGAGCTGAACCACTGTCCCAGGAATTCCAGCTGCAGGGGCCTGGAATTGAACTGACCGTAATCCACCATATCGAAGGTGGAGACCAGCTTCCCCAGAACCCACACACAAGTAAATGGAGACTCTGCATCGGTGAAGAGCAAGAGTCGGCCACCTACACTGGGAAGTAATGCTGCAGGCTTGTCGGATGGTTTGGGAGTCTGGTGACAACCTGACCAAGCCTGTCGTCCCCTGGACTTTGGATCTTTAGAGAAAGTGCCCTGAGATCTGGAGGAAGACTGACCTCTTGCTTTCCCCTGCAGGTGAAAGGAACAAAGGAGAATCCTTTCGTCTTGAGAGCCGCTGAAAGAAGGAAAGCAGTTTTAGATGCTGCAACTGTGGCAATCATTTTATCCAGTTCCGGTCCAAAGAGAACCTCAACGGAGAAAGGGAGAGCCTCCAGGGCCTTTTTGGACTCGGTGTCCGCTCGCCAGGTACAAAGCCATAGTGACAGCCTAGCTGCTATGGCCGAATCCAACACCTTAGAGAAGAGCACGCCAGAGTCAATAGCGCCAACACCCAAGTACGCACTAGCCTCCCAGTTGTTGTCCACCATAGATAGAAGATCATACCTACAAGTTCCCAAGTGAAAACAGTCTTCCAGGGAATCCACTTAGTGACCCAAACGCATTAAATATTATTGTTATTAAACTGTATTCATAGGATTTCCCAAATGGTTCACAAATTTTAGTTGGCGAAATTACATCTCAGATGAAATGGCAGAAAAACATTCAGTAACTCAGACCAATACAGCTGGTGACAAATATAGGGAGATATGCAGATGAGTATCATCCGTATACATATGATACTGATATTTGAAGGAGCTGATAGGTTTGCCAAGAGATGTGGTATAGATTGAGAAAAGCAGAGGACCTAACACTGAGCCTCGCGGTACCCCAGTGGATAGGAGTAGCGAAGAGGAGGTGGTGTCAGAGAAACGAACACTGAAAGAGCGATAGATATGTAGGATGAAAACCAGGATAGGGATGTGTCCTGAAAACCTAGTGATTGTAGAGTGTGTATGAGGAGAGAGTGGTCAACAATGTCAAATGCAGCAGAGAGAGCTAGAACAATAAGTCTTTGAGGGACACAGTCTCATCAGTGATCAGATCATTCACTACCTTAGTCAGTGCTGTCTCAGTGCAGTGTTGGAAACGAAAGCCTGACAGAAGTGAATCCAATATTTTGTGTGAGAGAAGAAAGCATATGAGGTGAGTGTTTGCAGGTCTCTCAAGTAGCTTGGAGGGGCATGGGAGCTGAGAGATAGGACAGTAATATAAACAAGAGTTAGGGTCAGAATTGTTTCTTTTTTTCAGAATAGGAGTAATCACTGCATGCTTGAACAGTGATGGAAAGATACCGGTAGAGAGAGCGAGAGAGTGTACAGATTTTAGTTAAGAGTGGGATGAGCACAGGAAACAAAGCTCTACTGATTTGTTAGGGTAAAGGATCAAGAGGAGAGGTAGTAGAGTTAGGAAGATGAAGAGAGTGTAGATACTTCATCTTCATTTGTGGGATCAAATGCTGAGAAGGTGCCAGTGGGTTCAGGGAAGTAATTGAGCAGGTCCCTGGCTGAGTACAAGCATACCATTTCATTTAGGATCTTATCAATCTTGTCCTTCAAATATAAAGCAAGATCTTGAGCACTGATAGTAGCTGGTGGGTTTGGTGTGGGAGATGCAAGAAATGATTTAAATAAATTAAAAAGTAAATTTGGTGTTAGACGCTTCATCGAAGATGAGAGTTTGGAAATATGTTTGTTTGGCAGTGACCAGACCTTTACGATAAGAGTGGTAGATAGTCTTATATGTGAGGTAGTCACTTTGAATACGAGATTTACGCCACTGACATTCTGATTTACATAAGAAATTTTGTAGGCGTCTTGTTAATTTAGAATGCCATGATTGTCATCTACGTCTACGTGGAGTGTGATGGGACAGCTGAAGCCACTTCATCGAGGGCTATTTTTAGAGTTTGGTTAAGGTGTGATACAGCAGTTTCAGGAGAAGTGAATGTAGAAATTGGTGAGAGTAGTTGTTGCATAGAGGTGGATAGTTGTTGAAGATTAATAACGTTAATATATCTGCAGGTTTGAAGAGGCTTGGTATACTTCAGTGACACTGTGTTTGAAATAATGGCAGTGGCCATTCTTATGAGTAGAGGAGTCAGTCCACTGGGAGAAGCCAAGAGGGGAGGTTAAAGAGAGGAGTTTGGAGGCAGAAGGAGATTGTTTATGTTGAAATCACCCATGGTGATGGTGGGGATGTCGGAGGATAGGTAGTAAGGGAGCCAGGCAGAAGAGTGTTCAAGAAATTGTTGGTGTAGCCCAGGTGGAATATAGATAGCTGCAGCACATTGAGAGAAAGGGGTCAAAATCTTGATTGAATACACTTCAAAAGATGTAAATGTAAGTGAGGGAACCTTTGGTAGAACGGTGTATGTGAAAACATGGGACAGTAATATTCAAACCCCACCTTCTTTACTGTTATCAGGCCCGCAGGTGAGGCAGTGTCTGATTGTGTGAGCCATGTTTCTGTTAATGCCAGAAGGCTGATGTTGTTTGAGATAAAGAGGTCATGTATGGATGCTAATTTGTTACAAACAGAGCGTGCATTCCATAAGGCACATTTTAGTGATTTGGAGTGTGATGATAGAGACAGGATGTTTATGAGGTCAGCTGTGAGTGTGTCATGAGGGAGGGACCAAGATTTGGTGATATGTCACACATAATAGAAGCAGAAGGAGAGAGCTAAATATAGTTGTAGGATGTGTTTGAATGTTGTTCATGGTGACAGTTTGAGGATGTTGCAGTCAATAAATAAAGATAAGAAAAAAGCTCATGAGTGTTAACGAGAGGAGTGGATTATCTCCATCTATCTCTAAAGAGCAGACCAGATGGGCCAAGTGGTTCTTATCTGCCGTCAAATTCTATGTTTCTAACACAACAATTAAAAAGATTCAGCCCAGACATTGTACTCCTACAGGAGATGCATTGGAGAGCTGCGGGTCCAAATGTTTGAAGGGGTAATTGGATTAAGGACTTCACTCCATCATCCTACTCTACTAACACTCATGGGGTGCTTATATTATTTAGCAAGTCCATATAGTATGAGATTTTTTATACCTTTTTAGACCCTCAGGATTGTTGTTTCTTTATAAAATTGCTCCTAGATGGTGAAAGATTTACAATAGCCAATGTATACGCTCCAAACAGTCCTAAAACATCCTTTTTTCAGAAGTCTACGCTAAGCTACAAGAATGGATGGAGGGTCAACTAATCCTGGGTGGTAACTTTAACACCACGGCCTCCCCATCTTTGGACAGATCTGGCAGTTCAGGTAGTTCCCATGGTGGTGTGTCATCCTCCTCCTTTTTCTGACCGAATCAGTACAGCCGATTGCCCTTGGAGATAACCGACCGCTAGAAAAAAAATCATTTTACGCTCATCCCCATGACACATTTTCTAGAATTGGCCTTTGGTTATCATCACCACAAATCCTCCATAAAGTCTTGGACTGGGGCATATATAATATTATGATCTTAGATCAAGCCCCCATTTGGTTTACTCTGAAATTAGATACTCATATTCGCAGGTCCTTCAGTTGGAGATTCCTCTCCTATTTAAATGCTTCAGAAGACTTCAAACGGCTCTTAGAACAACATTTTTTAAATTATGCAGATGATAATTTACAACACACTCAGGACATCAATTTATTCTGGGCTGCCTCCAAGCCTGTTATGCGTGGTCACGTGATAGCATATGGGGCCCACAAACGCAAAGCCTTGTTGGCCAAATTCCAGGAGCTGAGCATTACTTTGAAATACACATACTCCGAATTTCTGGCCTGTCCATCAGAGGATTCCAAACGTAAATATAAAGAAGCAAAAGCCTTATATGACATTTTAAGCCCCAAGCAGGCTCTCATGGACGTCACTTTTCAGAAACATAAATATTTTAAATGGAGCAATAAATCTGTAAAGCTGCTTACCACTATGCTCAAACATACTAAAGCTCCCAAACATATTACTAAACGCCACTCTGCTTCTTCAGGGTCTATCCTAGATCCAAACAACGTAGTTGAGGAATTCCTTCATTTACATATTACAAAACTCTATATGCCACCCCCACTGATGAAAATACTTTAGGCATGGATTTTTTGTTCCAAGCAGGCCTGCAGAAACTTACAGAGGAAGACCGTACCTATCTTACCCAACCGGTGACAGATAGTGAGATTCAGGTGGTTATTAAATCATTGTCTATAAGTAAAACCCTTGATGGTTTTGGGGCAGATTATTACAAGCTGTTACTCCACATGTCACTCCCTCTTTAACGACTCTCTGTAATTCAATAATAACTGGTTATGATGCTCCTCCTAAATTTAATGAGGCCCGCATCATAATCCTCCCTAAACCCAAATAAGACTGCGCCCTAGTCACTTCTTACTGCCCTTTATCCCTTTTGATCCAAGATTTAAAAAATCCTCAAAGTTAATGGCACAGCGTCTACAACCTATCCGGTCTTGATTGCTTCACCCAGCTCAAACTGGGTTTATTAAAAGGGAGACATTCTGTTCATAATATCAGGACCCTTCTAGCAGCCATATAAAGAGAAATAAGTTGCGCTGCTGTGACTGTGTAATTATATGTGCTTGATTGATCAAAAGTAACCTTAGCCTCTCTCAATCATAAAAAATAACATTTATTCATTACACATACAATAACACTATAAAATATCATAAAATGTAATTCTTAAATAAGAGTGTATATATCACAATGATACAGTTGTTGCAACAACTCATATAGCCATTAGAATGTATCCATTCAATAAGTTATTTCTCAATAAAAGAAATTAGTCTTGATTTGGGTCAAATTGTGAATAATAAAGTTCAAATGCTCACCGCTTGTTACCACATATGAATGCTTTAAATATCCAGCAAAGACTTGAAGTGAGTCAGCGTCCAGCTGGTACTTGTAGTGCGCTGGAGCTCACTGGTGGAAATGAATAGTGAAAGGAGCGCTGGATGTATTAGGAGACTCTGCAGAATAGCGCTGCACTCGACAATGAGAAAAGCCGTGAAGTATCCACCAGGCACGTGGGGCGGAGTGGCGGCTGTAGTGTAAGGCAAACGTCCGTCCGACATCGTGGTCTATATGACGGCCGCCGGCTATTAATGCTCCAGTCCGATTCGGAGCTCACGCCTCACTGCGTGTGTGTGGATGGTAGTGGTGAGCAGCAAGGTGTGCTGAGAGTTGCAGAACACTGGTCACAGTGTTGTTAACCCCTTTGACGCGTTTCGCTCCCCTCTTGGAGCTTTTAAGATAGGGATATTCAATCCATATCCTTCCCTTAAGTAGGGTTCTCAATTAGTCAAGTAAAATCAGCTGAATTTGATTATTTTAATGACCTCTTATACTGATTCAGTGAAGCTCTCAGATACTAATATACCTCAATCTCTCCTATATTCAATAAGAATTAACATATTATCTTATATAAAACATATATAGAGACTCTGTAATAAATACTCATGCACTTAAACATATATAAATGTAAAACAAAATTCACATATATAATATAATACATATAATCCCACCTGTTCATCTCACTTTAAATTCTCACCTATAGCTGAGTTCACAATACTACTTTTTGACATATATACATATATATATATAAATTCCATTTAGACTTCTACTTATATTGTCCTATCCTTTTCAAATTTATGTTATTTTTATTTCTCTATTATCCATCATTCTCATATCCATATATACACACAAATGCATTTATAATAAAATAAACATTTCATATGTGTACATATATATACACAAGCAGATAACTATTGTTTTACATATTCATTTGTTTTAGTTATTCCTTCGTTGTACAGATAGAAAATTCATATTACATCTTTCAGTTGAGCCAATATTTTCTTCTTTCCTCATAGAGTACTAATTATATCACGTAATCTCTCCAACTTTTCACACATATGTACATATATATATATATATATATATTCTTTTTTTTTTTTTTTTTTCCACATACACAGAACACAACCTAATCTCTAAAAAATGTATCTGTAATATCCCCAATTTTCATTTTTCATTTGGGTTCCTACCTAGGGGTTGTATTAGAACAATAGCAAGAGACATCTCAAATTTAAATGGACCACACGTATGATAGAGATTACATATTTTCTCACATTTCTCAGTTGTACTGTGATGTTATACAAGGGATGTATCAAGCTGTAGGGGTTCGTGGCCGTCTGCCCTGGTGCGCTAGGCAGTGCAGGGGGTGTACACCACTTACTTGTCCCAGTGATACAGATCCGAAGTTGGAGATATGTGTGGCAATAAGTGTAGTGTGTGCATGCCGCTGCGTGAAGTCGGAAAGCCTGGGTCACGTGTGCGCATCACATAACCCGGATACGTCTGAGGCGTGTTTTGCCGATAGCGGCTTGTTCACAGTCCCAGCCTAGAGGTCTCCACTGTATGTTCATACTCTTGTATCCGTAATCAGCAATTCACAGTGCATATGGTTAATTGGCAAGTATTTAGGACTATGGAGATCCACGGCCTGTCAGCCTTTGTATAGCACATAAGGACAAGATGGAAAGTTACGTTCTCCAATCACACAGCTGCAAAAATGGCTGTGTATAGAATGAGAATATCTGATTGTGTTATTATGAAACATTCTGTGTTAGGCTTTAATCAAATGGATCTATAGTTAGACAGTTAGTAGTGGGAGAACATACATGGAAAATGTTCTAATTTATTAGGTTGGGAATATTGAAATCTTAAATATGCGATTGTTGCAAATACTGACATCAATACAAGTACACAAGTTAGTTAACCGACATAAGAAAAGGGATGTAGTTATGCGCGGCCGCCGGTCACAATTCCAACACCGGAATGCCGGCTAGGGATTTATGACAGGTGTCAAAATACCGACTACTGTCCTAATCCCGACGCCGGAATGCAGAATGACGCGGGCCCGAACGAGGTAAGTACAGGTGCCCGTCCTCTTAGCCGTGGAAGGGGGGGGGTTAGGTTTAGGGTACCCCAGGGGGATTTGGGGTTAGGCACCCCCCAGAGAGGGATAGGTCTAGCACGCGGGAGGGGGGTTAGGTTTATGCTCTAGTGGGGGAGGTTAGGATTAAAGCACTGGCAGGGGGGGGGGGGGGGGGGATTGGTTAGGGTTGGCAGATGCCCACTCAACTTATTCTCATCTCTGAGTGTGCTGTCAGTATGGCAAATAAAAAGTATGGTGGTCGCTCACATCAGCTTATTGATATAGCACAGGTGCTTGTAAAGGGACGTGAACCCCTGAATGTTAGGGATGCCGATATAGAGGAGCCTTGACTCTGGCTCGGTGCTTAATCATATATTTGCAAATATATGCTACTAATACGTCTGAATTTCTATTATCATGTAGGATTCAAGTATTTTTGTTGATATTGCTGCAGTGTGCTGGAGGGAATATTCCTTTTTTTGTGTTCAGTGTAAACCTCGCCCTTTACAAGCACCTGTGCAATATCATTAAGCTGATGTGAGCGACCACCATACTTTTTATTTGCAGTTCTGAGAGGCATGACCGAGCAATATTTAACCCTCGGTCGCCCGCACACACGCTACAATTATCGGGGCGATCCACGGATATCGGGCGGATCGCCCCTATAATTGTACCGTGTATGGCCAGCTTTAGTAATTGGGATTAAGAGGCATGTTAAAAAAACACACACAAAATGCCTTGGGTACAGCAATTCTGTTTAAAATGTAATGTTGTTCTGATGTGAGATATGTCATTATCATGGTTAAAATATCACATCAGCCAGAAGCTGATGTGCCTCTATTTACCTTTCTTACTCTTTTTTCTGTCAGTGATAGGACCCCACAGAACATATATACCAGCTGCCAGGGCCGCAGCAATGCCACCTATCATACCCCAGTTCTTCATCATTTTACACCTGACACAAAGAAAACAAAGCAAAATCAGTAAACAGTTCCAGATTCCAAATGCTTTTACTAACCAGCTATATTTAACAGTATATTTTCACATTCTGGCACATTTATACTCATACAGTATGCACCAATATATTTAAGGAAGGGCCAACAGAAGATAATAGAATGGCAGCGCTTCTTCTACTCCTCTATTTCAGCCCAATGTCATGCTGGACAATACATGTGTGCTGTTTAGAAAAAAAAATCTCTCTGTAAAATGAAAAACTATCTTTTTTCTTTTCCAATGATTTAAGCACACACTTCAGTTAATGTAGGGATAACAAACTGTATAATCTGCATTTATCAACTGCTCAAGCTTGAGTACCTGAATGCTCCATCTATTTACATGAACTTCCTATCCCAGAAGAAAATCTACAGATCACACTGTCCTCAGGGAGAGAGACAGGTGTATCGGCTGGCACTGCTTGCAGTAGTCATGTCACAACTATTGCAAAACAGCTGTTTACACAGAAAATATTTCTGACTTTACTCTTGCACCAAAGCACAGTGCCATATTTTTAGGATAACCTGCCCCACATCTGACCAGTGTATTTTTAACCCATTTGTCATTCTGCTCACTGCAATAATAGTAATACTGACGAATGACTTAATATTCTTTAAAAAGGAATGTGCATAGGAGAACCAACTTAAAATGATTAGGGATAGTAAATTAATCATCCTCAGGTCTATGAAAAATTCCATAGTGCCTGCAAAACTATTGGAGCACTGGGAAACGTGTGGACACAGGTGTGATACAAAAAGTGGAAATTCCGAATGTCAACATGATCTGAACGTCCACATTCAGAATGTCGACACTGACATAATATCAACAATGCAACTTAGCGTTCGTTTTACATTTAGTTCTCACTGAAGCTTTACCAAAACATTATCTGTCGACGTTAACAATATCAACATTATGACAATGTTGTCATTCTGAATATGGATAACTTGAACATCTACCCCTTTGGTGTTAGATGTGCCCACAAACATCTGTCCTCCATGCACTATAAGTCGCATTACACAATAACCTGTGAGCCCCACGCGACTTGGTAGCACCAATCGTCTTTACATGCTACTTTTTCCTTTAAAATGTGTCTTATTCGCAAAGCGATGAGAATATGATGCACAAGCAGCTTCTGCTGATTAAAATGAGATGCGGCATACCTATATTCTTTGTGCTACTGTAGGCATGCCTATATTCTGTGAGGCTATATGTATGTGGACACATCTGTATATACAGTTTAATGATGGCAGACATTAGGACAACTCTGAGACAGTAAAAGTGATGCCGTTACAACATATCATGTATCACTCACTAGTGTACTCATTCTTAAGCTGCCCACACACATAGCGATATTTTACCCGATCTGGCCGATTCTGACGCATTGGAACGACAGATCTTTTTCATACCAAATCGTGTGCGGGACTGCCGTGGAGCTCCAGGGGAGAGTTCAGGGGGAAATCGTGTATATCGGCTGATCGGGAACACATCGCTATGTGTGTGGGCACCCTTACTTCCACAGCTGGCCATACACCAGACCAACTTTCCTCCAACCATCCAACTAGTTGGTTGGTTGGAATGATAATCTGGT
This sequence comes from Taudactylus pleione, assembly GCA_031769625.1. NCBI lineage: Eukaryota > Metazoa > Chordata > Amphibia > Anura > Myobatrachidae > Taudactylus > Taudactylus pleione. Next base: position 1,588,776 of record JAUIMM010000748.1, on the reverse strand, counting down.
AATGTATGGCAGTAAATGACAATCAGCCATTTGCTCCCAAACACCAGAATTGGACGAAAGCTGTTGTTCAGACATGTTGTTTAAATCAAACAGATGTAGCCAACTTGCCTGAACGTCCTTTTTCGTATTTTCTGGTGTTTGGGAGCAAATCGCTGATTGTCAATTACTCCCATACATTACCCGATTATCATTCCAACCAGCCAACTATTAGGATGGTTGGAGGAAAGTAGGTCTGGTGTATGGGCAGCTGAGTATGACAAGTGAGTGCAAGACAGTACTAGTCACCGTGCTGCACATTGCATATGTATGACACTTGACCTATGGGTCACATACAACACTCCGCCCATGTTGTACAAGGAGGGAGATGTGTTCTTCATGAGGGTAGAGGAGAGGTCAGTGCCCGTTACTCTGGAAGGCAGACATCTGTGTGACACTGGCAGTGCGGCCTTCAACCAGCGCTCGCCCAGCACACACAGCCCGCCGCGCTGCACTATAGCTCCGGCACGCCTCACCTGACAGCGGCCCCTCTGCGCAGTGACAGACAGACACTCCCTTCACAGGCCCGAGGTGAGCTGCTGAGCATCCCGCCCAGTGCAAACACCGCAAACCGGAACCAACAATAATCCTTCTCCTCCTCCTCCTTCTGGAACTAAGCACAGCGGGTAATGTAGTGCGGGACAGAGATGTGATCGCACCGCCGCACGGTTACTACTTCCGGGATAGAGGAGCTGTTGCCATGGTTGCCATGGACGCTGCTCATCTGTTACCTGCAGGCTCAGGAGTCATGAACAGTACATGTCCGCCAGGCCGTCCTGCATCCTACTCTATACAATTCATAACTACACCTGACATGAAAAAACATTCTCTTGTCATGTATACTACCTATATGTTTTGTATAAAAGGTACGAGCCGCTCGTTGCATGTTATATAGTTACATGAATACAAAAATGAATAACAAAAAAACCCATGGACACTTGCTGCTGCTGCTTGCTGCTGAAAAAATGGCATGGGGGCAGGGGCGGATTGGGATGGAAAACCAGCCCAGGAAAATTTTGGAAGCAGCCCTAATGGGGCGGAGTCTGTTGAGAAGGCGGGGTCTGTGGAGGGGACGGGATACTTTCTCCTTATAGGGCCTGATTCTGAGTTGGAAACAGTCGCCGCCACTACAAATCCCTTGCCTTGTGTACAGCCATGCGTCTGTATGTGCAATGACCGAGATGCTGCAATAGCACTTGGTGCACCTTTCAACGCCAACATCAAAACTTGCACCAGCCCTATGCTAGGTCAGATCACCCAACTGAGTATGGCCTCCAATGTGAACAGGCACAGCCAATGCTCCTTTATAGATACAGTTTGTAGGACACATCTACTCTAATAGGGTTGTAGGTCCCTTTGTGGTCTGCAGGACATCTGCACCAAAACAAAAAAGCAAACTTTGCTGAATTTAAAATGCACATCTATTTTTTTCTGTACCCCTATCTTAAGGGAAAAAAAATTAAACAGGAATGGAGGAGTGTGGCCCGGACATAGCTATGGGTCAGGAGGCAGACAGAATGCTAGCCAGCCACTCTGATTGTGACCGGGGAGCATCCTCTGCCTGCCTCCTGTCTGCGGGCAGTGATGCTTGTGTCTGTAGGTGCCAATGAAAGCAGCAGGGTGTGTTGAGTGGTTAGAGAAAGTCCCTGATAGCTCAGCCCTTCTACCCATAGAGTCGCCACTACCAGCAGCAGTCTTTGCTGCACTCACCCGGTCAGCCTGTCAGCAGAGCTGTAGCTACATATTTTACCACCCTGGGCGAGAGAGAGCACCAGCTCTTTATAAAAAAATAGCTACAGTATATGAGTTTTTACTTTATCGTTTTCTTTTCATGATGTCTGAAGAATGAATCAGTGGTCTTGTCCTCTGAGCTGAGACAGAGTGGGTAGCAAATGTCTTCTGCCAAGGTGAACTTCAATTTGGGGTGCATAGAAGGATAAATACTTTCTGTGTGGGAAAAATTTTTTTGCATGTGCTAATGCTAGGATCTCACCCACATGAGGACAATATTACACACCAGGGGATGTTATTCAACAGAATCAGTTTATAAAGAGGAATGTGGAGGGTTCAGATGGCAAAAAAGTGGCACGTGAGTAGGCCTGAGAGGCACTTAAGTATGGTAAAAAATGTAAATATAAAATAAAAAATAGAGGAATATGCCATGTTGTCTAAAGGTGGGTACACACTGACGATGTGTACCCGAACGATATGTCGGACCAACAGACTGACATATCGTACTGCGGGTACACATTAGAGCTCTGTAATGAACGATGGAACGTTCCCTCCTTTATTAACATGTATAGATATTGGGCCTGATTCAGAGCCGCTCGTAAGCGGCCGCTCGTTCGTTCCAAGCGATGTTTGCCCAACTGCGCATGCGTATGGATCGTAATTCGCATGCGCGAACCAGTCAGTGCGGCCGAAAATCGTTTGTTCGCTAAATAGTGATTGCCCGCTATTTTGAGTGACAGGAGGAGGCGTATGTGGGTGGTAACAGGGGAAGGTGCTTGAAAACGGGGAGTGGAGATCTGAACGCAGGCGTGCTTAAAGGTCAAAACGGGCGTTTTCTGGGTGTGCATAATTAATACAGCAGCGTCATTGACCACGTCACTGGGTTATTTTATAGCCAGAACTGCTCGCAAAATTGTGGTAGCGAAAACCAATCACAAAAATAGCAAGCACTTCATACGCTGGTCGATGTACTCGATTAATCTAATAAATAGCGGACATGACGTAGGATGCGAGCGGCCAGGGGGCGTTTTTTTCAAAATTACGTTCGCATGTTTTGTTCGCTCATTCAGACCTAGAGGCGTGAACAGACCGCAAAGAGCGAACGGTTCATTTGAATAGCCACCCCTATTTTCTGGACGAGCGAGCGCTAATTGCGTCCGGCTCTGAATCAGGCCCATTGTCAGGATTAATCTGCAGCACATCAAACCTGATGACACGATACCACGGGAGCGGGCATAATGTGCATACACACACTGCACAATATGTCGTTACGATTTGGCAAAATCATGACAACATCGTCTCAGTGTGTACCCAGCTTAAATGACAATTACAATGTACAAAAGGAGATTGCGCTGAACAAACAGGCAATGTAGTGACCATATGAACAAATGGATGAACTGTCTTAAACATTAAACACATAATAATAAATCGACACATAGGAAGGAAATCAACCAAGCGTGTGCATCTTTAAATACAGAAATAAACACGATCGGCACTACAGATTTCATGAAAAAGATATACTGTTTTAAAGAAGATATATTATAAAAGCTGACATCAAGCTTTTTATAATATATTCTTTATATTAAAACCGGAGAGTGTCGATCATGTTATTTCTTTTATTACAGTTACACCCTAGTTTATTGCACATATATATGTAATAAATGCCGCCATTCCTTCCCAAATATATATTTAATGATTTTATGCCCCACTCCATCCCGTATATATTATATAGTTAGTCATTTTATGCCCCACATACTCTTTCCGTATACATATTTTATAGTTTATACCCATCATCTCCCCTACTCCTTATTTTATATCCATCACCTCCCAGGCCTTATATATTATACCCATCACCTCTCAGCCCTTATATAATTTATACCCATCACCTCCTCCCAGCCCTTATATAATTTATACCCATCACCTCCCAGCACTTATATAATTTATACCCATCACCTCTCCCACTCCTTATATATTTTACACCCATCAGAGACCACCTCCCCCACTTACATATCTTTTATACCCATCATCTCCCATATATTTTCTGTTCATCAGTCCCCCCTTAATATATTTTAAGCAGCGTTTTAACTTACATTTCAGCAGACAGACTGTGGCTTGGTGTGTGTCCTCCAGCATAGGATGTTCTAGGGCAGGCGCTCCACTCTGCATCATTGAACTGAGTGGGACAGCCAGGACCGTGCACGCCGCTCTGCCTCTCAGAGAGGGATCCTGCAACTGTCACCACAGCTGCGAAGAGGAGGAGGGCCCCAGCTGACCAGGAAGGAGTCGGTGGGACCTGGAGGGGACAACAACATGCTGCAGGAGCTCCCGGTCCCAGAGCGCTCCGCGCGCAGCAAACAGCAAAGGTCCATGGGAGGTGCTGCTGCTGCTGGGCATGCGCAGCAGCCCTCCCGCGGCCATTATACTTCCAGTATAGAACCGCTGCCAGGTTAGAGCTCAGCGGAGCTCTGATCGCGGCAGCCTCCATCCAACCCAGGAGGCATTGTAAGCCGGCCCGCAGATGGGAGCATGGGACCGGCCCAGCGGGAAATAGCCCGCTGTCCCGGTGGCCCAATCCGCCCCTGCATCCCTGCATGGGGGGGTACGAAATGTAAGGTTGGTCTGATCATTTGTGTAATACAATAAAAAAAATATGCAAAATGATTTAAATGTAATATATATAGCACCGTCTTATATTATTTGATGCATATTCCCTACTGACACAGATATCATTTTATAATATTCTTATTAATGTTTCTGCTATCATTAAAGAATAAGTTAACTTTTAGTAAGAAATACATTTTAAAAAATGTGACACCCTCTAGCTGGGTTCAAACAGCCCACATGTGCTTTGTAGCATGTTTTAACTGACACCCAGTGTTGTCACACAGGAAGGGTTAATATCTGGCAATACAAAGATAAAATATATCCGCACAGACTATAATTTATCTAAAGTGTATTAGTAATACTTCCCTCTCACCTAATTAATGTTTCAACTGTATTTACAGTGAGGGGGTGCACCAAGGAATCTATGGGATCCACAACAATACAAGAAGAAAGTATTCCTGTACACGGGGCACTAATAGATTTAACATATCCATTTATTGACATATTATCTATTCCTAATCTTGTGATCAAGAATAAAGGCAAACTGCCCAAATTAATAAAATATAACTTTTTCTACTGCAGGGTCCATAGGGTATCCACAGGATACCTTGGGGTATAGGCGATGGCGGCAGACATCCAGGCACCACAGAGTTAAATTTTCAGCCTCCCAGGATGCACTGGGGTCCCTTTCCTATACCCCGCCCCGAGCCTCAGGCCACTCAGTTTTCGTCGGTGCCTGGCCGGACCAGTCGCACCGTACAGAGGGGGGCTTTTCAAGGCCCCTGAAGATTTCTTTGCAGCTGTGGCTGCACAACTAGAGTGCTCCAGCATAGGACAGTCAGTATTAACGTCCATGCTGTCACTCCTACACCCCGCCGGTACCAGAACGCCGGTACCGATCCGGGCATGCTGGTTGGTAGCTGGGGTCACAGCTAGCGGTGACCCCGGCTACCGGGACTGTGGCCGGATGCACGGGGGACAAGGTAAGCGGCGGGGTCCCGCGGTGGGCACCCGCCGGTAACAGTCCTTTTTGGTCCCCAGGCAGGGGGCTCCCTGGGGACCGGCTGCGCGAGGGGCCAGGTACTGATCCTGCGCCTTCCACTAGACCACCAGGGACAGCTGGCCGCAGCATGTGCGGTACAGCGCGGCGTCCCAGGGGTTAATAGCAGGCCAGGGGAGAACGCCTTCCCTGTTTCACAGCCGGCGTCTCCCCCGCTGCACAGTGCCATTCCACAGCGGTCTGAGCGGGCTGTGTCAGCGCTCCTCCCTCGGGCCCGCCTCCTCTCTGCTCCTCGGTGGCCATTTTCTCACTACATGTGCTGGGAATGACAAACGCTGCTGGAAGCTGTTACAGGTGCCATTGTGGTCCAGGTCCAACGCATACCTCTCCTTCAATTAAGGTCAGTGTATGCAGCACTGTTTCCTACCAGGCTCTGGTCTGTGTAGTTGATCGCAGTGCTTGTAATGCAGGATGTTATCTGTGCATTGTATGTGACTTAAATGCTAGCGCTGTTTGCCTGTACTTTCATTTCTGACTGTCAGCCTTTTTCCTATCCCTGTTCTTCTGCTACAGCCCTTGCGGTGCGGTGTTGCAGGGTGTTTATTACCTCGCAGTAAACGTGGTTTTTCTGTGTGGGAGGTCACATACGCTCTGTTCACACTCCTCATGTCTGAAAGTGAACGAGGATATCCTCTTCCAGCTATAATGTACTGATATCATGTGCAGTTAGCGGAGGGATATGTAGACACTGAGGGTTTATGGAGGGCATGTTGTATTATATATCACGCCCCATTTCTGTCACTGTGCCTGCACAAACAGGTGACCGCCCTCGGCTGGCTAAGATGCTTACAGCCCTTGTGGGCAACGCCCCCTGCGTTTCCCTATAGGGGTTATCGCAGCGAGTGGTGGTCTCATCACATGCAGGGGTCCCTGGACAGTTAATGGTACCCCAGTGTATCCTGTTTTTTGCCCCCCCAGGTCTCGCAGGAGCCTGTGTGGGTGAATTTATTGTCCAAATGGTATAGCACCTGATGGACATTTTACAGGGGGAGTCACCATTTCGGCCTTCTAAACGGCCTTTCGGGTCTCAGACGGGTAAGGACATGACGTCTGATGACGGTGACATTATTGACTTTTTCAGACACGAGCCCCTTAGTGCAGAGGAGGCGTAGTCTGGGTCTAAAGTCTATATACCTGGCCTTATACGGGCAGTCCGTGCGGCTTTGGTTATTACATATCCCCCGTGGCTAAATCCAATTATGCCTTCTTTAAGGGTAAGGGTGTTACCACTGTAATTCCTCTATCTGGTCAGCGGTTCCAGCCTCAAAAATGGTTGACTTTTTGCATACCCCTTTGCGGATAATTATTTTTCCGAATGGGAGTTACCTTTACGGGTAGATTCTCATGTTACACGCATAGTGAGGAGTGCTACGTTGCCCATGCCCCCCAGGTCCTCCTTGCAGGAGGTTACACATTGCAAGGTGCAAATATATCTCTGCACACTGACTCTCCAGCAGAGCAGGTGGATAGTGGCAAATTCTCAGAGACTTAGTCACGTTCATAATGAGACAGCCTTACATATAGCCTACTCCTTTCCAGAATCTCCTCGCCAGCAGTAGCGGCTCGGCAGCAGTAGCGGCTCGCCGCTCCCTGTGGTTGCGCTCTTGGAAAGCGGACGCAGATTCCATTTGGAATGCTTTGCCTTTTACGGGATAGGTCCTGTTTGGCCCTCATCTGAACACACTTGTGGCCCCGCAGGCAGCAGCTACGTCTGCGTGTCTGCCATCGGCTACAGTCCCATCAGGTCCTGGGGCTTCGTCTTTTCGGCCCTGTGAGGCCAGGGTAAGTCTAAAATATAGCTTTCCAAGACAGTCAGTAGCCAGGAAATCTGCTCATCCATAAGAACAGGCTTGGATTACAAGACATCCTACTCCCAAATTGGACTATAAGCCTTCAGCCTCACGGGACGGGCCTCTTCTCGGGGGACCCCAGAGTTGGAGGCCGGCTTCTCCAGTTCGCCCAGTGCTGGTGTCTGACCTCCACGGCCACTGGGGTAAGAGAAGTATTTTCTTGAAGGTATGTCCTCTTCTCCCGGTAACCGCCTCCCAGACGGTTTTTTCGTTACAGGTCTTCTGTCAATTCAAGACAAGGCCCTGTAATTTTTTGAGGGTGTTGCACTCTATACTCCAGGCAGGAGTTATAGTACCTATTCCGTTGCCCCAAAGGGGAACGAGGTGTTACTCCATCCTCTTTCTGGTACAGAAACCCAATGGGTCTTACCTGGACATCCTCAACCTCGAATCCTTCAACAAATTCTTAAGGGTTCCTCGGTTCAGGAGGGGGATCCTGCATTCCATCATTCAATGGAGCCGGGGAATTTTGTGGTGTCGTTGGATATATTCAGGGTGACTACCTGAATGTCCCTATTTCCTTAGCCCACCAGTGTTTTTCCTCAGGTTTGCAGTGGTCGATAAGCATTTCCAGTTTTACCAGGGTTGTGGCAGCCCACCTGCGGATGCAGGGGGTCCGCTTGTTACCCAATCCGGGTGACCTCCTGGTGTTAACAGAGTCTCCAGAGATACTTCAGTGCCATCTGCAACGGACAATATCTGTGTTGCTACGTTAGGGCTAACTGATACACTGGAAATGGTCCTCTCTGATTCTTCACAGAGGATGCTCCATATCCCAACATCTGAGGATCTTTGTGATTGAGAAAAAGATCTCTGCATTACAGGCAAAGGCAAGCAGTTGCCTGCAGAGTCGCCGAGTGTCTATTCACTCGGCAATGTGGTTCCTGGGTTCCAGGGTGTCTCTGTTCGACATGGTGGAGAGTACCCAGTGTCACTCTGAACCTCTAGAAAAATTGATCCTCTCCAGATGGGATGGGTTGCCCCATAGGATAAAGTCAATAGTGCTTTCCCCGGAGGTTTGTCTCTCTCTGGCCTGGTGGTTGCGGAAAACTCAGCTAAACAAGGGGCACCCCCTTTGGGATTGCGGACAGGGTCCTTCTGACGACGGACGCCAGTATCCCTGGCTGGGAAGCAGTGACGGGTCCACACTTGTTCCAGGGCAGGTGGACTCCAGTAGTTTTTGCACTTCCCATAAACATCTGAGAACTTAGAGCAGTATTCAAGGTTCTCCAGCATACAGAACAGGTCCTCCACGGAAATACTGTGCAGGTACAGTCTGACAACGCCATCATGATGGCTTATGTACACCACCTAGGAGTTTCCCGAAGTTGGGCGACACTGACAGTGGTGTCCCGAATTCTGGCTTGGGTGGAAGGCTATATCCCTGCCGTCATCGGCAGTGTTCATTCAGGAATCCTCAGATGGAAAGCAGGCTTTCCCAGCCGTCAGGACGTGCATTCAGGGAAATGTCCTCTTCATCAGGAGGTGTTCAATCTTCTGGTGAACAAGTAGAGCCTTTCAGAGATGAGACTCTTATGGTAGACGTATGTTGGTCCAGTGGACCTTCCAAGTTGTGTACCTCGTCCCTCCGTTATCCCTTCTTCCTCCAATAATAGCAAGAAGGAGCCGCGCTCCTGCTGATAGCTCGTGCGTGGACCAGACGGCACTATTACTCAGATCTTTGGAGTGTTTCAGTTAACACTCCAAAGCTGTTACCTCTACGACCGGACCTGTTGTCTCAGGATCCTGGCTGATACCCAGACCTGGGTTGTCTGTCATTGACGGTGTGGCGGTGGAGACTGCCCTCTTAAGGTCTAGGAGTTTTTACAGCTCTATAGTTAACAGGGCCTATGTCCATGCTAAGAGCTCGGAAGATTTTATCTGCAAGAATTTACCATCAGGTATGGCATACTTTCTTTCAGTTGTTTCACCCTACAGGCTATGCTCCTCGGGTATTCCGGATATCCGAAGTGTTGGCTTTGCTACAGGTGGGCTTAGATACCAGTCTTCGCCTTGCTTACCTGAAGGTGCAGGTTTCTGCCCTGTTGGTTTCATTGTAGGATTGCTACTCTTCCTGATGTCCGCACCTTTGTGGAGGGTGTACATTTTATTCAGCATCCCTTTGTTCATCCTGTGGCTCCTTGGAATTTGGCTGTGGTCTTTAGGGTTTTCTGAGGGCCGCCATTTGATCCACTGGGCTCAGTGAATTTCAAATGGCTTACGGCTAGGAATGTATTCCTTCTGGCCATTGATTTGGCCGGTAGGATCTCAGAATGGGGGGCTGTGTCATGTAGACTTCCCTTTTTTCTCATCTTTCCTAGGAACTGGGCAGTGCTTCGCACTTGCCCTGGTTTTTTTACCTACGGTGGTGTCTAGTTTCCACATCAATGAGGAAATTATAGTACCTGCCTTTACTTCCCCAGTCCTTTCTGCTGGTGAGGCCTCTTTGGATGTGGTATGGGCTCTAAGAATTTAAGTTGACCGTACCAGTCCATTTAGGAAATCAGACTCTCGGTTTTGTCCTTTCTGGTTTCCATAAAAAGGGTTGGCCTGCCATAGCGCTAACTTTGGCAGGATGGATTCACAGGTCTTCCTGTTCCATCCTCTATTAAAGCTCTTCCACTAGGTCTGTGGGTCCTTCGTGGTCAGCTCGACGTGGCGCTTCAGCAGTTCAGCAGTGATTGGCAGCCACGTGGTCATCTGTCCATATTTTTGTAAGGTATTATGTTTTTGATACCTTCGCCTCTCAGGATGCTTCCTTCGGGCGGCGGATTCTCCTTACAGCACAGGAGCGTCCCCACCCTTAATGGATACTGCTTTGGGACATCCCCAAGGTATCCTGTGGATACCCTATGGACCCTGCAGTAGAAAATATGAGATATGGTAAGAACTTACCCTTGTTATCTCTATTTCTACGACTCTCGCCCTGTCGCACCTGTACTGCAGATGGGCTTTGATCTGGTCACCGGTTTCTCCGTCTCCTTCTGGGGAGAATGTGATTCTTGTGTGTTCCAGACTGTCTTCTCTCTCTTTTTTGCTCCTGCTCCGACCTATGGCTTGTTACGAAACTGAGTGGCCTGAGGCTCGGGGGCGGGGTATAGGAGAGGGACCCCAGTGCATCCTGGGAGGCTGAAAATTTAATTCTGTGGTGCCTGGATGTCTGCCGCCATCGCCTATACCCCAAGGTATCCTGTGGAACAATATGGACTTCGTAGAAATAGAGATAACAAGGGTAAGTTCTTACCATATCTCATATTTTTTCATTATCCTAAAATCACAAGCAATCGAAATGTGAAGCACACTTTAAAATTTGAATAATCTACAAATACATTTTTTTATAATGTCTTCAATGATTTGCCTTGCATCTTCATTTCAACACACTTTGGGCCTGATTCATTACGGATCACAACTGCGATTACGCACGCAGACGGCCGATTGTTGCGTACTGCGCATGCATATGCATCGCAGTGCATGCGCGCAAAGACTCCACTGCGATCACAGTGTCCACGCAGACCCATCGCAGCGTGATTAACAGGAAGTGACCATTTGGGGGAGGTTGGCGAAATGCAGACGTTTGAACGCCGTTACAGGGGCGTGCATAAATTAGCCACTGCGATGTCATACGCAGCTTGAGCTGGCACTGCGTGCGATGAGGTTAGCAAATATGGAGTAAGGCCAGACCTGTTGTAATTGTGCGTGAGGCTCCGATGGTACTTGATATTACTGATGGTTTCGCAGACTTGCAATGTATTGCGGATGTGAGTAAGGGGAAGTGGGCGTCCTTATGTTAGGCTGCGACGGCATTGCGATTGCAAACATTATCTTAGTTTTGCCGTGGGTCTGCGTGCATAATCGCAGCTGCCATCGCAATAGCAATCTGTAATTAATCAGGCCCTTTATCCCTATATAGCCATGTTGTCAAATAATATATAAAAAAAGGTTTAACATTTTTTATTTTGGAATAAAGTTATCTTCCATATATATTTGTCTAATGGATAATTCCTCATTGAAAGCATGTATGATGACTGGACCCAATATATTTTTTTCTCCTCCATAGTTTAGTGATGAAATTAATGTTACCATATCACATTATCACCATTGCCAGTGATTTACATACCACTCCACTATTCAAGATGTCAAATATGTGTATTTTCAAGATATACAGGATGTGATTCAATATAGTTATTAGTATCATCCTTCATTGAGAGGGAGACAGGATTAATCTTCTTACAGCTAGTTGGACAACGTTTATAACACCTATTCTTAAAATAGTATGTTATTCTTATGTAGAATTAATGCTCTTTCCACACTATGTTATGGTCAGTAAAAAGAATATATTCTTTCACTAATGATACTTTCGGTGTATGTACTAATAATTGCGGTGATGCCGAGATTATTATCAGTGAATTAAAATATCCCTTCAATGTACCAAGGGGAACTCACAGGGACAGCAGTTGCTATAACAGCTGTCCCTGCAAATTATATCCCCGACAAATTAGAGAAGTTTTTTGCAGAATAAAAGACCTCTCCGGGGGAAGCTGAAACTGCGCATGCGCACATTGTCAGCTTCCAGAGTCGGCCGGGGAAGAGATCATAAGAACTCTCTCCTACCCCTGGAGCCGCCATAGGCTCAAAGCAGTTTACACTATCTGAAGATGGTGTAAACTACCGTGGATAAACTCCAAAAAGCTTAGTTTTTTGGAGTTTAGTACACAGGAGTCAGATCGCAGTCCCCATTGACAATAATGGGGACTGCTATCTGCAGCGCTAATTAGCACTTTGCCGAAGATTTCTGTGAAATCTCCTGCATTGTGCTATTAGTACATAAGTATGATACATAAAGTTATGCAGCAACTGCAGCTTCTGTATCATTTTATGTAAAAAAGAGCTTGATACATATGCCCCCCAAGTGAGTATTGGGTTTATAGTAACACCATATAGTTGAAACAGAATCAGGATGGTAATCCCATATTAGGTGTATAATATCCCAATATACAGTAGTACACAGAATCCTTTTTTTTAGTCTCTCTCATTCAGTAGTTGTAGGATATTTAATTAAACAATTTATATAGAATCCAGCTAATGATCCCTTATAAGGTGTGTATCGATCCTGCATAATCCCCTTGCAGTGAGCCAGATAAATTAATTTATTCACCTATAATCTGATTTCACATTATACACAGCATTATGCTCTTTATGCAAGTGTATACAGTATAGTGCTTCTAATAAGAATGGTATGTGACTCACTGTCACTGTAATCTGGCTACTTTTACATTAATATGTCTGGTGATAAGTGATAACCCTTTTTTTCTCATAGTTCTACTAAAACTATACATATAAAGGGTAGTCAATATAATCCATCAGTTATTCACCTCTATTTAAATAATGCAGTGTTTTATATTGCACCCTACGCCTCTCATTGGCATCTAGCTACTTAGTATCACTGTCATGTGAAACAGTGTATCAATAATGTTACAGCTCCTACTCACTGTGTGAGTGTTGGATCTGTTAAATTATGTTCAGGATATTATTCAACGTGTATTCACCCATATATTTTAATAGTGCAGTTTCACCATGGCTGGACACCTGTCTCAATTATATTATCCCTCTTATCAATGTGCACATCAATGTTTTCCAACACAGACACCCAATCATCGGCTATTCAATGTTTCACAATAATTATCTCAACACATCTTATTTGGCAAAAGAGACATTTTTTAATTGTTAAAACCGCAGAGCACACTAACCGGTGTGTACTGCTAAGCCTGACGTACGTTTCCCATTTAGCTTATTCATAGGATATATGATTATAACTGACCATAATATAATGCGGAAAGAATATTACATTTTACATAAGAATAACATACTAATTTTAAGAATAGGTGTTTTAAACTTTGTCCAACTAGCTGTAAGAAGATTAATCCTGTCTCCCTCACAATGGAGGATGATACTTACTAATAACTATATTGAATCACATCCTGTATATCTAGAAAATACAAAAGTACATATTTGACATCTTGAATACTGGAGTGGTATGTAACATTCATTTAATCACTAACCCATGGAAGATAAATAAATATAGTAGGTCTCAGTCAACATACATGCTTTCAATGAGGAATTACACAAGGCAAATCATTGAAGACATTGTATATAAATACATTTGTAGATTATTCAAATTTTAAAGTGTGCTCCATATTTCTCTTGCTTGTGATTTTAGGACAATGAATAAAAGTTATATTTTATTAATTTGGACAGTTTGCCTTTATTCTTGATCAGTAGATTAGGATTAGATGATATGTCAATAATTGGATGAGTTAAATCCTATGAGTGCCCTGTGCATAGGAATACTATCTTCTTGTGTTGTTGTTAATATCTGGCATTCCAGCGCAGGAGTTAAAGTAATGCTTTATTACCTCACAGCACTGAGGTCATTGTTTTGACTTCCACCATGGCCCTAACTTTGTGGAGTTTGTATATTTGCCCCATGTTTGTGTGGGTTTTCTCCGGGTACTCCCGTTCCCTCCCACAATCCAAAAATATATTTGTAAGTTAATTGGCTCTGGCAAACAAATGAACCTTAGTGTTATAGTGTGTGCATGTAAATGTCGTAGTGCATGCACTGCTCATTGCAGATTCCCGATTAGCACATGTGCAGAACGGGTCCTGCAAAGTCGCACGTTGGCCCCTGTATGCCTCATTTTCCAGGAGTGGCAAGGCCAGGACGTAGACTTCCTGGCTTCGCAGAACCTGGTCAGGCTGCGCTAAGCTTCAGGTTATCGCGAAACGTTTGCGACACAGGAGTGTTTCAAGAGTTTCTGGAGCATGTCACATCCTGTGATCCAGTACGCAATAAATATGGCTCCAGAACTTCAGTTCCTGCAGCCATTCTGTGGGTCCATAGAGTTACTCAGGACTGCTAACATTGAATGACCTGTGAATTACATCTTTGTACGCAGATGATTGGATTTGCAAGACACTGGTTTACGTCTCAATACATTACAGCTGCAATGACAATAGCATACAACTCTGAATCAGTCCCTACGTCAGGGAAAATAAATTCAGCTTTTCAAACTATCAGTATCAAGTACCTGCCAGTATTTCTCAGCATTGACACCATTAATCCAGAACAATTCCCCAACTCCATTTGCTGAAATGCAGCCCCAAACTGATGGAACTGCTGGACATCTTCCAATTTCGAAGGGAAGTAAGCATGATGTGTCTTTCATCTAGTGCACTAAATTTCCTCGGCTAACCACTGCATCTACGGTCCTCAACATTGCCCGTTTCTTTGTGCTTCTTCAAGGAGCTTGGACAGCACATCTTGAAACCAGTGGCGTAACTTTGTCCCAGTTGCCTGGAGGCAAGATAAGTGTTGGTGCCCTCCCCCCCCCTGAAAAAAAAATCTACAAAATGCTACTGGGGGAAAATAGGAGGAGTAGTGGGAAGTACTGCAGGGGGCAGGATGGGAGGAGTAGTGGGAAGCACTGCAGGGGGCAGGATGGGAGGAGTAGTGGGAAACACTGCAGGGGGCAGGATAGGAGGAGTAGTGGGAAGCACTGCAGGGGGCAGGATGGGAAGAGTAGTGGGAAGCACTGCAGGGGGCAGGATAGGAGGAGTAGTGGATAGCACTGCAGGGGGCAGGATAGGAGGAGTAGTGGGAAGCACTGCAGGGGACAGGAGTACTAGTGAGAAGGGACTCACCGGGAAGAAGTCCTCTATGCAGGTCCTGGCCAGTGGTTCTCGTCCTGGGGAGAAGTGAGTGCAGGGCAGCAGCTGGGAGACTGCACCGACCGCCGGGGACCAGCTGCTGACACCATGTGCCCTGTCTCCCGGGTCCCGGCCACTCACCCCTCTCCACCAAAGTTCAGACTCAGTGCCACTGCCAGCCGCAGGTGCACTGTGGGAGGCTCCTCAGACAGAAGGGGCAGGCATAGGGTGAGGTCGCGGGCGGTCACATGATACATGACGTCCGTGACCCGCCGATACTATAGAGTGTAGGGAAGCCGGAGGAGGAGCGCCGCTGATGCTGATTGGCGCTCAGCTCAGCAGCTCCTCTGGCTTTCTTTTTACAGTAGAAGTGAACGAAGCCGGCTGTACTATAGGTGTAGGTGCGGTGGAACGTCCGGGACCCTGGAGACAATGGAACCAGATGCCCCCTTCAGGGCTGGAGCCTGGCGGCAACTGACTCCATTGTCTCCAGGAGTTCCGCCACTGCTTGAAACCCCAGTCTGCTTTGAAATCTTTGCCTAGGAGAGACCTTGCTGATGCAGTATAACTACCTTGTGTCTTGTTGCTGTGCTCAATCTTGCCATGGTGTATGACCTACGAAGGACAAGCAAACACTCACTGGAAGATAAGAAGAAGGATTTCAACCTGAAAATCCACCAGTTTAAATTTGAGTCTACCCCCAACATTCTGTATAATTATCTCTTTATTGTTGGAAATGTGTGTATAGTCTTGTGGTTACATGTTGTAGGCAATGACCATCAAGTAGCTTAACCAGACTCTGTGGTTTATTTGTAGATGTGAATTTACAGCTGTACTTATGGTTACAAGTTTTGGTTCAGCAATGGAGAGGAACCTATAGTGGAGCAGGGGTGCAGTGAGCTCACCAATCAGTGACCCTCCTCTCTCAGAGAAACGGTGCAACGGTGTAATGTCTCGGGTTTCAAGAGCTAAGAGGAGGATGACCAGAGGAGGAATATGCAGAGGCGTATTAAGAGAGGAGGGGGCCTGTGTTCACTCCCCGTCTGGGACCCCCTCTTCTCTCCATGGCTGCCGTCAGCGAACTGACAGCAGCAGTAGACTCCGGGCACTAGAGTGTGCCCAGAGTTTACTGTGCATGCACATTTCACCAGTAAAATGGCATGGCAGCCATTTTCCTGCAAAATGCTGGGAAAATGGCTGCAGTGGCCATTTTCCAGGCGTTTTCAGTAGCGCTACTACGTGGGACATCAGGGAGGTAAGTATGAAATTAAAAAGTATGGGTGCAGGGTGTGCGGTGTGGGCCACCCCCTGGACCCAGGGGCCTGAGTGCATCGCACACCCTGCACCCATTATAAATACACCCCTGATCAGCGGCCTTTTTGGTTAGGGAATGAAGCGTCCCTAGAGGAGCCATTTTGTTGGAGACTGTTACCCCTACTAACATTTATTAATGCTGCATGGGTGCTATATAATAATATTTATAATGATTTTTTTATTTTGTATTTCTTGCTGCTATAACATTGACCCTTTTTTATGAAAATGCAAGCAAGGGGTCCTAGCTGTTTTATCAGCATATTGCTATGGAAAAATGTTCATAACAAATAAACTGCAGGTACAGTTTACCTAATGTGGGTGTGGTTTAAATAGCCAATGAAATATATGAATACATGTTATATTAAACGAGGCTGTACAGTACATATACATTTTACTGGCTTACGCACAGGCATTCTAATTTGCAATACGTGGGCCATTCTAGTGAACGATACACAATACAGGGACCATTTTACTATAAAGATTATAGTGACTGATATACAATACAGGGACCGTTCTAGTAAATCAGTACAGCAAGAATACTACTTACTATATTTAGTAAAGTCTCTTTGTATATGTAAAATATTATTATTGACTTAAGAAAAGCAAATTTTTTTTACAACTAAAAACAATGTACTTAAATTTTATTTACTACTAAAAACAATGTACTACATATATAGCATCAATTTAAGAGCTATCACCTTATATGATTAAAATAACTAATTCATTATCATCACCCAAGCCCAAAGCTTTGACACTTCTCACCCATTAAAAATCAGATCCCACATCTGACACCCCTGGTTGAAAATTAGACTCTATTTACCACCCACATGACTCCCTCATTAAAAATATTACACTAGATTTGATCCTTCATATATCCCAGTACCTCAGCTGGCCAGTCCGATCCATATATTCCAGTACGTCAGCTGGCCAGTCCGATCCTTCATATATTCCAGTACCTCAGCTGGCCAGTCTGATCCTTCATATATTCCAGTACCTCAGCAGGCCAGCCTGATCCTTCATATATTCCAGTACCTCAGCTGGCCACCCCGATCCTTCTTATATTGCAGTACCTCAGCTGGCCAGTCCGATCCTTCATATATTCCAGTACCTCACAGTACCTCAGCTGGCCAGCCCGATCCTTCATATATTCCAGTACGTCAGCTGGCCAGTCCAATCCTTCATATATTCCAGTACCTCAGCTGGCCAGTCCAATCCTTCATATATTCCAGTACGTCAGCTGGCCAGTCCTATCCTTCATATATTCCAGTACCTCAGCTGGCCAGTCTGATCCTTCATATATTCCAGTACCTCAGATGGCCAGCCCGATCCTTCATATATTTCAGTACCTCAGCTGGCCAGTCCAATCCTTCATATATTCCAGTACCTCAGCTGGCCAGTCCGATCCTTCAAATATTCCAGTACCTCAGCTGGCCAGCCCGATCCTTCATATATTCCAGAACCTCAGCTGGCCAGTCCGATCCTTCATATATTCCAGTACGTCAGCTGGCCAGTCCGATCCTTCATATATTCCAGTACCTCAGCTGGCCAGTCCAATCCTTCATATATTCCAGTACCTCAGCTGGCCAGTCCAATGCTTTATATATTCCAATATGATTTCAAAAGAATTTGTCCTAAAAAACAACTTTTTTTTAAATAATATCTTTATTTGAATCATTGGTTTAATAACATCTTTATTTGAATAATTGGTTCACAAGCATATAGACCAGTTGTTCCCAAACTTTTTTGAATTACGGTACCCTAGAGTAGTAGCAATGTTTTCACGCCAGCCCTAAGTTTAAGTTTGTTATTGTGAAATTCAGGAAACAATCTAGTAAAATAGTAAAGTGGAGTAAATTGTGCTTACCTGTCATCCCTAAGTTAGTTATGTGGTGGTAGACAGGTTTGCGCTTCTGTTTGTCCACATATTTACATTACACTGACCATAAATAATTTGATTTGGTGCTGGACCACCAACCTGAGACACCCCTGCAAGTGTCCCAAGGCACCCCAGGGTGCCAGGCACACAGTTTGGGAAACACTGATATAGACAATGTATACTTGTTCCTTTACTGACATCTTAATGATAGTAAAGATCAAATACAAAAATCTTGTGGACAAAACCTGCTAAGACAATTATAATATTCAAATAATAAACAATATTATGTTATATCCATATAGCAGAAGAATAAGTGAAATACATAAATCAGAAATCCCCCATGTTCAGTGGCTCAGTCAAGATAGTAATATCGGGTCATCCTGTAGAAGTATCCGGGTTTCAAACCATAATGTTGATTGAAAACATCTGAAAACAGCTTCTAAAATTGTATAGAGTAAAAATAAATTCAGGGTGTGCCCAACACATTGAAAGTATGTGATAATAAAAGTGGTCACTGAGGTCCAAAACATTAAGTGGTTAGAATAATGCACAGGTTCTCAAACTCAGTCCTCAGGACCCCAACAGTGCATGTTTTCCAGGTCTCCTCACAGGTGAAATAATTAGCTCCACCTGTGGATCTTTTAAATGTGTCAGTAATGAATACACCTGTGCACCTGCTAGGTTACCTGCAAAACATGACCTGTGTGGGGGTCCTGAGGACCGAGTTTGAGAACCTCTGGAATAATGGGATGCAGTTTATTACCGATTCCCTCTCTCTCTAAAAAAAAAAATCTAGATCAATGATCTGAGTCAGAAATCACATAGATGTGAAAATATTCTGCTATAAAACAACTGTATTTATTTGTAATTGTTACAGATTGATTTTAGTTGGGCTGTTGCTTTAAAAATGGTAACAAGCTTGCTGCTGAGTTTTATCAATCAGTTATTGCCAACCCCGTTTTAACATTGATCAAATGCAATAGGATGGGAAGAGTGAAACGCCAATAGGAAATTGCTGTGCAGTAACCAATCTGGGTATAGGAGACAGAGCCAATGGAGACAAGTCTTGCAGATGGGCAGGAAGGTGGGCCTCTGTGGCTGGCATAGCTTGCAGCAGGGAATCATTCCTGTATAGTGTGAGCCATCACTGCTGCCTGTGTGCTGAGAGCCTACGGAGCTGTCCAGCAGGCAGACCTCCTGCACCCAGCACAATGTGAGAGGCCATGAGAGCACTGGGGACAACACACAGCGCACAGAGATGGAGGATGATTTATTCCAGCTAAGACATCTCCCGTGAGTAGCACATTCATCATCTTTTTTTATTTCAGAAATCGGGAAATATTTTCGCTGCTTTCAGAGCCGGAGACTGGCCCCATCCCAGCTATATATTCTTAGCAGAGGTGCATTTTTGAAGGTGTCATGTCAGGTGGATTAGCAAAGCTAAACACAGACCTCATTAATTAAATATAGCATTTAGCATGCTAAAGATGTGGTCTCCACATCTTGTTGTTTTTAACAAACACCGTTTCTTGTAATTAGCAATTCAGAGCATTCTGCTAACAGAAAGCAGATCATATCATTTAACTGTTCCTGTGCCAGCCTGGTGCCTGCAAGCAATGTGTGCATATTACAGAAACATGTTAATGCATATGATGGGTTACAGTGCAAATCCCCTACATTGGAGATCACAAAACACCTCTTTTTCCTACATATCAGTGATTAGAAAGATTTCTGTCATTATCATTGCCCTATAGTTTGTATCCGAATTTATATTGAAATGTTTACATTGTTTATATTGTTTAAATGTTTATATTGAAATGTTTATAGGGATATTGCTGTATTATGTTTGCATGTTGGCAGCTGTATGTGTCTTGTCTATGGACAAGTTACTGCAATGAGATAATAGATGTGCTCACAGGATAAGTATCACTAAAAGACATGCTGTGGTAAGCATATATAGTAGCTTTGCAAACAGCATGATGGATGCATGCAACATCTTTCCAAAAATGTGAACAAGTGTTAAGTCTCTACTTAAATGCCATTTTTAACATTCAACTCATTTAATGGTACAAGTTATGAAAATATTACTTTTTTTTCTGTCTCCATATCTCTGTATTACAACTGTTCTCTCTGTTGCGTCTTATGTTAGAGTGTACTTTCTCCATAAAACACTAAACACAGAATGCTGCCCCCAGAAGCCTAATGTATCCTCGAAATCGAAGTATTAAGCAAGCAAAACAGTTATCCTCTTTTTCAACCATAAGTAACAGGACTGTAGTCCAAATATCACTTAGCATTTGTATGTTGAATATGTATACTTCAATAGTACTGCAAGCAAAACTGCAAGCACTGTATCACACTCTGGGGTATATTTACTAAAGTGGGAGTTTTTAGAAGTGGAGATGTTGGTCATAGAAACCAATCAGATTCTACTTATCATTTATCTAGCCATTTCCAGAAGATAATAGCTAGAATCTGATTGGTTGCTATGGGCAAAAACGCCACTTCTAAAAACTCTCACTTTAGTAAATACAGTCAGGTACATAAATATTGGGACATTGACAGAATTTTCATATTTTAGCCTCTATTCACCACCACAATGGCTTTGAAATGAAACAAACAAGATGTGCTTTAACTGCAGACTTTCAGATTTAATTTGAGGGTAATTACACCCAAATCAGGTGAACAGTGTAGGAATTACAACGGTTTCTATATGTGCCTCCCACTTTTTTTTGATGAGGTGGTATGTTTTGGATCATGAGCAGTTTTTTTCCTTCTCCATACTCTTCTCTTCCCATCACTCTGGTACAAGTTGATCTTTGTCTCATCTGTCCATAGGATGTTGTTCCAGAACTGTGATGGCTTTTTTAGATGTTGGCAACTCTAATCTGGTCTTGCTGTTTTTGAGGCTCACCAATGGTTTAGATCTTGTGGTGAACCCTCTATATTCACTCTTGTGAAGTCTTCTCTTGATTGTTGACTTTAACACATATACACCTACCTCCTGGAGAGTGTTCTTGATTTGGCCAACTGTTGTGAAGGGGTTTTTCTTCACCAGGGAAATAATTCTTCTGTCATCCACCACAGTTGTTTTCTGTGGTCTTCTGGATCTTTTGGTGTTGCTGAGCTCTCCGGTGCGTTCTTTCTTTTTAAGAATGTTCCAAACGGTTGATTTGGCCACACCTAATGTTTTTGCTATCTCTCTGATGGGTTTGTTTTAATTTTTCAGCCTAATGATGGCTTGCTTCACTGATAGTGACAGGTCTTTGGATCTCATATTGAGAGTCGACAGCAACTGATTCCAAATGCAAATGTCACACCTAGAATCAACTCCAGACCTTTTACCTGCTTAATTGATAATGAAATAACGAGGGAATAGCCCACACCTGTCCATGAAATAGCTTTTGTATTGATAGTCCCATTACTTTTGGCCCCTTAAAAAGTGGGAGGCACATATAGAAACTGTTGTAATTCCTACACCGTTCACCTGATTTGGATGTAATTACCCTCAAATTAAATCTGAAAGTCTGCAGTTAAAGCACATCTTGTTTGTTTCATTTCAAAGCCATTGTGGTGGTGAATAGAGGCCAAAATATGAAAATTCTGTCAATGTCCCAATATTTATGCACCTGACTGTATATCCCTCTGTGTCAGAGTCTTTCTGCGTCCTTCTGCTGCCTATCTTTTTCCCAATTACTTAGTTTTTTTCATTCACCCAATGCAAACTTTGAAGTCTTCACCTTTTTCTCATGCTCTTAATGCATAACTCACCACCCAAACGTTATCATACTACAAACTGTACCTGTCTTGTCACAGATGAGGCCGTGAATATGTTATTCCTTATTTTGCCATTGTTTTTCTTGTTATTATGTTATAAAACCTGTAAAACATAACTTGGGACTATGAAGGTTTTACACGAAGTTAGAAAATATTAAAAAGTATTTTATTGAAACAATAGTAGAAATTCTTCCAGAGACAACAGACAAAAACTGTATTAAATTAATTTAAACTTGTTTAATATTAAGATTTGTCTAGATAATAAACCAATAATTTGTGCAATTGGGAAGATACAATGGTATATAAATTTAGTCCTCAATATTCTTTAGGACACTTTTATGGAAACTTGTGCACAACAAAAAGGCCTTATAGCTCATACCAACCACTCTCCATATTTTAAATGGTACCAAGTATATTTCTCATATTTCTTACCCCTGCAACTTAATTTATTTTAATGTCTTTAGATATTCTCACTGTACATCATACCTGTATGCAATACCTCCCTATTGTCTGATTTTTATTTCACTTATTGTATTACACTTATTGTCCTTATTGTATTATATTATATTTTCCTTGTAAAGTACTGTGTGAACAATGGCACAGTAGCTATATAAATAGATATGGATATAGATTGATTGAGATAGATATATATATATATATATATATATATATATATATACACACACAAATAGGCAGGACATAACCAGAGACGGTCGCCAGGGCTCGTGCCCTGGGCGCCGTCGTACCGGCGTTGCGCCGCCGCCCATGGTCCAAGTCTGGTAAAGTCAGTGTAGTGCAGACCGCAGTGAGTATGGTCCACACTACACAGTAACAGACACACCGCTGCTGGTGAATAAGGGGGCACTGTATAAAGGGCACTACTGGAGGCACTGTATAAAGGGCACTACTGGGGTCACTGTATAAGGGTGCACTACTGGGGGCACTGTATAAGGGGCACTACTGGGGGCTGCATAAGAGTGACCACTACTGGAGACACTGCATAAGGGGCACTTCTGGGGGGCCTGCATAAGGGGGACCACAACTGGGGGGACTGTATAAGGGGCACCACTGGGGGGACTGCATAAGGGTGGCCACTACTGGGGGCACTGTATAAGGGTGCACTACTGGGGGCACTGCATTAGGGGCATTACTGGGGGCACTGTATAAGGGTGCATTACTGGAGGCACTGTATAAGGGCCTCTACTGGGGTCACTGTATAAGGGGGCACTACTGGGGGCACTGTATAAGGGTGCACTACTGGGGGCACTGCATTAGGGGCATTACTGGGGGCACTGTATAAGGGTGCACTACTGGAGGCACTGTATAAGGGCCTCTACTGGGGTCACTGTATAAGGGGGCACTACTGGGGGCACTGTATAAGGGTGCACTACTGGGGGCACTGCATTAGGGGCATTACTGGGGGCACTGTATAAGGGTACACTACTGGAGGCACTGTATAAGGGCCTCTACTGGGGTCACTGTATGAGGGGGCACTACTGGGGGCACTGTATAAGGGGCACTACTACATGGGGCACTGTTACTGGGGAGATTGCATAAGGGGCACTAATACAGTGGGCATTGCAAGAGGGGCACTACTACTGGGGGCAATGAATGGAATGGAAAGGAATATTTCCAGACTGATGAGAAGCAGGGGGGGTGTCAATTATCCAGTGGCCACGCCCATTGTGTCACGTGACCATGCCCACTTTTCAGCGCGTGCACATGCTCCGTTTTTCATCTTGCCCTGGGCCCCAAATACCCTAGTTACGCCACTGCAAATAGGCATCACTCTGAGAAAACACTACTACAGCAATGAGGATACCCTATTTAGGGTAGCTTTGGAGGGCTATGTATTAAAAAAGTTGGTCAGCATAGAGTTGCCTTTATTAGTTTTTTAGATAAGAAAAAAATGAATTGTGCTCTAGTATAGTATCACCATAGCAGAAATCATTTGTCAGGGTACATATTTATATTTGAACAATATAGTTAACATATAAAATTTAACCAATAAGGGTCCATCTACATATACACAAACACTTGTAATTGTAAACACAAACACACAGTGATTGCTCTTTTCTTTATATATATATATATATATATATATATATATATACATATATTATATTGTGACAAGAACCACATTGACCGGGTAAAATCCATCAGTATCTTTTACTGCTCAACACAGGCGGGTACACAGGATATGGCAGTTCCACAGATGTTATACAAAGTCTTCCAATACAGGAATATTTCTTCAGTGGACTCGCAGGTCCAGGAACCCTAACACTAGTCACCTCCAGGTCTATAACCTGGGCGACTATTTCACTGTCAGGCTCAGTTTCTCCAGTGTCTCTGCAGTTCTTAAACCAGCTTCTCACAGGTGTCTGAAATCAGCTACCTTTCCAGGCACTGATTGAGGCAACACCTGAACTGGACATTTACACAATCCTAATGCTTTTGCTCTGCCAAACCTGGGAGATCTGGATATTTCACATTTACTTCATGTGGAATTATGCTGACCCTATCACAATACACTATATAAATATACTTATGTGGCAAATACAAATATAACATTTGATTACAATAGCACATTTCTGACCTATCTCTGCAAGAACAATATTCTGCTAGCCCTAATATAACACATTTCACAACTTATACTGTGCAAACTGGGGTTATTTATAAAATAAGCTGCCTTTATAGCAGAGAGCATGGTTTTACCACCTTATTGTATCCCACAAATTGTACAATAAACAGTGCCAAATAGCAGAACTAGAAATCCCTTGAAATGAATGATCTTTCTCACGTTGCAATATTCCAGAAGCTCTTGCACTGATATGGCTTTGGCATGCTGCTTGTCCCTACTGTAAATTACACTCCTCTTTCCAATGTTTTCAGCTCATTTGTCCAAATTGAGCATACTGGCAGAGCTTGGCTCCCTCCATAGCTTGTTGTCGTTGGCTTCAGTAAGTACTCCTCCATTCTGAGTAGAATATGATACAGTGTATAGACATTTATTTACAGCACACAACGCCCACATATTTGGCTACATTGTATACCTTGTTGTAATTAGCATTCACAGATTTTTTTTCCCCATTAACCAATTGTTATTGTCACAGTCACAGTAGCGAGCGTCTCCTAAAAATGTCTGCACAAGTGACATATAAAAGTGACTGATATGGAAATGTCCATAGAACAATGCAAAACCTTATCTTTTAGTAATATACATAGATATTGCTTTACACTTTCATTATTTTTGCAAGACAGGAATAAAGGGGGGGAGGTATTATGTGAGCAGATGGCACATTTTAAATGTTTATAACAATATGATTTTCACAACTGTAGTGAAGAGATGCACATTATTTATTACTAATTATTAACAGTTCTTTATATAGTGGCTACATACTCCATAGCGCTTTTCAGAGAATGTTTACTCATCATTCATTCACAACAGCCCCTATCTCAGTGGAGCTTACAATCTATATTGCTTTCTGGGAATGAGATGATTATGGGGGGACGGTGGCACTGAGCAAAGGGGGAGAGAGGGGTTGTAACGATACAGAGTGATGGGAAGAGGACAAAGAAGCAGGGGGGGGGATCAAGACAGCAAAGAGGTGGCGGGGGCATTCTTATCCTTGTATTACCATATTGGAGGATACTGGAGTTCCTCCAGGTTATCAACAAAGAAAAGGAAAAGGGTATCTGGGAAGAAATTCTGCACAGGAAAAGTATATGTATTCTTTAACCAACCGTAAATATTTGTTATGGGACAACAGCTTCTCCCTATGTATTAAAGATGTTGGTGGTGCTCCCCGGAGTCAGAAACTAGTCTAATAAATATAGAATTTCTTGCATAGGCAAGACAAGAAGACTTCTTTCTGGGGCACTCTTAATGTCAGTGTAATGTGTATGATGCATGAAGTTAATTAAAATAACAATTTTTATTAATTATATACTTAGAAATAATTGCACTTTATTTTATTTTAATAAGTATAGAATGTAATTCATATGGTATCAGTTCTGCTCTGGGAGAGTTCAAAGTTGACTCTTGCTAACAGGATTTGTATGGGCAAATATATTGAATGGAAATCATTTTAATTAAAAAAGTATAACATTTAAGGATAAATCCACAGCAACAAACAGAGTTATATGGTACAGATTATCAATAATGTTAATTAATCACACCACAAAGTATCTAGTGAATTATTGCTACAAGGTTATCAACAGAATAACTTAGTCACCAATTATAGGCAAAAACTCATCTTCTATTTGCTCTATTGCAAGATTATACATCAAAAAACAGGATCACATCAACATACATTTTTGGATGGCTTATTGTACCATCTCAATGTGTACCCATATATTATCAGGCACAGCTCAGAGACAAAATAAACCTACATTCAGTAACGCAAGGCATTAAAATATCTCTCAAAACATAAATTCTTATTGTGTACTTATGTGCATCTTAAATTATGTTGTACACGTTATTGCTACTGTTGAGCTTACCAACACATATGTCTGCGCAAAAATACTACCTAAATAAATAATATTCATATATTGTCAGGCACAGTTCAGAATACATTCAGCAATAAATAAGCATTGAGCTATCATATAACACAATTCTCTGTGTGTCATACTCAATAGGTTAATACCATCGTTGTACTCATAAACACACTTCTGAGCAGGGTGACTTAAACCAGAATAATAATTAGAAAATTTAAAGTAAAAAGCAAGACGTCATTGTATCTCTTCATTTCTGCTTTCTCTCATCATACTGTGTATTTGGATGAGTTCCTACAGGTAAGTTGACTCTCAATTTAAAAATACATGAATATATGACCCACAGTGGGGCTATTATTATGTAGTGTAGGACCACCAAAGCAGAGACTCCTTGACATGGCGGGTGGCTTATCATATGTCTGCAAATGTTTGTAACTTAGTCCTCTGTATTTTATTATTATGTAAGATGCAAGTCTCTTTTGCTGGTCCATTGCACAGTGCTGGGGGAATTTGTGTCAAATGTTTAAATAATAATATTATTGGTGATTATAGTTTTGTAGGTCTGTACTGTCTCAATGGCTTTGGTTTATATAACAACCATTGCATGCTTTTACATAATGTCTATGGTTTATGTTTATTTTTATTGCTTTCATAAAGTATTTAAAGTGGTACTACTGATACTCAATATTTAATAGTAAACATCTGACTTCTGACTAACCACATAGTGTGGGGATCTTATGTCCAGTTCCCCAGTTTTTCTGGATATGAGACCCTCGTCCTGAAGAGTTTATAATGTAAATGGGTGATTGGACACTTGCAACAAGAGGAATAGTTAACCTTTGATAAAGGAGTTAAAGCAACAATATACATTAGATATAAAATATGAATATAATACAAATTTCTAGCAGAGTATCTAAGATCCAATTACTAAAGCAAAGATCTAATTTCTCAGTGTTGTCAAGTTCCGTCGAACTGGGGAAAGTTCCAGATCAGAAGAGGATAACATCTCTGGGGAACATGAGATTCAAATTGGACCTGTACACACAGATTTGGAAGCAGTGGAGTTGGAAGATGGAACCACAGTGCCAAAAGAATTTGCAAACCCTACTGATGGTAGGAAAAACTCCTTGGCTAGATCAAAGAAAATGTCATAAAGTAAAATTCATACCCTAGTCAGCCTTATGCTGCATACACACGGGACGATTTTCCTGAACAATATCGATCAACGATAAATTGTTCATATCATTCATTTTATGCAGTGAATGATCGACCAACGATGCATGTTCCCGCATGAATGATAACGATATCTATGGTCAACTGTACATGCAGGCCAACTTGGATTATTTTGTCAAGATTTGTCTGTAAAGACATGACTTCATGAAATATCAATCATACATATCTATCATAGATATCTATCAGTGTGTACACCCAGAATCGTTTGCCCTGCACTACAGAAAGTTGGAGGGAAATCGATCAGCAATATCTTTGGTTGTGCAGGTTGTACCGTGTGTATGCAGCATAATAACCTGAAAGGTGAGACATAAGGTGGGTACACATGTAAAGATTTTCTGTCCAACCATCCAACTAGTTGATTGGTTGGAATGAAAATCTGGTAAGGTATGAAAGCAAATGATGATCAGCGATTTGTTCCCAAATGCCGGAAAATTTACAAAAACTGTTGTTTGAACAAATTGTTTAGATCAAACATTTACCAAACTTGTCTGACGACCATTTTCATCTGTTTTCTGGCATTTAGGAGCAAATTGCTGATCATCATTTACTCCCATATGTTACCAGATTTTCATTCCAACCAATCAACTAGTTGGATGGTTGGACAGAAAATCTTTACGTGTGTACCCAGCCTAAGAAAAAAGGGAGCACAATGAAGTAGCGGAGTTTGCCCTAAAATACAAGCAACATATAATAACATATATTTGCTTTAAATGACTAATTTACAATAAATGACATTGTGTTTTTACAATCAAACGAAATGTCGTATAGATAAATGTTTAAAAAATATTGTATTCAGCCATGGCACATCTGGCAGGTTGCATCAGTGGTATTGTCCATAGGGGTATTAAAGTCAACCATGATGGGGTGGGGTGGAAGGTCTGAGGAAATGAGGAGCCAGAGCCAGGTGGCAAAGTTGTGGAGGAATTGATACCCAGAGTACTGCAGGTGACTGCAATGTGAAAAAGGACTGAGTAGAGGAAATATATGTAGTAGAAGTAAATAAATGATTTGGGTGTGTGCAGGAGGGGGCAGACAAGATGTTCTATATGGAGTAGACCTCAAAAGAGTAGATGGAAAGGTGGGAGGGATGAACTGGAGTCGATGCAGCCACCAGTTCTGAGGTTGTGGGAGTAATTAAGGACCCCTGTAATAGAGCAGTGGTGGCAACAAGTCAGTGGCTGAAGGAGCCTCAAGGCGATAGGTTGACGCAGGTGTTAGGGGTCATCCTATCATCCCTTACTAGGGTGTATTTGGAGTATGAGAGGAAACCCACACAAACACGGGAAGAACATACAGACTCCACACTGATAGTGCCTCGATCAGGAATTTAACCAGTGCCCTTAGGGCTGTGATACAATCATGCTGACTACTATGCCAACCGTATCTCAAAGAAGCTTTCTGAATTTGGATATGATGAGGACCTACCAACATAATCTAAGAGTACAAAAGTTCTTTAGTCACTACTTTGACTTATATATTATAGAGTTGCAGTGGGTGTTTGAAATGCAACTATAGATTGCCATACAAAAAAAGAACTAAATGAAAAGGAATAGACTTGTACCTTATCCAAAACTATCTTAACTCACCCAATTTAGAGGGGACTGCAATCCCAAAACACAGATGATGGGGAAATAAAGTGAGGCATGATAAGTAATGGTTACTGTGTAGTCATCATTAGCATAATCAATATAAATACAGTCAATTCTGACCCCAAAAAGTTATTTAACCAATAGTGTCATCTTTAATACACAACACTCTATATCAGACACACTTGTGCTGTGTTTTCACTGTGTCTGATTGTCTGCTAGGAATGTCTCTTTGTGACACTAGATAAGATCTGTTCTAAATGTGATTACTGTCTTGTGTCCCTTCCTTATTTGCAACACACTATTTTATCTACTAACGATACTTCTTTAGAACCTCTATACACTCCTGCCTATACCTTCTGATATCTTGCCTATAAACCTCTAAGGATGATGCTATTTTGCGTACGCAGTCATACAATAAATAAAGACTCAAGACCTAGAACTTGTGGTTCCAAAGCACAAAGTATTATTCCAGTAAAAGTACAGTCAGTTACACGCTATGATCTAAATACAATTTAGCGCAAAGGAATTATACAGGCCCAAGTACAGTTATACATACGCAGCGCTCTGGACCAGATGAAGGCATCAGCAAGAAACCCCCGTCAATCGGCATTCAGCACGAAGACCAGAAACCCAGGGTCAGAGCACACATATTTATACCCCCCCAGAGATAGACAACACAATAGAGAAGTTTGTTGCTAACACAATTGGTCCAAAAGGAGAGGGCATATGTTACAAGGCATCTAACAGGTTGGTTCAAATAGACACAGTCCAGCCTCTAACAACTGGTGGTCTCTGGTTTCCCGCCTCATGCAAATCCTAACAGTTGGTCATATAATGTACATTTTGTTGCTTGAAGTCTCTGCGGTCCATAAGTTGAGAATGCCTGTTGCGATCTCTACATCAATGTTACCGGAATACTGTTGAAAGAGTACGCATCAGTACAATACCAAACATGGCTTACTTATCACGTATAAAACCTTAGTTACCAAATAATCTTTATTTCACAGTAATTATAATAAATGAGCATACTTGAATCTTATACCTTAAAGCTTATGGAACCTTGTATGTGAATATGTAATGTGTGAATATGCGAGGTTTGCTATAATGATGCTAGTTAACTTAGGGCAGATGTGTGTGCATGAAGCTAATATTCAGCGTTTTTCATACAGGATCTTATGCATTCGCTAATATGCGACTAGTTAACAGCGCAATTGTGCGTATTAATGTGTGTATTAGAAATGGTGAAAGCTGCAGTCGCATGATGCTAATAGTAATATCGCCACATGTACTTAAGTGTGAGTTTATCCAAAATGGCGCTTGGGCGGCCATTCCCAAAATGGCGTCTTGCGATTTCATTTCCAAGATGGTGTCTTACAGCCAGTCGCAAGATGGCGTCGCTGCGATTCAATTTTAATCTGATCTTGTCTCAGCCAATAATCCAGCTTCGACACTACCTATCACTTCTATACCTCCCCTTATCTGTATCCCTCTGGCTCACAGTGCTATTATTTATACTTTCTAGTATAGTACAGAGAAGCTAGGAATGTGTAGTAGGTGAAATGTAAATCACTAATTGTTTTTCTCCTTGTTCAGCCATCCACTACTGTAATTACTGTAATTAGTGGAATGGATCTACAAACGTGTGCTGGATAGAAAGTAATTTTTTACTTCCACTCTGTATTGGTCCAAAAATAATGCAGTAACAAACAATACAAAATGAGATGGAGATGACAGTACAGAAATAAAGGCCAGACCAAAATGGTTCAGGGGAAGATCCTTACAAAGAACTAATGCCGGTTACGCACTAAGCGATATGCCAGCGGATCAGAGCGACATATTGGGCACATCGGCCAATGTGTACCTGCTATGTTGCTGACGATGTGGGCTCCCGCACTTTAGCGAGGGCGGCAGCATGGCGCCGTTGTCGCTGCCAGCATCGGCAAGTGTGTATGCACTTGCCAGTGCCGGCACCCTAACAGGTCCCGTTGCTACAATAAAATATATATGATCACTTGCGCTTCAACAGAAAGGCAGCAGTATAGTACTGAAGTGGTCTCTCACACTCCACCAAACATATACAGACAGAAATAAAGTACGTTCCTGCGCCCTCCAGTAGGATATTAGTATATATTCTAATAAATGATCTTTTTATCTATATGAACGTTCATTAAGAATCTTTCAGACCGAAGCCTCTACAGTCAAATGAATCCCTTCTTTTTTTGACCACCACAGAGTCTTCCTTATTTCTAGAAGCTCCGTCAAGTCACATAGAAGAGAAAAAGAACTGCTCCATATAGTGTAGTATTATAAAAATGTAGACAAATTTATTAAACCAAATTCCAAATAAAAATTCTGTCACCAAAAAACATATATGTGTGACCCCGTACCGTGCAGTTAGGGTGCAGTTTCCTGGACACCCAAAATTATATGAATCACCAACATGTTTCGACTCTTAAAGTAGTGAGTCTTCCTCAGGGTGTGTGTGAGTGGTGAGCCTCACAGACTTATATCCCCCCAGATGATTTCTCATTGGTGCAGGGATTACCGATAGGAACAGAATTCTTCTGGATATAATGCTCTGGAGAGCATTTAGTAGTAAGGGACCGGATGTAAACTAACCACACCGGAACCAGGAAGTACTACAGGGTCCATTTTTTAATATTATTTTATGTATTTTATAAAAACGGAAAAGCATTATATTGTTTAAAAATTATGGCATATAGGAAAGAGGTTTGTGTATAAGTATATAGGTGGAAATTGTGATTTTTTTTTTGTATGGTTCTATAATTATTGTTTGATAATCCCTGCACCAATGAGAAATCATCTGGGGGGATATAAGTCTGTGAGGCTCACCACTCACACACACCCTGAGGAAGACTCACTACTTTAAGAGTCGAAACATGTTGGTGATTCATATAATTTTGGGTGTCCAGGAAACTGCACCCTAACTGCACGGTACGGGGTCACACATATATGTTTTTTGGTGACAGAATTTTTATTTGGAATTTGGTTTAATAAATTTATCTACATTTTTATAATACTACACTATATGGAGCAGTTCTTTTTCTCTTCTATGTGACTTGACGGAGCTTCTAGAAATAAGGAATACTCTGTGGTGGTCAAAAAAAGAAGGGATTCATTTGACTGTAGAGGCTTCGGTCTGGAAGATTCTTAATGAACGTTCATATGGACAAAAAGATCATTTATAAGACTATATACTAATATCCTACTGGAGGTCCCGTTGCTAGTGAGGTCAGTACACGCTAGACAACGTGTAGTGTGTACCGGCCTATAGAATCATATAGGGTTAAGGTTACCAAAAAGGTTAAAAAAAATGGACAGACTAGATAGGCCAAATGCTTCTTTTCTGCCATCAAATTCTATGTTTCTATGTATCAAACTTTGGATAGAGGTAAAGTGGAGAAGTTGGCCATAGCAATGAATCAGCTTCTAGCCATCAATTGCTATAAATGACAGGTATAAACTGGTTGCTATGGGTAACCTCTACTTTTTGTATATGGAAGGCCTGATACATCTCCCCTGTGGTATGGCACGTCAACCTTGAGAATACTGTAAATACTGGGTCATCCGTCTGAAATGTTGCACTAAATAAACAGCCTGATTTGCAGCATTTGAACATGTTGCTGTGTGGTACTGTATTGGCAAGTGCTGCACAATGTATCAGGATATGGATTCATTCCACCTCCCTATTACATACATCCTGTAACATATCAACACTAGAGATCCTTTGGATTGTAACCTTGTAGGCACTGGACTTGGGAAGATGCTTTGTGTAGCAAGTGTTATTGTAGATAGAGTTGTGGTCAATTGAATGATATTCAAAATAGGGATATGATTAATTATTTCAGCAGTTCCCACTAGATGTGCTGAACAATGTGCAAAACTGGATTCAGCTTGATTTTTGTTTCTTACAGATACGTTTATGGTGGAAGATGCTGTGGAAGCTATTGGCTTTGGGAAATTCCAGTGGAAGCTCTCGGTCCTTACTGGACTGGCCTGGGCAAGTAACTCTATTACACAGATATGTAGAATGTAACAGCAGAAAACAACCAATTGGTCCCTGTGTTTACCAAATCCTGTCCTCACTTACCCCGAGCAGCTCATGAAACACTGATCTACTCTACCTATTATAATAATGATTTCATTGTCCTTATTTAAATAGTGCCGGAAAGTTGGAGTGCGGAGGATTTTAGTTATGAGCCCTCTTTATAGCTTTATGTTTGTTCTATGACCTTTTCACTTCTTTAACCGTAAACCGTCATCACCCTTTCTGAGATACCATTCCATGGAATTGTTTCTAGGCTTTGTTATGTTGGTATGCAGTCATCTTGTTGACAATCACTATGTCAACAGTGAATATATAGAAAGCGGAATCCCGGCGACATTATGACAACACTTTTTAATTTTATTTTATATTGTCGGCATTATAACTTTAAACATTATGCTTTACCATCATGTTTAAGGTCGGCAACCTGCTTTCAACATATTAATTGTCGACATAGTTATTGTCACCGAAACGTATGTGTTTCTCTTATGTTACCAGTCAGACTCCCCCATCCCTTCAACATCTTTTCTATACCTGGTCACTGCTTTTCTATGCTGTGAATACATACTGTAGACAGATAACCTATGCAGTAAAGCACAAGTTTGATGTTAACATATGAGGTAACCATAGCAAATAACTATCATTAAGCTTTGATTGATTTAGTGCAAGTTAGATTTCTCACAGACCGATCTAGTTGCCCAGCCAAAGCACTATGGAACATACATAAAAAAGAAAATTACTTAAGGTGCGTACACACTGGGCGATTAAAGTGGACGACTGAACGATAACGATATCGTTATCGTTCAGTCGTCCACTTTATCGTCCATTTTTAACACAAAAAAGATGAACGATGACGACGACGCGCGTTCCCGCGGGTCGTTCGTCATCCTCGTTCATCGGGCTGACATGCAGGCCAACCTGACGACCTCGTCAGGTTGCTGCATGTCAGGGAATGGGTGAGAGAGCCCGGCGCTGAACGATATCGCTAATGATATCGTTCAGCGGCTGTGCTCAATGTCATGAACGACATTGAGCACAGCCTGCCGGGGACACACTAGACGATATCGCTCAGGGAGCATATCGTCTAGTGTGTATGCACCTTTACAGTATCACATAGGACAGCTACAGTATTTACAAGTTCACGACTTTACAAACATACTTACATTTTAGAGGGTCTGCATTAGGATACATAAAGAAAGATATACATAAAGGAAGGTATTGCAAAAGCAGCATAGTTAGGAGGAGGGATGGTAGGTTTGGGTGAATAGATGAGTTGTGAGAGCACCGTTGAAGGCTGGGAAACTTGGTGAGTGTCTGATAGAGTGTGGGAGGGCATTCCAGAGGATAGGAGCAGCACAGGAGGAATCCAGGAATTGGGGGGGGGGGGGGGTGAGGT
Organism: Taudactylus pleione; assembly: GCA_031769625.1. Classification (NCBI taxonomy): domain Eukaryota; kingdom Metazoa; phylum Chordata; class Amphibia; order Anura; family Myobatrachidae; genus Taudactylus; species Taudactylus pleione. The sequence continues at coordinate 1,554,043 of JAUIMM010000748.1, read as the reverse complement.
AATCAGGGAGATGGAGAGGCAGCGGTCATTGATATAATGAAGTGAGTGGGAGTGTGCGTGGAAATGAGACTGGAGATGTAGGAAGGGCTTTGAAGGGGAGTGTGATGAATTTGAAATTGATTCTGAATGAAGAATGATTGGCAGGGGAAGAAGAAGATGAGGCATGCAGCAGAGTTAAGAATAGACTGAAGGGGGGCGATACAAGAGGTGGACTTGTGAGGAGTAGGTTATAGTAATAGGGTATCACGGAATGTAGTCAGGAAGCCGACGGTCTAAATGCCGACCGCCGGCTTCCCGACTGTCTAATCCTGGCAAGGTACTAATGACAGGCGTCGAAATCCCGACGCCTGTCATTAGACCTATGCTGGGAGCCCGACACCCAGCATACCGAACATAGGTAAGCCGGACGCCAGGCCCGGACAGCAGTGGGGGGGGGTTAGGTCTAGGGCTCCCGGGGGGACTTATTGTTAAGCACCCCCCCGGGAGGGTTATGTTTAGGCTAGGGGAAGGGAGGGTTAGGCACCCCCGGGGGAGGTTAGGGTTAGGCACCCCCCCCACCCCCCCCAGAGACTTAGATTTAGGCTGCGGGGAAGGGGGGGTTAGGTACTTAGGGGGGGTTAGGGTTAGGCACTTGGGGGGAAGGTTAGGGTTAGGCACCCCTAAAGGAGGGTTAGGGTAGGGAGTTAGGTTAGCGGTACTTACCTTAATTAGCGATCGGGATCTTCACCCCTGCCGGGCTTCCGCTGTCGGGATTTGAACCGCCAGCGATGCGGCCGGCGGTAATACCTACTACACCCGGTATCACATGGAGCCAGTTAGCATAGTAAGCACACATTTATGCCAGGTCCCAGAGAGGGAACTTGTCTCTCGTGCAGTGGCTTCTTGGGTCCCTTCTGCAGACAAAGCTGCATTCTATGATTTCAGTTTGTGTTCAGGGCTGCCAAGACATACGGTGGCCCTATTGTAATCCCTTTATCCAGAGCACCACAGTTTCAGTATAAAGCGTGAACAAACATAGGGGTCTGGCCATACCCACTTGCTAAAAATTGTACCTAAAATATTATGCTTCCGGTGGCGTGCACTTTGGTGGACATGCCACCTCATCCATGTTTCTGACCTGGAGCTCTGCAGTGCGTATATGAGACATTATTTATTTAATATCGAGGTTCTGTTTATGTAAAACGGCTTCTAGGCACCTCTTTTTCTCTTTTTATTCCTCCAACAGTCACCTTTAACATATTTATGTAATGTATTACAGATGGCAGATGCAATGGAAATGATGATACTTAGCATCCTGGCACCACAGCTCCACTGTGAATGGAGGTTACCCAGCTGGCAGGTGGCTTTGCTCACATCGGTAAGCATCTGACCAGTTCCAGGACCATATTGCTGGTGTTGCATTGATGTAACACCTGCCCTTACCCTGTGTAAGCACAAAGCTTAGCTGCCAGAGTTAAATTATTAGCTAAAGCAGCACAGTGTTTTTTATTTAACACAGTTCCCTTGGTAATAAAATATGTTTCATGGTAAGATGATTTTTTTTTTTTTTTTTAAATGGTCCACACAAATTGTGGACAATGGTTCTTTGCAGGTCACCTCAATTGCACTTCATAAATTATGCAGAAAGATTAAAAACAAACAGAAACAAATATCCAGTGGATCCAATTAGGTATTACAGGACACCGCACAATGACTGCTGATATTCCTTTCTGCTTTTTTAACAGGTTGTGTTTATTGGAATGATGTCCAGCTCATCCCTTTGGGGCAACGTCTCAGACCAGTATGGCAGGAAGACAGTAAGTGTTAGAGACAAAGGGATTTTATACAGAGGCGGTTTAAGAGAGGAGAGGGGTGGTGTGCAGGCTCCGTGCAGACACCTCATCTCTAGTAGTGGAGTATCCTCTGGCTTTGTGCCAGTGTCTATTGACCATATGCAAGTCTCCGGGAACATGGCACCCAGTCCACATTCCCGGAGACTTCTCTATTGCGCATGAACAAAACACCAGGAAAATGGCCGCTGCACCATTTTCCCAGAGATTTCTGCTATACTGCAGTGGTGACCGACGCAGGATTCTGATCAGAAGTAAGTATAAAATATCAGTGCAGGGTGAGCACCCATTATAGATACTCCAATGATTTGATACTTTTATCAGTTCACTGAATAGGAGAATATTATAATTTATAGGCCACCACATCTGCCGCTCACCCTTTGATGCCTCTAGTTCCTTCTCTCTTGTCTAGGGTCTGAAGATCAGTGTTTTCTGGACTTTGTACTATGGGATTCTCAGTGCATTTGCACCAGTCTACAGCTGGATAATTGTGCTCAGAGGACTGGTTGGGTTTGGAATTGGAGGTGTCCCACAATCGTAAGTTACCTGAATAACCAGACTTCTCTCAAACAGATGCATGATATCATGTTTTATGTTATCTCTTTGGTCTCTGGACCTTGGGACTCACATTGATCTCTTGAAATGATTTCTGCGACAACCTTGTTTTTTTTGTATTTTGATTTATGGTGTTGTATTTATCTGCCATTTCATCAATTAAAAAAAAAAGCATAACAGCTTTTCATGCATGTTACACGCAGTTATTACCCACCCCCCCCTTATTTTCTAGGCGTAATTTGAACATTTGTAAGAAGTGCATTACAGCTGAATTCAGTAACCTTGACAAGTTAATAGGGATAACTAGGTCACACTGGACAGCATCACAATACACCAGCTTGTAGCTTGCTTTGAAGCTTATTTCAAATGTTGGTAACTGTGCAGGTCAGGAATTTGCATAGTAAAATTTTAATTGTCTCGTGTGTGTTCACCAACCAGAGTAACACTGTACGCAGAGTTTCTACCTATGAAAGCAAGAGCGAAGTGCATCCTTCTGATAGAGGTAAGAACGTTCTGTCTCAGCTGCACTCATAAACGTTTTCATTTCTCCTCCTTTGTATATTGAACTAGTAAACCAGGACCACTTGCATAATTCTGATCTAAAGGGGAAACCCCCAATCACATGACAACATTGTGACAGCAGCATGACATACCTGGCCAAAGAGGATGTCTTGCGATCTGCTCACATCTTATTGCAGGACAGACTCCTTAGCCAGGTACGTCCTGCTGCTTTCCAGTCCACCCCTACGGTACACCTCAATAAATCTTCTGATGTTGCTGAGGTTTTCCTGTCAAGGAACAGTTTTTCAATCTTTGAAAATAAGTCTTCCAGGTTTTATGGGGCATCCGGTGCTTACATTCCTGTTTACATTAACAAAATTTATAACAAAACAAATTACATGTTTATTCAAATTATGTAAATATTTTTATTACTTGTTGTAACAAGTGCATATTGTACACAATTGACTGACTGCCTGGCTATTTACAGTGTTACTGCACAATACACCATTAAGTATATGTGTGTGTGTGTACATTAAATCTGTCCTTAGTCATGCAGTCATTAAATATCTCTCTTTCTGAAATAGGATCATAATAGCTTAACAAAGTGCTGTTTTCTTTATCCACAGCTGCCTTGTTAATCAAAACTGCACCAAATATCCAATTTTATCTAATATTCAATATACCATAACTTTAACATATAATAATTTAAAAGTATATATTCCATTCACAACATATTTGATCAGATAGGTCAACTGGTGTATAGTTTTATAGTTTAAATAAAAATATTCTCCCCCAAATGCTATCCCAAGCTCACAGTTTTCTGTGTATTTAGAAGCAAGACACTAAGCTGATTTTAAAAAGCAGGGCAGCTCTCCCTTACCTCCCCCATGCCAGAGCATTACTCTCTAGTAAGGAGATAAAGGTGGGACAGAGTTATAGAACTAAAGATGTTGAACGGTTGAATTAGAAATAAGACGTTACCGCACAAGCAACCACTTTCTACTACAAAGTAATATATTCTTTGCCTTGTTTAGAATATTTCTTGCTTTGTGATTCAAGTACATAAATCACTTTAGTTACTGTAGCTAAACATTAGTAAAGATACAGTATGTGTTTATAAAGTGTATTATTTTTTTGTTTAGGTGTATATAAATTGTATCTATTGCTCGGTACAGCTCAGATAATGCAATCTATTTGGCTATTAATAAATGATAACAACCGTCCTCTGGGCCTGATTCAGAGCCGGACACTATTTGCGGACGGTCGTTCCAAAAAAGGGGCCGGCTATTTAAATTGAGCGCTCGCTCTTTGCGGTTTGTTGACGCCTCTATGTCCGAGCGAGCGAACAAAAAATGCGCTCGCTATTTTGTAAAGACGCCCCTTTGCCGTTCGCATCACACGTCATCTCCGGTATTTATTAGATTAATCGGGTACATCGAAAGGCATCTGAACTGCTCGCAGTGCTTGTAGTAGGTTTTTCTTACCGCTATCACTGCGAGCAGTTCAGGCTAAAAGACAACCAAGTGACGTGATTGTTGACGCTCCTTTGCTAATTATGCACTCCCATTAAACGCCCTTTTTACCGTTAGGCACGCCTGCGTTCGGATCTCCACTCCCCCGTTTTCAAGCACCTTCCCCTGTTACCACCCACAAACGGTACATTCTGTCAATCAAATTAGCAAATTAGCAGCCCCTCGCTGTTTTGCGAGCGCACGATTTCCGACTGCAATGACTGTTTTGTGCATGCGCATTACGACCCATACGCATGCGCAGTTGTGCGAACATCGCTCAGAGCGAACGAGCGGCCGCTTATGAGTGGCTCTGAATCAGGCCCTCAGTCCCTATGTACTTGTTTTCATTTTACAACAACTGGAGCAATGTTGATCCAACCTGCTAACAATCTTTTCTTATTGGCAGATATTCTGGGCAGTGGGCACCGTGTTTGAGGTCCTCCTGGCTATCTTTGTGATGCCCACTTTGGGATGGCGTTGGCTTCTCATACTCTCTTCCCTGCCACTCATGCTCTTTGCTATTTTGTGCTTTGTAAGTGTTTAACAAATATAATTTATTTAAGGAAAAACTGTTGGCTTATACCTATTATTAATTATGCAATCATGAAACCTCAACATATATTGAAAATGCTGAAAGTCATTAGAGAGTAATGTGTTAGCCATTTATAACTGATGTTTCCAAAGTAAAATGAATAATTAATATTTCCTCACAACTTTGCCTCAGAGTTGCTGGTGCCTTAGGATGCATGTAAGTGCTGGTGCCTAGCATATCAGCAGTCTAATCCATGGCATTAATCTTGTCACTTGTGTGTTATTTCTCCACGTTCTGTCACACTGGAGTCAAAGGGGTATATTTACTAAAGTGAGAGTTTTTAGAAGTGAGAGATGTTGCCCATAGCAACCAATCAGATTCTACTTAACATTTATAGAAGATAATAGCTGTAATCTGATTGGTTGCTATGGGCAACATCCCCACTTCTAAAAACCTTCACTTTATTAAATATACCTCAAAGAGTAAGGGCTCTATGTATTAATAATCATGGCACCTAGAAATATACTTTACAGCAAAAAGTGAACTTGAAAGGGGCAATACATAGGAATGAGGGGCCTGATTCAGAGATGGACGCTAATTCGCCACAGCTGGATCTTTATACGCAGCGGCTGTGCGAAATTGTGCAGAAGCCGCAGGAGATGTCTTAAGTAAAAAGTCTTATCAACCGCCAGCAGCTCATATAAATTATTCTGTCTGCAACATGGAACTTGTTTTACTGCAGAAGCACAAAACTAGGGGCCTGATTCAAAGCCTCTCGCTGTTTGCGCTCACTCTGAATCAGGGTGGGGATTTTTTTTTTCGGCCTCCAGGCCACTCGCTAAGCTGTGAGTGACCACCCACAGCTATTGCGAGCGGCCTGGCGATGGTCGCGATTATCGCGACAATCTGGCTTGCGAGGAGAGCCTGTGGTAGGGTCTCAGCTCTCGCAAGCCCGAGTGGACTTCCTAATAGAGCAGGAAGTCCACTACTGACATCACTAGTGATGTCAGTAGGGCGAGACCCGTTGCGACGAAACTGCCATTGCAGTACGGGTCTCGCGCATGTCGGGGACCATCGAACCGCTTGCGAGCACTGTGCGCTCGCGAGCGGGTCTGAATCAGGCCCTAGGTTAATTTCTGTCTAATCTTCACTTATTAATGAAAACTCAGGATCCATCCAATTCCTCCCATCATGTGATGCAAACTTTTACACAGAGGCTGCAAATCCATCTGCTTATCCGTAAGCCCAGGTGCGTTCATGGGAAAAGCAGATGCATGATGTCATGAAACAACTGTTGCACTGGATGTTTCCTAGTTTGTAAATAATCTTAGTGACTTGTAATCTGAAAAATCTTAAATATAGCAGCAGGCATTGAGCAACTTCCTGAATAAAATGAGATGGTGTAATATACAAGGAAAGAAGAAACGGTAAAATCGCCCTCTACTAGGGCATATAAAACAGGGGACCTGATTTAGACCCGCTCGCTAGGAAGCGTTCGCATGCAGGCAGCCGATGTTTGCATTCTGCGTATGCATCGTAGTGCGTGTGCGTGAACCAGTGCGAGCGATCGGGAGCGTACGCTCTCTGCGCATAGACAGCCTGGCAAAATGTGTGACAGGAGAAGCCGTTTCTGGGTGGTGACAGGGGCAGGCCACTAGAATCGGGGGAGTGGAGGTGCGAACGCAGGCATGTCCAAGCGTCTTAACGCCGCTTCAGAGGCGTGCATAATTAAGAGGCAGCGCTGCATTCGCTTCCGATGGTACTCGATGTACCGATGGTTACATACACTTCGTTGAGATGACGTGCGCAAGTGGGTGTCTTAAGACAGGCTGGTGAGCGTCTGCATACACAGAGCGATTGCACGCCAAGACATAGTGGACGTGCTAATGCCTTGCCATGCGATCGCCTGCCTTGCTCGGTGTGTGCCGGAGTTGCATATGCTGGGTGTGTGCGTACGCATCTAGCGAGCGGGTCTGAATCGAGCCCTGGATCCTGGATTCCTTCTTCAATTCATTATATGTAGCTGCAATATTGATTTTATATTGTGCCATTTACATTGGGGGGAATTCAATTGAATGCATTGTTGGCATGTGATTGTTGACAATTTTTTAGCGCGTGCATCGCTACTAAACTGCCGCTATTCAATTATATGCGATGTTTAAAAATTAGGTTGCCAAAACCGGCATTCTCGGGAATGAGTTAAGGCGGAGATTACTCTTCCTGCCCTGGCGACTGGGCGGAGAATTCTCTTATAGAGTAGTGCCTCACCAGGTGTCTGGGCAAATCAGAATGTGCTGCTGCATATATGTTGTCTGGTGGCAAGCTTGGTTACTTGGAACTTTTTTTAGTGTAAATTTTGCCCCTGGTTTAATGGAAGTGTGTATGTGTTTATTTTTTCTATGTGCTGCTGCAAGTACTGTACCTGTGCATAGGGGGCAAGCTTTTTTTTTGTTACCTGGAGCAGTCCATTATTTTAACATTTTTCTTCAAATACTTTTTACATACCCAATAAAGTTGTTTGATGGATTGTGAAATGTGTTATGCTTCTAACCTTTTTTATATGGTTAGGGGAGCTCGGTATGTGCTTTGGTGTATGTTTGTTTGGTTTTATTGGCAGAAAATATAATTTGGCATCTTCGCCAGATTTATGTTAGATTGAATAAACCACTTGTTTGAGCTAACCAGGGGGTTACAGATACTTAGCATAGCTGATTTAAGTAATATGGGCCACTTTAGATTGAAAAAAAAATGTTTATTGTTTTATTCAAATTGTCATCTTTATAGGGATGAGAGAGAAAAAAAAGGAGAGTTTCAACCTCTATTTGTCGGGAATTGGGATTGTCAGACAACCTGCAAAAGAAATGAATTGGTCTGGCTCATTTATGCTATAGGGAAAAAATTAGGTCGACAATAGGTATAAATTCTCCAACTAAATATGATCATCGCCGACTTAAATCACACATCGCCGACTTAAATCACACATCGCCGAGAATTGAATTGCGGGAATATACATCTCCAACTAAAAACCTGTAACATTGCTAAAACAGCAACATCACTTTTAATTGAATTATCCCCATTGTCTGGGGGACATCACAGGAGGAAATAAGATATATTATCTGTAAATGCATTTGATCTAAACAGAACATTTCCTATTAGTTTGTCCGCATTGTGCCATAGTAAAACATTCCTGAGAGCTACATTGTTGCATTTCACCTAATTTATGAAATAATGATTATCCCTATATCTCTCTGTTGTCATGTGGTCTCTATATACTGATGTATGTTACGCTTTTTCAGCTTTTGTCACATAGAGGGAGATTCAATTAGTCACATGGGTATGTGCGTGCTTCGCACACTATTACATTGCGGGTTAGATGGCACCTCATAGAGGTGTGAGTATAATTCCCTGCATGTTTAATTGACTCCCTCTTTATGTATTGATCACATTTGCTCATTTCTCTTCTGGTCACTATATGCTATTGTATTGCAGTGGTTGCCTGAGAGCGCCAGGTACGATGTCCTATCTGGCAATCAAGAGAAAGCACTTGCTACTTTGAAGCGTATTGCAACTGAGAATGGTGCTCCCATGCCTTTAGGGAAACTCATCTTATCCAGGCAGGTATGTATGTTATACTGTATATCCAATAACACGAGAGAGGTCACAATGTTGTTGTCAGTTACAGCAGTTATACGTCTCTAGGGATATATGCAGCTTCTGATTATGAAGTAATAACCGTCATTTAAATTCCTTCCCTCCCGCCACCCCCCAAAAGAAGCAATTGTGCAGCATTTCCACAGCTGGTGATCCCATATGAATAACCTTTGTGCTATATAATCTGTGGATTTGATCTATGTCACTGGTATCATTTGATGCTTTCCAATACAGAATAAGATGGAAGCGACCTATGCCACCCTAAGCTCTCTCATACCATTATAAGTATGGCTTGAAGGTTAAGGAAAGAAATCCATGAGTTACAAATGTAACCATTTGTTATAGGAGGATCGAGGTAAAATACGGGACCTTTTCTCACCTCAGTTCCGATGTACAACTCTGTTGCTTTGGTTTATATGGTAAGTGCTTAAGTCACTTATATATGCAGTAGCTGTGTGGTTGCACTGTATATTATATGGTTTACTCTCAGAGGGGTATTCAATATGGGAGCTAAAAGTCTGTGCTGGACTTTTCGCTCCACATCGGAGATTGTCCCGGGATAAAGTATCGGGCGCGCGCCTGCTTTATCCCCGTATTCAATATGAAACCTACGAAAACGGGAAGGTGCAAAGTGGGATCTGCGTAAAAAAACGAATTTTTCCTGGAATAAATTGTAGGACCTCCCTAAAGTTGTAAAAACATGGCGGATCACTATGGGTACCCCCGTTTTAGCCTGCAAATGAAAGTCGGGGATTTAAATAGCCGCAGCAGGTGTTTTTTCCCGACATTGAAGAAGTGTTGCAGAAGAGCACTTAGGTTATTTTTTCTTTTTTTTAAGTGGTCCCATCAAATTTGGGGTACATGAAAATGGGTACTAGCATATTTTTATGTCCCTAAAGTAAGTTTTAAAAAATTCTGCAACTATGCACCTGCCGCTAATAACCTATTCTAGAAAACACCTGCCGCATACTTGCAGAATAGCCCTGAACATATTTCCCTATTTTTAAACACTTTTTTCCCAATTTTTTTTTTCACCCCAATTTTTAAATACATTTTTTTGGGGTGTCCCTATTTTAAAAAAAAAACTTTTTTTGACACAGTTATTTTTAAAATGTCATTCCCAGGGGTGCAGGCTATTTTTTTTAAGCCTGCACCCCTAAATCCCAATTCTGCACTTTTTTTCGCCACCTATTCAGTGGTGAAAAGTTATCCCCGTTTTTTTTCAAAAACTTTTGAAACCTGCGAAAAGACTTTGAAATTGAATACGGTGTAAAACCAAAAACTTTGAAAATGACGTCATTGGTGCAATAACATAGCAAACCCGAAGTTTTCGCTCCATATTGAATACCCCTATAAGCCTGTATGATGTATAATTGCCTTACAGGTCCATTCAGTAACTACAACAAGTGCAGATCTGCAGTTCTTTCTTATGGGCCTAACGCACTGCTGATGCTGAACACAGATGAGCAATATTTTCTCCTGCGCAAGCGTCCAAAGTCCGTGCGCACAGAGACGCAGTTGCTATTGAGATGTATGGTCTCAGAAATGGCTAAGCGGATGCATGTAGATGTATCGTCTTATGGGCGTGTTATCAGAGTGTCGCAGGCATGACGCAGTAATGGTTGGGAACTCAGGTGCCATCGCAGATCCCGGAAAACTGTTGTGACATACCTGATGTTTTACAGCCACTCCCTGTAAACCACCTCCAAACGGTCCCTGAATATCCCTGAATGTCAATAATTTTGCAAAGAAATCCTCACTGCGAGCATACACAATCGGCTGATAATCACTCAACTGCATCATTATATCCACTGCGTACATATCTGTATAAGGCCCACAGTCCTGATTAGTATTCAGCAAAATGCAAACTAATTTGATTCTGGCAACTTTTCCTGCAAATCCATCCGCTTTTCTGGTCCAAAGCCTCTGTTGGCAAGGGGAGGAGATAACTGCATAAGTAAGCAAAGGAAGATTATATTTAGGAAGAATGGCCCTGCTCGTGAGAGGCAGACATACAACCACTTTAAGACACGCATAGTGTTATATAGCCAAGGTTCTGACATAGGGCCTGATTCAGAGCCGCTTGTTCGTTCCGAGTGATGTTTGCCCAACTGCCCATGCGTACGGATCGTAATACGCATGCGCGAACCAGTCAGTGCGGCCGAAAATCGTTTGTTCGCTAAATAGCGAATGTCTGCTAATATGAGTGACAGGAGGAGGCGTATGTGGTGGTAACAGGGGAAGGTGCTTGAAAAAGGGGAGTGGAGATCAGAACGCAGGCGTGCTTAAAGGTCAAAATGGGCGTTTTATGGGTGTGCATAATTAATACAGCAGCGTCACTGACCACGTCACTGGGTTATTTTATAGTCGGAACTGCTCGCAAATTTGTGGTAGGAAAAACCAACCACAAGAATAGCGAGCAGTTCATACGCTGGTCGATGTACTCAAATTAATCTAATAAATAGCGGACATGACTTAGGATGCGAGCGGCCAGGGGACGTAGTTATCCAAAAAACGACCGCAAGTTTTGTTCGCTCGTTCAGACATAGAGGCGTGAACGACAAAGAGCGAACGGTTCATTTGAATAGCCACCCCTTTTTTCTGAACGAACGACCGCAAATAGCGTCCGGCTCTGAATCAGGCCCATATTCTTTAAATGCCAAAGTCAGGTTGGTTTAGTCTTTTTTTAAAAATTGCAGCTTTAGATCTAGTGGCTAAATTGCCGACATGTTGCGCATATACCGCATAGCTGACTTAGAACTTCCCTTAAACTCATGCAAAAGGACATGGGATGCGGGCATGTATGTTGCTAGCCTTAGTGCCTAAGTAAATACAAGATTGAAACTGTAATATATACATGCAATATAGCATATATTGACCCCAAATGAGTTACCTCTGTATGACAGCATTACACATTTGCATTCAGATTAACACTACAGATAAAATAGATGTTAATCCATCTTGCAGGTTTTCCAATGCCTTTTCATACTATGGACTGGTTCTATTAACAACAGAGCTGTTCCAAGCTGGAGATGTATGCAGTAGTAAGTAGTAAATAGCTTATTTCTAATTGTTTTTAAACATTATTTTATTTATTGATTTCAATCAAAAGCAGATCCCCCGCCAAAAAAGAGGGGGGTGCTGCACAGTCAATCAAACAATATAGTGTGCGCTGCAGTGCATTTCAATGGTGGGTGAAATGAGGCATTGTTCCGTCGTACATTAAATCATCTAGTGTGCACCAGCAATCTGTGATGGTCCGGGGCCAAGGGAAATTCGCCTCGACCATCTGCACGATTGACTATTGTCCTAATGTGTACCACCCTAAAGGTGGGTACACACCTAAACGATAAATTTGCAGTCTGCGCAGAACATATGTTCTACATACAGACTGCCCATTCCCTCATGACTGATGTCACAACTGGGTGGGCATTTACATGCGCCCGCCCGGTTGAGCTGTCAATCACCGCTGTCCTGTGCAACAAGCGTACAGCACAGCCGACGCAATATTTCTGTGAACTACGTCGTTCAGACATATTGCTGATACACACTGGCCGATGCATACACCATATATCGGCCATTTAATTGAACGCCCGATATGTCGGCCAGTGTGTAACCAGCATAAGAAATATCATCCATGAAATGCCTAAAAAGTTAAAAATTAGAAAAAAGTTGATGTATCATTAAAGACACTAGATGGAAGTGCTGTTCATGTATCTTTGTATTGTACAATGTACAGTAGTTTCCTACTATCTGTACGTAAAAAATTTGATCTGGCATTTGGCAAAAATAGTTTCCATTTTATAGGGGAGATGTATCAAACCTTGCAGAGAGATAAAGTAACAACCAATCAGCTAGTGCCATTTTTCAAACAAAGGGCAACCACGTACGCAGATCGAATGATCTGTTAGCCATTGCACATGCGTATAAGCCGCACTGTGCATGCGCTGCGATCGCACTGCGCTCAAGCGCGCACAGAGGACTCCATCGCAGAGCAAATGACAGGCCCTGAGCGTTTGGGGGTGGTGACGGGGGAATGGTGATTGCATACACAGCTTGAGTACTCACTGGGTGGAACGAGACTTGCAGTCTCTGCGGCTGGTCAGACCTGCTGTAAATGTGCGTGACTGGCTGATGTATGTCGATGGTACCAATGTTTACACAGAAGAGCAAGGTTGGACGGATGTGAGAAAGCAGCAGTGGGCGTCTCTATGCCGGCTGAGCTGTGGCAGACGTTAGCATATTTTCGCAGCTGTGTTCCGTGCAAAATCAGGCCCAAAGCCTGTAAAATGGCAGTTAGAAACTGATTGGTTGGTACTTTATCTCTCTCCAAGGTTTGATACATCTCCCCCATGACATAGCATAAACGGAGACTTTACTTTCTTTGTAAGAAATAGGTTTATCTCATATTATACACAAATTCTTTTAGCAACTTTTCTTTTTAGGATAAATTAGTAACTGTAACGTTATTATTAATTCATAAACCAAATAATGTCATTTGCATCACGGTTTCTGGCTGTTTTCTTACTTTGGCAGTTTCCATTCGGAGGAAGGCAGTCAAGCCAAAATGCAGTCTATCCTGTGAATATTTAACTGTTGAAGATTATAAAGATTTATTATGGACCACGCTATCTGAATTTCCTGGTCAGTACAGAAATAAAAGTCCCAGTTACTCACAGATGTAACTTATTTACACTATAAAGTCCATATATGGTTGGGTATGGATAGTATATGGTCAGTGTAAAAACATTTTGCCAGTGGAGTAGTTACAGTGTGTTCAATACTGTATGGACCCCTAAGGTACTTTATCTATTATGGACCCCTGACAGATCATCTACCATGTCAATGTTAAATGCTCTCGTTCTTACCTACCACCTACATGCTGCTGTGCTTTATATCACTCTGTATGCGGGTGAGTGGGCCAGCTGGTGATTGTCAAATCTGGACCAGCCATTACTATTACTGACCCTGGACCTGGCAATGGCAATGTAATCTCCCTCTTGGCCCATATAGCAAGTCCAAGATGTAGGGACTTGCAGAAGATATCTTGTTGGTGATCCTTAGTTAGTCTTTTTTATTTTCATGGGATTGGACCAAGTAAATGTTATAAATCAATTGATAGACTATAAAAGTTCAAACCGCAATCATGCACATAAGCATGCAAGTATCCTTATGGAGATGGATCTATTCTTCTAATTTCCTATCACATTCAGTTTAAAATATGAGCATTCATTCTGTCTCTTTTATGCCAGGTGTGTTGGTGACCTTATGGATCATTGACCGACTAGGACGGAAGAAGACAATGGCAATCTGTTTCTTTGTTTTTTCTTTATGCGCCCTTCTTCTGTTCCTTTGTGTTGGGAGGTAAGTAAAGGTGTGAGTGCAGCCATGAGGCTTGTTTGTCTAATCTTTCACAGATCCATATAAAAGTATTCCTCCAAGCGACTAGTTTATCACTGAGCAATGACGTTTCAACAAACCACTTGTCTTACGAGATTATCCTTGTTTAACTACGCAAGAACACAATATTAAGAAAGTACATGTGTTTACATGATAATGTTCCTTTCAGTATTTATCTGCTTTCTGGGATTTTGTGAACACGGATCAGGAACCGGAGGGTTGGCTTGGGTATTTGGAGAATGCAAGAAGCTTTGAGGCCTAATGGGGCTCCTCCTCATGAGGAGAGGACTGAGGCCCTCATTCAGAGGCGATCGCAAGAAGCGATCGCTCTCTCTGAATGAGGGCGGCTGCTTAATTTTTGAAGTGCGGCCTCCTGGGCGTTAGTTAAGCTGTGGGTTACCACCCACAGCTTAACGACCGACCAGCTTGATGGTCGCGATGGTGATCACCATCGCGACCATCGGGGCTTGCGATGAGACCCTAAGGTTGGCTCTCGGCAACCGCAAGCCCCAGGGAGCTTTCTGCTCTGATGGAGCAGGAAGCTCCCCACTGACATCACTGATGATGTCAGTGCGGCCGCCCACAAAACGGTACGTGTTCCTTAAGGAACGCTTCCATTTTGGAAACAACTCCCCCGGCCCGCCTACAAAACGGGGCGAGCTGTCGATCAACATCAACAGCTGCCCCTTTTGTAGCGAGCTCCGGAGCGAGAGAGTTTCTCTCTTGCTCCGGGGCTTGCGCACGCGCAGTGTGGCCGCTGCACATGCACAGGGCTACCCATTGACCTGGTTGCGAGCACATCGGTGCTTGCGACCGGGTCTGAATGAGACCCTGAATACTAAGGGTAGTGTTTTATAGACAGTGAGGTAGGGTTACAAGCCCGCACACAGTCCTGGGTGGATAAAGAACTGGTATATGAATGTATATAGTTGAAGTAGACACTTGCAAGCGGAGAGCTCCACACGCTGTTACGAGGAATGCACAGTATGAATAGGTCCTGACAGTCGTAGACAGACAGACAGAAGCTCACCACGAGGAATAGATATTGGTGCTAGATTGTAGAACGCTGTTGGAATGGATTGCAAAGTGAACTGTACTGCGTAGAATGAATGCTGATGCTTGCAGACTAAAGTGCACTGTGTAGAATACATGCTGATGTTTGTAGTCTGTAATGATCAGTGAATAAAGGTGAATGCAGACTGATGTGCACTGTGCAGAATGAATGCTGGCGTTTAAAGGGAATCGGTATATAATGCCGCCGCATGTATTGCCGGTGGACTAAATATCTACCCTGGAAGCCCGAACAGTCAGGATCCCGACTGGGGCTGGTAAGTGCCCTAACCCCCCCCCCTCTCCCCCCCCTAATCCTATCCCTCCCTTAGTGGTGCCTAACCCTAACCTCCCCCCGGTGGTGCCTAATCCTAATGTCCCCCGGTGATGCCTAATCCCCCCTTCGTGCACACTAAACCTAACCCTACCGGTGGGGTACCTAACCCTAACCTCCCCCCAATGGCGTCTAACCCTAACCCCCCCTTCCCCTAGCCTAACACTAACCCTCCCTGGGGGGTGCCTAACCCTAATTCCCCCCAGGGGTGCCTAAAACTAACCCTCTTTTCCCGCGGCTAACCGCTAACCGTCCCCGCTTACCTTTGTTCGGGATGCTGGGCATCGGGATTTCGGCATCTGGCTAAAGATAGGCGTCTGTATTTAGATGCATATCTTTAGTACAGAGGCAGGCTTTCAGCGTCGTCATTCTGAACGTCGGCAAATGAACTGCATCCCGTTTGAAGACTGGAGCACAGCATATACTGGGTACAGATTCTTGCAGACCGGAGTCAGGAACAGCCACAGGAGTACACTAGGAATCGGTACACTCCATAGAGTAGCGGTTCTGGTTCCAGTAGCAGGTCACAGGAGTGAAGTTGTTCTGGCACTGGTCTGTACTCCAGAGCAGCCTAAAATAGGACACCCTCTGGCCTGATATGCTGCCAGAGTCAGTTGATCCCAAAGTGGCTTGCAATTGTAGAATGAAGTGTCAGTTGATAGGAATCAAGATGGCGGTGCCAATGCACCATTGACATGAGAAGAAGAGAAGAACCAGGAGACTTGCCAATCAACTGGCTGAATGGCAACACACAAGTTTCAGAGATATCTTCGGCGGCCCGCGGGAGACCCCTAGGCCAGGATGCAGCAGCGCCGTGTGAGGTAACGGGGCTCGGAAGCTCTGATGGTTACTGTCATATGAAACCCTACCGTCTACTTCTGCCAATTATATTTATCAATATGTGGCTACAGAGCTGTTTTAAACTTACAATAGCCCATGTGATACATAACACCTTCCAATAGTTACACTATTCTGCTCTAACCAAGTGATTCCCACACGTTCTTGCATCAGGGTACCCTAGAGTATCAGCATATTTTTCATGGCACCCCTAAGCCAAAAGTTTTTTTAATTGAGAAATTTAGAAAAAATATTAAATGAAGTAAATTGTGCTTACCTGACATCCTTAGGTTCTGTTATATGGTGGTGGGCTGTTTGTTTTATATTAAATGTATTTATATTTTATGATTTGAAGCCACCAGCACTGGTTTTGCCTATTACATTGACCATAAATCATTTGATTTGGTCCTGGACCTCCAATCTGCGGCACCCAGTTTGGTAACCACTGCTCTAATCCAAGCTGTAGCCATATATAGCTACAAAAATAATAACCTAATTGGCTAATCTTCAGCAAACTGCTATTGTAGTGTAAATACTAAGGAGGCTATAAGCTTCCTCTAGGAAACATATGAAGGGGAAACATTTGCTAAAAACCTCTAAACGTTGCCCATTGCAACCATGCAGATCCCAGCTATCATTTATTTAGTATATTCTAGATATGATAGCATCTGATTGCTTGCTATGGACAATACCTCCACCATTCCTTTTTAGAAGTTTTTAAATCTATCCCAAAGCCATTATCAGAAGTTCACTAGAATCATCCATCAATACTAACTATCCTCTGCTTTATTTAACTTTGTCCCCAGGAATGTCCTCACTGTCTTACTCTTCATTGCAAGAGCCTTCATCTCAGGTGGATTCCAAGCTGCCTATGTATACACTCCTGAAGTAAGAGACTTGTCCGCTATACCGATGTACCAAGCTGCCTATGTATACTACACTCCTGAGATAAGAGACTTGTATAATTAGATATTACCTGCTATACCCATTTTCCAAACTGCCTATGTATACACTCCTGAGGTAAGAGACTTGTATAATTAGATGTTACCCACTATACCCATGTTCCAAGCTGCCTATGTATATACACTCCTGAGGTAAGAGGCTTATATAATTAGATGTTACCCACTATACACATGTTCCAAGCTGCCTATGCATACACTCCTGAGGTAAGAGACTGGTATAGATAGATGTGACCCGCTACACCCATGTTTCAAGCTGCCTATGTATACACTCATGGAGGTAAGAGACTTATATAATTAGATGTTACCCACTATACCCATGTTCCAAGCTGCCTATGTATACACTCCTGAGGTAAGAGACTTGTATTATTAGATGTGACCTGCTACACCCATGTTCAGAGCTGCCTATAGTATGTATACACTCTTGAGGTAAGAGACTGGTATAGATAGATGTTACCTACTAAACACATGTTCCAAGCTGCCTATGTATACACTCCTGTGGTAAGAGACTTATATAATTAGATGTTACCCACTATACACATGTTCCAATCTGCCTATATATACACTCCTGAGGTAAGAGACTTGTATAATTAGATGTGACCCGCTACACCCAACTACACCCTGGAAAATAAAATAAATAAAACTTTTTCCAGCGTTATGTACACATTTCGCCTTACAACATTTAACTAATCAAAAAGAAGTATTCAATTCTATAGGTATTGTGCGTGTGTATATGTATAGGTGTGGTATATTTTGTTGACTTTCATCATGTTGACATGGACATAATGTTGATATGTCAACATTGACCACGTCGACACAGATGTAATCTGAACTTGATTAGAATGTGGACAAAACGTGCCTGGTGGTGTAGTGGTGACTTAAGTGGTCCGGAGGCTCCAGTTGTGTCTTCTGGGTCTGGTGGTGACGTCTGGCTGAAGCTCTGCTGGGCTCCCGAGTATGGAAAGCGTGTATTATGACTAATCATAACCCCTAAATCTCCCTCTAGTGCCTAACCCTAACCTCCCTTCCTGCAGGCAGCCTAACCCTAATCTTCCCCTTAGTTCCTAACCCTAACCTCCCCTCCCGCAGCCTAACCCTCTGTTGCCAGTCCATGCAGAATGTCATCATTTCATATGTCGACATGCCAATGTCAATATTTCAACAATGTCGACATCATGACTGTGAAAATTGATATTATGATTACATCCCAAATTATAATTACATCCCATATATTTTATATACATACATACATACATACATACAATATATACATGCTTCCCCAGTTTATATATTTTGGTGAAGCATGTAGTTTGAATAAACACACTGACCACTTGTGATTCCCCAGATTACACTCACCATTCAGAGGCTGAGATGTTTGAAGGCCTGGCCAAGCAGTTCCGCCTCTCAGCACACTGCTTGGTGGGATGGATATAAGGCGCGATGTGATGATTACACAACATCATGTTCTGCATATTGTGGGAGGTTAGGAGCCAAGAGGAGTATGCGAGCTGAATGCTGTCGCCGAGGTGGGACTGGTGCTTTAAATGCAATTTTCGGCTCTGCTGCCATTTGAACATTTTTAATCAGTTTGAAGAAAATATGTTTCTCTATAATTTGGTGGATGTTTCTTTATGCATTTTCTGCTTCTATACTCTCTGATAGCTGGTTTATATTCTTTTACTAATAGGTTTATCCAACAGCTACACGGGCACTAGGACTAGGAACGTGCAGTGGGATGGCGCGTGTAGGGGCATTGATTACACCCTTTATTGCACAGGTAACATGTCACATGAGAAATTCTTGTATGTTGAAAGTATTTTATATCATACATGTCACTAGGGTGGTCAATCTCGGGATCGGCAGAATTTTGGCCTAAAATTGTCGGGAATTGAATCCCGGGATTGGAGATAAGGACTGAGGGATGGAGGGGAGGGTGAAGAAAAAGGGACTGAGGGACTGGAGGAGGATGTAGTGCCGCCACTGAGTCCTGCTGCTGCTGCCTGCCAGAGCCTTTTTCAATCCCGAATCCCAAGATTGAAAACGGCCCGGGATTGGCCTCTCTACATGTCACTGCTATTATTGTCATTATTGGTCGGAAAGTGTGCTATAATTAAAACATTTAAACAGGGAGATTCATCAAAGCTGGTCAATGGAGGCTTTTGCCAGGGGGTACAAGAGCTCCAGGACTTAAACTCCCTCTTGGCGGCACTGGACAATGTATACCATTCATATGTAGTAATTATGTTTGACCTTAATAAATTAACTAAATAAATAAGTTATCAATAATTCCTATATAAAATATTAACAAATCAATGTTATTTACTAACAAGTAGTAAAAGATTCTGAGTTGTACGCAATGCTGATGTCCACAAAGTTGAGCGATTATTTTGCTGCTGTGCATATGTCTAAGCTAAAAAGTCAGTCAGCGCATGCATCCCACGCTGTGTACGTTGTGTTTGAGACACACGGTATCAGGTATTTTAAATGTGCTGGGCGTTCTTCAGCGGTGGCTGGAAGGTGGCTAGTCAGACGCCTGAAAATGGTCCGTCATATGGACATGTTATTGGAGTGTCGTCTGCGAGGTTGCGACCTCAGGGTCTGATTCAGCAATGGCAATTACAAACGCAGATCGAGCAATTGTTTGCCATCGCGCATGCATACAAGCCACACTCAGGGATCGCATTGCGATTATGTGTGCACAGGAATCCATCGCAAAGTCAGTGACAGGCTGTCAGCGTTTGGTAGTGCTGGTCGTAAAAAAACGTAGGCATGTGTCTGTTTGATTTCACGGGTGTGCATAAATTAGCCACTGCGATTGCATACACAGCATGAGAGCTCACTGTGTGCGAGGAGACTTGCAGTGTATACAACTGGTCAGACAAATGCTGTGTGACTGCCCGATGTATGTCGATAGTACAGATGTTTATGCAGAAGAGTGACATTGGATGGATATGAGAAGGCAGCAGTGGGCGTCTTTATGTTGGCTGTGCCGTGGCAGGTATTAGCATATTTTAACAACTGCGATCCGTAGACTATTGCAATTGCATTTGCACCTGCTGCTGAATCCGGCCCTCAGATACATAAACGCTGACATTAGAAGCCATGGCAGAGAATCTGCACCTATGATGGGGCTGGTGCAGGTGACGATGGTGCAAACGATTCTTGAATCAAGATGCACCAAATTGTTAGTTGAGCATCTAAATACGCTGATGGTGGCGTCCCAGGCCTTGCACATGCAGACACGGCTGTACACCAGGGAAGGGCTTGTAGCGGTATTTGCATAAAGTTGCAGGAGCAATAGCGGCAATAGATGCACACACGGACGCTGCAGCCTCCGACTTGGATTGCTTAATAGTTTAGACAAATAGAAATTAATTATTCATCTGCACCTTGCCATCAATATATAAGACTTGGTATATTTTGGCTACTTTGACAAAGGGTGCTTCTAGGTGATAGAGCTATCATTTGGTTTTCCAGAGAAGTAGTGACTCATGAGATCTGATCCAGTTTAGAAAAATTATTTACTATTATACATGATTACTTACTATTCATAAATGTTTCCTTCATATCTCCAGGTGATGCTGGAGTCGTCTATATATCTCACAGTGTTGGTATACAGTGGTTGTTGTATACTTGCAGCACTGGCTTCTTGCTTCCTCCCCATTGAAACCAAAGGCCGTGGTCTGCAGGAGTCCAGCCACAGAGAATGGGGCCAGGAGATGGTGGGAAGAGTAGCACACACATCTGGAGTGACTCCTTCACACTCTGGCTCCCAAGAGTGACCCATCGCACACAACCCAATGCACAGGCACACATGGATAGCCTCTTAGTCTCTCATCTACCAACACATGCATTAAAGAGTGAACAACCAGGGCAAATGTTCTACTTAAAAAAACAACAATTGTAGTACAGGTCTGTATAGATCCTTGCAATAGGGCTGGGAAATGTGCTACATTGATGCCACAGGGAAATAAATGTACTGTATAAAATCCATGTAGATTTAAATAAAAAAACAAAAAAACAAAAAACAGTCATACAACTAGTTGTATTTTTAGCACGAATAACAAAAGATGTCAAAGCAAGATGTGGATTTCTACCGGAAAATGACTCAGTTACTTTGGATGTGTCATTGCCTCTAGATACTGCCGACGTCTTTGCGTTCTGCATGTTGGGTACTGCGTAACCAAGCTGAATCATGAATTTCTGCTAGATGATGAGCATTGTCTAATGTAGCTCCTAATAAATTAATTTAGAGACCAAAAAGAGCTGTGCAGTGCAACCAACAAAGAATTATCGTGCCCTCTCTCTGGTTGGTATTTATAGGTGATAAATTATTATTGTAAACCTACAATTTGGCAGCATTTGAGGCCTACTGTACATATCTGGTCTACACTAGTTTGTCTTTTTAATTATCATCTGCAAAACAGTAATCCTGCAAGCTCTATGTCAATTTAATTGTATTATTTCTATTTCAGTAATCCTGCAAGCTCTATGTTAAATTAAATATATGATTTCTATTTCAATATACAGTTGTAAAATACATGAGAGTATTTGTTTTGTTCTGTTATAACTAATTTGTACCTTCTTGTTCCAGGCTTAGGCCATCTGGCATCAGGTCATTATCTTGTGCAATGATATTTTGATACAGGTCCTGATTCAGAATTGCACATGTTTGAACTATAATAATACGCTAATGCCGCAGGAGGAATCTTACGACGTTGCATCGGATCACTCTGCGTGACCTTCAGGTTACTCAGGATGGCCGGTGGTTTCACGTGGCCACTCAGGCTGCGGCGTCTGGGCACTGCAAGGGAGCTCGCAGGAGATCTGCACATGTGCAGTACAGATGCTCCGCACGCGCAGATCTTCTACCATCAGAGCTGTACACAGACCATCGGGTTTGCGTACAACTCTGAATCAGGCCCACATCCTCACTTGCTGTCATTTTCTAACATTCTGCTTGAGATGTACTTAGGAGTACACTGAATGTACTGATTGGGAACCCCATTCTGAATAATAATATGTTCCTATTTTGATGCACCTGATCCCATAACAGAACTTATCTCTGTTGGTTTGCCCAGCCATAAATGATTTGTGACAAGCAGCATTTTCAGATAATGTTGAGTGTTTAATGCAATGACTATCTATAGATTCTCACGCCTCTGCAGTACTCAGATACACAGGTTAATGGAGTTAGTTTAATTGCATAGGTTTTTAAAAACAAAGGAAGATGGACCATACCATTTCCCGATCAGCTTCATACTAATGGTCTAGCCCAGCTTAGCCGAAAACTGGGTATGAATCATTGCTTGCCTCTGCTTGCCACTGTATGTATGATGTCAGCAGATGCGGCAGAGCAAACAGAAAAGTGAATGTTTGTGTGTTTGAATGTACAGACTTTTGATGAATGCATTTCAATGTTTAAACGTCTCGGTGTAAGAAGCTGGTTGTATGATCTCCTCTTCTGTCCACAATGCCTTGTTGACTTTGAATTTACTGTAAGTTGAATATTTTATGTTGAATAAATTTTTTACAATAACTAGTTCTGTTTGTAGTGTTTTTTCCATATTAGAAACAGCTTACTTTAGAGGCTTTTCCATAAACCAGCAGTCTATTACATCTGGGCACCTCAATCTTTCACATTATAAAACCGGGACAGCGACAAGTCAGGATTGAATATGATGGGGTTCTGACAATTTTTGGCAGTTTTGAAAAATTCATAGCTATTACATGGATACATGGTGACAAAAATACCATTAATGTATAAATAACATTGAGTATAATCCACAGTAATCCTGTAGAGTCTAATATATATATATATGTGTGTGTGTGTATATATATATATATATATATAAATATATATATATAAATATCCCAATAGAAGAATATAGTTGTCTAATTTTGCTTATTGTGTGAAGGTAAAAATAAGAGCAAAAAAATGGTTATGTACAGATTTCTCCTATTGTTATAATGGGTAGGACCTGGGGGAGCCACACAGAAGGCCTTAAGATGGGTACACTTACCAATCTGTGTACCCAGCGATGCGATGCCCGACGGGCCAACATATCAGGTGGCTGGTACACATTACATGATCTGGTGCCCGACCACCTGATATGTCAGACACTGGCTCCATTCACCTGCCTGGCGTTGGCACCTGGGTTATTCTGTCGGCCGTAAACATGCAGGCGAAAGAACGACCTCGATGGACGACCTACAGGAGCGCTCATGGTCGTCCATAGTGGGTACACATTTGCCAACGTGGACAATATATGTCGGCCCGATCTGCAGAATCGGACCACATATTGTCTAATGTGTACCCTACTTAAAAGGTCATCTTGTTGCCCACTGCAGCTCCACAAGAATAGGTAATTAATAAGGTGTCAGATGCTTCAGAAGCCACTAAACTGTCCACCATCCAGGAAAATTACATTGTAGAGAGACACTGTTCCATTGCTCCAACAACGATTCACAGAGTTCCACACAGAGAGTTATGAATAGTGACAATGAATATATTTACAATACAAATGTTCTTTATTTAGTGTTGGCTTGTAAGCTAGGTGTGATTTCTGCTGTTTGAAGATAGCAGATGGATCTACAGATACAGAGATACTTCGGTACAAGATGTTAAGTTCATCTATCAGGAACACTGGGCTACTGGGTATTTTTATAGCAATGTCTGAATTTGCATAACTAACATCAGACCTAATTATTTGTTATTTTCCCATAACCCACACAAAGACCCCATCTTTCACAATAGTTACACTCTAATATAATCACATATCTGGCTGATATTGCGTTCTGATGAAGTTCCCCTAAAATGTTCACTTGTCATTTATTATCACCGATGCTATTATTCAATAGGAAATGGTACCGGTATTCAGAATACAAGATACTGGTACTCACCTAAAGTCACAAGTTAATACAAGATTTAGAGTAGTTTCCATACTATGGACAAGTCTTTGGAAGCCTATTGTATTATTTCTGAAATTATTTAATTGATTTCTTCCTGTCTTCAGAACTAGTTATGAGAATTGCAAATAATACAAGTACCATCAGAAGAAAAGCCCAGTGATCACAGAGAAGACTTAGGAAATCTGTGCTTCTTTTCTTCAGCAATCTGCCCAAAAATCTTGGCTGCCTCCATCGCACACCCCCAATGGATGGTGAGACCATATCCACCATGGCCATAGTTATGTATGAGCTGTAAAAGAGAATAGGAATATTTGATCTAGACCTTCAGTTAACCTTTATTCTACCATATTTCTCATGCTATTTGAATATCCAATGACGACACGTGTACAGATAGAGTTATACTTCCGTAAACAAATCTGGTATCGGACACAAGTTAATGTAATACACAACTTACTATACAATGTCAAAGATATTACAAAGAATGATGCACATTTCTGTACTGCGTGTTACAATTAATACTCCATATGTGTGAGAGGAAGAAGAGGGGAGTGAAGAAGCAGCAAGCGTAGACCGAGCACAGTAAGGGCGTGTGTATGTCATTACATCAGAAGGAAAAACGAGTAAATCCACAGATTGCATTTTGGGGGATGTATATGTTTTGGGTGCAGGAGGACTGGTGCAACAATACACAATGGTGATGATGATGATGACTGTCAGTAGTAATATTTAGAAACTTCTGATTGGCTGATTGAGGTTTTCTGATTGGTTGAATGTATCTTAGCAGCAAAGATGAGGTTGTCTATCCGCATTGATTGTTATTTTTATTTTGACTTTTGCAGAAAAGAAGATTCACATTTGATTATTAAAATAGGAAGAAACATTTGTATTTCACTTATTTTGTCTTTGTGGGTAATTCCATTTTATGTAGAATTTGCGACTTTCGCAGTTAGTAATCACTGAGATTATTCTGTCTTGTGTGACACTGTTACATTATGAGGCACAACTAGGTTATGTCATTAAGCTTTACTACTAACACTGGCAAGCCACATCTTTCTTTGCACTATTCTGGGCATAAGTCTAGTGCAAATGTGATATTTTGAGCTGGCTGTATCCTGATATGCGTCTGACTGGACATATGACCCAAGTGTGTTGTGAGCACACAGATGTCCACCTCTAAATAAGCCCTAATATATGCAGAAGGAGAAGGAAGTATGTACAGAATATTGTGAGTTTAATGTTAAGGCTTTCTGTGCCAAGGTGTGGTTGGTATAAATATGTACTTACATCACTCTTAACAGAACCAGACACAAAGGACTCTCTTTCTAGCCTGACTTTGCTGCGTGCTGGCCTCAGTCCTGTCCAGTCAAAGACAATCTTTGCATTCTGCAAAAGGTGAAAACAGGGCTTAGAACATTCACCAAATAACAGCGGACATACAGCTCTGTGATCTTGGGGTTCTGCAAAAGAAACAAACACTTCTGCTTTTATGATCAAATAAATAAAAACATGGCTTCTCCCACCCTGTGGATGAAAGTTTGTAAACAGATGTCCACACGGGAAGTAGTCACCATCCCAGCAAGACAATGCCAGCAGACAGAATCCCAGCACCGGAATCCTGACAGCAGTCAGAATCCTGACGGATGTGATCCCGACAGTGAGTATTAGGGTTAGAGACCTAGGGTTAGGCTGCGGGAGGAGGGGATTAGGTTTAGGCTGTGGGAGGGGAGGGTTAGGCTGCTGGAAAGGTGGGTTAGATGAAGGTATAGAATACTTACCTGCATGCATCGGAATTTCCAGTTGGGATTACGCTGCCAGCATTATCAGTGCAGGGATCATGTACCCAACCCGTCCCCACTACGAGTGTTTGATAACAGAACAAATGCAGAGGCATCAGGTAAATGGTGCATAGATACACCTGATGAGAAGAAAATGTGCCAGGTCATCTATACCCTATATTTTGTTATATTCCTCTAAATATACATGCAATGCAAAATAAACATGCAAGACTGAAGTTTTGTAGCCACAGGCTTACTCCTACATTCAGGCAACAATTTTGCTATTTGTTATAAATCAAGCCCAGAATCTTCACATTAGTTCTCATATTCTACTCTCTTACTTATTGCTCAACTGTAACTAACTATCTGGGTACACCCTGGACGATATATCGTTTGTACAGCTGAGGAACAATATATCATCTCATCCATTGGCCGGTATATACACACGATCTATCTGTGAACCACGTTGTTCACAGATATATCGCATTGGCCGTGCAGCACGTTAGATGTGCACATCTACCTGTGTGTACGGGCAACTGACCGACCCATCTGCTGTCCCTGGGAACTAATGACAATGACGTCACAACTGCTTCCTGTGGCCAGACATATCGATCAGCCGATTGGTAAGTGTGAATGTACAGCCGCATACATACCCAATCGTCAGTCGGCCGGCTGATCCATTGGCCAAATGTGTACCCCACATATGTCTCTTTGGTTCTTCTTACATCAGGCTCCCATACTCTAAGCATATAACTCACACTCAGAATAGGTTAGTGATACTCTGCAAAAGCCTTACTTGGTTTTACCTCTCTGGATCTCTCTCATTGCTATGTATAATGCACTCAAACTTGACTCTGCTGAACATGACATTTGACTCTCTCAGGGAATTTGGAAATCATCTCTCTTGTTAGTCTCCCTGAACTAGAGACTCTTCACAACTCTCAAACTCCTCTTTCAAAGAGCGTCATAAATTATTGCTCCACCAAGGCCACTTCAGGGCATCACCACTTAATACTTATATTCACATTTATATCACTTTCCTTGTTTGTTTTTTATCTATGTATTTTTTCACACATTTTATTCTTATAACACTCTTAACACTGAATAGCTGCCTTCACACACCTGATAACCTGTTACACTCCACTGTTAATTTTCACCAGTGTGATGCCCTGGGGTGGTTTTTAGCTGGGCTGGTTTGGGGGCACCATGCGCCCTAGATGTGAACTCCAAAGTGTTAGGGACTTGCCCGACAAGAGGTGACCTGGACGGTGGTGGGAGGGTCCATATTTTTGGACAAATATATGCTAACAACCTCTTATATGATATTAAATTGTAATATATATTTCAATTTTGATTATGGCCCAGATAAGAAGGTCGTGTGAAAGTCTATTGTCTTCTAATTAGTATTTGCTCTACAGGGGTGGTGACTTCAGTAGATTTGTCCAGGTAGAGACAGTCCTGAACATCACTGCGACTTTCTGCATGTTAGCATAATGAAGGGACCAGAATGTTGTAAACATTTTCAGATTAATTCTTTTTTTTGTTGTTGGCCATTTAAAGGTATCAAATTTATGTCACTTTTGTAGATTTCATATTTCATTTGAGGACAAAAGTACATGCTTTGGCTACGTAATATATATCACAAGGATTACTGGATGTTACTAGCAGTTACACATTGTTTTATCTACTTTGTAAATGCATGCACTCTAAGCTATATCAAACAACAAACAACTGCATGCACTCTTAAGCTGGGTACACACTGAAAGATGAATTGATCGGCCAATATATCTGATGCCCAATGGCCAGAGTGTACCAGCGACAGGTCTGTGAACGACGTCGTTCACAGACATATCGCGTTGGCTGTGCTGCACAGCCGATGGACAGATATATCTGCAGACATATCTGTCCATCGGCAAGTGTGTATGGGCGGTCGGAACATGCAAGGGCAGCCGCGGAGAGGGAAGTGTCCCTGACAGTACCCGGTCTTTAGGTCTACATTGTCTAGATAGACAGTGTTTAGGTAGACAATGGAAGATAGATAGGCAATATATAGACAGGGACTGAAGGTCGACACACTAAAGGTCAACTGGTGACAAGGTCGACAGGTACTGAAGGTCAACAGGCAATAGGTCGACAGGGACTGAAGCTCGACAGGTACTGCTATGAAGGTCGACAGGGACTGAAGGTCGACAGGGTCAGAAGGTTGACACACTAAAGGTCGACACACTAAAGGTCGACAGGTATGAAGATCGACAGGCCGCCCGTACACACACAGTGGCAGCCGCGAGGAGGGGGGCGGGACACACCCACCGGGACACGCCCCCCGGCTGCCGGGACGACCATCATCTGCAGATATATCTGTCAGGTGTGTAGCCGCCTTAAGCCATATCAAACAACAAATAAAGTAATCACACATTCCATCTTACTGCTTTTAGCAGCGACTAGTGTGGTGTGGGATGTAGTTACTATGCTACAATCGGGATGACACTCTCAAAATCCCGGTGCAAGAATCCCCACTGCCAGTCAGAGGACCGGCGCCGGTATCCTGACAGTACTGGAGATGCCGACGACGGAATCCCGACAGTCGGCATCCCAATCGTAAGTATAGCAGGCCAGTTAAGTCTCAGATGCGGGGAGGGGGGGGTTAGGGTTAGGCACTAAGGTGGAGGGTTAAATGCAGGCACCGAGGAGGGAGGGTTAGGTTTAGGCGCTAACAGGGAGGGTTAGGGTGCGGGATGGGGGAGGGTTAGGGTGCGGGATGGGGGAGTGTTACCATACTTACCGGACCCCTGTCGGGATACAGAGCATCGGAGTGCCGATGTCGGTATATTGACATCTGGCATCCTAAATGCCGGTATTTCATACCCAACCCGTGTGGTGTAACCCTATATTTTAGTTTCTTTCATGAACGAGTGATATCATGAATGCTACAATTATTATGCTTTACAAAGTTATAGTCGTGTTTCTGAATGTGTACTATTGCCTCATAAATGATAAATCTTTCTTTACACATTACTAGTAAATATCTGTGATTTAATGCAATTGTAAACCAAAATTATAATAACATCAATTAATGAAAGATATACTCATTTTCACAATTTTATTTAGTTGCCTTTATTGTGACGTACATTACATGTGATGTGAAAGTAACTGATAAATTGCAGATGGGACCTAGGGCCTGATTCAGAGCCGGACGCTATTTGCGGACGGTCGTTCCAAAAAAGGGGCCGGCTATTTAAATTGAGCGCTCGCTCTTTGCGGTGTGTTGACGCCTCTATGTCTGAGCGAGCGAACGAAACATGCGCTCGCTATTTTGTAAAGACGCCCCTTGGCCGCTCGCATCATACGTCATCTCCGCTATTTATTAGATTAATCGAGTACATCGAAAGGCGTATGAACTGCTCGCTATTCTTGTGGTAGCATTTTCCTACCGCAATCATGCGAGCAGTTCAGGCTAAAAGACAACCAAGTGACGTGGTCGATGACACTCCCTTACTAATTATGCACTCCCATTAAACGCCCGTTTTGACCGTTTGGCACGCCTGCGTTCGGATCTCCACTCCCTGTTTTCAAGCACCTTCCCCTGTTACCACCCACAAACGCCTCATTCTGTCACTCAAATTAGCAGCCCCTCGCTATTTTGCGAGCACACGATTTCCGACCGCACTGACTGGTTGGCGCATGCGCATTACGACCCATACGCATGCGCAGATGTGCGAACATCGCTCGGAGAGAACGAGCGGCCGCTTACGAGCGGCTCTGAATCAGGCCCCTAGTTAGGTCTTCTCTTCCTCTCACCTTAAGGCTAGGAACCAGTTTACAGCAGTTTTCCCAGATCCATTTATGGTCGCTGGAGACTGATTCTTCATTCCAATTTCCCAGCTGATAAATCCCTCCAAGAGTGACTGTCTGAGACCTGCACATGAAGCAATTTTGTAACCTTCAATATGTCAACAATGTTGCAAAAATCAAGTTATACAAATTCAATTTAACATTTACATGTAGGCTTTATAGTAGTAAGTAATTATGACTATAGTTGGCTATTTCTTACCCTGGAATGATATACGGCGTGGTATATACGCCTGTCTTGAGATCATGTGTCAAAATAAAGTGTTTCATCCAAGGAGCATGTACCTAAAAACAGAAAACAGTTCTAATATAGGTTTAGATTTTCCAGAGGATCAGACACAGCAGATTACTGTTGCTTTAATTTTCACATGATAATATATATGTAATACAACAAAAGTATTGTCGTGCACACACTAGAATGACGCATCAACTGAACGACCACGATGTAACAATTTTGGTAAACATACTCACTTACCAATCGGCCGCACAATGTCCGGCCAGATGAACCATTTAAAAATTCCCATCCAATTTTCATGTGGTTTGCTATGGTTCCTAAGGCCAACATAACGTGCGGCAGTTTGGTTGTGTGTACAGATTGTCAGATGTGAACAATATAATCTGTACGATGCAGCATGGCCAATCCGATATATCTGTGAAAGACGTCGTTCACAGAGATATTGGGGGAGATGCACTACTAAACCTTGGAGAGAGATAAAGTGGAGAGTGATAAAGTACCAACCAATGAGCTCCTGTCAGTTTACAGGCTGTGTTTGAAAACTGATAGTTAGGAGCAGATTGGTTGGTACTTTATCATTCAACATTTTATCACTCTCTAAGACTTAGAGCATCTCCCCCATTGTGTGTACACACGTGCAGATGGGTGGTATGATATATATTGTTTGTACAGCCAACAAACAGTATATCTGGAGAAAGGCCCAAGACTGCACACCCTGAATATATATATAATGGGAGGTGCTACCTGTGGAGACTATTGTTGCAGACACAAAAAGAAAAAGCACAAGTGCACAACTTCAACATTACTAATTATATATAATACATTTTGCAATAAAATTTTGCAATAAATAGAGGTTTTAGCATTAATCATGGCCAAGGTTATGGGCCTACCCAACGCGTCCAGGTAACCTCTAGGGTGGGCCCCTAACATACTGGAGTTGAAATCCAGAATGCAGGACACCCCAAACCAGCCCACCTGAGCCACCCCAGGGCATCATTCTAATGAGAAATGGTGAAGTAATAATTTGGTGCCCCCCCTAAAAATAAGGGACACTTAATATGGTGTATATCTATCCACTGACGTACCATATCTGCGTGCACTAATAGCCACC
Source organism: Taudactylus pleione (assembly GCA_031769625.1). Taxonomy (NCBI): domain Eukaryota; kingdom Metazoa; phylum Chordata; class Amphibia; order Anura; family Myobatrachidae; genus Taudactylus; species Taudactylus pleione. The sequence goes on along the minus strand of JAUIMM010000748.1, from coordinate 1,523,002 downwards.
TCCCAGTCACTGCCCATCAGTTTTCTACAACAATTCTGATATTGTCTGTGTGTCGATCGCAATAGCGCCTTTGTGCGGCCACTCTGTGTGACGCATGCGCGGTACAAGTTTTTACACATGCGCAGTTATAACCAAACGTCAAACGGCAGCACACCAAATCTTAAAATGGGTACACACTAGGCGATTTATGGTTCATACAGCCGATATATATAATATATTGTACCTATATATCGTACCACCAATCTGTGCGTGTGCACACACAACATAGTTGTGATCAATGTCTTTCATAGATATATCGCATTGGCTGTGCTGCTCAGCAGATACAATATATTGTACAGATATATAATTCACCTCTTATAGTGTGCACATAGGACCAAACGACAGCACGTTATGTTGGCCTCAGGAATCATTATAAACATCATAACTGGGCGGGCATATTTAAAGGGATCTTCTGGCCAGACATATCATCTGGCTAATTGTTAAGCGAGTATGCAAACCAAAATTGTTACTTCGGTTGATGCGTTGTTCTAGAGTATACCCCACATTACAGAGGTGGATCCTGAAAGCAATGGTACATTCATGGAGATTTAAATTCTCCGTGAAGTTGAGAGCTTCAAATTGTACATTACACCTGGAAGGAGGCCAGGACCGTGTTGATGTGGATATATGATAGACTCTGTTAAAGGCAGAATAGGTTTGGAAGATGCCAACGTTGTCATTAAATTATAATACACACAATGTGTAGGGAATGATGTGGAATAGATTCTAGAAAAGGGGAACTACAGTACACAGTCTCATATTGGGCACTTCCTATGCTATGTAATGTAAGTTAGCATTAAGGTGACCTATGTAGCTATTTATTTCAGTTAATAGTTCACTTAGCAACTTATTTGCTTAAGGATGACAGTGATAATCGAAGATAATGACTAATGGCGGGTACACATCAGGTGATATATTGGATGATATAACGCTCCGACTCGGATCGGAACAAAATATTGTCCATATCGCTCAGTATGTACCCTCAATTGCGTGTTCACTTGGGTTGTCAGTGACATTGTTCCATTGGATGTGCTGCAAGGCAGATGGGACGATGTCGCTGATGAACGCATGCAGGTGAATGCAGGATGGAAGGGTATATCGCGCGATCATACACCAGATCGTAGTGTGTGTCCGACTGCCCAATATATCCTTCCATCGATTTCAGGTCGACTGGAATACACGTCGTTCTGGTGCGTACCCAGCCTAAGGCATTTCCCAGTATATCACACATACCTTTAGTATCTGTCCTCGTCCTGGTTTTAGTTCTGGATCAGGCTGTAGTTGCCCTGAACGGATCCCTGTACAGTTAATGATCACATCTGCCCCTAGCGCAGCCAGCTGTGAATTCAGGATAAGTGGATTAGTGATGACATTATCGTACTAATGAAAGAACTACTCACACAGAATATGAAAAAGAAATGGAAGACTTACTTCACTAAAACTTTCCACCTTTTTATGGATAAATGTGACTCCTCGCTCTAATAATCTGCAAATAGTAATTCAGGAAAGAATGAGTTATAGTCCACGTCACCTATATTCTGCACAGGCTACATTACGATACACTGCAGCATTTAGGAGATGACTGATGAACAGGCTGTCTTTAAATATTGGTAAAGATTGTAAGGGGTCTATTTATCATTTAATATTTGTGGCATATTCCCCAAAAACACTTGCAAATATTTAGTATCCCCTGAATGTATTATGGAGATATCTCCTGCTGTCCCTCCATTTCTGCCTCAATAGGTTTCTATGGGTGATACGATGCTCTCACGTTAACCAGATTTACCCCCCCCCACCGGTTATCAGTAGATTGCACATGCCAAGGATCGCTGACATGGTCACTTCACTTCCAGCACATCGCAGGGCCAGGCGCCTTTCGAAGTCCCTGTCCCTGCGGGTGCAATTTGATACATTAGGGTGCTATGACCATATCCTGCAATGCGATCATGGGTGATAATATCGCGCCCAGAGTGCATTGCAAATGCGATCATTAATAAATGGGCCCCTAAATAGGATTACCTGATTACAAGTGTATACATCAACCAGGGACATTGGAAATCAGACTTTCAAAGTAAGTGCACCACAGTGAAACGTGGCATTGCCAAAAGCTGTAGATGTGGGTTTAAAGAGCCAATGAAGTATATGAAAAATCAACTGCTCCATCTGGTGTGCTCTGTCTCTATGGCACACTGGAGAGGAAGTGTTGGGAAGAAGTTAGAACCACTAATCATTTCCTAGCATTATAAGTCCAGTCTGAGTAAGGGACATTGGCTAGGGGGTATGTTGCTGGTTATGTGCTGCTCTGTACCTCCTTTCTACAGGATGATGAAGGTGGGAATTATGGGAGACATTTCAATCCCTGTTTCTAGAAACTCTACAGAGTTTGGGGGAGAAAAATGTTAAACTCGAAGAAAGAAGGTAAAATGCAGGATCCTCTCAAACACAGTAGGGGCCTGACAGGATTGGGGATATTTAAAGGTAAATCCCCCAGCCCAGACCAAGTAGTGCCAGTCTGGAGAGGGGAGTGAGCCAGGGGGAAAAACACACCCACTGAAAGCACTGTTAAATGTGTAAACCAGATCCAGGCTGATTCAGGTGCCAGATTAGTGAATCAAGCTGAATGGACATGCTGGATTACCCTATGCCAACGTGTGTAAAACGTATATAAACAACAGCAAAACCCCATGTAAAGTGTACTCCATCTCTACCTCTGTGCATATGTAGCATCACTACCTTTTAGTGGTGTTTACCAGCTGTTTTAAAGAGCTATTATAGAGAAATAAACATTACTCTTATTAATGATCCTGCTGTATTCCTGCAAGGCATCAACATCTGCTGAATTCCTGTGACCTACAGGTAAATGCTACCAGTGTAATCTGTTACCGGTCGTATATTGCTGAACTAGTGCCCTGAGTCAAAGCTCTGCCTGCTATCCCGCTGTCTTGATCAAAAGTAAGTGGTCAGGAGGAACCAGTCGCAGTCACCAGCAGCAGATAGACACTCTACCCAGGACCAGGTGCAAATTAAGAAGCCTGGTGGTGACAGTGACAACACTCCCTCAACTGGGGAAACCATGGTAATGTGCAATTGGCACTTACAGTTGGTGGCTGGCAGCATCAGTAAGAGTAGTCAGCAACGACAGTAACCCCTAAGATATTCCTCCCAGACATCATGGTAGAGAATGCCCATCCTGTCACATTTGCATTTTACATACAAAAGAACAGCACATACAGTATATCCTGCTCTGGAAATGTCTATGGTCTCAGTCTGTCCTGCATCAGTAAATGTGTTTGTACAGTACTAAAAATATCAGTGCAACAACTTTAACAGTTTTTAAAGGGGGTTTCTAGGCACCTGATCCCCCCATGCTAGGGTTTTGTGGCTGTCATCGGGGCCACAATCAAATCTTCCAGTTGATTTAAAAAAACGTGCCATCACAGAAGACAGGCTTATAGGTGAGAACTCACTGTTTAGTCAGCCAAGGTAAGTAGCTTTTCCCCTCAATCATCAGTGCGGTGTTAAACCAGCCATAGCTGCAATAAGATACAATGTTATATATACGGTTAAAAATCTTGATTGAAATACTCATTACCCTTTAATAATGTCTAAGCACATACCTTCAATGTAATATAGAAGCATATCCACATACCTTCAATGTCCCATCTCACCAGGAATTCAATTGTCTGCTCCAGCTTTTTGAAACTTATTTTCTAATTACATTAACCTGTATTAAATTAGGTGAGGCTAAATATTTATTCTGTCTGTAAAGTAAGTGCTGTAAAGGGAGTGCATCGTGGTAACATAGTTCATGTTCATAGTTCATGTTAGATGTGCACATTTTGCAAACGCATGTAACGTTGCTGTGAGTGCTACTATTCTGAAAATTTTGTTCAATCTGCAATTCAAGAATTAAGAATATAAGCTTATTAAACATTGATAATGATTAGTCTGTTATATTGCAGTTTCTACAATTTTCCACTAGATGGCTCTTGATCTTTAATATTGGCATTAGTCCTTGCTGTGTAGTGTGTACAGCGCAAAGAAAAACTATTTTGTTCACCAGCTGTAAATGGAAGTGGAGGGGATGTGATTGGTCTTCCTGCTCCCATCCACCCCTGTGATTGTGAGAGAGAGGGAGAAGCCCAAAAAGGCTGCACGGAGCAGTCCCCAGAGCTCTGGCTCCTAAGTAAAATCTTCAGTTTGTCTTTTTAAATTAGCTGTGGAGGGGAGAGGTGGGCTGACTTTAGGGATAAATCACAAACTGCAAGAAGCGCAGGACTCGCAATGCTTCTTTGTGTGTGCAAGTTGTAGAGCCGATGCGATCATTGGGCGCCGCTGAGTCCACAAAAAAAAAAAAGAAGGATGTCTCTTTTAGTCCCGGCCGTGATTATTGTTCACCAAGGCTGACACAGTAACTTCCCCAACCCCCAGCACTGCATTCTCACTTGTTAATGTGGTAGTGTCAGCAACAGTGGTGGTATTATCAATTGGGGGCAGTGTTATAAGGCACATTATGGTTTTGGGGCTCTGCTGTTTGGCATATTAGTTGGGATATTTCTATATAGTATATTATGAATTTGGGACACTGCTGTGGGGCATATTATAAATTGTGGTCACTAACGTGTGGCATATTATGAATTTGAGGGAGCAGGAGCGGTGGGTGAAATGTTGCCTAGGGCGACCATAAACCTTGCACCGGCCCTGCAAGTATGCCAACTTGCCCAGATAGCACATTTCAGGATGAACACCCATATTCCAGTACTTGGAACTCCCCCTGGAAAAATGGTTTTGTATACACTGCAAATGTGGCTGGAATGCAGAGTAAACATCACATTAAATTCAAAACTACATCTACTTAGGATCATCCCCTTCACTATTGACATTATTCAATGTGCTTTCCTGCAAAAGTACAAATCAGGGGTCCAAAGTTGTACCTATAAAAAGTATAAGTGATATTTTATTCCCTCCACCTCTAATTTCCATCTGCACACCTTCCTTTTAGCAAACAGATAAAAAAACAAGTAAATAAAATATGGCGAGTCAAACAACCATAAGGCAGAGACCCATTCCATCCTCCCATAAAGCAGAGACCCGTTCCATCCTCCCATAAAGCAGAGACCCGTTCCATCCTCCCATAAAGCAGAGACCCATTCCGTCCTCCCATAAAGCAGAGACCCATTCCGTCCTCCCATAAAGCAGAGACCCATTCCATCCTCCCATAAAGCAGAGACCCGTTCCATCCTCCCATAAAGCAGAGACCCATTCCATCCTCCCATAAAGCAGAGACCCGTTCCATCTTCCCATAAAGCAGAGACCCGTTCCATCCTCCCATAAAGCAGAGACTCGTTCCATCCTCCCATAAAGCAGAGACCCATTCCATCCTCCCATAAAGCAGAGACTCGTTCCATCCTCCCATAAAGCAGAGACCCATTCCGTCCTCCCATAAAGCAGAGACCCATTCCATCCTCCCATAAAGCAGAGACCCATTCCATCCTCCCAAAAAGCAGAGACCCTCTCTATCCTCCCATAAAGCAGAGACCCGTTCTATCCTCCCATAAAGCAGAGACCCGTTCCATCCTCCCATAAAGCAGAGACCCATTCCATCCTCCCATAAAGCAGAGACCCGTTCCATCCTCCCATAAAGCAGAGACCCGCTCTATCCTCCCATAAAGCAGAGACTCGTTCTATCCTCCCATAAAGCAGAGACCCATTCCATCCTCCCATAAAGCAGAGACCCGCTCTATCCTCCCATAAAGCAGAGACCTGTTCTATCCTCCCATAAAGCAGAGACCCGCTCTATCCTCCCATAAAGCAGAGACCCATTCCATCCTCCCATAAAGCAAAGACCCATTCCATCCTCCCATAAAGCAGAGACCCATTCCATCCTCCCATAAAGCAGAGACCCATTCCATCCTCCCATAAAACAGAGATCCGCTCTATCCTCCCATAAAGCAGAGACCCGCTCTATCCTCCCATAAAGCAGAGACCCGCTCTATCCTCCCATAAAGCAGAGACCCGTTCTATCCTCCCATAAAGCAGAGACCCATTCCATCCTCCCATAAAGCAGGGACCCGCTCTATCCTCCCATAAAGCAGAGACCCGTTCTATCCTCCCATAAAGCAGAGACCCGTTCTATCCTCCCATAAAGCAGAGACCCAATCCATCCTCCCATAAAGCAGAGAATGCTGCGGTAAAGACAACCTCTGTACCTCTTTATTCAATTTAGTGCCCTGGTTTGTATGGATTATGTAATGTAGTGCCTTGTCAATGTAACTTGCCTTGACAAAGCACTGCGAAACATGTGTAGGCAAGGCCGGGTTTTCTACTCCTCCTTACATCCTCTGATCTCCCCTGATGCGATATATAGATAGGAATAGCATCAGCAGTGATACTATGGATTGAGTTGACCAATGATTGAATAATCGTGTAGTTCTTTTGAATACTAATTTAATAATTAGAACTAATGTATTTGTTTTCCTGCTGTTCATGTGATAATCAGGAGCCCTAAATAGCAGACACTGCTGCAATGAGAATAGGTTTCTCTCCTTTCCACTATAGTCTCTGCACTAGTTGTTGATGTTATACGAATGTAACGTAAGAGAAAAGATACTAAGGGCTTACTTCAGAGGTGGATATGGGTGCAGCAGCGGCTGTGCTTTTTTTGAAACTAGCCCAATCATAGGGCTTTTCTTCATTTGATTCAGACCCCTTACAGAGAATCAGGTCAGACATTTTCATGCTTCATATATAGCGCCTGATTCAGAAGTGGGCGATGCGCATGCATCCTGATGGTTGCTGGCAAGGGGACCCAAATCGAAATGGCATGGAGACCCATTAAATTTCAGCGGGTGTTCCACCAACGACCATAGACCCAACATACTGGCCGCTGTTAGCTACCCCTCCGGAACGCCCATCGAAATTGCATGGATCTTCATCTTCCTCCATGGCGGTAACCATTGGGATGCATGCACAGAAGTAAAACGTTTTACTAGCATCCACCTCTGAATTAGGCCCTATATATGAAGCAGGTAAATGTCTGGCCAGGTACTCTGTAAGGGGTCTATAGCTAACAGAGAAAAGTCCTATGATTGGGCTCTTTTAGCTTTGCCCCATCTATCAAGGTTTTACCTCCAGTGACCCCAACCAACAAGAAGACTCGGGGAGAAAGCCTATTTAACAAGGAATTCTATGGTAATGCTTCTGTTCCTATCGCCATTACACAGCAGAAAATCTATTACATTAAAGAATGCTTTTTTCACTTGGCAAATGTTTTAAAATACTTTTATCTATAATTCTATACACTAAGGGCCTGATTCTGACCCGCTCGCAAGCGGTTCGATGGTGCGGCATTGTGCACGCAAGCCCCGGAGCGAGTGAGAAATTCACTCGCTCCAGGGGCTCGCTACAAACGGGGCGGCTGTCGATGTTGATTGACAGCTCGCCCCGTTTTGTAGGTGGGGTGGGGGGGTGGCTGGCAGAAGGAGGCGGTCCTGGAAGAATGCCTGCCGTTTGTGGGCGGCCCTACTGACATCACAAGTGACATCTGGGGCTTGCGGCAGACGAGACCCTATCACAAGGGTCTCGTCACAAGCCTGATGGTCACCCACAGCTTAGCGAGCGGCCAGGTTTTTTTAAATAAAGCGGCCGCCCTGATTCAGAGCGAGCGCTCGCTTTTTGCGAGCAGCTCTGAATCAGGCCCTATGTACGATTTGTTACTGACACTACTCACATCACTTTAGAAGGAATCAACACTGAAAAACATTATAATTCTAGACATTTATAATTTTTGTGGCCAGTTGGAGGACTGAAAGCCCAAACATGGACAGGGACTAATGTAAATGCTAAAATATTCTCTATAATGGGTCACATAATATGGTGGTGATCTATAAACAAACAATAATAAAAACAACTAATAATACAACAAAAAGCAGATCATTAAGTAGATACATAATCCTCTGCTACATTGTGATAATATTGTCATGCTTTGAATCCCTCAAGTACATGTAACATGGGTGTTAAAATATGTTAACTGATGTACCATTATGCCTGCAGGTTATAGAACAAATAATCACCAAGTCCGGTTAAATAGTCATGTGTCCACTAATTTGGAGAATATCAACTTGTCCAAAAGAGGAGAGGACAGCAAGAAGCATTTGGTAATAGAAGATAGAAATAGGTCATGGGAGAAAGTTCTCGGCAGATAAATGGGCTTTTTATATGTGACTAACACACCTGTATCCAGGAAATAATTCTAACTCTCTTGGCGTCAGGTTGCGAAATCCAAGGACGTCATCTTTCCACGAGGGATCCTGGAACACATGAATCACAATTATAGTAAGCGACCAGAGCTGAACTAAATCATTGGTGAATGGTATATTAGCATAGGTTAACTAATTCATCAGAAGTTTCTGCAACTGGCAATTATATGGAGATATCAGGAGCAGACCACTGTTACCCTGTAATGAAAATGTATACATCTCTCTTTGTTTCCCTGCTCTTGTGACTTATTAAAGACAAACATTTGGCTCAAATTAACATATTTCTTGGTGGAGAAATGGAAAGAATTAACTAACAAAAGGTAACAGTTCAAAGTTGATAGCCAGGCATACCATTGTGGGACTATTGTAATAGTATACCCCTTTTCCACTGCCGCAAAAGAACGGGTTATTGCCATGTCAACCTGGGTCGCGGCTCAGTGGAAAAGGCTTCTAGAAAAAAATCCCGGGTCTCAAACATCTTTTTATCTGTAAATCCAGTGTGCAGAGATTATGTCTCTGAGCTTCCACATTAAATTATCCGCATCCAATACTATTGCCACCCCACCTTGGTGGGCAATTCAATACCCAGTCTCACATTCCTTTTTACGTCTCTGCACATTCCTTTTTTCGTATCTGCTTTTGCCCATCCTCCCACCAGCACTTTGAGCAGAGGCCTTACAGGGATAGGGGGAGCACCAGACTTAGGCCCTCATTCAGAGCCGTACGCTCTGAGCAGAGCGCACGCTCTGAATGAGGGCCGCCCTCCATAAAAATGGAGCGTCCTCCTGGACGCTCGTATAGCTGTGGGTCACCACCCACAGCCTATACGAGCGTGCAGTTTGATGGCCGCGATGGTCGTGACCATCGCGACCATCGAAACTGCGAGCCGGAGCCTGCGGTTGAGGTTTTCAACCGCAAGGCCCGGAGTGATTTGGGCTCTATCAGAGCCCAAATCACTCCCACTGACATCACTAGTGATGTCAGTGGGCCGGCTTCTGACGGTAGGCGTTCCCTTGGGAACGCCCCCGTCAGGGAGGCACGCCCCCGGCACGCCCACCAAAGGGGGCGTGCTGTCAATCAACATCGACAGCACGCCCCCTTTGATCAGACACAACGAGCGAAGGACTTTCCTTCGCTCGTCGCGTCTGGCGCATGCGCACGACGGAGCTCCCTCCGTAGTGCGCATGCTCAGTGCAGACCATCGACCCACTTGCGAGCAGACAGCCGCTTGCGAGTGGGTCTGAATCAGGGCCTTAGCCAGTACTACAAGAAAACCCACTGTGTGTTGGGGAGAGTGACAGTGTGGACCAATAGCTTCCCAATGGACCATGCAGTCACACCCCCATAGGATGTGTGTTCAGAGGAGCATCATAAGGAGAAGTTGAAACAGGGCTGGCTAAATCACTCAGCAGTCCTGTATACTAAGGGGTCATAGGAACTTTTAGTAGAGGAGGGGACGGAGTAGGGACTTAAGTTAGGTCCCACCCTTGTCTCCCACTGTTCTGACTCCAAAATGTCTATTTTGCGACCTTCAGAAACAAAGAACATCCTCTAATCTTTCCTGTTTTAACCACTTCCATGATTTTGTACTGTGGTTATTCAAGTTTCTTGAAAGTCAGTAAGATGGAGGAGAACCATGATGACTGTTGTGCTGATGTAGCAACTATTTATGTAATTCATAGATACATCTCAATAGAGTTCTGGTGGAGCTCCTGTAATGGAGGAAAAGTTCAGCTAGTACTGTCTAGCTAGTGTCCAGAAAATGGTGCTGGCTGAGCTAAATCTGGTTTTATAGATGTCCAGCACTTTAATCCATCACACACTGTGCTAATACACATATATGTTACAAAGCCCACTTGAAGTGCATATCTTGGGTTTGCACCAATGTGTCTGTATGACCAGCCCATTTCAAGGTGGAGACAAAAAATACAGTCACCAGTACCACACAAGCCCAATGATTTTTAAGTCCAACACCTACAAAGGTAAAGATGGGAAATACAGCGGCAAGTACTCCATACTTTGCAGGAAATGACTGCCACACAGGTTCTCAAACTCGGTCCTCAGGACCCGAAACAGTGCATGTTTTCCAGGTCTCGCCACAAGTGAAATAATTAGCTTCACCTGTGGATCTATTACAATGTATCAGTGAGTAATGAAAACACCTGTGCACCTGCTGGGTGACCTGGAAAATGTGACCTGTGTGGGGTCCTGAGGACAGAGTTTGAGAACCTCTGGACTACCTAGTGTTGGCAGAGAATCACTGTTCCTGTCTGGTCATTATACCTTCTCTGTCTGTGTCTATACACATAGCTCCTTTCATAGCTTCTCTCCTTTCTCACACTACTACAGTCATGAAAAAATATTTGTATGTTTTAAAGTCAAAGTTTTTTACAGCTAATTTGTATAATGTAAATGTAGTTCCCTTATTTTCCCCATTGCCTCTAATAAACATGTTTTAGTAATGTTATTTTGTAACCCTGGAATTCATGCGACTCATACAGCGTGGTGTTGTACCGTATGGAAATCACTGGCCTGTCTCTATACGTGTATGTGAGGAAGCTGTGGATAATATATGAGAAGCATTAATAAAACATAGGGCATAACAGTATATAGTCTCATTACATACAGGTGCAGGCTCCTTTAGAAGATTGTATCCAGACTGCAGAAACAACCCCATGTCTTGGGCTTCCTCCAAGTGTACAAACTTTAGCAGATAGTCAAAAGTTTCCTTGCTCCATAGGCTGAAAAAAAATCATGAAAATATAAGAAATATTTAATATAAAAATTCCTCAAATAAAATGTAGTCAGTGCTTTATTTTTTATTAAACGTTAATAGGGATGTGCAGGCTCGGATAGGTTCGAATTTTCCCGCCAAGTTCAGATTTTTCCTGCCAAAAATCAGGTCTCAGTAAGAGGCAAAACGTCATCTTTCATGGACAAACATCATCATTCCAGGACAAAAGTCCATGGAAGATGATGTTTGTCCATGAAAGATGACGTTTTGCCTCTTTCTGAGACCTGATTTTTGTCTGGAAAAATCCGAACTTGGCGGGAAAATTTGAACCTATCCGAGCCTGCACATCCCTAAACGTTACAAGTTAAAACAAGCTTTTATACACTATGTAGACAAAAGTGAATGAACACTTACAGCAAATAGATCAACGAGATTTTATTGACATCAGTACTTTGTAATTCCACCACAAGCAGAGATTACTGCAGACACCCTTCTTGGCAAACTGTCCACAAGTTCCTGGACAACAGCAGGCGGTACATTTTGCCATTCTGCCTTAAGTACAGTGACCAACTGTGACACTGAAGAAGGTCGAGCTGGCCTAGAACACACCCGTCGCTCCAATTCGTCCCAGAGGTTTTCAGTGGGGTTAAGATCTGGACTCTGAGCTGCCCAGTCCATCCGGATTACCAAATTTTCTGTATAACAGTCCAGCGTCGCCCTGGAAACATTACAGGTGGCATTGTCGTCCTGATAAAAACATTTGTTGATTCCATAGAACTGCAAGTGCCTGGGCCTCCCTACGAAGTGTTCTTGTCCAATCCGCCACATTAGTGGCCATTTGGAACTCATGTGCAATGGTATGCATGGTATCTATTTCGCTTGCGCAGGAGTGTCCAATCACTTATGTCTACCTAGTGTAGTTCCTTCTACCACAAAAAAGGCAATGACTATAGTCATAATATTTTTTGCATTAAAGGCAGAATTTACTGAGTGTTTTTTTCATTTCCAAACCACAGAATTTATAGTGGTTTGTGAACCTCTAAGCCAAGACACCTCCATATGTACGAGTCTATTGAGAGTTTATTATTTTCCTGTAAGGAAATACGCAGAGTGGTGAAATGGAGGAAGGATGAGATGTAACAGCTGACTAGGATGATCACGTGACTGACTTAATATAAACAGCATGTCTTCATACTACCATGTTACTCAAGCCCAGCCACTACTCCTTTGGGTTCAAGCTCCTCCATTTCCCAATCAGGCTGTGTTTTCCCATCACACTCAGCCATGCTCAGGAACCTTCCTTCAAAGTGGATGGGATCAATTTTCAGAATCAGTACATCTCAAAATGGCAGTTGTACACTGTATGCCTGATAACCAACAACAAGTATCTCCATATTATTTGGAATTTATTATTATTTATTATGTTTCATGATGGTTTAGTTATTGTGCTATATTTGTTTATTTTCTTGTACTTGTAAATATTTTTAATTGTTGTTTGTTCTTTTCCACTTTTCTTTTATTAATTTTTTGTATAGCTGGACTCTATTGGCACCTTTATTCATTGGACTGGTATCAACCGTTTCATTCTTTATATGTTTCTAAGGGGACATGTACAGGAACCCGGTGCTCGGGGATAGAATACCGACACCTGTCGATAGGTATCCTAACCCTCCCCTTCTCCCTACCCTAACCCTCCCCGGTGCCTAAACCTAACCCTACCCCCAAAGTGCCTAACCCTCCCCCTGGTGCTTAACCCTAACGCTAACCCTCCCCCTAACCTCGCTGCTTACCTTCAGGATTCCGTCGGTCAGGATGCCGACGTAAGTATTCTGACAGGTGTCGGGATTCCTGCGCCTGAATTCTGACCGCCAGGAATCCCAGAGGTGGGATATTGGCCGCATCCCATTTCTAAGCTGTGCCTGCATTTGGTTGCTTGGTTTGTGACATCACTTCTGGATATGCAGTACAGTGAGATCACACCCCTCCTGCTTTTTCATGCTGGAATTGTATATGTATGTTTTAAGTATTTTATTGATGTCCTATATTGATTTAGACAAGTTATTTTTGACTTTGTTCTACATGGTAGTTTACCATTTCTGGTATCAGCATTTTACTTTCAGTAGTCTGGAGCTAATTCTCTTCCCCTTATGATTCAAGCTGATAATTTTGTTCCAGGCTGTATTTATCTATTAAGGCAGTAATTTCTTCACCGCTACTGGTGAGGTTATAGAGTTTAGTTTAGTTCATAATATGTGTTTTTTGGCGCTTACTGGTCCTGATTCAGAGTTGGGAATAGAGTAAGAAAGAACAAGTAACTGTACATCTTGGTAAAACCATGCTGCACTGCAGGTGGGGCAGATGTAACATGTGCAGATAGATTTAGATTTGGGAGTGGTGTGTCTAAAAAAGCATTTGTGGGCTACATGCAGAAGCAGACGGTATTTACCCCACATGCAAAAAAAATGTATGCATTTGCACCCCTTGTATTGCAACATGGTTTGTCCAGGTGCACAGTTACTTGCTATTTCTTACTCTAACCCCAACTTTGAATGAGGCCCACTGTTTGTTGCTGCTCCAAATCTGCAGGCACATACCACACTCGTTATCAGACCATCAACGAGATTACGAGCAGCTCATTAGCAGACACCGACAGGCAGATAGACACTGTATCACACTGCATAGTGAGTCGGTATGTTACATTACGCATCTGCTATCAGACTATGAAATCCGGAGAATACAGCACATACTGGCCCTCATTCAGAGGCACTCGCAAAATGTGAGAGCTCGTTCTGAATGAGGGCGGCCGCTTGGCTTTTGAAGTGCGGCCTCCTGGTCGCTAGCTAAGCTGTGGGTTACCACAGGTTGATGGTCGCAATGGTCAAGACCATCGCGACCATTGGGGTTTGCGTCGGGAACCTAAGGTTGGGTCTCGGCAACCGCAAGCCCCAGGGAGCTTCCTGCTCTGATCGATGATCGCTGATGTCAGTGCCGCCGCCCACAAAACGGCAGGCGTTAAGGAACGCCTCCGTTTGTGAAACCACCCCCCCGCCACGCCTACAAAACAGGTCGAGCTGTCGATCAACATCGACAGCCGCCCCTTTTGTAGTGAGCTCCGAAGCGAGAGAATTTCTCTCTCGCTCCGGGGCTTGCGCACGCGCAATGCGGCCGCTGCACCTGTGCAGGGCCTAAACATTGACCCGCTTGCGAGCGCTCAGCGCTTGCGAGCGGGTCTGAATGAGGTCCACTGTATCTAGGTATCTGAATATTAGGACCTTGTACCAATATTGGATTTTTTAAGTTTGTGTGATGGATTCTGCAGGCATCTAATGTGACCTCCTCTCATTGCCATTCAACACCATTATATTATCTTCAGGAGGTGGCATTGCCATTACCATAGGAGTAGAGATTGGGGGCATGTCTACTGTGAGCAGAAATAACCATTTGTGTGAGTAGAGACATAAGGTACATTACAGACAAGAGACAGTGAAAGCCGGAGGATAAGAAGAATGCTGTCCCATCTCTCTGCGGGCTCTATTAATGACAAAAGTAAGTGGGTGGGGGAGATTCTGATGAGCATATATGTCAAATAACGGATATCTGGAGAAGTGTGATGGCATATAAGGGGCATCTGAAGGGATCTGATGGCATATAAGGGTCAATTGTAGGGGTCTGATGGCATATTAAGGCCATATTCAGAGGGCTGATGGCATATGAAGGGCACCTGCAGGAGTCTGATAGCATATAAGGGGAATTTGGATGACTCTGATAGCATATGTTGAGCACATAATGGGCATCTGGAGGGGTCTGATGACATATAAGGGGCATGTTGAGAGTCTGATGGCATAGAATGAGCACATGGGGAGATCTTAGGGGCATGTGAAGAGGTAATCTTTTTATATGATAATTTCCTGGCACCCACATAATTATGAACTCCTTATGATCAATGACTGCATGTGATGTGTTTGTGTTTCCATACTTAGCTTTAATTTAGTATACAGGTGTCAGGATAGAATAGATTACTTTCACATGTCCTTGGTAAAGAATAGTATTACTGGGAAGGCCTTGGGAAGAAGATGGGAGTAGCAGAATACTGCACCTGCTGAATATGCTATTCAGAACAATAGAGGAGTATGCACATAATATGATAAACTAGTCAAGACAGGATTATTTTGTGAGAGCAAGAGGGGAATCAGTATAGGTGGCTTAACACTGGGATGAGGTATGTCATGTCTAGATATTATTGCTATTGCTCGTGAGTAGTACAAGCACTGTGAGACCAGACAATTATTGATCTATCAAGACAATGGGATTTCTTGTGGACTCTTGTCTGGATCTATCTTGTCTAGCACTGCTACTCTGGAGGTGTAGAGAGTTACGAGCCCCCTGGTATTTACCAAGAACAGCCGGAAGATGAGATTAACTTTTCATCAGAGAGCTTGTAGGTTGCTGCCCCCCTGACTAGCACAGGAGGAGTTCAGTGAGGGAAGTAGATACGTTCACTAACTAGAGCAAATATAAAGTATACTGGTATAACTAGGGCACAGTAGAGCAAGCGAGGGTTAATGCACAGATGATGCTGCAGGATACTGTAGTAGTGATGGGTAATGCACAGGAGATATTGCAGTACTGCTGGAGCACTGAAGAGGTAAAAGCACAAGTGTTACTGCTGGTGGTTTGTGACATGATCATCATTGTAGCTAAGTATCTTTAGATTTATAATATATAGTATATCTTGCTTATTCATATCCAATATAAATCTTAAGGTGCCCACACACATACCGATGTACTCATGATCCGACGATGTGTCCAATTTCCCTTGAAACTCTCCCCGGCAGCTCTGAACACGATATGCACACGATATGCATACGATATGCTGTCCAATCTTCATCCGATCTCCTGCAGCCAGAGTTTTAACAGTGCATTTGTGTCTAGATTGTCAGATCTGCCGTACTGCACGGCAGATCTGAAGATGCGATGTGCGACCTGCGGGCGTGCGCATCGCATCGTGAGTCGGAATCAGCTAGATCGGGAAAAAAATCGCTATGTGTGCGAGCACCTTTACTTATTCAATGCATCCATCTACATATGTCTCGTTTTATCATGCTGGCTGTTGTAGCATTACTTTTCATGGCTTTACATTTTACCCAGATAATTCATATACCTTTCATAACAACAGGTTTACTAAATGAGATGCTTAGGAGGAAAATGGAAACTGTGTGTTGGAGTCAGTTTACTCATGGTTCCAACATACAAATATATACACAAAACCAGCGCTAAATAAGATGGACGGTGTAATGTAAACCACAAAGTTTTATTTAAAAAGCATAAATACCTCAAATAAAATATGAATTAATAAAAGTTCACAATAGAACAAGATGAATGAATGTCTGTTCCTGTGTAATGAACAGCTGGACCTAGGACAACCTCCAATACGTCCCATACAGATAAATAAATGTATGAAGGCAACACTTAATTACCATGAGGTGGTGTATAGGTCACCAGCACAGTCCTTAGCATCCCAGATGCAGCACTTTGTGAGCTGTGTAATCAATCCACATGGAAAGTTCCAGTATATGCCAAAGGGGTCCAGGAGGAGTAGAGCAGAGTCCAAATTATAGTCCAGCAGTATTACAGGAGTACAGAGGGGTCTCAACGCGTTTCACTGGGTAAAGATGACCACCCAGCTTCTTCAGGAGTAAGAAACTGTGCCCATAGTTAGCCCTCTTTTATACCCAGAGGTAATCAACCAAATGGTTGCACTTGAGGTTAATTAATTACATAATCAAAACAAACACCGTCCATCAAAATTGCATTAAAACCACATAATCATTTATTTATTTAAAAAAATGAAGGCAATCTTACTCAGCACCTGATAAAAAACATTTATAGAGTCTACCAACCTTTATTATAGATAACAATATCTCCATATGTCCGATCATATGACCGGATGACGTCACTCGATCACCTGACCCGACTATCACGTGGGTTCCGACAAGTATATATAAATGTTTTCTATAATAAAGGTTGGTAGACTCTATAAATGTTTTTTATTAGGTGCTGAGTGGTCCTCCTGGACCCCTTTGGCATATACTGGTACTTTCCATGTGGATTGATTACACAGCTCACAAAGTGCTGCATCTGGGATGCTAAGGACTGTGCTGGTGACCTATACACCACCTCATGGTAACTAAGTGTTGCCTTCATACATTTATTTATCTGTATGGGACGTATTGGAGGTTGTCCTAGGTCCAGCTGTTCATTACACAGGAACAGACATTCATTCATCTTGTTCTATTGTGAACTTTTATTACTTCATTTTTTATTTGAGGTATTTATGCTTTTTAAATGAAACTTTGTGGTTTACATTACACCGTCCATCTTATTTAGCACTGGTTTTGTGTATATATTTGTATGTTGTTTCCTTATAGGGACTGACTATCCCTTTATCACCAGCTGCTTTGTGACAGCGCGTCCATCCCCCCTTTTACTCATGGTCCAGCTGACTGGATAAGCTAACCAGAAAGGTGTCTGACATCCTGGCTTAGTCCTGAGAACTTCTGTAACAGCAAGGATCTCAGGGAATGGAGCTCCTTACAGCCGTCACAGAGTAGACAAACATGGCGGAAGGTATGAGCCAGCAGCCAAGCATTGTGAAGCATTGACCAGGCAACAAACATAGGGCCTGATTCAGCAAGGAACGCAGTTTGCTAATACGCACACAATCGGCCAATTGTTGCATTCGGCACATGCATCGCAATGCGCGAACTAGCCACTGCGATTGGGACTGCGATTGCAGTGACTATGCAGACCCATCGCAGAATGATTGACAGGAAGTGCCATTTGTGGGTGGTAACGGGGGGGTGGTCGTGCCAGTGTGTTTCAACAACGTTGCAGGGGCGTGCATAAATTACCCACTGCAATGCCCTACGCAGCCTGAGGCCTCATAGCGTGTGCTGTTAGCAATTTCTCAGTAAGATCAGGGCTTGTGCGTGAGGCTGTGATGGTACTCGATTGTACCAATGGTTTTGCAGTCCTGCTAAACATTACGGATGTGTGTTAAGTAAAGTGGTCGTCCTTGTGTAGTGCAGCGGCGGCATAGCAGTGGCAATGAATTAGCATACTATCGCAGTTCAACTGCGTGCATAATCGCTATTGCACTCGCCGTTGCGTTCCTGGCTGAAACAGGCCCATTGTCCCCTGGTAAACACGCCCCATGTCTGGAATACTTATGTTTTACTTTTCAGCTAGCAAGAAGTCTTTCATATATATCACATTATCTTTTCGACCAACTGTAACTAAAGAAAGCACAGCATGCTTAGGATGTAGCGGCTTAAGGATGAAAAACTTACGTCTCCTGCTTGTTTCCATTGTCATATAGATATGGCTGCCATAGACCAGCTGCTCCATCACTTGTAGTGAGTGGGGTAAACGTGTCCGCATACACCTCAATCCTCAGGGGCTGCACTGAGTGCTTGTACTGTTCATGAATACACAGCGCGGTGGAGAGTCCAATCACTCCGGCTCCTATTACAGCAACGTGCATGTTTCTGAGAACTATACCCCTGCAGGACACAAGGGATCGGTTATATAGTGTATGTCTGTAAGCTGGTCTACTGCTGATATTACCATCAGGCATTGCACGTTCTATACGGTCACAGACACATACTTTGCTGTTCATTTACCCACATAAACTGGAATATATCTTCACCTTCTAAATAATAAAATCTTAAAATATAATATCAGAAGAATTTTGAGCAAGCAACAGATTACTATAAACTGTATAAAAAGCAATGGTATTCTGGTTAATTTATATGATATGAATTTCACCTAGAAGTGGAACAATAAATAAAAGAAAGTGGAAAATGTATTAAAATTATATAGGATAGAAATTTCTTAAAATAAAAGATATACTCACTTATCCTTGTTCTAGATTCCTAGCCCTGTAATTACGCAGATTGGAGGAGCTCAGTTAAAGGGCTCTGTCTGTGCTGTGCTTAGAATCCCATGATGAATGAAGTGACATGCTATCACTAAAGGGAATACATACGATGGTTCTAATCCCGACAGCGGCATCCCGGCACAGGAGGAAATCCCGATTGTCTAAGGTAAGTATTCTCTAACCTAATTCTACCCCCTAACCCTAACCCTCCCTTAGGGGTGCCTAACCCTAACCTCCCCCCCAAGTGCCTAACCCTAATCCCCCCTATAAGTGCCTAAACCTAACCCCCCCTTCCCCGCTGCCTAGACCTAAGTCCCCCCGGGGGGTGCCTAACCCTAACCTCCCCCCCGGGGGTGCCTAACCCTAGCCTCCCCTTCCCCTAGCCTAAACCTAACCCCCCCTTCTCCGCTGCCTAGACCTAAGTCCCCCGGGGGGTTGCCGATGTCGGGCTCCCGGCGTAGGTAAAATGACAGGCGTCGGGATTAGACAGTCGGGAAGCCAGTGGTCGGGATTCTGTCCATCGGCTTCCCGACTGTTTCCCCACTAAAGGCCATATGCCAGAGTGCAGAGCAAATGCTATGCGCTTATATTGGCACAAATGCACCAGTTTGTACAGGGATCGTATAGATAATCTACATATTAGCTTCTCTCTGATCAACACTGGTATAATCTGCTGTCTACATTTATATCCTGACTACAAAGGAATTGTGGTGAGACTGTCACACAGTTTCGTAATCTGAATCTAGACTAACCTGATATCAGCTGATGCCAAAGGGTAAATCCAGGATGTCAGACTGATTTCCTTGGCAAATATCCGCAACTACAGTAACATTTTGTAACAATTTCATTGCAGCAACAAAGCATTCTAGTGTACAGCTCAGATTTTGTCAGGCTGGTAATGTTAATCACACAGTAATTGGTGCAATGGGTGTCTAACATAATCAGGAATAGTACTTAGTCATTGCAGTTTCCTATGTTTAGAAGAAATGTCTGTGTTGTAGATTTTACACACATATTCAAATGGGATTATTAGTATCATTTCCCTGCATTGGCTATGAGGCACGATGATCCCTATGGCTACATGTATGTTTTTTAAAGTATTAGTGTGTTTTCATCAACAAGTAGATCTTACTAACTGCTTTAGGGCTTATTTACATTGATGTAAATCAATTTTATGACACGCCTCTCTGATGTAACAGTACACGCCCACTTTACCGCCACGCTCATAGGTGTTGCTTTCACACTCTCCCGGTAATGTTTTTTCGAAAATAGGCAAGTATGGTATAAATGTCTGCATGAGGCTCATTGTGTCCCCAATAAAAAGTCCAGGGAAGTTCCTGTCTAATAGAAAAGGCTTTAGATAACTGGAGTCGTCTTGTATATGCAAACCTGGATTTAGAAAATGATGCACCACGAATGGCTGCTTTTAGACACGGAAAATTAGATGTACTTTAGGATATAGATTTGGGCTGTTTTTGGGGTAATTCACAGATTAGTCTTTAGGTTTCTTTTTTAAAAAGTGTTTTACATTTCGCCTGAAAGAGTAGCCCTTCACTTTGAAACATGTGCCCGCTTGTCTCCCCGATGCACCCAGGGAATGAGATAGAGGGCGCGGGGCCTGCTATGGGCAACATCACTTTTAAAACTCACTTCTAAAAACTCTCACTTTAGTAAATTTACCCCTAGGTGCAGGTTTAAATATCAGAAAGTCCATTCCCATTGGAGCAGAGGATCAGATGAGCTCTGCTGAGCTGCTCAGGTGCATCATGGAATTGCACTGGAATGATTCCGCATAGGCCTGGAGACAGCATTGAAGGAGTGTCTGAGTTTGTCAGAAATGCTAAGACCCAGATTTGTGACATATTTCCTGCATACTGGTTTTTGCTAACACTCCCCGTTACCACCCCCAAACTCTGCCGGACTGCTAATCACACTGCGAGTAAACAGTTGCAACGAGCAAAGTAAAATACGTTGGCGCATGCACAGTGTGACCTATGCTGGGTACACACTATGCTATATGTCGTTTAATCAGCCGATGAACGACATATCACATTACAGAAGACATCGTTCACAGACATATTGCATCGGCCCTGCAGCACAACTGATGCCGATATATCTTGCAGATCTATTGGTACATCTGGCTGTCTGTACGGCTGACCAACCCATATGCTGTCCAAGGAACTGGCGACAATGACGTCACTATCGGTACCGGACATGTCAGACGACGTATTGGTAAGTGGCGTATTGGTATTGTTTATATTGGTATCGTGGCGTATTGGTATCGTTTGTACATACCACTTACCAAATCGTTGGATCAGTCGGCGGCCAATCCATCGCTCAGGTGTGTACCCAGCATTAGACGCATGCGCAGTTTACTGATAATGGCTTAAATGCGAAAACATTGGCATAGAGCATCTCTCTGAAGCAGGCACTTGATTTAGAGGTGTACACAGCGGCAATGTCACACAATGTTTTATGTCTGTGCATGAGTCCGAGTCGCATCGCCTATGCATCCCGATGGTTAGTGTACAGAGATGCAGAACGAATTTGGACACATGCGGCCAAATGTAATAGGGTTAGAGTTTAGAAAATGAGAGAGTTTAGCAGTAATCTCTCACACTATTACAATGGTCGAGCTGTATTTTCTAAACAGGAAAACATCTGGATGAGAGTTTAAATCGTGAGAGTTTTTGAGTGTAAAAACATGAGAGTTCGCCTGTTCTCAGACTCTATTACATTGGCAGAGTTTACTGCTAATCTCTCACCCTATTACATTTGGCCCATGGAGAGTGAATTTTAGTGATTGGTCCTAGGAGGTAACAAGGGGGGTGGCTAGCCAGACATGGGCGTGTTGTTGACAGCAGGTGTGTCTACAGATGCTGTAACGCTGACACAGGACTCCATGTTTAGACTGAGAAATTGCTCCTGCCATAAGGCTGGTGCAATCTTCCATATTGCTACCGATGGTGCATATAGATGGATTAGTGCCGCTGCCTGTGGGCATTTCAGTAGGAAGATCATTGGTTAATTGCAGCACATACTTGCCTACCCTCCCGAAAATCGGGTGCCGCTCCCGACCTCCCGGGATGGCAGGCAAGTCTCCCGGCTGCCGCGGATCCCTCCTGTCCCACCGCAATAACTTCTAAAACCCCGGCAGCGAAGGGGGGCGGTGACGTGATTCGCGTCATTTTGGCACCGCCCCCTGCTTCACACTGCCTCTAATATCGGCAGTTTGTAGCGGGGGCGGGGCCAAAATGGCGCGCTCGCATGGCTCCGCCCCCGCCCGCAAAAACTTGTCACCTGGCCGGCCACGCCCCGTTTGCTGGCCACGCCCCCCCAGTAATGCCGATCTGGCTGCTCCCTCCCGGAAGGGGCAGCCAGATAGTCGGCATGTATGTTGCAGCATCAGCATAAAGACGCAGACATGGCTGAATAAGGCCCAGAAACTCTTAGGACCTTTTCAATCCACTCGATGACTAAAGCTGGGCATACACTGCCAGATAAAATGTCTCTCAGACCGACAGACATTTTATCTGGCAGCCTGGCAGCCGCAGATGTCGCCGGCATACACTGTGAGAGTGTATCAGCCCGACATCTGCGCTCCGCCCCCGGGGGAGGAGACATTTCCCTGTTCCTTCCGTAGGAAAGAACACAGGAGATGTCTGTCTGTCAGCTGCGCTGGGCATACACTGCCCGATGCGGCCGACAGTTTACCGGGAAATATCGCATCGGACGGGCATGCTGGACAATCCAGCATGCCCGACCGAGCAATATTTAACCCTCGGTCGCCCCCCCACACGCTACAATTATCGCGGCGATCCGCCGATATCGGGCGGATCTTCCCGATAATTGTAGCGTGTATGGCCAGCATAAGTAATGCAATAGTGCCCCTTTGTTAAAATGTCATTACTACATTCCCACTCAATTATACACACTGCCATGCACATATCCCATATATCCTATCTACGTGTTTGGGTGGGTTTCCCATGGATTTTCCGGTTTTCATTCAACTCCCAAAAAACATTGGCAGATTAATTGATTTCTGTATGTGTGTGCACACTTGTATGCTATGGAATGTATACTGGGATTAGGGCAGGAACTGACATGAATGACAATTATTCTCTGCACAGCACTGCATAAATTGGTGTCTCTGTATAAATAAACAATAATAATAGTTGGTCCCCCAAACGTGAAGAACTTGCCTTTTGTAGTAATGCTATGGGCATACATATACACACTCCTGCTTTGTTCTGCTGGCGTGCCTATGTAAGTGTCAGTAGATGTACAAAGGTATTGTATGTATGTATATTCCCACACCTATAAATAACATACCTACACAACAGCATGGAGAAGGTTGTTAAAGCTGAGAATGATCAGACAGGATTCAGCTAATTTAAGCATTTTATAAATCGTCTCATCTCTGGTCCCAGTGTTCACCAACCAGTGCCTTGTCTGGGATTTGGCAGCATTATGGATGAAGTCATTTAATCTCATTGGAAATGCAGAGTTGTGCACACTGACATCAGAGTGCTGTGCCCACACTTATTATACCACTGTGCCCACCCATTGTCCACTGTGAATGTCTCTGTGAACCAGTGTAGCGTGTTGCATGCCAAAGCAGAAGTTTAGCCACTTTCATTACTTCCTCCTACACCATTACACTTTTCCTTAGTAGTTGTAGTTTCCAATACAGATCTGTTGACCTTGGGCCAGATTCACAGTTGTACACTAATGCTGCCGCTGCTGCGTCTGTGTATGCAGCAGATGTGCTAAAATATGATCATGTCGAAGTTCCCCATATTTGTATTGAGACACTCACCGGTGGCTTCGCAAGTCCTAGTGTCTACGTACAAACATATAGTACTGGTCACAGAGCCATTGGAAATGGACCTTCTGAGTAACCTTATGGTCCCGCAGATTAGCCGCGGGAACTGAGATGCCGGAGCCATGTTTTCTGCACATGGGATCGCTGGCACAGTCTCCAACACACAACAGTAGTGACATGCCTGCGTTTTTAACGACACTCCCACTTTCCCTCCCCCAAACACTCCATGACAGATGTCAGTAATGTAACTGGACGTATGTGCAGTGCAACTCAGACTCATGCGCAGACCACCGATAATCGCTCAACTGCACAAACATCAGGTCCTTTATATTTTTGCGGAGAATAACTTTGCTTTAGCAACGGCTGTCACTAAATGAATGTGTTACAATGAAGCAATCCTCTTCTAACATAGATACTTTTCCAATAAGGTTTCCACCTTCATAGAACCCTTTTCAGGCCTAGATTAGTGTCACTCTGAGGAAGGCTTCACAAAGCTGAAATGCGTTGGTGTTCATAGGGATTGTTTGGTGACCAGAACCGGCTACAGAGACACTTGTGTCAGGATTCTGCCTGGGATCGGCTGTTACTTACTGCAATGCCGGCTTCCCCTCATTAGCGAGAGCAGTGAGACGTCAGGTGCAGCGGTAGGTGACTTGATGAGTATTCTCCCCGGGGCCCAAATGACTTCCACGCAATCCTCCATATCGGAGTTCCTGCGGCGATGGTCATGGGCGCAGCCATTTTGGCTGAATCACCTGATAGATCCTTATCTAGTGGTAGCTGTGTCAGTTCTTAGCTGATCCTCTGGTCCAATGATCAGCTACCAAGGGGTATTTAAGTCTGACTCCAGGAACAGGAAACTGCTGTACAACTTCACTGTTCCAGTGACTGATACTCATCAGTGTTGCTCTGTGGTTTTCCCTTCAGAGTGTTTCTTCAGCCTTCTCACAGTTCTCTAGAATTACCTGCATTAGCTTCCATGCTATTCTCAGTCTGAGACTTTAGTTCTCTCCCAAGAACTTCTGTCCTTTATGTTTATATTCCTGTGTGTCTGGTAATGTGCTGCTAGCTCTATTGCAGCGTCTCTGTTACTAGGTGTCAGATTTCCTGCTAATCCTAGTTATCTCCCAGCTGGACATCTCTGTTTTTCTGTGCAAATCAGCACCTGGATACCTAAGGTTGAGTCTCCCATATCTAAATATTCTGGAATATTTTTAGCATGACTGAGATAGTGAAACCTTTGCTTTTTGATGGTTCAATGTACACAAACTTTGTTTAAGGCATCAAATTATTAAAAATCTAGTATAAAATAACCTTTAGGTAGTGTGTATATGGTGTATATGAAACAAATTAATTTCATGTACGTACACAAACTTTGTTTGAGCCACAAAATTATAAAAAATATTGTATAAAATGACCTGCAGGCTGTGTGTATAAGGTGTATATAACACATAAATGCATTATGTGTTTAGATTTTGGATCCCATTCCCAAGATATCCAAAGGTATTCCAAAATACGGAATATTCCGATATCCAAAATATCCCTGGTCCCAAGCATTTTGGATATGGGAGACTCAACCTGTATTCCCAGTACTGTCTGTGTTAACTCTTTCAGCTGTGAAACTGATTACCAGTGTCTCTGTGTAAGTCTGTGTCTGCATCTCCAGTGCGTCTGAAGTTAACCCTGTGAATCCATTACCAGTGTCTCTGTGCAAGTCTGTGTCTTCATCTCCAGTGCGGCTCAAGTTAACCCTGTGAATTCGTTACCAGTGTCTCTGTGCAAGTCTGTGTCTTCATCTCCAGTACATCTCAAATTAACCCTTGTGTATCCGTTACCAGTATCCCAGTACAAATCCGTATCCGCACCTTCAGTACGTTTCAAGCCTACATCTGTGTACTCGCTACCCGGATCTCAGTACAAGACCGTGCCTGCACCTTCAGTCCATCTCAAACCAACCTCTGTGTAGTCGCTATCCGGATCTCAGTACAAGTCTATCTCTGGATTCCAAAATGACTGCGCAAGTCTCTTACCCAAAGAAGGAGATTCAAGTTCTGTTCCCCGGGAGGGGGTTTCAAGTTTTGTTCCCCAGAAGGGGATTTCAAGTTGCGTACCCCAAAAGGGGGTTTCAGGTCCCATACCACAGGAGGGGGTTTCAAGTCACGCACCTCAGAAGGGGGTCTCAAATCTCGCACCCCAGGAGGGGGTTTCAGGTGTTGTACCCCAAGATTGGGTTTCAGGTCCCATACCCCTCGAGGGGCTCTCAAGTCTCGCACCCCAGGAGGGGCTCTCAAGTCTCGCACCCCAGGAGGGGGTCTCAAGTCTCTTACTCCAAGAGGGGGTTTCAGGTCCCATACCCCAGGAGGGGGTTTCAAGTGTCACACCCTAGGAGGGGGTCTTCGTTTCAAGTTTTACACCCCAGGAGGTGGTTTCAGCTTCTGAGCCCCAGGAGGGGAATTTAAGTTTCAAGCCTCAAGAGAGGAATTCAAGTTTCATACCCCAGGAGGGGAATGTAAGTTTTATTTCCCAGGAGGGAATTTCTAGTTCGTTACCCCAGGAGGGGGAGTTAAGTTTAATTTTTCGAGAATAAAGACCTTGTTTCATACCACAAGCCGAAGATTTAAGCTTCATACCCAGAAGGAGTTCTCTGTCTCAAGTCTCATACCCCAGACTGAAGTATCTAGTGCCTCACACAAGGAAGAGTCTTCCAGTGTTTCGTCTGAGAAATCAGTCTCCAATGTCATGTCTACTTCAGTCAGGGACTCTTGTTTGTCTCTTCCAGTTTCAGACAGTTTAACCCCATCAGTTGGTCCATTTAAAGATGCATCTACTTTCGAGAAAAACACTGTCCTACTAACTCCGGATAACGTTGCTAGAGATCCAGCCTCAAGGGAGACTTTCAGTTCGTCAGACCCCGCTGCTGGTTCTTCTTAATATATTATTCCACTGGAGGACAGTCTGTGTAATACTTCTTCACCTTTATCGTTGGATTCTGCTCTTTAAGGCATCTGCCAGAACCCGTCCTCGCCAGTTTCGACAGTTTCTACGGTTTCAACTTCCTCTGGATTCGATTCAGTTCCACTTATTAGTTCGAGTGAAGGATGTCAGTCTGAGTCAATAGTTACAACGCCTCTTCAGTTAAAAAATTCACAAGCTTTGGGTTCTCAGAAGTTCAGTTCTAAAGTTTGTTGTACCAAGCAAGTTTCTCAAGGAGCATATAATTTCATGGAAGGTCTAACATTCATGATTACGGGAGTTTTAGAGTCCTTAAAGAAAACCGAAGCTAAGACATTAATAGAAGGGTATGGAGGCAAAGTCTTTGAAAATATTAGCAGTAAGATCAATGACCTCATCATGGGCTGTAATGGTGGAGAGTCCAAACGAAAGAAAGCCAACGGTTTAGGGATTAAAATTATAGATGAAGATAGTTTGTTTGAATTAATAAATACCTTGTTCAACAGGAAGTCATCTTTAGAGCATTTCATCTCAGTGTACAACAAATTGTCTGATAATAATTCTATCTTGCCACTGGGTTCTACACATTCTGGTGCTCTTCAAGGTTCACCATCTCTAGTTCCTACAGTTCGTGATGTCTCCGGTCCCAATTCTGCCTCTCTTAGTAGTACTGGGGCTTCTTCAGTTAATACCAACTCCAGTCCTCCTGAATCTCATTGTGGTTCTTCTGTTGATGTGAGTGAGGAGCTTCAATCATGTTTAGTTGAGTCACCCAATCTTCGGTCTAAGGAATCTCTAAATGGTTTTGTCTCTAAAGAGATTTCTGTAACTCAGGACTCGTCTGACACATTGATGCCTATAATCTTTGATGAAGAAATGCCTCAATTCACCGCATAAGTTAAGCATTATGACACACTAACGAGAATCAATCTGTCTTGTGGTATCACTTCCACCAACCTTGTCAAGGTTCTCATCATGCACTTCAGAGGAAGAGCTTTGGAGTGGGCTATCCCACTTATTGAGTCCAAGGATCCAATCATATAAGATGTGATGGCCTTCAGTACAGCTCTGATGAAAGAATTTGCTCCTTTGGGTCCGTCTTCAGTTACCTTTTCTGACGAATGTTCTAGTTTGATTTCACCACCTTTGGACCTTAAAATTTAGATGTACCGCTTTGCCCCCTTTACAAGACAATACTGTATGGGATCCATCAGTCCAGAAGAAAAAAACATCCTTTCGTACTAGATATTAACTCAAGATTGGTGTCCGGAGTCCACCCTAAAAGGAGGGGGTACTGTCAGGATTCTGCCTGGGATCGGCTATTACTTATCGCACTGCTGGCTTCCCCTCATTAGTGAGAGCAATGAGACGTCAGGTGCAGCAGTAGGTGACTTGCTGAGTATTCTCCCAAGGGCCCAAAACCAACCTCTGTGTACTCGCTATCCGGATCTCAGTACAAGTCTATCTCTAGATTATCTCCTCCTAGTGTTTCAAGTGCCATACCTGTTCAGTTCTCTTTTAGTGTTCTTCATTTCCAGTTTCCCTAGTGTTTCCAGTCCTTGTACTTTTTAGTTTTGGTCTTCTGCCATTCCCAGGTACCTGTCCAGAGGGCCGTGACCTGCTCACTTGGTGCGGCGAAAACCAAATCCCAATTGGAGGAGTCACTGGAGAAAACCACCAAGTGAGTTAGGCCCCGCGCCTCTGGGCAGATCTTGTCAAACCTGGGTTTGACCGCAACTAGGAGACCTAGTTACTGTCCCTCCCTTCTTTTATTCATCCTTTTCCCCATCCCCCCGGTTCTCTATCTCAATAGAGGTATCCCAAGTGCCCGGTCGTGACAACTTGCAGTCCAGGAGAGAGGTACCCGGGAATAACATCTAACCTTTCTGCTGATTACTGTGCCTTTGATAAAGGGGATACACGACAAAAGGAAATCTCATTTGAGGCCCATATGACAGATTAAGGACCATTTACCATTTTCTATTTACATACTGGCCTAATCTGGGCCTGAAAAGGGTTCTATGAAGGTGGAAGCCTTATTGGACCAGTACCTATGTTAGAAGAGGACTACTTCATTCCAATATTATCGTTTCAAACCAAGGAAAATCATCCAGATTTATTTTGAGACTTTCTTTTATTGGAACATAAGATTATTGATTGAAAATTTCTTCATATGTGTATCCCTATTTCAGGAGCGCTGGTTCCATTCTTCCATATTTCCACTATTCCTGTATAGTTTCCAACTGCTAACATGGCACTTTGTGCCAATGTTATTAATAAGTCAGACCTAAACTGTAACAGAGATAGGAAGGCCTGAACCGATGACAAGTAACGTGTAGTGAGGGCGGAAGTGCGGTTTCATGCCCATAAAGTCCACCTAGAGCAGAAATTTGTCCCCTCGCGGGCTCGTTTCGGGTACGGTGGCTCACTACAAGATTATATGCCCCCTCTATGTCCACGTGGATGTTAGGGAATGACATTGGACAGTAGCTGATGACATCAGGGAATCTAGACACTACCTATATAATATAACCTCATGCCATCATGTTGTTGCAGGCCCCTTTCCTGTGCAAGTGCAGTCTTTGAAAGCAGCTTCTCATCCATTACGTTCTGTCGCTGACTCCTGCTGCCACAGTGAGATGACCATTTGGCAGTATAAGGTCCCATATTGTCTGTCACTAATTTGAAAAAAAAAACAAAACCTCAACGTTTAAAGTATGATATACTGTACTGTTTGATTACACATGCAATTCTGGTAAGCAGCCAATTCAAATGCAATACAAGTTTTACCAGAAGCCAGTGTGTCTTTGGATTGCATGTGCAGTGGAGAAAACCCATGCAAACATGGGAAGAACATACAAACTCCACACATATAAGGCCATGGTTGGAATTAAACCTATGACCCCAATGTTGTGAGGCAGCAATGCTAAATTTGTAATGATGTGCTGTGTGAAATTAGTAAAAGCCTGGATGGATGAGAATACTGAAAGCATTTTACAAAGGTTTTGCACTGGTGTACCTAAACACAGATCCCATCTGGATGCATGCCTGCTTTTGGGAGACACCATCAAAGCATAGTAGAAGTCTGCCTTGGTTTGCGGGAGTGAGACAGGAAAAAATTTGAAGAGATGCACTGTGCAAAAGTGTAATAGTTACATAAAAGTCCAACCACATACAGCTTTAAACTGGGTACACAGGTTGTCGATATATCGTTCATTCAATCAACAAACAATATATCGCGAGTGCTTCAGCAGATGTGTACATCCAATATGTCTGTGAACGACATATCAGGTTGGCCTTGCAGCAGAGCTGATGCCATTAGGAAAGATATATCAGTGCATTTGCATGTGTGTACGGGCGACACGCCGACCACCCATACACTTGCTGCATCGATCCGCCCAGTTATTATGTCAGTCCCGTCTTATCGAGCGGCTCATTGGTAAGTGTTTATAGTTTACAAATCAGCCCCTGGGATGGCAGATCGGTCTACTGATTGATCCGTCGTATTAGTGTGTACCCAGCATTAGAGCCACAGCTTGCCTTACAGTAAACGTTTCAATTTTCATTCTAAAATACTGTTTTGTTTTTAGTCTAATTTTGGTACAAATTAATCATGACAATGAGAGGACATTGGGACTCATTGAGACCTTCATTACAGCTGGCATTTTTTGTGTGTTTTTAAAGGGCAGAATTGCAGTTTTTTCCTTCTGTATGGTAAAGGACAGGGGTGTAACTAGAACTTTGTGGGCCCCATAGCAAAATTTTAAAGGGGTCCCCCCAACTTAGGTCTCAACCAGAATGTATATATATATATATATATATATATACATGTATATATGTATGATCAGTTTCATGATGGAGCAGCAGCAGTTTCTTACTCACATTACTGCCTGTGTTTCAGACTCTACTTACTGAAGCAGCCGCTCTCTTGCTAACTGATGGACGCTGCTCCCGCACCACACAAGTCCCTCCCAGTCCTCCTTGCCCGCCGCCCGGAGATGATAATATCATCTTGCGACTTGCGAGAAAGCTAGCTCTGCAGACTGCGGGGGTGCGGCGAGTGGAATGACAGTGTCGGTGAGTGAAACTACAGTCTGCTTCGACACCTGTCCCCCCCGCCACATCCCCCTCCCCGCTTGCCCGGCCACTTGGCCATTTGCCTGGGGAGTTTCAGAAGTAAAAAAAAAATAACTTGGCAGGGTTGGATGCTGGGCTGGCGGGCCCCATAGCAAGCGCACCCCTTACACCCTCTATAGTTATGCCACTGTTAAAAGAGAAGCTGTAAGTCAGGGGTCTTCAACCTTGGCCCTTCAGCTGCTATGGAACTACACATCCCAGCATGCACTGCCATAGTTTTAGCATGCTGATATATCAAAAAGGTGGCAGTGCATGCTGGGATGTGTAGTTCCATAGCAGCTGGAGGGCCAAGGTTGAAGACCCCTGCTGTAAGTGATAACAGTATGGGGGGGCCTAGCTTAGCCTCTGCCACACAAGAAGGGGTTTATGCCCCCTTCTGCACTGGCCCTGGAGCCTGCTCCTCTTGCTCAGCCATATGTTATGGCCCTGGATATACCATCTACCTAGAAATCTGCAAGCTAGTCACTCAAACAGAGCAGCTATTACACTGGTTCATGCTTCCCTTCTATTCCTAGTTATACAGCAAGACAAGCACTGCCTTCTGCCAAGTTTTAACACAGACAACATATTCTAGTATTTAATGTATACTTATGAGCTCAGAAATAAATCGGTTTAGTTTAAATTATGAAGCTACAGATCATTTTTTATCATCTCTACCAAATTGATGCTAATGTGGAAATACCATGCCTGACAAATGTGTTTCTGTTGGACAGCCAAAGTTTGCACTGTCCTAAATGTGAGGGTCCTAGTAATTTGTAAGCGTAGAAGACAATCCCATATGCGTACATGACTGGACGGATCCTAGCAGAGCCGTAGCTAGGGTAGTGCGGCCGGTGCCATCGCACAGGGCACCACAGGTCAGGGGGCGCTATTTGGGCCTGTGAAATTTCTGTTTATTATCATTCTTGCTTGTAGCTTCCTCTTATTTCATCCCCAGCATCTCCTGGCCTCTCCTATCTCTTCCCTCGCCCTTCCCCATGAAGCCATGGCCCTTTTTTAGGTGCATTATGTTCCTTTTGAAAAATGAGGGGGGCGACAATACTCTTTCTGGCACAGGGCACCAAAAAGTCTAGTTACGGCTCTGGATCCTAGTTACGGCCATGTGCTTTAGGGGCCCATTTATCAAAGATCATTTGAGGTAAATTCCCCGAAAATACCTGTTTTCGGGGGTTTACCTCAAATACTTAGTATCCCCTGAATGTATGAAGGAGGGACCGCAGCAAGCATCTCCGATACCTGCTGCGATCCCTCCATTGCCGCCGGCAGCCGCCTCCCCCATAGGTTTCTATGGGGCATAGGCAAACGCAGGGGGGGTTTCCGTCTGCCTGGAAACCCCCCTCCCCAGCACAAACCATGACCACAATAGAAATAGTAATATAATACGATGTTACTAGTGCTGCATGTTCTTCTCAGTATCACAAATGAAATTATAAGCAACACCTGTGAATCTTTATGTGTCAGCCAGTAATAAATATACCTGTGCATCAACTAGGAGATGTGGAAAACATGCACTGTTAGGGGTGCATTGCTATAGACCATCAATATGGATAATTATTAATACTGTATAATAATACACTATCCAGTATATAAGGAGACTATACATATATGTCCAGGACAGTGCTAGGTTCTTCTGCTGCTCCCCCAGACTCCCAGACTTGCTCCAATGCTCTGGAATGGTGCCCACATCTGAAAAAAACATTCTGCTCAGACAGGATGGCCCTACTGCTGCATATAATGGGTTACTGTGATCGCTGGTCCTCTATATGCTGGAATTATGATACACAATACACTTTGTATGATGCATATTAAAGCTGGATAAGTGCTAATTATGCCCTCTTCATGGTCTGGCCACACTTGTTCTTAAATTAAGCATTTGGAAACCCCCCTAGAAATCCTGTGTTTGCCACTGTGGGGGATGCGATGCTGCCAAATGTATCAATATCGGGAATGCTTCGCATTCCCGATATTGACCCCAGCAGCTAACGCCATCTGCAGATAGCGTTAGCCGCTGTGTCCTATGGGCACTTACCGCATTTTCAGCCGGCGGAAGGATCTCCCAGATCCCTCCGCCGGCAATGGGCGCAGCTCATGTGCAGTCCGCGGGACTGCGCATGCGCAGCAGCC
This sequence comes from Taudactylus pleione, assembly GCA_031769625.1. Taxonomy (NCBI): domain Eukaryota; kingdom Metazoa; phylum Chordata; class Amphibia; order Anura; family Myobatrachidae; genus Taudactylus; species Taudactylus pleione. Next base: position 1,489,994 of record JAUIMM010000748.1, on the reverse strand, counting down.
CGGAATGCACTCCGGCCACATCGCAGGGACGGGCTCTTTTCGGAGCCCGTCTCCGTGCATGTGCCGGGTCATACATTCGGACGGTATGATCGCATTTTGCAATGCGATCATGGGCGGTACTGCATGCCCTGATCGCATTGCAAAATGCGATCCTTAATAAATGGGCCCCTTAGTGACATGACTAGATGGCTAGTGTTGTCACCAATTTTTGTTGCTCTGATATTGGGAGGTATAAAATAAAATTACAAAACAAGCTAAAAGGGGATATCTTCCAACTGCATACAGCTACAAGTCCAATAACCACATCATACATGTCAGGCAGATCATTACAATGCATTCAGCTCATTTTGAGTCACAAGATGTGATATCAGACTCACAGCCCTAGACAGCAGCCAATATTACAGCAGTGTAACCAGGTTAAGGAAAGTTCTCAGGCGATTATCAGATTGTGGAATGCGTAACACAATATAAGTATCAGTAACCCCTATTGGGGGAGTTCTACAGTTACATTCTCCACAGTCATAGATAGCTGATAACAGAGAACAAAAGTAAGCAGTATAACAAATATAAATGATGTCTTTTCCATATTTATGTTATGGTATAGTATCTCCTTTATGTAAGAATACTTGTGTGTAAAATGTAATTTATGTGTTACCAGTAAGTGTTACAAAGTTGTTTGGACTGAGGTGCCAATCAATTAGCACAGACATACAATTATAACTTTAAACTATGTAAAAGCGGTGGTACCTGACGGTATGAATCAGACATGATGAAGTTCTCTTCCAGAACATAATACAGAGAGACAAGCAGCTCCGATCTGCATAACAGTAGCGGGAAGAGGAAGCAGCGCAGCATCCGTTACACTAGTAGGAAGTAGTACAGTACAGTATAGTGGTGTCACTGTCACCACAGCAGTTTCATTTTCAGTTTACTACTATACTAACCGTATTCTAGCGACAGGACGGAACAGTCCCGATGAGTCAGCGCAGCAGGCAATGAGAGCAGTCAGTGGGCGGGGTTTCGACTAAGGGGAGGGGCCACATAGGAAAGTATTTTCCTATATTATAATACGCAGATTTAAGCAGTGTTTGATAGAGGTGGGTGCATCAAGCAGTGAGTGGGCATAGAGAATAAATTGCTCATAGAGATGGGATTATGGGAGCACAGTTTGTTGGGTGGCATCAGATCCATTTCTTTCGCGAAAATGACCTTATTGCTACCTGTCCTTGTTGGTGCTGTAGCTGATGCCTTTCTGCCACCCATGTACAATTCATAGGAGAAAGCACATTTGTGAATATATTAAAATGTCTAAAAGTGAAAAAAAAGAGCCCAACTTACAGAGCCGTAGCTAGACTTTTTGGTGCCCTGTGCCAGAAAGAGCATTGGCGCCCCCCTCATTTTTCAAAGGGACATAATGCACCCAAAAAAGGGGAATTGCCTCATGGGGAAGGGCCAGGGAAGAGATAGGGGAGGCCAGGAGATGCTGAGGATGAAATAAGAGGAAGCTACAAGCAAGAATGATAATAAACAGAAATTTTACAGGCCCAAACAGCGCCCCCTGACCTGTGGTGCCCTGTGTTATGGCACCGGCCGCACTACCCTAGCTATGGCCCTGCCAACTTATCTTGCTCTCATAAGTTTTGTAAGACATGAATGAAGCGTCAAGATGGGTGTTTGATGTTCACAGAGTTGCGATGGGGATAGACGGTATCAGAAATGTTGTGAAAAAGTGATGGTCGTTCCTGGATGGTGACTGGGAGGTGGCTACTAGCGCATGCAAAAGAACGGTCCGTTCTGTGGGCGTGTTATTGGAGTGTCGCAGCGTGTCAATGCAAGAGGCTGTGGGTCTGAACAGGCATAGGAGGCTGTGGTCAGACAGTGACACTGCACCTGTCATAGGGATAATGCAAGTTTCGCTGGTGCGACCAATGGTAGCGTATAAGGACACACCAAACAGTATTAGTGCATCTATGGATGCTGACATTGGGCGTCTCAGAACTTGCACATTCAGCCGGCCGGCAATAGACGCTACTGCGTGCGACTCAAAATCAAGTCCTACGTCTTCACTACACTGTTCCACACAATGAGCCTGAGAAAGTACTGCGTATTGTGCTGTATGTTATTTCCATGACCAGACCCAGTGTCCCTCTTATTCTGTAAGATGCAGGTCTAACGGTCTTTTCTCATAATCTGGGATTTATCATTTAGGGTCTTAATTATTAATCTTACACTTACATCCACTGTCAGCTAATATAGCAGTGAAATAACAAAAAAACAATTAAATAATTCCACTGCTATTCCAAAAAAAAGTAATTCAAAGCTTTTTATTTTGTCAGAAAATATGTATATGGTTATCGCCACGCAGAGGTATAATTACCCAGTGTGAGTTATCTCTGCTACTGCTTAGTAACAAGTAATTTACACATATTATGAAAGGTGTGGTACAGATAATTATCCTGGCGTACAGAGACATATTAAGAGAGGAGGAGGCCGGTGTGCAGTCTCCATCCGGGGCCCCCTCCTTTCTACCCAGCGGCCGGCAGCGCACTGAGCTCAGAAATAGACTTTGGGCACTATTCGACTCTAGCGCTGTGCCAGAGTCTACTGCGCATGTGCAGACTATCAGGGAAATGACACGGCTGCCATTTCCTTACTGTACATGCGGAAAACACCAGGAAGATGGCTGCCGTGCCATTTTGCCAGTGAATTGTACAGCGCTGCTACTGCCGATGCAGGACTCCGGAGAGGTAACAGGTAAGTATTGAATAAATGGGTGTAGGGTGTGCGGTGTGGGCCCACCTTGGAGTGTACACATTGTTTTATGGTTTGTATGGACAAATATGACTAAGACCAAGTTTGGACTTCATTAAATCATACAGCTATGCTGTTTGGGGTGTGGTATGACTGGTCTACTGTAAAAAGAGCAACATTCAGAAAGTCAACACATTCTGAATGACAAATTTAGCGCACCTGAAACAAGTAGCATACCATTTTTTTTTTTTTTTGCATCTTAGTCTAATCGCAGACACAGGTGCGTGTGTACCAGAGATGGGAACAAATCTAATTGCCATCAGTGGCCTAAAACATTCAGAAAGTCAACACATTCTGAATGTCAACATTCAAAAGGCCCACATGGTCATTAGGTCGACAAGCATTTAGGTCGGCATGGTTAAATGGTCGACACCTTCGTAAAGTTGCCATTTACCATGATGACACAAAAATGTTGACTTTTTTTATTTTAGCCTAAACCTAAACCGTAATTGCTAACCCTAATCCTAAAAATCATCATTATAGTTTTTTTTACATTTTAGTGTCAACATTTTAAATGTCGACCTTTTGAACGTGACGACCATTTAAAATTGTCGACTTAAATACATGTCTACATATTGGTGGTTGACCTAGTGACCATGTCGACCTTTTGACTGTCGACCTTCTGAATGTCAACTTTTTTACTGTCGACCAGATACCATGCTGCTGATGATGTTCAGTTTCTATTGCATTATAGCATCATGTAGATTTCCATAATAAAGTCTATACTGCACATACATATTCCATAAATGACAAATACTGTTTAATATTTTATTGTACCTTGTGTATACTATGTATGTTATTGTATGTATAGGCTATATAGTTGACATGTTAAATGTCGACCATTTGAATGTGTTGACCATTTAACAATGTCAACCTAAATACCTGTCTACATATTGGTGGTTGACCTAGAGACAATGTCGACCTTTTGACTGTCGACATTCAGAATGTATCGATCTTCTGAATGTGGACCTTTTCACTGTTGACCAGATACCATGCTGCGGATGAAGGCCCTCATTCAGAGCCGTTCGCTATTTGCGTTCGTTCGTTCAAAAACAAGGGGTGGCTATGCAAATGATCCGTTCGCACATTGCAGTCTGTTCACACCTCTAAGTCTGAACGAGCGAGCAAAACATACGCTCTTTTATTTCTTAAAAACGCCCCCTGGCCGCTCGCACCATACGTCATGTCCGCTATTTATTAGATTAATCGAGTACATCGAACAGGATATGAACTGCTCGCTATTCTTGTGGTTGGTTTTTTCAACCGCTATTTTGCGAGCAGTTCTGAGTTAATAAAAAAACAAGTGACGTGGTCATTGACGCTGCTATATTAATTATGCACACCCATAAAACGCCCGTTTTGACCTTTAAGCACGCCTGCAAACGGATCTCCACTCCCCGTTTTCAAGCACCTTCCCCTGTTACCACCCACATACGCCTCATTCTGTCACTCAAAATAGCAGGGACTCGCTATATTGCGTACAAATGTTTTTCGGCCGCACTGACTGGTTCGCGCATGCGTACTAAAAACCATACGCATGCGCAGATGTGCGAACATCGCTCGGAACGAGCGTACTGCCGCTAGCGAGTGGCTCTGAATGAGGGCCGAAGTTTTCAATTTCTATTGCATTTTTGCTTCATGCAGAGTTCCGTAATAAAGCCTATACTACACACCCATATGCCCATATATTACAAATACTGTGTCATTATATTTTTCCATGTGTATACTATTGTATGTATAGCTTATATAATGTGAACATAATTAATGTTTGCCCAAGTAGCATAACATACTTTTTTTGCAACTTAGTCTAATCGCAGACACAGTTGCGTACCAGAGACAGGAACAAATCTTAATGCCATCAGTGTCCTAAATCAGAGAGGCCACAGAATTCAATTTGCCAAAGGAAAGTGCATTGTGAGAAACAGAAGTGGGATAATTATTGCTACAGGCACAAGACACCAGCAATTGAATGTACTTGATACACAGCACTGCTACGGAATGATGACAAGTGAGTCACATTCATTGGAATTATCATAAAAGATGTGGTCACCTTGGATTTGACAGTGTTCAAAAGCTGTAGAATGGGATGGCCACAGGAATGTCAGTGACTAATACAGAAAGACCCATGTGTGAAAGCTGCATATTTGGAAAACAGAGTCGTCAGCCATTTCCAAAGTCAATGAGTAGCGCCACAAAGCCACTTGAGATAGTAAATTCGGATGTGTGGACCAATGGAAGTAAAGTCTGTTAGTGGATACAGGTGCTTTGTGACATTTATAGATGTACTTCAAAAAAGTGAAATTTGAAGTAGCACAAAGAAAATTACAGATTACAAAAAAATTGAAATAACCAAGCAGGCTGCAGGAACACCTGAATAAGGAACTGAGGAAGCAGCCAGGATTGGACGGGGACTTCGCCTCCTGCCTGCACTCCCGGGGCTCCGGGTTGAGAGCAGGAGAAGAACAGCAACTGGAAAACTGCAATTGGGTAAGTAGGGTACCTGGAGTTACGGGACGCCGCACCTTAAAGCCCTACCACCACTTACTATTCTGACATTATTGGATTGCTGACAAGCATAACCTTATCATACAGACTTCATACCCGATACTTTTTGCGATTAACTACATACATTGGCAGTACAGTTGCACAGCCATAAGATTTTTTATTATCTTTTGTTAGTACTTTTGCTTTATTAAATAAGACATGTCTGAAGTTACCATGAATGATTTGAGTGCTATTAATGTTATCTGATGTACCAAGTTCATTCCTAAGCATGCACTAATTGATCTGATCACCCATATAATATGTAACAAATACCTAGTGACAAGCAAAACATATATTTCCTGCTTTACATAATGCATTAGATATTAAAACGTTGTACTAAACGCAAAATCTCTTCTGATTTAGACATACACAGACACACACATACGTGTGACAAGTGCTTCTAAAGCAGGACACACATGACATCACAGCATATTACAAGGTCTATGACATTTTATTAAGTAATTGTTTTGACCTACAGCACACTTATAACAGACAAACAAAGAGAAGAAAGGACACACAAAGTCCTAGTGGGTTATCACACTGAGTAAAATCAATGAACCCAAATATTAACAGTAATCTCAGTATAACTCTGGGCTGGTTGCCCTATTGGTAAAATCAAAAACATTGTCTAAATGCCCGAGCAATCTAACACTATGAGATAGGTGAAAGACAGCAAAAATATATGTAAAAGAAATAAGAAGATAAGGAAGGTCAAAGGACACTCAGATTACAATAAAAGGCACCTACTCACAAACTGAACAATATATATCAAAATGAGCAAATAATCTGTCTCTTATGGTCAATGATTGATGATTGTGTAATACATTTACAAATTAATGATACTAGCTATCAAAAGAGAACAAACAAAAAAAAACATCGCGGTAAATACTGGCTTAGAGTCTATAAGGTTTAGGTTGTGCAATAAATATACATACGAATGTTAATCAGCAGTGTGGGGTCATCAATACATTTACAGGTAAACCACATAGGACCATATGTTGCAAATAGAGCATGTAGTCAGTAAATCACAGTTCGAGAATACCATATTTATTCCTGCGAATCATAGGAAAATCATAAGGCATGTATTCAGTATATCCCAGATTTAAGCATACCAAAAAATAGCCTATAATGAGGGTCTATATCTTGTAGTTGAAATTAGCTGAGGAACTGTGAATTCTCTGGTGTGTACCTGACTGAAGAGGGTGTCTCAGGATTGGATGTTGTAATCATTATTGGATGACATGTTAAGCTGGGTACACACCTATACAATCGCCAGTCCGTTCTTTCGATTTAGTCCCATTCTTTAGTAATCAAAAGAGTGTGTAAGCACCTTCAATTATGTTTTATTGGATGATCACTGGATTGCATTTATGCATACTTGCCTACCATCCCGCTTCCTGCGGGAGACTCCCGGATCAAGGCACAGTCTCCCGATGCCCCCGAAAATTAATTAAACCCCCCGCATTCCTCTGCTGTCGAGAATAACCTGCTCTAGAGCACCTTCTTTAGCTGCAGTTCCAGCTGGCGTCCACCGGTGGGAGAGCATATGAAAGAGGGGTATCCGGAATTATAGAGCTTCGGCAACATGGCCGTCACCCTCTCCTCTAGTTATCTAGTCTGCTGCTCGACACAGGGCTTTGACAGATGCTGTGTGGCTGTGCTACAGGTATAGAATAGTATAGTATTACTGTACTGTTATGTGTGTGTCTGGCACTATGGGTGTGGGGGTGCATGGTGGTACTGTATGGGCATGGGGCGGTATGTTGGGCACTGTGAGTTTGTGGGTATAGGGGGTGTATGTTGATCACTGTATGGGTATGGCAGGTGTATGCTGCACACTGCGAGTGTGTAGGTATGGAGGGGGTGTATGCTGGGCACTGTGTCAGTGTGTGGGTATGGGGTGTGCATGCTGGGCACTGTATGGGTATGGAGGGTACATGCTGAGCACTGTATGGGTGTGTATGCTGGGCACTGTATGGTATATGTGGGGGTATATACTGGGCACTGCATTGGTATGGGGTGTGTATATGCTGAACACTGTGTGTGTGGGTATGGAGGGGATGTATGCTGGGTACTGTGTTGGCATGGGAGGGTGCATGGTGATTACTGTATGGGTATGGGGGGTGTGTATGCTGAGCAGTGTGTAAGTATGGGGGGTGTATACCATACATTATGGGTATGGTGGTGTTTGCTAAGCACTGTATGGGTATGGGGGGTGTACGCTGAGCTCTGTACGGGTATGAGGGTTGTGCATCTTCTGGGCACTGTGTGGGTATGAGGAGGTGTATGCTAGACACTGTATGGGTAAGGGGCATACTTGCCTATCCTCCCGCATCATGTGGGAGTCTCCTTGTTCAGTGAAGGACACGCCCTTTGAGCACAGCATGACACGTCCCGTTAACAGTGAGCCATTTTCCGCATTCTACTACCAACTATAATCTCCCTGAGATTAGTTTTCAAAAGTAGGCAAGTATGCATCTATATGTAGTTTAACATTCATCCGATTTGACAGGGCCAGATCGGACCAACATTGCATTGTGTACGGTCCTTCCACCGGTCTTCTGATTCTACACCAGCAGCAGCACCACCTCTGTGGGAGGTGCAATAATTTTCTTACAATATTTTGGCAGTTGGGGATTGAAGATCACAAGCAAAGCCGTAAATAGGGAGGTGCGACCAGTGCCATTGCAGAGGGCACCCCTGGGCAGGGGGAGCACTGTTTGGGCCTGTCAATTTTCCTGTTTATGGTCATCCTCACTTGTAGCTTCCTCTTCTTTTATCTCCAGCATCTCCTGGCCTCTCCTATCTCTTCCCTGGCCCCTCCCCATGAGGCCATAGCCCTATTACAGGTGCACTATCTTATGTCCCTATTTAAAAAATGGGGGCAAGGGCGCCAATGCTCTCTTTGGCACAGGGCACCAAAAAGTTTAGTTACAGCTCTGGTCACATGTGATATATATAGGTGTATATGCAGATATTGGCACTGTGGTCAGGACTTCCAATTGGGAGTGAAGTCGATTGAAACATCACATCAAAAGAGTGATCTCAAAGGTGTGTACCTAGCTTTAGTCTGGGACGACGCCCTTTTCAGTTATGTACTTCCAGCTGTGGCCGAGTTCCCCAGCCAATTGCCATCAATATTAATGATGCTGTCCATCTCTTTTTTAACAACTTGGCACACACAACATTCATAAAAACTAGTGTAGATTGCTGGAATAATACTTATATAAAGTCCAATATATGAATTAAAATAATATTGTTACAAGATACATCATCTACTTAAGTGAACCAGACCTTTGCAGAATATATTCATATAATAAAGACTAAAATATGAAAATAAACCACTTAACAAATGAGTGATGCTATTGTAAAAGTACAAGAATATCAATATATAAATGTAATAAACTCTAAGGATGCCACATAAAATATACAGACAAACATAAATACATATAACACTCTAAGTTCCAATATACTAATACTATCAAATATTGTAACACTGTTAAATAGTAGAATACACAGATACAAATGTTGCCAGTGGCTGTGAACCAGCAGAACAGGAATAATCTAATGGATTAGATGGTGTGTTGAAGAGCTGAGAGCTGTTAGATAATTCTGCAAACCATATAATTATTGTTTCCACAGTATGGAGAATGCCGACTGATTAGTTTAGCAGGTCGGGCAGTATGGTGACACTGATCTTTAATGTTTAAAGGAAAAGTCACATAAAGTCATTTGCAGTAGCTCGTGAGCTTCAGAATTTTGAAAATAGGTTTATACCATCAATCTCATGCAGTGGTCACCCACATTGAATATATTCCCAGGAAGGTGTGAGAAATGAGTGCGCAATGATACAGCTGTTTAGAATACACCAAAAGGCGGCCGCTGATCGGGCTGTGGATATATCAGAGTCCAGGGCGGATAAGAGTAATATGTTGCACTGCGTATTCACAGTGCTGCCTTCATGTACTCACGAGCTTATAGAATCGGCTCGTGTGGGGCCCCCCTTGTCTGCTTCTAACCTCCGGTGCCCTGTTTGTAATGCCGGGAAATGCACACATCCAAGCCGAGTGCTGTTGGTGTATTAAAAGTGCTGCAGGATCCTGGGTATAGACGTAACGAAGTGTCAAGCCAATACAGATGGCAACAATGTATCCAATGTGGCACATTGAATTGAAATGGAAATGTCCCATATAGCGCGTTTCGTCACATATGTGACTTTCTCAAATGATATGTGACGAAACGCGTTAGCGAGGATGCTTCCATTTCAATTCATTGTATCACATTGGATACACTGTTGCCATCTGTATTGGCTTGACGCTTCGCTACATCTATACCCAGGATCCTGCAGCACTTTTAATACACCAACAGCACTCAGCTTGGATGCTTGCTTTTCCCGGCATTACAAACAGGGCACCGGAGGTTAGGAGCACACAAGGGGGGCCCCATACAAGCCGATTCTACAAGCTTGTGAGTACATGAAGGCAGCACTGTGAATACGCAGTGCAACATATTACTCTTATCCGCTCTGACTCTGATATATCCACAGCCCGATCAGCGGGTGCCTTTTGGTGTATTCTAAACAGCTATATCATTGCGCACTCATTTCTCACCCCTTCCTGGGAATATATTCAATGTGGGTGACCACTGCATTAGATTGATGGTATAAACCTATTTTCAAAATTCTGAAGCTTCACGAGCTATTGCAAATGACTTTATGTGACTTTTCCTTTAAACATTAAAGATCCGTGTCACCATACTGCCCTACCTGCTAAACTAATCAGTCGGCATTCTCCATACTGTGGAAACAATAATTATATGGTTTGCAGAATTATCTAACAGCTCTCAGCTCTTCAACACACCATCTAATCCATTAGATTTTTCCTGTTTTGCTGGTTCACAGCCACTGGCAACATTTGTATCTGTGCATTCTACTATTTAACAGTGTTACAATATTTGATAGTATTAGTATATTGGAACTTAGAGTGTTATATGTATTTATGTTTGTCTGTATATTTTATGTGGCATCCTTAGAGTTTATTACATTTATATATTGATATTCTTGTACTTTTACAATCGCATCACTCATTTGTTAAATGGTTTATTTGATTTAATATAGTCAGCACACATATTCCCCATTTTTTCTCGATTCTTTCACTACAAACGTACACAGAGTTTGTTTATCTGCTGCAGCTCTATGTTTTATTTGTATATAATTTATTGCTACTAGTTAGAAGCGCCAGAATTTTATTTTTTTCCGGTTCATTAAAATATGAAAATGAAGACGTTGTATAATGGAACAAATATGGGTATTTCCCTGTTTGTTTTTCCTTATAAACCATTAATTGCAGAACAGTAAACAGCAGTGTGTAATTACTTGGCATTTTATAAACACAATGAACAAATAATTGCAAGACAAGTACTCCTAATAAGACATGCATACTAGTAAAACAAACTAATCCAATTGTCAATATAGCATAGACTGCAGGACATGTATACTAGAAACACAAACAAATTCAGGTATCAATATACTATAGAGACGGCGAGCTAGTGTTTGGTTTGAGCTTTGGGTTGTTGTAGTTTGATCATCCCGTGCAGAAGTAACATAGATGCTTCTGCAAAGTTATCTACCTCTCATGATAATTGCAATGGCATATCCGGCATTCAGCAGAGCTTCCTCCTTGTCTGCTATGTAAAGTCATCAAATTGGGCCTGTTAATAAGATCTGGTGATATGGCTGATTTTATAACACAATTTATTGCAGTGATGGAAAACCACCTATCGCCATAATTTATGTATAAAATCTATTTGAGCCGGTATGGCCCAGGCAGCTAAATATCTCTCAGCTGCCCTGCTGATACTGGTCTGAAGCTGTAGTAGTTGACATGCCACTTCGCCAAGTCAGTTAAAGTTTGCTGTCTTGCCACTGGACCCATAGCTCTACACCAGGGGTTGTCAATAAGCGGTTTTCCTGTTGTTGAACTACAAATCCCAGCATGCATTGCAACATTTGTAGCATGGCCAAATAGCAAAACTGTGACGGGGCATGCTGGGATGTGTAGTTTTACAACATCTGGGGGGGAGTGCTTATTACCCACCTCTACTCTACACAATGGTTCTGCTTTTATTTTATATCAGCATACAGGAATTGCTATTACTAACTGCAGGTCTGCCTTTCTCTCTCTGACACATCTTTCTTCTACTGAGAAAAGTGATTAGGGGACCTATTTAGCAATGTCTTCAGCCCGATGATCACATGAACACAAGTTTCCACATGATTTGTGCATTAGATTAATTTGTAAAGGGGCCATTGTATTAATATCAGAAACGTAGCACACCTCCGCCTCTGCAACTCTTGTAGTATGCATGCACAACCTAAGGCTCAGGGTAGAACCCAGCAGTGTTACCACTGTGTTTAGTAGCTAAAGTGCAGGGTCTTGCTTATCAGGGCAGCTGTGTTGGCATCACTGCAGTAATAAATAGCCCTGAAAAAAACATACCAAATAGCTGCGATATGGGGCGATACGTAATGTTCAGTTTGCTGTGGCTCCACAATTATTAATAAATAGGCCCCTAGAAAGCTGATGTCCCTGCTCTCTCTTGGCAATAAAAATGTCCATTAAATGTTTGGGGCTAAGTATGACATATGCTATAAGTGACCATGTGTACTAATATCACTGCTGACAATTCATCTTGCCCTGTGTGTCCTAAAATATAATTTTTTTTGGTTGAATAGAACATATGTAAATGCCAGGCTTCCTATTTATCTCCCAAGATTTTCTAATGGTGAATTGGGGAATGCTGATTAGAGTGTTTCTGAGTGCCATGTGGATATGGCCTCATGTCTCGGAGTCACGACCAGCCCTTCTAATATGCTAGACCACCCCCTCCACCTTCCCTTCCTTTTTATTGCCACACACTGCGTGGCAGATATATGAGGCACTTTTTCGCCACTGCTCTGCTATGCTATGCAGAGCAGCGGGGGGTAAGTATACCTCTCAAACTGGCCAATCAGAAGCATGCAGTCCTGGTCAGGAAGGCGGGATTGTCCCACAGGGACTATAGTCGGCTGTATGAACAATTTATAGTCCCGACCGTCGGCCAATGTGTACACACAATGAATCTGTGAAAAAGGCACTGTATATCGCGTCGGCCGTGCAGCACAGCAGATGCAATATATTTGAAAGATATATAGTGCACATCTGCCTGTGTACGAGCAACCAACTGACCGGCCCATATGCTGTCCGAAGTAACCAGCGTCAATGACATCACTACTGGTCCTACGGCCAGACATATCAGTCTGCTGATTGGTAAGTGTGTATGCATAGCTGCATACTTGGCTGGCCAGCGGATCCATCGGCCAAGTGTGTACCGCACATTAGTGTTTTGGTCCTGATTATTGCTGAAACTAAAGCAATACAGGTAACTTTTCTTATAATACAGTCAGAATGCCACCTTGATAGTCTATCAGCAGATGCATACCTGCCAACACCCTATTTTTGGAAATCAAATAGTGTCAGAGTGGTTTTGGAGTGTGTAGAAGTAGGCATTTCTGTGTGGATCAGGATGTGGTTTATTTTGTCTTGAACTTACAGTCTGGTCCATAAATATTGGGACATTGACAGAATTTTCAGATTTTGGCCTCTATTCACCACCACAATGGTTTTCAAATGAAACAAACAAGATGTGCTTTAACTGCAGACTTTCAGATTTAATTTGAGGGTAATTACATCCAAATCGGGTGAACGGTGTAGGAATTACAACAGTTTCAATATGTGCCTCCCACTTTTTAAGGGACCAAAAGTAATGGGACTATCAACTCAAAAGCTATTTCATGGACAGGTGTGAGCTATTCCCTCGTTATTTCATTATCAATTAAGCAGGTAAAAGGTCTGGAGTTGATTCTAGGTGTGACATTTGCATTTGGAATCAGTTGCTACCAACTCTCAATATGAGATCCAAAGAGCTGTCACTATCAGTGAAGCAAGCCATCATTAGGCTGAAAAATCAAAACAAATCATCAGAGAGATAGCAAAAACATTAGGTGTGGCCAAATCAACTGTTTGGAACATTCTTAAAAAGAAAGAATGCACCGGAGAGCTCAGCAACACCAAAAGACCCGGAAGACCACGGAAAACAACTGTGGTGGATGACAAAAGAATTATTTCCCTGGTGAAGAAAAACCCCTTCACAACAGTTGGCCAAATCAAGAACACTCTCCAGGAGGTAGATGTATATGTGTCAAAGTCAACAATCAAGAGAAGACTTCACAAGAGTGAATATAGAGGGTTCAGCGCAAGATGCAAACCATTGGTGAGCCACAAAAACAGGAAGACCAGATTAGAGTTTGCCAAACAACATCTAAAAAAGCCATTACAGTTCTGGAACAACATCCTATGGACAGATGAGACAAAGATCAACTTGTACCAGAGTGATGGGAAGAGAAGAGAAGGAAAGGAACTGCTCATGATCCAAAACATACCACCTCATCAGTGAAGCATGGTGGTGGTAGTGTCATGGCGTGGGCATGTATGGCTGCCAATGGAACTGATTCCCTTGTATTTATTGATGATGTGACTGCTGACAAAAGCAGCAGAATGAATTCTGAAGTGTTTCGGGCAATATTATATGCTCATATTCAGTCAAATGCTTCAGAACTCATTGGACGGCGCTTCACAGTGCAGATGGACAATGACCCGAAGCATACTGCAAAAGCAAACAAAGAGTTTTTTTAAGGCTAAAAAGTGGAATGTTATGCAATGGCCAAGTCAATCCCCTGACCTGAATCCGATTGAGCATGCATTTCACTTGATGAACACAAAACTGAAGGGAAAATGCCCCAAGAACAAGCAGGAACTGAAGACATTTGCAGTAGAGGCCTGGCAGAGCATCACCAGGGATGAAACCCAGCGTCTGGTGATGTCTATGCGTTCCAGACTTCAGGCTGTAATTGCCTGCAAAGTATTTGCAACAAAGGGCCTGATTCAGAGCCGTTCGCAATTTGCGGACGTTCGTTCAGGAAAAGGGGCTGGCTATTTAAATGAACCGTTCGCTCTTTGCGGTCTGTTCACGCCTCTATGTCTGAACGAGCGAACAAAACATGAGAACGTAATTTAGAAAAAAACGCCTCCTGGCCGCTCGCATCCTACGTCATGTCCGCTATTTATTAGATTAATCGAGTACATCGACCAGGGTATGAACTGCTCGCTATTCTTGGGGTTGGTTTTTGCTACCACAATTTTGCGACCAGTTCTGGCTATAAAATAACCCAGTGACGTGGTCAATGACGCTGCTGTATTAATTATGCACACCCATAAAACGCCCGTTTTGACCTTTAAGCACGCCTGCGTTCGGATCTCCACTCCCCATTTTCAAGCACCTTCCCCTGTTACCACCCACAAACGCCTCATTCTGTCACTCAAAATAGCAGGCATTCGCAATTTAGCGAACAAACGACTTTCAGCCGCAATGACTGGTTCGCGCATGCGTATTATGATCCGTACGCATGCGCAGTTGGGCAAACATCGCTCGGAGCGAGCGAGCAGCCACTTGCGTCCGGCTCTGAATCAGGCCCAAAGTATTAAAAAGTGAAAGTTAGATTTAGGATTGTTTAGTTTGTCCCATTACTTTTGGTCCCTTAAAAAGTGGGAGGCACATATAGAAACCGTTGTAATTTCTACACCATTCACCTGATTTGGATGTAATTACCCTCAAATTAAATCTGAAAGTCTGCAGTTAAATCATATCTTGTTTGTTTCATTTCAAAGCCATTGTGGTGGTGAATAGAGGCCAAAATATGAAAATTCTGTCAATGTCCCAATATTTATGGACCTGACTGTAAGTTCAAGACAAAATAAACCACATCCTGATCCACACATAAATGCCTACTTCTACACACTCCAAAACCACTCTGACACTATTTGATTTCCAAAAATAGGGTGTTGGCAGGTATGCATCTGCTGATAGACTATCAAGGTGGCATTCTGACTGTATTATAAGAAAAGTTACCTGTATTGCTTTAGTTTCAGCAATAATCAGGACCAAAACACTAATGTGCGGTACATACTTGGCCGATGGATGCGCTGGCCAGCCAAGTATGCAGCTATGCATACACACTTACCAATCAGCAGACTGATATGTCTGGCCTTAGGACCAGTAGTGATGTCATTGACGCTGGTTACTTCGGACAGCATATGGGCCGGTCAGTTGGTTGCTCGTATACAGGCAGATGTGCACTATATATCTTTCAAATATATTGCATCTGCTGTGCTGCACGGCCGACGCGATATACAGTGCCTTTTTCACAGATTCATTGTGTGTACACATCGGCCGACGGTCGGGACTATAAATTGTTCATACAGCCGACTATAGTCCCGACCGTCAGCCGATGTGTACACACAATATATATCATTCATCGCCTGTACAAATGATATACTTTGTCCACTGTCCACCCAGCATCAAAGAGAAAATCTATATGGGAATATTAAATGGCAGAGTACTCTTACTGAAAATCAGTAACAGATAAATCAGCAGTAAATATAGCATTGATATAAGGAATTAATAAGTAACATTACTGCAGTAGAGACTGTCTAAACATTTAGATGTAGCATTATTCCCTCTATGTAAATTTCTTCTAATTAAAGAGTGTGTTTAAATGACCGTATAGTAACTAAAGTTATGTAAAAGGAGAGAAAAGTAATCCAAACAAGTTTACTCACTTAGTTCAACTTTATCCATGTTCACTCTACAGTCTACTTACAGCCAAGAGGAAGTGGCGTGTGAGGTTACCAGATGTAACAGCTGTCTCCAAGGCATGCCATTGGTTTCACAAAACAAGATTGAGAGGCCAGTGAGCCATTAAAAACCTGTTCTAGGGAATGCTGGGTGTTAACCTCCCAAGTGCCAGCAATGCTTCGTGTCTCAGAACCCTGTGCAGCACATTCTTTCATCAGTTAAAGGCCGCTGTAATGGTTTTACTTAGATTGCAAAATATACAAAGAGTCTCCTGTAAGTGTCTGTGAAAATGTCCTTAATACACTATAAAAGCTCTGCTTAGAACCCTCCACTGGGCTGATTGTATTTTCTTTTTCCTGTACCAGTAGTGATGTCAGATCACATTATTTCACCTTGCCAGTAACAGTAACTCAAAACTTATTTTTTTACTAACTTTTTAATTTCAGAGGACATTAATAGTAGACAAAAGAGATACATCTTTGTACATTTTAACAATGACTTTATTAGCATAAAGGAAACGTAAATCCAACATAATACATTTTTAATAGGGGAAGAGTAGAAAAAGCTGGAGTGGTGCAACAAGCTCATTTAATTGTAGTGTTGATAATAATAATTATTGCGCCCATACAAAGGAAAATATCATGCAGGTGATATATGTGATTTTTTTCCACGAGTGCAATGAGCCAAATTTGGTTCTTATGCGTGGAAATGAATGGAGGCTCAGGTTGCTTCCAGTGTATAGTCAGGTATTTAGCAGCAGCCAAGATATGAGATACTCATTCTTCACAGAGTTTATTTTATGCTTAAGGTGTATAACAAAGGTGGAAGATCCAGGCTGATGTGGAACATTACATTGCTGGGATCCATAGCAAAATTGTGGGGAGGGCCCAGTGGTTCTGGTCCAGCTTCCCGGGGAACCTGCTCCTGCTCTGCTCTGTGTCCCATAGCAGCTGCATCCGGGGATTTGGGGACAAAGGTTTCTGCATAAAGTTTAGGTAATGGATAAATCCCCTTCAGTATCTGTACCTTGACATAATCAGTTACTGTCCAACGTCATTCCTTACTATCCACGTGGACATAGAGGGGGAATATAAACCTGCCCGAAGCGTGGCGAGCTAACAAATTTCTTCTTTTGGTGGCCTTTATGGGCATGGAACCACACTTCCGCCCTCACGTCACTTCCAGGTAGAAATACTGGTGGGGATCTATACACAACCATAAAGTTTAGAAGGTTGTGTACTGTATCCAGCAGATAGATGATATTATGCTGTAGAGCGCCACCTTGTGGCCACATACATTTTACTGAGTTTATCCGGGGTATAATCACATCTATAGTAACGTGTATACATTGTTTCTTTGAGTTGATATAGGAGAAAACACATTATCCTATCTATCAAGGGACTAGCTATGAAAGAATTGCTGGGATTCTCCCTGAGGGACATATTTATCAATTATCGGGTTCAAGACCTGAACATTGTAATTTCTTATCACCACTATTCGGAAATGGAGGGGCCATGGAAGATATAGCGATATCTGCTGTTGTCCCTCCATGGTACATTCAGGGGCTACTTAATATTTGTGGGTATCCTCCGAAAAGGAATGTAGTTATGAGACCGGCAGCATAGGCAAGCGCAGGGGGGGTTTCCGTCTGCCTGGAAACCCCTCTCCCCAGCACACATCATGATCACAATAGAAATAGTAATATAATACAATGTCAATATCACAAACTAAATGATTAGCAACACCTGTGGATCTTTTAAAATGTGTCAGCCAGTAATAAATATACCTGTGCACCAACTAGGAGATGTGGAAAACATGCACTATTAGGGGTGCACTGCTATAGACCATCAATAGGGTTAATTATTATTACTGTATAATAATACACTATCCAGGACATAAGGAGACCAATATGTACAAATATGTCCAGGGCAGTGCTAGGTTCTTCTGCTGCTCCCTCAGACTCCCAGACTTCCTCCAATGCTCCGGAATGATGCCCACATCTGAAAAAAACATTCTGCTCACACAGGATGGACCTACTGCTGTATCTAATGGCTTACTGTGATCGCTGGTCCTGTATATGCTGGGATTATGACACACTATACTTTGTATGATGCATATTGAAGCTGGATAAGTGCTAATTATGCTCTCTTCATGGACTGGCCACACTCACTCTAAAATCAAGCATTTTGAAACCCCCCTCTAGAAATCCTGCGTTTGCCACTGGGCAGCTGTGTCTAAACTCCGACGGGGAAGCCTGACAACGGTCTTAAGATAGGCGTAGAAAATACAGACGCCTATCTTAATCCCAACGCTAGAATCCAGAAGGACGCCAGCCCGAACGAGGTCCAGGGTGCCCTTAGCTGTTAGCTGCGGGTAGGAGGGTTAGGTTTAGTTAGCATAGCGGGGTTAGCATTAGGTTTTGGGGGAGGGCGGGGTTTGGGTTAGGCACCACTGGGGGGGAGGGTTAGGGTTAGGCACCACTGGGGGGGTTAGGCACTAAGGGTGGAGGGTTAAGTTTAGGCATTAAGGGGGGAGATTTAGGTTTAGGCACTAACAGGGATGGTTAGGGTGCGAGGTGGGGAGGGTTAGGCTACAAGAAGGGAGGGTTAGGGGAAGAAGGGGGGAGGGTAAGTATACATCGGGATGCCGTTGTCGGTATTTTGACAGGAGGCATCCCGACAACCGGCATTACATACCGATTCCCTCCGAAAATGTCTGTTTTCGGGGAATATCCTGCAAATATTATTAATATATAGGCTCCTGAGAAGGTTCTCCATGCTCAATATGGGAAAGCTTATTTAGGAAGGATCACAGCAGTATATGTAAGTTAGTGTGATTAGACCCCACATGGGGCTACCAACCAATCAGAGTGAAGTTCTGCTGTATTGTTTAGTTCCTGACAAGCCTCTTGTATTGTTAGTCCTAACAGGACACTGCAAGAAGCAGTAGTTGTTTTCTATGTGGTATGGTCATGCTGGGACTTGTAGTACAACACGCACCAACATGTTCTAGCAGCCATGGATATGCTCATACTTGTAGTTCTACAATGCCAGCATACACAAGCAGTTTATTGCTGCCAGATCTTGCTGGGACCAGTAGTGTCACATACAAAAACACAGATTCCAGTATTTATTGTCCCCACAGCCATGGGTGTTGCGGAGAGGCTTGACTGGGATTGTGTCACATTAGACAAGCTTGACCTCACCTTTGTAGACATTGTTTAAAAACCTTTTATCTCAAATGGGGTATCAACATAATGTATTGATAATTTGTATCTTATTGTATGTATATATATATATATATATATATATATATACACAGTCAGCAACTGATTCCAAATGCAAATGTCACACCTAGAATCAACTCCAGACCTTTTACCTGCTTAATTGATAATGAAATAATGAGGGAATAGCCCACACCTGTCCATGAAATAGCTTTTGAGTTGATAGTCCCATTACTTTTGGTCCCTTAAAAAGTGGGAGGCACATATAGAAACCGTTGTAATTCCTATACCGTTCACCTGATTTGGATGTAATTACCCTCAAATTAAATCTGAAAGTCTGCAGTTAAAGCACATCTTGTTTGTTTCATTTCAGAGCCACTGTGGTGGTGAATAGAGGCCAAAATATGAAGATTCTGTCAATGTCACAATATTTATGCACCTGACTGTATAGATAGATAGATAGATAGATAGATAGATAGATAGATAGATAGATAGATAGATAGATAGATAGATAGATAGATAGATAAATGTTAATTAATATATCCTGTCTTCCACCAGCTTCTAGATAATAAGCCTGCTATTGTAATTTGTGACATATAAATACAACCACAACCTCTTCCCTGAATAACAAATGTCTTTATCTGGGAAAATTGGTGCTGAGCCATTCATTGCCTACACTATGTAAACTGTACTCCTACTTGTCCTGGGCATCAATAAAGTATTTATTGGAAGTTTATACAATGCTTTCTCTTTATTCTGTGACTGGATATAAAAGACAAATAGAAATGGATGCAATAAAATATTTTTAGATTTTTTTTTTAAATGCTGCACAAGAGTAATTATAACGCAGAGCATTCAAAAACTTGCAGCATTAGCTATGTATGCTGTATTGCAGAAATAACAAACAGTACCTTCAGTAAAAACAAACAGTTCTTCAGTAGAATCAGTGGCCAAATAACAGACACATTGCTCAAAGCTCTGACAAAACGCTTTCTCCTAAGAGAAAACACCATTTGCAAACTAGCTTCCCAGGTACTCCAGCAGCCAGCAGGCAGCGGCAGTCTCTTCCCCGGCGCACTGCAGGCTCTCCTTCACCTCCAGCAAGCGCAGGACTAGGCAGTCCCTCCCCAGCTGTCCCTGGCGGCGGGACATCCCCAGCAACGAGCGCGACCTCCTGGCTCCAGCAGGGGCCCCCTCAGCAGCACAATCCTCCCCCGGGTCCCAGCAACAACCAGCAGCTGCAGAAACAAGAAGTTCCTCTAACGTCATTGCTGGTATAGTGTAACAGTCCTGCTTGGGATGTGCATCACCAGACAACTGCATTACAACTAATGTAAGGACCAGAAAGACACCTACCTGGCACCAGGGCCTTCAGCAAGTCAGGTGAGAGGATGCTTCCTTCACCCCACACTGCTGCCACTCCAGACGGTACCCCCAGCACCCCATGGGCTCGTGGGTTAACCACAAACACTGGGGCAACCCGCCCCATCAACACGCGGCTGCAGCACCAGAGTTTCTGCGACTGAACCAGCAGCACACGCCAGGATGAGCCGGGTCCTCACCCCACCAAAAGACACTTTGGCTGCACCAATTCATCTGTCAAGCACCTACCGGTATGTAAGAACTTTGCAACACCACTGTGCGGGACGCTATCCTCCGTGACTTTACACTGCCCACACTGGCACCTTTTACACCCAGACTGCCAAAGGTCCAGCAGGGAAGACCTGCTGGTCAAGAACCGCACGGCAAGGAGCCCCCTGAAAGGGTCAACCCACCTTCCCACTTAGAGCAAGTCCACCACGGTCAACCCCTCCCGTATTTCTCCCCCCCATTTCCCCCATCACCCTCCCCCTTCACAGTACCACTATGGAGCAGCATTGTGCTTACTCAATAAATGGTTTGGCCCCCCCTATAGTGTTGTCTGTCTTCATTCTACACAACAAGTTCCACCACACATATCACAACACATCTCCCTACACCGAAGAACACACCCGACCTCCCTCTTTAAAAGGTTTGGTCAAATTTGCTAACCTTTTTTGGGTGTCTAATTGATCTTAGGGCATAAATTCTATTTGTGTTTTAGTGCTGCTGAATTTATAATAGGTGTGGACATCGGAAGCCGATGATTAGCAATCATTGATGTTCCCGATTCAATGGAAGTACTTTTTCAATCGGACTGCGGGTATTCGATGGTTGCCAGCCATCTGATGCAGCTTTGCGATGCCCATCCAATGGCTGGCTGTTGTTTTTCAGCTGCTGACACCCAGAAGTAGTGTCCGCAACTCAGCTGAAGTACGTATGTGCGAAGCTTTGATTGCTTCTGCACATGCGTAAAGTATAACCATTGATGATTATATCATCGAAAAGTTGTGTTTCGATGGTTAGTAGCCAGGCTTCCGATGTCTATCCCTAATTTAGAAGCAATGATACAGGTTTGTAGTGTACATAAAGAATATTAACATTTCACTATATTGGAGTGATGACATAAATATCCTGAAAGCACTGACCTAAAGCTGGTTACATCCCTATACAATTGTCAGGCTGATCACCCAATATTGGGTGAATGGCCTGACGATTGTATAGGTGTGTATGCAGGAGTCTTAGCCAATAAACAGCTTATAATGCTACTGCAACGATCCTTCAACTGTCAGATCAGGAGGTCGCATCTTTTAGATGGCGACCTCCCAATCCCATAGAGCTATTTCTAGCTCAGTGTGTACGGGGTAACAGGAGGGCAAGCTGGGTACACACTACTTGGCTGATCGGAACCGTTTAACCAGGTCAGCCGAGTGATCGCAAAGATTAAGCCTGAATACCTTTTCCCACAACCCATATGGAGAATACCACTCCAAACTTGGAAAAAGAGATAGATGAGTGGAGAGAGGGCAGTATATATAACAATTGACCATATAAGTACACAGAAAGACAACTATAGGTACAGTACTAGTAAAATGGAATTTGTTTTAATCAAATTTCCATCCAATACCGCCTTTCAACTTGCCAAAATACCTGGGTTATTGCCATGTCAACCCAAGTGGCGGCTAAGTGGAAAAGGCTCCTAGGAAAAAATCCTGCGTTGATTGACCCAGCATTTCTTCCCGGGTCTCGAGCAGGGTTTTACATAGGTAAAGCCCTGGTCAGGCTCAGTGGAAACGGGTAACCTGTTTACACTATGGTGATTGGGTGGTATTCAGAAGCTGTCTGTGACAGCTGTCACCAGGGAGGGAGAGTTACAGCCTTCCCTGTATGGTCAAGAACAAATACACTTGGGATTGTACAACTATTTTATATTGATTAATAAAAGTAAAGTATTAAACTGAAGTTTCAATACACATAACAATTTGAATTAAATTGTATTGGAACAAAGTACTTTTAGTGGTTCATTCGAAGTGCACCTTACAACAGAAACTCATCCTTGTATATGCTGCTAATACAAAGAAAATTGCTTTAGTCAGGACAAAATCCCTGCAAAATGTCTGTATTTACAACCAACTCTACATGAGTCCCATAGTGGCGAGAGACACCCATACATGGCGAGAGACATCCAACGAGACTGGGAGGAGTAGCATTTATTTATGCAAATAAGATGCACATTTGTAGAAGAAAATAAAGACGCTCAGGACCTGGCACGCTAGGAGGGGCTATTGGCTGTGACTAAGGTAAGGACACAACTGTACTACTGGTCTGATAGCTTCCTTCATATCCAGTATTCATTTCCCAGCACTCACATGTCCACTCATCAGGGAGTTGGGAGGTCCCAAATGGCGCAATGTCGTATTTGCATAATTAGAGAAACCACCCTGACCTGGTTTTGAGCAAGACGCTTTTTCCGAGACCACTTACTGTTTTATTGCACCACAGCAAAAGTTGACGGCTTATCACAGACCAACACGTGACACACTTTTTTTTTAACTTATGTTTGCATGACACTTAAGAGAGTATTCTTTCAGATTTATCAACACAACAATTCTAAACAGAGAATGTAAATAAAGAGAGGTATAGATAAATGATTTGTTATATTTCTCTTGTTGTTTCACCACTTAATATATTTATACTTGAATTGCAAAAAGCAAACACAAATGTATAGAAGATTTTTATTTATACATTAATGCTTGGTGACCTTACTTCATATTGCCACACAGACACATAGCAGGAGACAATGACAAACTAGAAGGCATCAGTTTTCCTGTCAGCCCCTATTTGAGAACTTCCATCCTTCTAACTGTTTGTCTGCGGTTCAGGCTTTGGGGTATATTTACTAAAGTGACGGTTTTTTTAAGTGGAGTTGTTGCCCATAGCAACCAATCAGATTCTAGCTATTATCTCCTAGAAGGTGCTAGATAAATGTTAAGTCGAATCTGATTGGTTGCTATGGCCAACATCTCCACTTCTAAAAACGCACTTTAGTAAACATACCCCTTTGTCTCAAATCATACTAGAAGTCTATAGTTGGAAAGGAGCTGTGTTTGATAATGGATAAGGGCTGGGTCAAATGGACAGAGCTACACGTTGGCATAAAGTCAAAGTTGGCTTGTATTGCCTGATTTATTATGCGTACACAGCATTTCTGTGTCTCCAAGTAAGTTTAATATTAAATCCAAGACTGCAATAATCAGCAGAAGACATATCAGGTTAATCATCATGAGATGTGGAAATTTCTTAGTACGGCCATATACATGGAAACACGGAAGAGTTACTTTGCTCTTTTCAGTTCTCTTTGTAGGCAGTCAGGGAAATTATAATGTTATATAACATATGGTAATGCCATGGAACTCCACTGATTACAACAATTAATATTTCTAAGGTATGGCAAGCCGTGTTTAAAATTACAGGTCATGTAGCCATGCAGGCACTGGGATAACAGCCCATATTGAAAACAAGTCATTTTAAAAGTCAGCATCTCTTAGAAGCAAATAACACTTTTATTGAGGTGTGGTGCAAAAGCCAAGGTCTTGTTGCACATCACTATGGCAGTTTCTTCATAGTTGGTTGCAGGATTTCATCCCTACTTGAGCTGTATGTATGTACATACGTCTGTATTTGTACAGTGCAGGCCCCTCATACAACCAATTACAGCTTGACAGATGCATACTCATTATTTTCTACAGCTTCTTGCATTTAGATGTCTGAAATAGCCTAAAACTCAAACTGAAGATCTTTTTACAACCATCTGCCTTTATGTGCAGGAAGGGAGAATATAATGTAAATGTGAAATTGAAATCACTTAAGAACACCCCAAAAAAACACTCATTTTAAAAACTAGCAAACTAGACTCCAGGGGGGTCCCCAACAACTTGAAATTATTTTTCTGCATCTACAGTATGTCATTTCTAGGAAATGCATTTGATCACAAGGCATCTTTTGTGTATCAAAGAATGTGGTGTAGGAACATATGCATACAGTAGGGTTGGTGGAGTTTGACTAGTTTACCTACCCAACTTAGGCCCGTATTCAATATGTTTCGCACCCGCAATACTTTTTCGCCTCCCGGACTTTCTGCCTACTTCGCCTGTTTTGCAGGCGGAAAGTATCGTGTGCGTTCCTGTGTATCGCCGTATTCAATTTTAAAGTACGCGAAAAAGGGACCCGGCGAAACTGAAACAAGCGGAAAGTCATGTCAGATTTGAGGAAATCAGCCTGACACCCCCCAAAAGATTCTCTGACATGGGTGTTCCCTATGGTACCCCCCGATTGGGCTTGCTGGAGGTATTTGCTCTTTTTAAATGGGCTCAATAGCTGCTAAATAGTGTTTTTGTATAAGTGGTGAAGAATAGTATTCAGGAGTTTTTTGCAGAAAATAACTTATTCCAGCAAATTTGGGGTACTTGAAAATGGGGGCCAGCATATTTAAAAGTTGCTAAAGTAAAGTTTAAAAAATCGTGAAAAAACCACCTGCCGCGAGCACCTGCAATGGAAAAAACACCAGGGGTATACTTGGGGACCCCCCCTGGAGTCTAGTTTGCTAGTTTTTAAAATGAGTGTTTTTTTGGGGTGTTCTTAAGTGATTAAAAAAAAAATGTTACACAGTTTACCTTTGAGGGACTGTCTGAAGGCTGCACGGGGGTTCCCGCAACGTTGCACCCCAAAACTCCAATTCTGCATTTTTTCCGCCTGCTATTCATTGCCAAATCTTTTTCGCCTATTACATTGCCTTGACTTTCCACCATGGCAGAAAGTCTTTCAAATTGAATACGGCGATACTTTTCCACCTGGCGAAATGACATCATCGGCGAAACTTTTTCGCTGATTTTGGCTTTTCGCTCCAAATTGAATACGGGCCTTAGTGAGCGTTCAATTTTCTCTGATAATTAGCATCCATTATTGTTGCATATCACGACTTTAAAAAGTAATTTTCGTAGTTTTGTATTAAAATTCTCTTGCTGGGACATGGGCTCCCAACGAATAGTAAAATATAAAAGTTATAGCTTACACAATAATATATTCCAGTAGCCTCGTACTCATGTGAAAATCATACAGGCAGATCTCTTTACCATAATGGTCTAAGTGCAAGCAACAAATTGAAAAACACTCACTATTTATTAAGAGTTTATTACCACATCAGAACACAGTCAAGGTACATCCAACAAAACCCCAAAACTGTGTTCTTATGTGGTAATAAGCACTTAGGAGTCAATTAAATTAGACACTAGGGGGCAATTTGCAGTTGCCATGGCACCTCATCTCGTGCCGATCTCGTCCCAGGCACACAGATATCTGTACACAGCTCTATGTAGCTGCGCAGACTCGTGGGGAGAGTCTAATTGAATCGACCCCTAAATTTGTTTTCTATCTAATGGTTTGTATCCAACATAGGGGGCGGTATGGGACGTAGTGCAGCATAGGAGGCAGTGGGAGGCATGGTGGAGCGATCACATCATAGCGACCACACCCCCGGAATACATTGCAGAGATTACTGGCAACTGCTCAATACCTACTTTCAAACTTCCCCAATATAATATTTATTATGTTGACAAGCTCGCAATGTTGTTATTGACCAGGTTGATATTCAACATGTTGACACTGATGAAATGTCAACATGATTAGAATGTCGACAAAATGCCCCTGGTGGTGCAGTGGTGAATTACCTGGTACGGTGGGTCCAGCAGTCATCTGATAAAGACTTCCGGCAGATCCAGTGGCATGTGAGTATGCCTAACCCTCCTACCTACCCTCTCGCAGCCTAACTTCCTCTCCGCAGTCTAACCCTAACTTCCTCTCCGCAGCCTAACCCTAAACCTCTGCTGCTGGTATGTGCAAAATATCAGCATTTTACATGTCAAAATTTCACATTCTGCACATGTCGATATGTCCAAAGTCGACATTTTAACAATGTCGTCATAACGGATTTTCGGTGGATTCTGGGTGTTACTGCCGATAACCCGTGCTAACGCCCATTAACATGTTAATTTAACAGGCGTTAACAAAGGGATCAGTGGAAAAGGGAAGCCTAATTGAATAGTCTTGGGCGATAAAGCCGAGGTTACTACACTTTTTCTCCCCCGATAATATATTGTGGCTAATTGAATCTCCCCCATAGTAGTCCCACAACTAATACCTAGACCTTGTAAATTAGAGATTACCAGTAGAGCTACTAGTAAATACATATAGAATTAAAATACAGTAAAAGGCATTTCATATGATATTGATTTAAAAATCAGTGCCTCTATATTCTATTTTAAACAAAATAATATATTAAAAGTTTTTCCACATTAGAAATGCATAGGATCCCATGCAGGCAATCTCTATGTATAATCAAATAATAGAAGCTCCTTGTCTCCAATGTCTGGAGTAAAATGGGAGATATCTGTCCAAGTTAATGATTTTACAGCACACATAATTAATATATAAACCAGATTGGTATACATTATTGTGATTTATTATTTGTATTTAAATTTTCATATCTATATTTTTTATTAGTTTCAGATATAAATTGTATAATCCATAGGTAGTTAAATCCATGACACCCTGATTAGGTGTTCTCCATAGAATCAATAACCAGATTGACAAATACAAAAGAAACCATTATAATCAAAATATGATAACTAATCTTCTTATACGAAAGGTAGTGGAAACTTTCACATATCATCAGTTTATATAAAGTAAAATCACAGCTTATGTAATAGGCACTTCCAACCATTTAGTGTGATAGATTCCAAAAAGTGCCCACTACTGGTTTACAGTGGGGTCTAGAGCTAAAAAACACATCCAATATAGATATTATTATCATCTGTATGGAGCATTGAGATTAAGAACTCACCTGTATGCAGCAAGTTTAGGAGAGAAGTCTGTCTGCAAACACCAGATACAGATGGCAGTATATACGTAATCAACTATGTATCAAAGGTTGAGTTGTAAAAAATGGACAAAGGTTATCATGGTCACATGTTCCAGTGTAATATTTAGAGACTGTGGCACATAGGGAAATGTAACTGTCTGCACCACTAGTTTACTAGTTTCCTATCAAATGCATTCTTCTATGCATCTTATAAATGAGAATGTCTGCTTGTTTGTCTGATTGCAATAAACTCCGAAACCACCGATTGAGATGTGTTTTTCACCATTGTGTAGGTAATTTTCCCAGGCAGGTTAGGCTAAAGATAATCACGATCGGTCATCAGGGGGCTGTGGGCGGGGTTCAGCGGGGAGCGGTCCCCTGCACCGCTCTCTCCAAGTCTAAATTATTTTTCTAACAGGTTCCTTTTGGGGGAGATTTCACAATGCCTAGGAGAAAATGTTCACTTGGTTGTGATAGTGCTGCGGAGGAAAGGACGTGTATAGCGAGAAGAAATGAGGATAGCCCTGAGAGAGAACATCGCCTCTTAGAAGACCGACAGAGACATGCTTCTTAGGGGCATATGTATCAAAGCTTGATGTGAAATAAAATTGTGAGTACCTCAGAGGACTTCAAGAAATTGTTGGAATCCCACTTTAATAATTATGTGACCGACAATACACAGCATATGCAAGATATCAATCTATTCTGGGCTGCCTCCAAGCCTGTCCTGAGAGGACATATACTAGCACATGTCGCCCACAAACGCAAAGTTATGCGAGATGAGTATAAAAAGTTGAGCAGAAAATTATCAGACACTTATTCTACTTATCTTCTCGCACCATCTGAAAACGCGAAACAACACTATCTTGAGGCAAAAACCTTATATAACACTCTATGTTCCGAAAAAGCTCTTATAGACGTGTCCTTTCAAAAACATAAGTTCCTTAAATGGGGCAATAGATCAGGGAAGCTACTTGCCTCAATGTTACAGCAAAAAGCAACTCTTAAATATATAACTGAAATCAAGTCCACAAATTCAGACTCTTTAACGAGTCCCGATCAGATAGCGGAGGAATTCCTCAGTTATTATGAAAACTTAAACTCTGCTCCCCCAGATGACTCTGTTTTAGGTACAGATTTCTTATATCAAGCAGGCCTACCACATATTGCAATAGAGGACCGGGATCAATTAAATGCCCCTATCACAGAGAAAGAAGTGAGGGGAATTATTCGCACTCTACCTACCTGCAAGAGACCAGGTCCAGATGGTCTAAGAGCAGATTATTACAAAATATTATCACCCCAAGTATTCCCTCACTTAGCTGCCCTATATAATTCTATAATGAAGGGAGGGGAAGCACCCCCTGACTTTAACACGGCACGTATTATTATCTTGCCAAAACCGGGTGGAGACCCTACCTCTGTAACATCCTACTGAACTATATCACTCCTTAACCAAGACTTAAAAATCCAACGCTTGCAACCGATACTAGCCAAATTAATTCACCCAACGCAAACAGGGTTCATAAAAGGACTTAGTCCACAGATCAATGGGATATTTAGTTATGATACAATATGTCATTTCTTAAATATTAGCTCCTGTATACAAGTGGCGCATTGTTAATTGTTCCATTGACATTCTGCTTTGAATGACCCTATTTTTTTGTGATTGTACTTTCAAAAGACACTATGTAATATTTGTATATGATCTTTAAGCCAATAAACAGGCTTTGGAGGGCCCGGGGCACTTAAGACAGGGGGGCCCTAAAGTCTAAAATTAAAAGCATAGAGTCATCAATCACTAGAGAGGTGGTAAATATTAAAGATTATTTCTTAAAAGGAATATTTATTACTATTTAATATTTTACACACAAAAAATATAAACTATTTTTTAATCAGTTTTTTTTTAATAGTTTTGAAAAGTAACAATTCAAACTTCGCAGACTATATAACAGCTGCTAAACAAAACAAAGTATAAATAAAAAGTGCAAATAAATAAGAAAGCAAGTCAAAAACGAAGTGCAAAATGTTAACAGATATAAAATGAGTGACCTGGTACTGTATTTTGCTTCACGCACACAAATGCAACAACCATAGGATAATACTAGTTTAAAACTTATGTTTTCTTGCTTTAACATGTGCAAAGTTTTCAATAATGGTTTCAAAGCAAATTCCTCGCATCAGTTCACTTTCAATGCTTAGAAGAGTTAATGCTTTTAGGTGCTTATTCCGCATTGTTGATCGCAGTTTATTTTTTATAAGTGTTAATTTGCTAAATGAACGCTCTCCTGAGCAGTTTGTCACCATTAAACAAAGGTAGATTCTCAGAGAGACAGCTACATTAGGAAAAACATCCTCAATCTTTTGTTCATACAGCAACTTTGCTTGAGATGAAGGTGTGTGACAGCTTCTACCATTGGCAAACTGTACAAACTGGACCATTTCTTGAGGATACACTTCTTTGTCTAGATCTAGTGGATAATGTTCAGCCAATTTGGTAGCCTTTACAATTATTTCTCCATCTGTCATTTTGAAAGAGCTTAGCACAACCTTGAAACGTTCGTATATAACAGAATAGGCAACAATTCTATCATTCAATGCCATTTTGAGGCAATCAAGTATGTGCAAGTAGGTCTCCAAGCGAAATTTCTCTCTTGCAGAAATACGGTTTCTTCAGACTCCACACTATCCACATTCCTTTTTTCCCTTCTAGTACGAGTTATTTTATAGTCTGATATACCACATGCTGCTTGTGCTTCCTTCTCCAAGGTATCAAAACTTTCACGCAGTGAATCTAAAAAGTAACCAAGAGATTCTAGTAGATCTACAGCAACCTTGAGATCAATAATTGTGGATTGCAGTGCTTTGCATGTTGTATTAAATCTGGATAGAATAGTGTTCCAGAAGTGACAGAGGAATGCGATTTCTAGCAAATCCATCGTCTGAGACAAAGTGTCAGCTTCATGTCTTGTAGCAGCAGGTTGTTGTTCATCATCAACAATTTCATCAAGGGCATCTTGAATATTTTTGTATCCTTTGGCTAAGGCAGCAGTTGCATCTGCACGAGCAGACCATCTTGTTTCTGAGAGATTCTTCACTGTGAGTCCCTGCTTTCCCAGATGTTTCATTAATACAGACCAACGATGGGTGGAGGCAGAAAAGAATTGGTACATTTTTTAAAGAAAACCAAAGAAACTTACAGCTTCTACACAGCAATCAACAGCATTTGATCCAACAAGGTTTAAGGAATGTGCTGTGCATGGCACAAACAGAGCCAAAGGATTAGATTCCTTCACCCTTGCTTGCATGCCAGAGTATTTTCCAGCCATGTTGCTTGCATTGTAATAGGTCTGTCCACCGCAATCCATGATATCAATATTTTCGGACTTCAAGTATTCCAGCAAGTCTTCTGTGAGGTCTGCAGTCTTATGACTATGAATCCTTATAAATGTGAGAAAACGCTCAACTGGTATGCCATTCAACACATACCGTACAGTAACACTGAGCTGATCAGCATGGGTTACATCTGGTGTTGAATCAACCGACACTGAGAAATACTGAGAAAGTGAAATCTCCTTCGCAATATGATTTGTCACCTGCTTTGCTATAATTTCAATAAACCCTTCAACAATTGTTGATGATAGATAGCCTGCATTACCGCGTCCACTGTTTCCAAAGTCTTGGATATGTTTTGCCAGAAAAGGGTCAAATTGTGCTATCAATTCTATGATCCCTAGAAAATTACCATTATATTTTGATCCAATGGTCTCATCACTCCCTCGAAACGCTAACCCTCTCTCTGCTAAAAGTTGTACAACTGCTACAACTCTGCGTAGTACTTCACATCAGTATTGTTTTCTGTCCATGAACTGTCGTTCCATATAGCTGTCAATATGACTTGATTTTTCACCACGTTCACGGGCTTGCAAAATGCAGTTCCGGTGTGCATCACTATCTTCATGGATTTTTATCTTCTCTTGTGCTTTTTTCCAGTAAGAGAATCCATCAGCAAGTGAGAACTTGTCTTTTCTACTTTCCATCAGTGTACAATAAGTACAGTAAATTGAACCATTTGAAGAACTATATGACATCCATTTTCTGTGATGGACTACACCATTAGGCCGGCGTCCATAAAACATGGTGTTTTTAAAGAAACGATAATGTCCTTTTGGTCTGGCCGGAGAAGGTTTGTAGTAGCGTGAGGACTTATGATATTTGTCAGAATCACATTTGTTTTGACAGGTCTCTAATCCTTGTTTTAGCCAACAATCAACTGTTGCAGAGTTGATTGGAAACCACTTTGCAGGATCTGTTGATTGGCATTCACTCAGTCTAGTTAAAGCATAACTTTGGTCTTCATTACTTTTACTTGTTGAAGATCCACCATGTTCTGTAAATTGCTGATTTTCATCATCATTGCCTTCAAAAGGACTAGGTTCTATTTCTGCACCTTCTTCATCAACAGAATTTGAAAGGATTGACTCTGTTCCTTTCTGATTACATTGTTCATTTGTTTCTGTTGAATGTCTACTGTGAATATTTTCAGGTCCACTGTCTTCACCTTCTTTATCAACAGATTTTGAAATATTTGACTCTGTACACTTCCGATTATGTTGTTCAGTTATTTCTGTTGAATGGCTCGTGGGCAGTTCTGATGTGGTTGGACTGGTAGTAGAGATATTCGGTTGGAAGAAATAATTTAACTTAGGCATCTTTGCCAAGATTGCATTAGTACTTTGGGGGTCATGCAGACCCACTCGCGAGCGGCAGTACGCTCACAAGTGGGTCGATGTTCCCCACTGCGCATGCGCACGACGGAGGGAGCTCCGTCGTGCGCATGCGCGAGACCCGGCGAGCGAAGGACTTTCCTTCACTCGGAGTGTCTCACCAAAGGGGGCGTGCTGTCGATGGTGACTGACAGCACGCCCCCTTTGGTGGGCGTGCCGGGGGCGTGCCTGCCAGATGGAGGCGTTCCCATGGGAACGCCTACCGTCTGGGGCCGGCCCCACTGACATCACTAGTGATGTCAGTGGGAGTGATTTTGGCTCTGATAGAGCCAAAATCACTCCTGGCCTTGCGGTTGGGAAACCCAACCGCAGGGTTTCACTTGCAATTCCGATGGTCGCGATGGTCAAGACCATCGCGACCATCTTTTTGCACGCTCGTATATTCTGTGGGTGGTGACCCACAGCTATACGAGCGTCCAGGAGGACGCTCCATATTAATGGAGGTGGGCCCTGATTCAGAGCGAGCGCTCTGGTCAGAGTGTCCGGCTCTGAATCAGGGCCTTTGTTTCTTTTCTCTTGCATGTTTGCGCTTTTGAGCTCCTGATGCCAGAAGTCTTTTTGGCATTTTGAAGAACTGGAAACTAATTAGATAGATATTGATAGATACATAGATATATAAATAGAAATAGATATATAGCAAGGCAGTTTGATATTATTTTAGGTATGTATTTCTGCTAATAAAGATATTGTTTTTTTAAAACACTGTGTTATTATTGTGTCTGACAGGGTCTAATGTATTATATCTAGATTTGCCCTGCACCAAGAACTTCAAGGATTTACATACAAGTATTGCTGTATACACACAACCACACTCTATAACAGTGGTCTCCAACCTGTAGCTCGCGGCCTTAATTTTTAGCAGCTCACCAAGCTGCAATACTGCTGAGTCAACTCTGACGTGTGCTCCCCCGTGACATTGACGCCATGGGTGGAGCCACAGGGAAGCATGTCAGGTGATTGCTGCAGCCTCTACAACAATCACCTGACGTGCTTCCCCATGGTTCCACCTACGGGGGAGCGAGTGACTCTACGCTATGGGTGAGCGAGTGACTCCCGCCCAGCCCTACCTGAAAATCACACTGCAGTCCTGCCTAAATCTTTTGCTCCTCTACCACACGTACTTCCTTGGAGACAGTAATAAAAGTGAAATGTGCCTGTGCTTAAATTTTATTTACAAACTACAACAATATCACTGTAATAATTAAAAGTATTTTTATTTTCTATGAAATATTTTTCTAATTTTTCATTAAATTATCTTAAATTCAACCATTTTTTTTTTCTTTACAATTTTAGTAGGTTTTCAGGAGGTCTAATTTTTCTAAAGTAGCTCACACCTCAATTAACGTGGAGACCACTGCTCTATAACATTCACACAATTATATTTTAATGTAAGAATAAAGAAGAGTTATAAGACTAATAAATACTACTTATTATACATGCATATATACTATAACACAAACATATATACACTGGCTAAATGTTGCTAATAACTTATGCAACAAATATGTTTGGAGTGCCGGTATCTTCTTCTGCATTAACGATAGATATAGATAGATAGATAGATAGATAGATAGATAGATAGATAGATAGATAGATATGAGATAGATAGATAGATAGATAGATAGATAGATAGATAGATATGAGAGTGAGAGAGAAATCTGAGAGTAAAGCTGGCCACACACTAGACCAACTTACATCCAACCAGCCAACTTGTTGATTGGTTGGAATGAAAATCTGGTAAGGTATGGGAGTAACTGATGATCAGCAATTTGCTTCTAAATGCCAGAAAATAGATGAAAATGGTCGTCAGACAAGTTTGTTAAATGTTTGATCTAAACAATTTGTTCAAACAACAGTTTTTGTCCATTTTCCGGCGTTTGGGAGCAAATTGCTGATTGTCATTTGCTTTCATTCCTTACCAAATTTTCATTCCAACCAATCAACTAGTTGGCTGGTTGGATGTAAGTTGGTCTAGTGTGTGGCCAGCTTTAGAGAGAGCGAAAGAGAGAGAGAGAGAGAGAGAAGCACAGGGGGCGCTCCATAGTGCAAACAAGTTTTATTTATAATAAAATCTCAAAAAAAGCAGACTGCTAACAGTTAACGATTTTTTTAGCGATTATCATTAACGATATCGTTTATCGTTCAATCATTGAAAAAATCGTTAACTTTCTAAGTTAAAGCGATGAACGATTATCTTCATGCGCGTTCACGTTTGTAGATTGTAGTTCAGTCAGACTGACCAACTCAACGATTTTCAGTAAAGGAATATGCAAAAATCATTTGTAGTTCAAAAAAATCATTCATTACATTTAGTACATAAATGATTTTAGTAAACGATTTTCGTCCATTTTTCCCTTGAAAAAATAAACAAAAATCGTTTACTAAAATCGTTCATTTACTAAATCGTTATGTGTATATGCAGCTTTATGCTTGTACCATTAAACAATCAGTGTGTGCTTATTACCACATGGCTCGATATACCACACAAACCACAGCGCTGACTATCAGCAAGAGTTGCAGCATGTCTATCAAAGGCACAGGGAAGAAATCCAGGGCAACGTTGCCACTTCACTAAGCCAAACTCTAATGCTTTTCCTTAAGGGCTTTGTCAGAGGGCTGGCTTGAATGACGTACACAAACTCTTAACGGCGCCAGCAGCCAATCACTACTTAGCACCTAACTAATATACACAGCATTAACATATGTAAAAATACAATTAAACACATCACCTCCATGTAAAACAAGGCTTCTCTGCACTTCCAAAACTAAAATATTTTCAGAAGTTGATAGTTAAAATATATTCTGATATATAGGACCATAATTAACTGCTATAAGGAAAATAATCCTATTTAGTATTTAATTCTTATATTAAAAGCCAAATGGCCACATTCTAACTCTACTAATACTGGAAATGTACTATAAATATTAACAAAACTAGTAAAATTTCTATATTGAACAGTTTTCCTGTACACCCACATTTGCATTACATTCACTTTGCCACTATACAGTACTATCTTATTTACCATGGAAATGATTCATACCATATACAGCAGGGGTGGCCAAACTCAGTCCTCGAGATCTACCAACAGCTCACGTTTTCCAGGTCACCCAGTAGGTGCACAGGTGTAGTCATTACTCACTAACACATTTTGAAAGATCCACAGGTGGAGCTAATTATTTCACTTGTGATTCTGTGAGGAGACCTGGAAAATGTGAACTGTTGGTAGCTCTCGAGGACCGAGTTTGGCCACCCCTGGTACATTGGTGCTCATATATAGTCCCATACGAGATGTGAGGTTGGAATCTTGGATTTGGACAATATATAGGGGCCTATGTATCAAGTAGGGAGAGAGAAAATTATAACAAATAAATCGCTAACCAATCAGCTCTTAACTATAATTTTTTAAACACAGCTTGCAAAATGTAAATTGGAAGCTGATTGGTTAATACTTTATCTCTCACAATTTTATCTCTCTCCCAGCTTTGATACATAGGCCCCATTGTATGTAACCAAGGAATCAGCATACATTGAACATAGCACACATCTATAATTTATATTTATATGCACGCACGCACACACACACACACATTATATATAGCATATAGGTATTCTGTAGAAAGGAAGAGGCTGCACTCCACAGACTTTTAAAATAGTATACATCTGTATTAATAGTTACCGTTATTTCAAGACTTCTAAGGGCTGTTTCACACACGCCGGTCATTCCTGGACAAGTCCAGGAATGATGATGTTCGTCCATGCAAGATGACGTTTTGCCTCTTTCTGAGTTCCGTTTTTTTGGAGGGAAAAATCCGAACTCAACGTGCAAACTCGAACCTATCTGAGCCTGCACATCCCTTATATATATATGCACATACATATATATGTATGTACATAAATACTATTTATTTATCTATCTATACACACACATATATATATATATATATATATATACACACACATGCGCAGACACACACACACCTGGCAAGTATACACTGCATCATAACAGTGAGTGCTGGAATTCCAAATTTACATATGAACATAGTGTACTTAAAAAAGAAAAAAAATATATATATATAGTTATACACACATTTAAGGCCAATGGACCCAGTGCCTTTATTTAATTTTTATTTGGTTCTAAAAAAACCTTTTCAATACTGTCTCTTACTGTTTTTCTTTTATGATGAGATGCTGACAGCCAGTCTTAAGTTGTCCTCAACAGCTGAACTGCTGCACTCGCACGCACCCCTCTGCCTCCATAATATGCGCCTGTCACTGTGGCTGCACGAGTCTGCCCCTCTCTTTCAAGTCCTGCCCTCTTCTTCCCTGCAGCCTGCGCGCGACGCCAGCCAGTCACTGCACAGGCTGTAACAACTTAACTTGTCATTGGTCCACCGCCGACCCGGCAACCCAGTACTGCTCTGCGGCGCCGGCGGGGGCTGTCAGGATATTGTGCAGACAGAGAATGGCTGGCTGGCTGCTACTGGGCTGGCCTGGCTGCCGCTGCACCCGTGCTGTGAATCGCGGCGGCGGCCCGGCGGAATAAATCTGATCCGATCTGCGGCTGGTAGCGGGGGGCCCTCTCTGAGGGGGGCCCGGGGGTACTTGCCCCCAGTGCCCCCCCCTTAATCCGGCCCTGGTTAGTGTATTATAGCATTAGCCAGCAATTGTTACTATTGTATTATTAGTAATGTACAGCAAGGTCCAGCATTGGTTAGTGTATTAAAGCATAGTCCAGCAATTGTTAATATTGTATTGTTAGTAATGTACAGCAAGGTCCAGCATTGGTTAGTGTATTAAAGCATAGTCCAGCAATGTTAATATTGTATTGTTAGTAATGTACAGCAAGGTCCAGCATTGGTTAGTGTATTAAAGCATAGTCCAGCAATTGTTAATATTGTATTGTTAGTAATGTACAGCAAGGTCCAGGATTGGTTAGTGTATTAAAGCATAGTCCAGCAATTGTTAATATTGTATTGTTAGTAATGTACAGCAAGGTCCAGGATTGGTTAGTGTATTAAAGCATAGTCCAGCAATTGTTAAAGCTGTGCATTAAAACTTAGGGCCTGATTCAGACCCACACGCTAAGCTGCGATCGCACGCAGCCGGGCGATTATTTTGACATGCGCATGCGTCACAGTGTGTGCGTGTGAACCCGCTACTGTGATGAGAAAACAATCGCTCTCAAGCATACTTCCAGAGTGGT
The DNA here is from genome assembly GCA_031769625.1 of Taudactylus pleione. Lineage (NCBI taxonomy): Eukaryota > Metazoa > Chordata > Amphibia > Anura > Myobatrachidae > Taudactylus > Taudactylus pleione. The sequence continues at coordinate 1,452,419 of JAUIMM010000748.1, read as the reverse complement.
AGTTTGAGTGACAGAACGGGGCATCAGTGGGTGGTGGCTGGGTCAAGTCTGTGTAAACGGGGTGTGCTTGCACTAGCACAGGCGTAGCTGGGCGTTTTTACACCAACTTATGGGTATACATAATTAAACTGGATCGTCACTGTACACGTCACCTGGCTCTTTTTCTCTCTGCAGCACTCGCAGTGCTAGGGGTAGCCTGGGGTCTACAGCAAGCAATGCGTTTGACGACGATGGTTCTCTTCGCTACCGATGGTTGCATACACACATAATAGAGCAGCAGGTGCTGCTCATTGCATTGAATGATTGCTGAATAGATGTGTTATTTTGGCCAATCCAATTATTTTTCAAATTACTCTTATCTTGCTTATCATTGTGATGTGTTTACAGGTAACCAAATACATTTTACTGCCCTAACAATTTACAGCATGTTTATTTTAATAAAAATACATTCCAAATTGTGTAATTAAAGTGTTAAATTGTAAATTCTGGAGTATTTGTCTTTTTTATTTTATTTTGTATTGTGCTCCCTTCATACTGTTGTGGAACTGCACATACCAGCATGCCATTCCAGAGCAAATAAATGCCTTAATAGCACTACTATGGCAGCCCATGCTTGGATGTGTAGTTCCCGAGCAGCTCATACTTGCCGACATTCAGCTCCCTCCTTCCGGGAGGGGGCTGAATGTCAGCTCACAGCGGGGGGCGTGGCCACACGATAACACCGTTGCGGGGCGTGGCCAGTTCAGGCCGGGTCTGTGGCCGCGAGATCGCATCATCGCGGCTCCGCCCCCTCATCACAATGCAGGAGTAAACGGCATAGTAAAGTGGGGGGTGGGGCCACGATGACGCGATTCAGCGCAAATCGCGTCACCGGGCCTCCCCGCTGCGGGGGTTTCCCTAGTAACTCTGCAGGGGGGTAGGGAGGGATGGGGGCTTGCGGGAGGCTTGCCTGCCTTCCTGGGGGGCCGGGAGCGGCACCCGAAAATCGGGAGGCTCCCGGCCAAATCGGGAGGATAGGCAAGCCTGGAGCAGCTGTAGAGGCCCTCTTTTTTTTTTTTGTTAATATTTTGAAATGCATATTAAAAATACAACTCACAGACTTTGTTTGAAATGTAAAAAAAGGTTTATTTTTTTTTGGTTACAATCAATTTGACGGAAAAAAATGGGTTATAAAATTAAAAATAATCAGAAAATAACAATACAGAAACTCAAAAAGTGATTAGTGTAAAATACACGATTTTCTGGACGAATTTGGAATGGGTTCACACTTGCAAATGTGGGATGTGACTTTTGTGCCATCACCAAATGTCCCTCCTTCACCTCCTACAAATCATAAATCACCTCCAAATATGTCTGCGGCATATGATGGCAAGATACAAGGGCAAAATATTCCTTGTATGGTTTCCAGATCTCATCTTTGGGCAAAAAGTTCCAGAAAGTTTGTGGAAAAATCTTGGGGGAAATATTCCAAGAACATCAATCTTTGCGCTTACGCTTTGCAGCCGACTCTGGAGATTTAAATTTCCAAACCTGGGTGGACCGTCGTGTACCCTGCTTAGAGCTCGTTCCACTGGTCTACCTCACTCACACCTTGTCTTGGGCCAGTAAGTTGGTATTTCATCTCCCTGACATCTTGGCTAATTGTCCTTAGAATGGAGGTTTGCGCCACCATGCTGGCCTGGACTGCCTCAATGGCTACAGCTTGGCATTCCACTGCCACCCTAAGGCCATTGATGGCTTCAACAAGGGTGGCAGTGGTGGATGGGGAGGCACAGTTGATGGAGGTTGTGCCCTCACCCCATCCGACTGCAGCCTTTGATTCATGACAGGTCCTTGAAAAATGAACAAGGAAATATTAGTTTTTGGACTTTACACATAAATAGACAGATACAGAGACAGGTGTATGTAAATATTACCAGACACAGCATGTTAGGCATCTTGTCTAGGCACCAGATGAAGTAAGTTGCCATCAGACAATAAGCTCCATTCTAAGGACCCCAAGATTTGTAGATCTCTTTGGGTCAAAGCCAAGATATCAGGGAGGGGACCCCCTGGCTCATTTAGGTATTGGTTCCGTAAATTGATCTTTCTCCTGAGTCGGCTGCAAAGGTTACTCCATCTAATAACAATTTTATAGAAAAAAAATTTGATCAATAAACATCTTGCTATTTCACAAATTATATATTTAACATTGTGATTACAACATCTGGATTTCAAAATATACTTCGTTTGTATTATTTTACATGAAATACTACAATTTTTTAAATTCCATTTTAAAATGTAATTGAAATTATTTTAAAACATACCTTCTTCTAAGTTAATAAACCTCATATTGAGTGGAGTGCTTAATTGATGTCCTTGGCAGGGGCGTTTCTAGAGAGGAGGGGGCCCGTGTGCAGTCTCCGACACGGGCCCCCTCCTCTCTGCCCGGTGGCCTGCAGCGCACTGAGCTGTGCGCGGCCAGTGCCAGAGTTATAGCGTATCTATAATGAGTGCACACCCTGCACCCATAATATTACTTACCTCTCCGGAGTCCCACATCGGCGCGGGAGTCGGGCGCTGTTAAACGACTGGAAAATGGCCGTGGCGGCCATTTTCTCATCATTTGCCGCTGTGGCCATTTTCCCGGTGACCTGTGCATACACTATAGACTCTGGGCACACTCTAGTGCCCAGAGTCTATAGTGTATGCACAGGTCACCGGGAAAATGGCCACAGCGGCAAATGATGAGAAAATGGCCGCCACGGCCATTTTCCAGTCGTTTAACAGCGCCCGACTCCCGCGCCGATGTGGGACTCCGGAGAGGTAAGTAATATTATGGGTGCAGGGTATGCACTCATTATAGATACGCCCCTGGTTCTTGGTTATTTCCACCCAGATCTCTCCACGAACTTCAACTGGAATGTCATGCCCAAGATATAATCTGGTTAGTGCCTCTTGGATGAGGGTATCCGTAACTACACAAGAAATAATTTGACAATGTATCCTGCCATCTGTAGCTAAACAAGCCACATCTTGCCATGGGGCAGACACATTTGGAGTTGATGTGTTTGTAGGAGGTGGAAGAGGAACATCTGGTGTTGGCACGGGCACACTTTCAACACCCTCATCTGCAAGTGTGTCCTCATCAAGATTTTCTAATGATAGTCCCATTCCAAATTCGTCCAGAAAATCGTGTATCTCCTGCCATACAGCAGGCCTGAACCTCCATGACTGCAAAAATCCAAAAGCAAGGTGTTGCTATTTATAGGCATATGCGTACGCAGATATAATTGTGCGCCATTCATACACAGTTCACATGCGCCCAACCGTCTTCAATATACGCCTATAAAACCGCCCTTACAAGTTACAGCCACATTCACGAGGCACTGCGGAGTGTTGGGAGTGTACGGAATGCCGCACAGGCATACGCTAGCTGTGGCAGAAGGTAAGACATGCAATATGGTTGGAGTTATGTTGAAATATAATATAACAATTAGCTATATCCTGTGTTCAGGCGCCATTTTTGTGGGGACAGCCAATCAGATAGCATCATAGTTTATATAAAGTATGCACACTGTAATATTTGTCATTGCCATCATGAGAGTCGCAAGCTTCACCCACAGGGATCTGCGGATCATGGCTAATGTCACAAATAAAAAAAAAAATACAAGCCTACCCGGAGGTGTGGCATAGGCTACGCCACATAGGCTGAAAACGCACAATTGTGCAATTGGAGAGACGTTGGCCTGACCTCTGGCGTTGGACTCCTGACCTTCTAGTCCGCTTACGGGCACTTAATTTGCAAAGTAAGTTAATTGCACTGTGTATGCGTGTGCATGCATTTTATTTTTTTATTTTCCCTGTTATGATATATATGGCTCATCAGCCATTTTGGTTTTTTTTCAGATAGCAGCCATTTTGTATATTTTCAGGTAGCAGGCTTTTTAAAAAAACAAAAGGAAATTTAATGTTTGTTGGTATTTTCAAGGTTGAGTGTCTCTTTAAATTTCAGATGCATATTTGGTAACCTAAACTGCGTGTGCATGTGTGTGTGTTCTGATAATTACCACATTGTGGGGACCAGAATCTGTTTACACAATTCACGTCGTGGGGGCCTCTTGCAGTGTGGGGACCAAGAACCCTTTCAAACGAACACAAAATGTATTCTGAAGGTGCTGTTGTGGTTTTTAGCATTGGCTAACTATACATGTTTACTGGTCAATGTGTGTGTGTGTGTGGTGCTCAGCTGCTTATAGTCTCTGGATGGAATTGCACTCACTTCCCCAACACACACAGATTCCATATACGGTAGGGTACTGCCCACTTCCTGGTCTCCGTTAGGAAGGATTTTAACAGCAAAATACATTTTCTGTGTTAGGGGTGGCAATCCACATGGTGGAGAAGATTATTTGCAGGTGATGCCGAAAACTTGTGCATTGAGCAAAACTGAAATACAAGGTATTTGTATAACAAACCAGTATGACCAGTGTTCAATCCTTAAATTAAGTGAATTAGTGTTAATTATTTTGCAGCTTAGCCAGCTAGCTGTAATTAAATACAGTGGTTACAGTAAGTGTAGGCCTCAAATGTTTTACTATGTTTTCCCAACTAGCTAGCTAGGTACATGCAATTCATTGTGAAGGAGTTTATGCAAACTTATACCCCTTTTAGTCATGCCGAGAATCCCGGGAATTTGGCCTGCCTACCCGGGAATTTACTACTCCCGGGCTGCACCAAGCAGCTTTTACATTGATTTGGCAGCACAGAGCGTCCTATAGGATGCCCAGCGCTGCTGCTTTGAGTTGGCAGCATGGACATTCAGCGCTACTGCTTTGAGTTGGCAGTGCAGAGAGTCCTATAGGACGCTCAGCGCTGCTGCTCACCAGCGCCGGACGCCGGGGACACCTGCCGGCGGGTCTCTGCCACAGCGGGCCACCTGCACTCCCGCTGGACCACCAGGGCACATTTAAATAATTTAATAATAATAAAATAAAAGGCCTGTAGTGATTGGTCGGCTTCCTGCTGCATGATGATGACATCATCAGCAGCAGCCGGAGAGGGGATAGGCTAGGAAGGGCAGAGGAGAGGCAGGTAGTATTAAAAACTAAAATACCCTGCTTATGTATGAAAGGGGTCTAGCTGGGAATTTCCCGGTTAGACGCTGTAGTGTGAAAGGGGGGTCTCGACCAAATACCTGGGAATTTGCACAGGAGAAATTCCCAGGTCTGAGCAGTACATTTCCCGGGTCGTATGTCTGAAAGGGGTATAAGTAGACACTGCTCATCTTTAGCCTAACTGACTGCTCTTAAAGGTAGGCTTGCCTACCCTCTCGATTTGGTCGGGAGCCTCCCGAATATCGGTTGCGGCTCCCGAACCCCCTGGAAAGGCAGGCAAAACTCCCAGCTGCAGCACTTGTGCACAGCTCCTCCTGGGCAGTTCACATAGGGCACCACGCACCGGCATTGTGGGAGGCTGAGACATCGGATCCTGCTGATTGACAGTGACCAGCGCTCTCTCCCAGAGCTGCACCCACAGGTGGGTGCAGGCCCGCTGTGAGCTGTGGCGGGCCTGGGTAATAGGGGGTGTGGCCTAACCGTGGGTGGCATGGCCACGCCCCCTTCCCGGGAAAAAAAAAGATTTGCGCACCGGGGAGGGGGGCGCTCTGGGCCCCCTCAGCCCTGCTCAAAGCCAGGGGGGGTGCGATCAATGTGATCGCTCCCCCCCACAGGCATAGGAGACTGCTGTGGCTGCTGCTCCGCAGCTATGAGCAGTCTCCACTGCAGCTCAGCATACACTGTGTGCTGGGCTGCTGTGAGGGAGGGGGAGCGGCGCCGGACCCGGGCCACCGCCGGGCCCCTCAGGAAGCCCAGGCCCCGCTAATCTGTACCCGCCCCCCCTCTCGGTGCCCCTGGGTGGGTGTAATGTTTTACATGTGGGGGGAGCCGGTGGTGGTGGTGATCTTTGTCAGTGTGCCAGTCTGTGTGTGTATAGGCTTTGTCAGTGTGTGTGTCAGTCTCTGTGTGTGTGTATAGGCTTTGTCAGTGTGTGTGTGTGTGTCAGTCTCTGTGTGTGTGTCAGTCTGTGTGGGTGTGTGTGTGTATAGGCTTTGTCAGTGTGTGTCAGTCTCTGTGTTTGTATAGGCTTTGTCAGTGTGTGTCAGTCTCTGTGTGTGCTTGTTTCTTTGTAGTGTGTGTGTATAGGCTTTGTCAGTGTGTGTGTGTGTGTATAGGCTTTGTCAGTGTGTGTGTATAGGCTTTGTCAGTGCGTGTGTGTATAGGCTTTGTCAGTGTGTGTGTGTGTATAGGCTTTGTCAGTGCAGTGTCTGTGTATGTGTGTACAGGCTTTGTCAGTGCAGTGTCTGTCAGTGTGTGTGTGTGTATAGGCTTTGCCAGTGTGTGTGTGTTTGTGTGTGTGTATAGGGCTTGTTAATCCATTACTGTGCAACGTTTCAGATGCAATTATTACATATTTCGTATAGGCATTGACGAAATATGTAATAAATTCATCTGAAACTTTGCACAGTAATGGATTAACAAGCTTGGATCATTGAGTAATGATTATTGAGTACAAGAGGAGTGCTGCCTGTATGTGGTTAGATTTTTTGCTATTGGTTTTGTAACCAAGTATTGGAAACCCAGCTTTCAAAATCCTGCGTTTGCCACTGCTTATGGGATCTAAAATTGTCTCTTCCAGGGAGAAAAATGATCAGGGGCATCCTATGCATGCTGATACCCCAGAGGCAGAAGTGTAGCAAACACCAGTGCCGATTGCTGCTGCCACTGAGCCCATAGGAAGGTCACCTTCATCGATAGCTACTGCCTGTGCCGCCTCCTCAGGAGGGACTGTGCCCACTGCTTGCTGCTGTACCCTATCCCTACCTGCCCTTCAGGCCTCCAGCATGTGTGGCTACTCCCCCTGCACCTGACGCTGCTACCCTGCATATTTTGGTGCCAGGAGTGGGGGTCTGTTGCTGGCTTTGGGAAAGCTAGTTGTCTTTGGCTGTGGTGGTGCTGCTGCATGCTGGACAAGGTGGAAGAAACTGAAGAAGTGCCCAGCCCAGGTCATGATCAACATCCTAAACAACCTGCCTGTTGGTCCTTGCGTCACCTTACTTGCACTCAATAGATTAGTGCAGTCTTAGAACCCCAGGTCCATATATATATATATAGCCTGCCTAGGGTCCCCGCAAATGTCATGCAGTGTTTTTAAACATTTTTTGTACCTTCTATGATGCCATCTGCACAATTTCACCTGAGGGTCTGGATAGTAGGTATTTGATGGTGGTGATGGTGATGGGGGGGGCAGTAGGTAAAAGTTTTGCCTAGCATACTGAGAAACTTTGCACCGGCCCTGGAAATGTGAAATACAATCAGTAACTAAACAAAAACTTTAAAAGACAAATTTACAGATGGACGGCAAGCTCAGCACAGTCCCTGCAGAATGATGACACAGACAGTAGCGCTGCAGCGGACTTTAGTCCGACTCAGAGAAGCCAGCTGTCAGTGAGCAGGGCTTTCTCTGAGTCTGTAACAGTAGACAGCACTGGGAGCCTTTCCATTTATGGGTAGTGAAATACTTAGGGCTCTATTTATCAACATTATTTTTACTAAAATAATGTGAAAAAGGGTGTTTTCACACCCTTTTCACATTATTTTAGTATCACATGAATGTACTAAAGGGCAATTGTAGTAGAATTCTCAAAATTCTACTCCAATTCCTAAGTATCACATTTTTTTAGTGAGCAGATCGCATTTCCCACAATTGTAATGGGAAATGTGATCAGCTCACATTTACTAAGCTGCAATTGTAAAAAAATATCACCTGGAGGCTGTGTGATAATAACGCCAGCTCCACATGGCGTAATGCAATCTCCCTCTCTGCAGATGCGATGTGTCTGTGCTCAGCCTCAGTAGCTCCCTCCCCCTCTCCTGCTCTCCCCCTGCTTCCTTCCCCCGGGCGGGCCGTGTGTACACAGCAGCAAGACTCCCGTTCCAGTGACTGTTCTCCTGCATAACTATCTGGTTAAAGATATAATTTACACATTGCTGTTTAGTTTGTCTGCAGAAATAGGAGGCATTCCTTTGTCAGTTGCTTCTAATATCTAGGTTTTGTCTAGTGATGTCTGTATATTATGCTATATGAATTAAATGTCTGCCTGTGCCATATGCATATTATTTTATATGTATGTGTATATAATTAACAGCATGTAGCCAATATTATTTGTATATTTTTCTTACATATAAATATATTTTTATTGAGGGTTGCTGACATGCTATGTTATATCTATCTATATATCCTATATATATATATATATATATATATATATATATGTAATTGCTAGCATGCAGCTATTATTTGTATATCTGTTTGCTCACATCCATGTATGTATGTCATGTCAGTATGTTATTTCATAGCTTTCAGTGGGGTAGATGTATTATAGTGGCACATTAAGTGCCGCTATAACGCTTCCTGCTTCGCCTCTTTACCGAGGCGAAGCATTAAGCACTACCGGTGAGATGTGTGAACATCTCACCGGCCGGAGAGGGGGAGCGTTAACTCCCCCCTCCGGCGCTACCCGCTCCAGACCACATCGTATCAGCCTAGTGCTGATGCGATGTGTGTCAAGCCCGGCCGGCTCCAATGAGCATGCGCGGGATCTCGCAAGTATTGCGAGATCCCCGCGTGCACCCTGAAGTCGGTAGCCGCCACAGCAGGGACAGCGCTGTCCCTGCTGTGGGGATAGGCTATCGCCAGGCTGTAGCTGTCGATAACGACAGCTACAGCCGGCCGAACGGTCAGACGATCTGACCGTTCGTACATAGCCCAGACTGTCGGCGCATAGCGCCCCTGTCATTTACCGCCCAGACCCCCGATCATACATCGGGGAGAAACGGTATCAGCACACTTAACGTGCGCTGATACCGTTTCTGGGCTTCATACATCTACCCCATTCGATTTATGTATATTATTACACTGCAGGCGTTATTTTATCTAAGCAACTTTTTTGTTTGTTTATACTGTAAATGGTCATGTATGTTTTTATAATGATAGTTCTAAAATAAATACACTGGAACTTTTATTTTTGGTATTGTATTGATCATGTTATCTCTCTGTCACATTTGCAATACGATTTGGGCACGATCATAGCGCCAATGGTCACATTGCAGTATGTGATCATACCACCTGGATCTATGATATGGCACCTGCAGGGATGTGGGTTCCGAAAGGAGCCCATCCCTGTGAAGTGCCAGGAGTGAGGTGACCATGTCAGCAGTCTTTTCACTCCTGTGCCAGGACTCCAGCGCATGCGCGGTCTACAGACTACGCATGCCCAGGGGCCATTGCTGGGTGACCTGTATTTTTCGTGACGTGTAGTCCAGCAGCTAATGCCACCCTCAGATGGCGTTAGCTGCGGGGACCAATTTGGTCAATCTGGCAGCAACACCTTCCCCATAGAAACCTATGAGGGTTGTGCTGCTGATGGAATTGGAGGAATCGCAGCAGATACCGGGGATATCTGCTGCACTCCTTCCATAATATCAGGTCTATTCATAAAGAACATGAAGTGGCTCACGATAAATATCACTATATATTGCATCACATCGATGCGATATATAGTAATGTTTAATAGCTATTCATGTACACTTACCTGTCCGGCGTCTTCGGCACTGTCCAGCCTATCCGCAATCCCTGGGTGCAGTGAGAATACAGACATATCTGGAGCCCGATATCTCACTGCACATGTGCCGGGATCTGAGAGCAGCAGGTCAGGTCAGACCAGCTACAATAGGCGCTGAGAAAAGGGGATGGCGACAGCACCGGGTGCCTGGCAGACAGCAGGGAAGTATGCAGCTTCCCTGCTCTGTTCGGCTTGCAGTACAGATTACTCCACCCTCATACGGCGAATCTATACCGCAGGACAGGAACAGAAAGCAGATTCATACACGAAGCAGGGGTGCCGCTGGAGAAGGAATACCCTTCTCCATGTTAACCCCCTCTGTGAATCGCCATGGAGAAGGAATACCCTTCTCCATGGTAACCCCCTCTATGAATCGCCAAATATGTACTCTTAGGGGTCTAATCATGATGTTACTTACTGTGGTCCGTTCGCACTCCAAACTATTAACAATCTAACGCCGTGGAATCCAGAGCAATTCAGCATTGCTCCAGTGCGGTGACAGCTGATCTCAAAATACGCTGTCGCCGCAAGCAGCTTCACTGCTCCAGTCCAAAAGGAGCAGTGACTCTAGTGCGCATGCGTGACCTACAGGTCACACATGCACACAAAAGCCCCAACGTCCAGCGGACGGAGCCAGACAGGGACGGAGGGATATGAAAGGATCCCTCTTCGCAACCCGGGACTCCTTCCAATAGAGAAGAAGCGGGTTGCAAGCACGGAGCGGGAGCACTCACTATTGGAGCTTGATGAATTCTGTCCCATACTAGTGTATGGGGACAGCGGGCCATTCCGCCAGATGAAGGTAAGCCAGGCTTGCCTACCCTCCCAATTTGGCCGGGAGCCTCCCAATTTTCGGGTGCTGCTCACGGCCCCCCGGAAAGGCAGGCAAGCCCCCTCCCCTGCTTCACAATGGCGAGAATAACAGCATTGTGAAGAGGGTGCGGGGACACGATCGTGCTGCTCCACCTCCAATGTGACGTCACTGGCCGCCCCCACTGTTAGCCGACAATCAGCTCCCTCCCGGGAGGCTGGAGCTGATTGTCGGTAAGTAGGAGATATCTGTGATACTAGTGTATGGGGACAGCGGGCCATTCCGGGAGAGGAAGGTAAGTAGGAGATATCTGTGATACTAGTGTATGGGGACAGCGGGCCATTCCGGGAGAGAAAGGTAAACAGGAGATATCTGTGATACTAGTGTATGGGGACAGCGGGCCATTCTGGGAGAGGAAGGTAAGTAGGAGATATCTGTGATATCGTCTGCTTTACCTTCTTGATGACTGGTACAAAAACTTAATTTTTACAATTGTAGGTGAAAATGTTAATTTTCACCAGCTTTTGTAAAAATTAACTGATGATGAATAGGCCCCTTGGACTGCTGTATGCATAAATTTGAAACCCTGAGACTAGCATTCTGATAGTACCCATCCTAGTGATCATGCATAAAGTGATAGCATCCGTGATAAATGTAATTTTACCTATAGACCATACTGCGGCTTCTTTTGAGGTTAGGATTTACTGCAATGAATTTGCAAGGCAGCAATAGATCAAAATGAAATTGCGGATCCTGCAGGCCACTTTAATGGGATCAAACGATAGTCTCTTTCTGGCAACAACACTTGTAGGTAATGATAGAACGCCATATGATTATGGCGTTTGCATAAAAAAAAAAAATAAAGCTGCTCCTTGTGTGTCGTGTAAATAACCGTTCATATCAGGGGTGACTCAAGGGGCCGCCTGGCAGGGCTATTGGGCATGGCTCTGAGGCCTATGGGTGCAGCCGTAGTCAGCCCGTCTATGCTACACTAGGATGTAGTTGCTGTCCACGAAAGTGGGTCCTCTAACGTGTCTTCTACACATGCGATACTGATGCTTCTTCCCATCATGCTGGGCTGCTGAAGTAGAGGTGCAGGCAGTCCAATAAAGGAGGAGGCAGATTAAAGGGGCCGGTGAAGGGGGTTGATGAGACAGGAAGAAGGATGCTGGAGTCACAGAAGGCTGCACCAACAGGAGTGTGTAGTTATGGGTCAGTAGAGTGATCTGAAGCTTCAGTGTCAGGAACAGGATGCTGGTGTGATGGGCAGGATGGACTAACAGGGAGCAGGGGACTGCAGGAGCATGGAGTGACAGGGCAGGAGTTTAGAGTGACTGGAGGCTGGATTGACAGGGTGCAGCAGACTGGAGAGACACAAAGGGCATAGGCATGTGCAGAAGCCGACACAGGGTTTCCCACTTTGGCACTTCCCCTTACACTGGCTCATAGAATCTCGCACACCTCTCTCTCTGGAACATACCCTACTTGAACTTTTCTGTCCACCCAGGTGAGTAGTTTATGTCCCAGTGGGAGGGGGAGATGGGGTACTACGTGCCCCAGCGTAGGATTAAGTGAATAAGCACAAAGCCCTGTGCCGGTTTCTGCGCATACTTATGACAAGGTGAGGTAGGCTTGACACAAACACTGGGCAGGAATTGATACAGGCGGCACGAGTGGGTTGTATAATCATGAAAGTGTTTGCTTTCCTTCCCAAACAGGCATCTTCGGGACCATGTGATCGCCTACATCAATTTTGCACACACCAAGCTACAAAATGCTTAACATACATCTTAGATGTTTAGGGGTCTGCGCATGCACAGAATCTGTCCTGCGCATGTGCACAACGGGTCCTGCGATCTTGCTCGCAGACCCCCCAAGCCTCAGCATAATTGACATGCTGCAGCGTTTGTGAGGTGGAGTGTGCACATTGATGGTAATGTTCTTGGATACAGAGGCATGTTTCCAAGAGGGACAAGACCAAGGTCTGCACTGGTGGATGCAGATTTTCTTTCCTCACAAGTGACTAGGACCCAGCTTTGCTGCGTTAAACTTCAGCCTCCACAGCCTGGCAAAGGAGCAAACATTGCAACCTTTAGCCATGATGGTGATCCCTGGCTGCGACCTCAGTCCCAGCGCTGATTTGCAGATGCAGCAAGGAGGGGTCTGTTCCTTAGAGAGACACCTACTCCTGTATGTGCATTTTAGATGTAGTTACACATCTGTTTGTGTGCAGCTATACAATTCTGTCCATCTCTGAATCCAGGCAAAAGCCCTCATCAAATATGGAGCAACAAACCCCGCTTGTTTTGGCTTTGTCCTCAGTGAGGCCAGGCTATGTCTGAAAAAAGTGCCATGAGGTTATACCAATTTTGAAGAATAAGCTATTTATTAGTCTCTTTATTAAAGTGCACTATTAATAGAGAGAGATATTGAAAAAAATATTTACCTAAACGATTTAATATACTGTCAATAATGCAGATTTCATCCCTCATATTATTTGACAAAACTGTATTCTATATGATACTGTAATTTTGAAAAAAGTATAAGCTACAATTACATTATAAATGTACTACAGGTCGAGTCTCCCATATCCAAAATGCTTGGAACCAGAGGTATTTAGGAAATCGGAACATTCTGTACTTCTGCGTGAAGATGTGATAAAATGATACAGATTACCAACAATTGCCATCATCTATTTATATCGACAAATCAGAAAGCAGATAGATCCACATACACGCAGATCTAAGGCTATGCCGGAAATTACCAAATTATTTTGCCTAGGTTTGAACTTCGTCAGGGCCACACAGTGACTCAATAGGATGAGTTCACCGTAATGAAAAGGGGGGGGGGTTTACTTTGGTCTGTCTTTTTCTAATTATAGATCGGATGGGACACCTGTTGTGATATTTTGACAAAAGTCCCAGTGAGTACTGAAACGGCACAGTGGGATGATGGCTTTATGAGAAAAAATGTTTTACTGCTGTCAATACAAGACTGTTGAGGGCACCCTTCTTTGGATAGAGATAGATTTGTGTGTGTATATATATATATATATATATATATATATACATACACACACATACACACATATATACATACATACACACAGTTATGTGAAAGTTTTAGGCAAGTGTGGGAAAAAATGCTGCAAGGTGAGAATGCTTTTAACAATAGAAGTGTTAGTTTATTAAGAGAATGCAAAGTGTATGAACAGCAGAGAAATCTATATCAAGTCAATGTTTGGTGTGACCACCCTTTTCCTTTGAAACAGCATCAGTTCTTCTAGGTACACTTGCACACAGTTTTTTAAGGAACTCGGCAGGGAGGTTGTTCCAAACATCTTGGAGAACTAAGCACAGATCTTCTGTCGATGTAGCTTGCTCAAATCCTTCTGTCTCTTCATTTAATCCCAGACAAACTCGATGTGGAGATCATGGGTCTGTGAGGGCCATATCATCACTATCAGGACTCCTTGTCCTGGAGAGCATTACAATAATGTGAAGCCTGGTGGATGTTGTTTTTTTCTTTTATGCACCATTTAGAATCTTGCTAAATCATTGTATTCTCCCTATCGACTTGATCAGTATCTTCATATTAGTCTTGAAAAATTGCTTTCATTTGAAGACATATCCTAAAATAAAAGAGAGAATATTTCTCTTAAATGGATAATTTTTAGCCAAAAATTAAATAAAACCTTCAAATAATCTTGAACAATGTAATGATTGTATTCAATTACTTATTATTTTCCTTTTAACGAGAGTTAAGTAGGGCAATATGCAGATGTAGCCGGCTACATCGTTGCTGCAATGTGTGCGCACGTGCATTGCGCGATTAAGAGCGGACAGCATTTGCCCATTGCAGTCAATGGCGGTCACGTGCGTACGCATGCCATAGACGCTGGCACATTAGTGGGATAGCTGAGCGTGGCTACATCTGTACATAATATATGTATATTTTTTTATTAAATGATGTACTCAAATATATCTCTTCAATAATATACTTGAGTAAAGTGTGATATATATTAACAACAGGAGGAGAAACTCTGAAGCTATTGGTGTAGTTTACAGCACGTAGACACATTTTTATCCACCTTGTCAAATTATTTGATTGTTATTGAGGTGGTATTAAAAACTATTCTTTCTCCAATACAAATTCTAATTGAAACATACTTCAACTGTCTGTTACTACAGATTTAACAGATCATAATTGCATTGCAATCACACTAATTCTTCCTCAGCTACCTCAGTTGTGCTTGTCCGCTTTTGATGTCGGACATAAGCACATGCACAAATAGAAGCAACTGGTTTGGGGTGTGAACCACCTTTTATTTTTCCTGGTATTCATTTTGGACAAGTAGTAAACTATGACCCTGAATAAAGGTATTTTTTAATGTAAAAATGTAAATATTTTCTAATACTTTTAAAAAATTTCAAACAATAAAATAAGTTGGATAAAGAGTAGTTTGAAATTAGAATTATTGAGATAGTTAGGAAGAGAGAGATTATTGTAGAGTGCAAGGTGCATGAAGTAATGTGGGTGAGGAGAGAGAGGAGGCTGTATAAGAACCAAGGAATAGAGGGAGACATGCGGATAGAGGGGATAAACAGGGCGGAATAATAGACACATGTAGGAATGCAGATGAGGAGAGAGACAGTAGGAAGTTATAGAGTCAGTGAGCTGCGTGCTGTAGTGTGGTATAGAGTCAGTGAGATGCGTGCAGTAGTGTGGTATAGAGTCAGTGAGCTGCGTGCAGTAGTGTGGTATAGAGTCAGTGAGATGCGTGCAGTAGTGTGGTATAGAGTCAGTGAGCTGCGTGCAGTAGTGTGGTATAGAGTTAGTGAGCTGCGTGCAGTAGTGTGGTATAGAGTCAGTGAGCTGCGTGCAGTAGTGTGGTATAGAGTCAGTGAGCTGTGTGCTGTAGTGTGGGTGAAGAGAGAGACAGAAGGGGGTATAAAAACAGCAATAGAACCCTTGAGGTGCATGAAGCAGTGTCAGCTACTCCAGGGGAGTCTATCACAAACATTTAATACTTCCACAAGTTAGCAGGGTTAGGGTTTAGAGTTAGGCACTAGGGGGAGGGTTAGGTTTAGAGTGCGGGGAGGGGAGGTAAGGTTCAGGTACTGGGGAGGGAGGATCAGGACACCGGCGGAAGGTGTCATTATCCTAAACCTGTCGGGATGCTGGGATCTCGTACTCATCCAAAATAAATACATAATATCTAGATACTTACAAGTTGGATCCGTGCAGGGCCTCTCCCTACAGCAACCAGCACCGGACGTCTCAGGTCTCTGGAAATGCAGCAGCTGTCACTGATCCTGAAATGAGGGACAGGTTTTACTTGTGGCTGCAGGGGCATATAATAGTTCTAAAAGTCTTAAATATCTTTTGTTTGCTCATTCGAATACACACATGCAGTCTATGCAACTGAGGTCAAAGCAGTTATGTGGCTCCCACATCCCACTCAGTGCCCACAATCTTCCCATTTGATCACCAAAACAATCTCACTAGCTTCCCACATCCTTCTCACTGCATACATTTATCTCATTTAGAATACACGTTCAGCTCCCTTATTTTTAAAAATATCACTCTCTGTCTATGCATGTACACTCTCTTCCCCTATATGCCTCCATCCCTACTGCTATGTGGTTTCCCAACTGTGATAGTCTGTGTTTCCTCATCCGCACCAATGTTTTTCCCCAGCCGCACCGCCCTGCTGAATCTGCAGTTAACCACAGGGTGTGATGGCATACCATATCTGTATTGCGCAAGGAACACGTCCATTAAGGCGTCAGACTTAATGATCCTAATTTCATTGCTTTTTGCAGTTTGAGTGGCAGAAAATCAATAGGTTTTGTGAATTTTCAGATCATGTCTAAGCAGCCTTAATGGGACATGTGAAACCGTAAGGTTTTTTGTCTATGGAATTTCATAGCTTTTTTAAAATGTAATAACTATCAGGGTTTGGATGAACAAACCGGGCCACCTGCAGGAGAGAAGGGCAACAAAATGGTACACTAACGCAGGTGGAAGAGGTGACAGCACACAGGAGGTTGGAGGGCTCATTGGTAGTGTGTATGCACGTGAGAAAATCAAATCTATAAGTCACAGATGCACGAATGCAGCAGTGAGATCCATCTACGCATCTGTTAAAAATTTAAAGTGTAAAAAAAAAAAAACGTAGCCCGGCCCCCCAGAAACAACCAGCATCGGGCTTTGGAGCCGCAGTGCTGGTTGTGCTACATACAACGGACAAATGACGTAGGGGTCCCCCGTATTGAGAACAACCAGCACCGGGCTTTTAGAGCCTGTCCTGGTTGCCGAAATACGGGGGACAAATGACGTAGGGGTCCCCCGTATTTAGCGCAACCAGCACAGGGCTCTGAGCCGGTCCTGGTTCTGGAAATACAGGGGGAAAAAATGCATAGGGCCCCCCTGTATTTCCCAGAACCAGCACCGGACTCCTTCTAGCGGGGGGGTGATGCCACAGCCAGGGGAGCCCTTTCACCGGGCCCCCCAGCCGCAACATCACCCCTGACCACTAGTCAGCCCAGGCCGGGGATCCCTGGAGAGTTGGGGACTCCCAATAGAGAGGTCCCCCTCCTCAGGGCACCCCAGGCCCAGGCTGATAGCCCGGGGCTATCCCCAGCACCCCTGGGCGGTGGGTGCTGGGTTGATTATGTCAAGTGTGGTGCATTTGAAAGTATAAATATTGGCTTTTGCTGTGGAACTACAGTTCCCAGCAAGCCTCCACCGCATGCTGGTACTTGGAGAACCACAAGTACCAGCATGCGGGGCATTATGAGCATGCTGGTAGCTGTAGTTCCACAACAAAAGCAATATTAATAAAACACACAACACGCACCGTAGACAAGTATAATTTTATTAAAACATACATGCACACACACATGTACTCACACATGCACACACACTATCTCACATACTTACCT